>JAWWEE010000010.1:24016143-24048642 GCA_035221455.1 Xenops minutus
GCAGAAATAAACTGAACCAAAGGTGCTACCATCCCATATTGGCAGAAATAAACTGAACCAAAGGTGCTACCATCCCATATTGGCAGAAATAAACTGAACCAAAGGTGCTACCATCCCACACCCCAGCAAGACTACAGAATAGGTGCCCCTGAAGAACCTGAGCTAGCACATTAGGGATGCTTTGCACCAGAGTTTGGACAAGTCTGTCTCCCCAGGACCCTCCATCTAAATTATTCTGTGGAGCCAGTTCTCAGTTACTCAGAGCTCTCAAGATAGTGCCCATCTCTGTACAGTTCAGTCTCTCAGGTTATTGGTAAAGGCCAGTCCCTTACAAACTCAAAATCACTTCTTCACAGGCTCATGACCACCTTCCAGAAACAAGAAGGAAGTAATTTGTTCCTGTACAAGACAGAAGCAGCAGTGGAAAAGATATCTGGACAGAAGGATGGATAAGTGTCCACTGTCCCCTGCCAAGCTCAGTTCCACACACTGCAGTGGTAGGTGAAGGCTGCCTGTGCATCTGTACACACAGTCTGGAGGGTTGAAAAGCAGTTTCCATTGACGGTCCCCTCAGTGGAGTTCAGCTGGCACCTCACCAAGCCCTGGGACAGCTCTGCACAGCACTCTGAGCTCAGCAACAGCATTCTGGCACTGAGATTTCACTTCCCCACTTTTGCAAGGCAAGACTCCCCAAAGGAATGAATGGGGACTCCCTCCATGTCACCATTTATGAATGGGGCCCACATCAGGGCTTCTAACCCCACAGCTTTCTTCATTCCAGGGGTGAAGCCACAAGGTGTTCTCAGGGCAGCTGGAAGTGCTGTGGGTGAAAGACTTGGCAACAATCACTTTTCCAGAAGCATTTTGGGCCAAGAAATGCCTCACTGCTCGTAAGTCACCTTAAAGCAGCAGGCAGATAGGACACTGAAGATGAATCTGAGTGAGTAGCTATTACTTAAGTGCATGACAAAGGCTGTTCTAACCGAGCATTTCATTACTTTGACCTTGCAATAAAAAGCATCCCTTTTATTTTTGTTCCAGGTTTACATAATCAGTTTCTTTCCTCTTTGATCACTTAACAACACATGTTTCTCCTGCACTGAGCTTTGCTATTGTTCCCATCAGACTCCAGAGCTCAACTGTGTGCTGTTATTGCACAAAAAGCAGAAACAGCAAGTTTGGGCACACTGCCATTGCCATTTCACTTATTTTCATCTTAAGTGCAAAATGTTCTTTGTTTGGCAAAGAATGAGGTGTGTGTGTCACAGTGGGGAGGGCAAAAATATGAGCTGAAAGTCAAGCAGGGTACATTGTGCTCACCATGCTGTGTTTTTGTGGGCTGAAAGTCACCCATGATCAGCTAAGACTCACCATAGAGAAAAAAAATAACACATAGGAAGCAAAGTGAAAACCCTTGGAAATATTTCTCCTCCCCAATACATGCAGATAGTGAAGAATTAGAAAGATATCTTGGGTTTTATTTACTGTTTGAGTCTGATCTTTTAAGCACTTGTTTTATCAAAGGACAAATGAGCAGGCAGAGCAAAGGAGAATTATCAGAAAGGCAGGTATAGCTTTCAGGACACTTGTGTTACTTTCTGCCTTCCACCAGAAAAATGAGGATGAACATAGGTAAAAGAACAGGATAAAGGAGCAGGGCTGGCAAAGAGAGATGGCTTCAATCTGTGGTCACTGGAAGGTCCTTAAAATGGCTCTTAGTTGATGTGTTCAAAAACCACAGTGCAGGATGAGGGCCTGAAGCCAAAAGGAAGAAACACAGCTTGTCCCATCAAATAAGAATTTTAGACTCCAAGCTTTCCCTTGTGTTTGGCCACAGTAAAAAGTATAAAAATGCTGCAGATGCATAATAAAATGAGTCTCATTGGTTTAGATATTTCCTCCACTAGAATGGTGGCACAAGGGAAGGCAGTACAATAGTTTCAGAAAGGAGGCAAAGCAGCTGTTATTCATTTCAGCAGCAAAGAATCAGTAGCTTAAGACCAAAATAAAGAAATACATTTGTTTAATTGAGGAGTCTCTGGAGAGGCAGTGTCAACATAGTCCAACTGTGGCTGAGAAGCAATAAAACTGATCCAAAAATTCATCCTGGGAAGATCCTGAATTAACGACTTGTACAATATGGCCTAAACAAGAGCCTTACAATAAAATCTGAAAAAAGAAACCCCATGCACTGTTCTTTTAATTGTTATTTGGTAAGAAGTTCTCTAATGCATCACTAGAAGTTAATCACCATTAGCAGTCACTGTTGACTATTTCAGCTGAAGAATGGTAGTCTCATCTACCCAGACTCTAAACTAAACACCAAAACTAACACCCAAGCCTAGACTAAATGAGATCAGCATTCAGTCTGGGCCATAGCAGCACACTTGAGGCCTATTTTATAGAGATAATAAAGAAACAGATAAGGGCAGAAGACTATCTTCTGCAATGACATAAATTAAAACTTTTAAGTTTAAATCTTCTTAGTTGAATCTATACAGAGCTTAACAGTTTTAGTTGTTACAGGAAGCCAGCTCTTTTTCTGCTTGTGTCATCCTAAAACATCACTACTTTTAGTCTTGGAGGAGTTCTTGTCTGTCTGTGAACTGGGGTTGACAGACAACAGTTCTTATCACCCTCCTCCTTTCTCACCAGGCTTTGCAGCACAAGCTCTATTCCTCAGAACACGGTGACTAACACAAAGGGGCTCTGCACTCATCTGAGATCATCAGTAGCATCCACAAGATAAGCAGCAGTAGAATACCCCACACAAGCAGCTTCTATAAAGTCTGCAGCTGAACAAGAATGGCTAAAAACAACCCCCCTTCCGCCAAAACACAGAATTGCTTGGTCACACTAATGGGACTGTTGATCCTAATGATTAATTTACACAAAAAATGTTTTATGCTCTAAAATTGGTTCATACATGAAGTGCCTTGGACACCATGCCCTAGGGAACTCCTTTCCCATTGTAAGGAAAAACTATTGTATCAGCAGCCTGACTATAAACTTGATTCTAGGGCTGAACAGCTGTGTTATCTGGCTTAACCTGTACCTGGACAAACACACTACCCAGAGCTCCCAGCATGTTTCACAGTGCAAGGACAGTCACTCAAATCTAAACATCTCCTACATGTATCTAATACTAAGTGTAAAGCAGGAGCAAGTTTAAGTTCATTTTGCTTTTTTGGTTCAAGTTAATTTTGCTTTTTGGTTCTTCTATAGACCATCACACTGACCTAAAGGTCTCTCTGTGGTCATTTATAAAATAGAAATAATACCTCCAACCCTCTATTTTTAGACTATACACTCTCTGTGTTCAAGGTCTGAGTTACAGTATAGGATCTAGTGTGAGAAAGATGCTCAGCCCTGGTACTCCAGTACAAATGAAAGAGAAATACCATCCATTCCTTTTCAAATTAATGCCTTATATTAGAATACAGCAAAACAGATGGAAAAAGAGGGTCCCTTTATCTAGCAAGGGGGCATTGGATTTCCAGGAGGTTGTCTAAAAGATAAACTTGAATTGCTTCTCCATGTAATACAGTACTTATTTCATACCCCCTTGATTAAGGGAGTGAATTCTCCATACATCCCAATCCTACTTACAGATGTTTCCAGAAAGGCCCCTTGGGATTCCCAGAGCAGCAGTGCTGGTGGTTTCCACCTCCCTGTGAGCTTGCAGCTCTTGGGAACAGACATAAACACAGTGCTAGAGGTCCCAGGGAACTTTCCATCCTTATATCCTGGGATGGAGGTGAAGATTGATAGCCTTTCCTGGACTAACCACCATGTAGGAAAGACTTACGAACTTAGGTTTAACAGATGAAACAATTTGTTCAAAAGAAGTTGCTCAAAACTATGATGTCCATACACCCAGGAACTTTTTCTATCAGTATAAGAAGGTATGCTGAGCTTCAGAATAACCCAGCAGAACTGGGAGTTGCCTTCATGTAGCACTGGCCATTTCCATTAAGCATCCTGCCCACATCTGACATCACCTGAGGCCCTCTGCATTGCATGTGAACCAGGCTGCATAAGCTGTGCTCTCCCCCACAGCTGGCCACCGTGCTCATGCTGCTGTGGACCAAGTGATCTGCATGCAAGCACTGCAGAAATCAGCACACACAACATGCACGTTCAAACAGTGCCAACATGCACAAGTTCCTGACCAAGGAATGCAGTGTGCCTCAAGGCTTGGTCTCAGTTCTGCAGGCCTGAACTGCACTCACTTTCAGAGAACCAGCATAAACTAAAATTTTCACCTCCCTCCCCACCCCAACATTTTGCCTGGCTGCTGTTGCCTAATTTTGATCTGCCTGCATTCCAGTCCCCACCAGTGTCACTCAACACCTCCTAAGAACCACGTGCTGCAGCTGCCTGAAATCTCACTACTTTTGGTTCAGTCTGCTGGACTGGTAAAGTGAGAGTAGACTAAAGAGGGGAAAGATTTAAGACCCAGATTAGACACAGATGCTAGCCAACTTGGGGTTTATGTCAGCATAACCTACATTTCAATTGGAATTAGCTTAGATTTGGATGCAAAAGTGACAGGACTATTTAAATGGGCTCAACTCTCACTGGCCCAGAACATAGGTATGTTTCCTCTCTCAAGAGCAGTTCCAGATGACACCTTGCCCAGGCTGCTTTCTGATAAAGAGTACAGGGTAAGGAGATAAAGGAATTCTTTAATATTTCAAATGAAGGATTGTTTCAAGTTTGTTTTGCCTTTTTTTTTGTTTTAAATCACATTGTGCTATCTTGCTGCACTCATTTTCTGAGAACTGCTCAATGTCATGACATCTGATCACATATAAGGACTCACTTGGTTATAGCACACCACTGAACACAGGGAATTGGGATGGCTGTGAGCTTTAGGGTCTGACTACATCCCACCTGCTGCTGCTGAGCAAGAAATCAGAGCTGCAGAGGCAGAGCTTTCAGTGACGTGACTGGACATGGCTGGCAGCAGAAGCACCTGGCCCAAACACTCTGGTGCAGCTCATGCCAGGACCTGGGAAAAGCCCGCATAGTGAACCCTCCTCTGAGCTCTTGGCATCACAGCTGGCCTGAACAAGCTGGGTTTAGAACTAGGCTGGGAGCCACAACAGCAGGAAGGTTGTTCCTGGGTGACACTGACAACTTCCCATCTCAAAAAGCAGCAGGGGCATGGCTCAGTATCTGAGAGTTCCAGGCTCCTGGTTTATGCAAGCATGCCAAGGTGGAACAGGGATTCAGAGCCACTCTATGCTGACTTCAGGAGCTCAGTGTGGAGAGCCTGAACTTCAAAAGCTGCTCCCTAACTCTGTAACCATATGAATAGATCACAACTCTTATCGATTGCTCAACACACTTGATTTTACTACCTATTGAAGTTTAATGGTATTGCAGTGGAACCTCTCTCTGGCAGCCCTAATAATCTAATTTCTTTATCAAATAGATAGAAAGCAGCTTTGTAAAGCTATCTGTAAAGTTTTCCAATACTTCAGCTACAGTTACATGGTCTGCGAACCAGATGGCTTGCTGCTAGTCTCAGTGGAAGATACCATTAATTAGCTGCTGACAGCACAAACCAGCTTTAAATCGTATAATTTGGGGAGGGTGGGGGAGAAAACAAATGAATCTGATCTTCAGGGGACAAGGTACAAAGGTAACAGATGCTGGTATGCCACGACCTCTGTCTCATCACTGTTCCTATAGGACTAATGTAAATAAAATCTAACAACCAAAGGAAAGAGCAAGAGGGACTCAGGCTTGGCATTACTCACATTTGGCTTTTGAGATAAATGCCTTTTCCTGAGAGAGGAAGGAGCTGGAGGGTTCTTCCCACTCTAAAAACCCTCATCAGGAGGAAGGGTAACTCTTTTCTGATGCTGAATCTATTACTCTTCAGCTTCCTTGCTGACACCCAAACATCAAGAGTTACGTACAGGATGAGATCATGGCAGTGATCTCAATCTGAACACTACCACGTGGGTTAATAGTTTTGCTGGCTCCCACACTGCAAGTAGTTTAAGCCTTCCAGAAGTTCAGTGGACCAATTTAAGACAACAAAACTACTCCAAAACTTTACACATTAATCTTGGGTGCAATTCCAGTGCAATCAATGAGGCAGAAGATGGAAAAAACATGGCAATTTCCTTTATCTCAGACAAGACTAAGGCTACATGGGAAACAGAGAGAAAAACCTGCCTGTTTCTTACGAGTCAAAAATGAAACTACACATTTGACAAAGAACAAATCCATATAATTCACTTCAAATGCCACAATTTAATTCGTACATGTCAACATCTATATTTCACATAGATCAAGGAAACAGTAATGTTTATATGCTATCAATAAAGCTTCTAGAGTCTTTCTTGCCCCAAGTCATGGTCAAACTGATCTTGTTACAGAAGCAATCCAAAGGTAAGGCTTTCTCTCTGTCTGTTTGTATACACAGAGGGGTTTTTACATATAAAAACTGGAATCTGCAGGTATGGACACATGAATAAAAAGCTGACAGCCACAAACTCAGTGTTTGGGTAGCAATAACTGAGATCTGGAGTCAACATATACACACACACACATATATATAGGTTATACACAAATAGTTAACAGATTGACCTGAAAGTAAAATATATACCTCTAGGAACTAGAAAGATCAAGCAAGGGCATTTAAAGGACTTAAAGATACAGGTAAACACTAAATGGATTTTACAAAAGCCACTTGAACGAGCTAATATTTGCCTCACTGAAAAACATCCTCCTTTGTTAAACTGTGCAAATCCCTGGTAGGAATTTACCCACATTTAGCTGCTCCAATGACTTTATGAATCTCTTTCCTTATCTTTCCCCATTACATGTGTTGGCTCAAAGTCATCAGTTAACTAATGAGACAAATCAGAGTAACACACCACTCAAAACATAAATAGGGAGAAGAACTTGCTAATGGGTAGAGAAAGATAGCTTGAAGAGAAACCAAACCATTAGTGGAGACTGAATGAGCACATAATGAACAAATGGTTAGAAACACTGTCAGCACAAGGACAGAGCAGGTAACCACTTCATCAGAGACAAAGGCAAGGAATAAAATTGGCAGTGCTAACACTGGGACATGTGGCTTCTCCACACATTTGTGCCATGGAATGATAAAGCACCCATACACCCCCTGCCTGCTCCATCCTCTTCCTAACACCGATACTAAACTCCTCACTGGTTCCCATCTATTTTCTACAATAACCACTCTCTCCCAAAACCTGTTTTAATGACATTTCCCTATAACATGCTGCCATGGCAGAGATGTCTCATGCTGCTATGCTGCTCATCTGCTCAAAAAACAGTTTCAATTTGCATCATCCACTCAGTTTTTAGGTTGAGGTTTCAGCAAGATGAGAGACTTGACTGATCTCACGTGGGATTGCCATCTGCACTCACCTGGTTCCTCTGTTAATCCAGATTCCTCCTAAGGCAAGCAGGTAGGAAATCAGAATCCAGCTCTGCCTTTGAAACTGAACTTTCAGATCTCAGTGTCAATGACCAAATAAGAAAGAGGCCTGTCAAGGACAGGTTAGAGATAACCAGAACACTAAATAATCATACTTAGGGTTTCTGAACATGTGTGTTAGTTTTGGTTTGGTTTTTTTTTTTTTGGCTTTTCTATTTTGCATATGCTTATTACTAAAAAAAGTGATTTGAAAAAATGGAAAAACCTGAAATAGATACCTTTGCAGATGAAGCAACAGTTATAAGCCATACAAAAAATTACTACAATACACCAACAGAAACCTACTTTTATGCTCATTATAGGCATTTCATCAAAAGCTTACAAAGGAACTAAATTCAGATACTCAGCTTTCTGGATCTTTACTTCAGCTCAGACACTGCCCCCTTGTCCAGTGCCAACAACAGACTGGAAGAGAAATATTTAGTTACTCTCAGCTGGGAAAGAGAGGGCACTGACAGTTGTTCTCCCTAATTCAGGTCTCAGTGGAACAACAGTTAACTAACTGGGATACACTGGAAGGTTCACAGAACAGCCAATAGGGATCTAATTCTCTTCCCAAATTAAATTTGAACTTGTCTTGTCATGGCTCTTTGGCCACCTCTGGGAAACAAGGCAGTGGCCTCAGTTCAGCTCCTAATGAGAAGGTGTCTGTGCCACCAACACCTTCACACTGATGCTTGCAGGGGTTTTGTTTGCAGTCTCCATAGCCGGGTCAGGAACTGACCCCTCCAGCTGAAGGATGAAGTGAGACCAGCTATGACCTCATGGAGCTACCACACCAACATTCATGTTAATATGATTAGATGTAAATTGCTAGCAAAGTTACTAGGAAAAAAATTCCTAAATTCAGCAGTTTAAATTGACCTTTAGTGGTCATCAAAAGGAATGGAGCAACAACAAAATAGGAATTTATAGATTTTATTGAGCAGTTCTAGGGTTTGACCTAACATATATGCAAACCCAATGATAATTTGATTTAGCTGATTAATAAGAAAACAAAAAAGGTCCAGAAAATGGTGGTGGAGAATACTGAGTGAATGAAACTGCAACACACCTACCGCCTGCAACAATTTGGCTTTAGATTTGGCTAAATTTGGTTATTAAAAAGAATACTGCGAGGAGTGTTATGTCTTTAAACTAAATGACAGGAAACAACTCCCACTGAGGGGGAATAAGGATGATGAACATGTTTAAGGATGTTATACATCATTCTCATTTGTGCTGCTTCCACTCCTCTAGAGGAAGTGAACACCAAAAATAAAAAGCCTCCTCAGAGTTTAACTAGGATTGTATCATCTGCTAACTTTCACATTTAAAGGAAATGCATCTGTTGAACTTAGAAATTAACAGAAGGAAAAAAATTATAGAGAAGTCAATTTTGCTTACAAGTTTTGCTTAATAAACAGGACTTCCCAACTGGTTACATTGAATGGACTGGCACAAGGTTTATTCACCAGCTTCTCCTGTGATGTTACACAGGGAACAACAGTGTTTTGTCAGCAGAATTTGTTGCTTTTCGGAGCACACAGAGAAAGCCTAGCAATGTCCTGGAAACAGAACAGATGCATTAAGCAGTAGCTCAGCTTGCAGCAGAGTATTGTCTCAGATTCTCCCTCAGAGTGATATGACTTATTCACGCCAAAAAAATTGCAACCAGAGATTTCTATTTACTTTAGCTAACTTGGTCTAAATACTTACAAATCTATTCTGAAGAGAAATCCAGCATCCTACGGGTCTATACCTAGTTTTTCAATACCAGGAAGCATCCAGTTAAATTAGATTTTCCTCATCTCTTTAAAAACAAAGCATATTTCTAGTCACAGCTCTCTTTTCAGATTTCACCAGAGCAACTTCTGGGAAAGCATTTTCCTAACAGTGTGGCAGATGAGCATTGGGATTGCCTGGTGTAACAGCAGGGCTTGTCATTGCAAGGGGCACAACTCCTGTCTCTCCATGAGGCCAAAGGACAGACCAAGGAGGAAACTACAACACACCTGCTGAGATCAGAACTTGGGACCTCCAACAACCCTCAGCTAGGGCTGACAAGTTCCCCACATGGTGTAAAACACAACAGCTTCTGCATTTATAAGTACTTAGCTTTCACTTCATTCCAGATTCCCTGGAATTTTTAAGCTATTCTTTGCCTGGTAATTTATAAGTTACTCCCCTCTCACTTTACCACCCACTTTCATAAACCAGTTTTGTATTTCTTGGTTTTATGCTTGCAGGACCCCCTTTACTTTGAGTTGCCTTAAGACAAACACAACCATGCTGTAACCATGTGTTTGCTTACTGAAGCCACAGTAAATCTCTTTTTAAGGATTGGAAATATCCTTAGAAATGTTGTCCTGCCTTCCAAAGAAAAACAGTGTCCGGACGGGTTTCTAAAGCAAGAGCAGCTGGACTAACTCTGGGTGGGAATTCTCCTTCAGGGAGTCTGGCTTCAGTTTTTAAAACTTGTGCTGGATGCCTCAGAAAACGCCTCCCCTTTCTAGGAGCAGGAAGAACAACCCAAAGAGGCAAGAATGCAAGCCTACAGAGAGCCTAGAGAAGATGAGAGTTTCCCAAGAACACTTTGCCCCACTCACTGCATAAATAATTGGCAATAAAAACATCACAAAATTTAGCCAGCACACTATGCCAATTAGAACATATTTTGATAAGATTTCAGTGCAAAAACGTTTACTTTGGTCATATTATTTCTGGAAACCTCACTAGCTAATGTCTGATACCCTCCCTTTCTCAGGCCATTGGCTGACAGCAATAAAGCAGAAGAATGAAACATTTAGAGGTAACAGATACAAGACTGAAACTTCCTTGTTTGTCTAGATTATTTTCCATAGTTAACTCTTAATGATTCTTTACATGTGGCTTTACAAACTCTGGCTGGGAGTGTCCTCGGTGCTTGCCTAGTTCTATATTGTGTATTTCACACACGGAGCCTAAACCAGCCAAAGCTGTACAGATCGAGGCACTTCAGGCTCACTGACCATCATTGAGACACTGCAATTAGGAAGAAAGAAAAACATTCAGATATGCTCACTGTCAGAGGCATCAAGCCTGAACATGTACATTCAAACCTCTCTGCTGATTTCAAAGGCCCCTAAAAAGACAGAGGAACATGTGCTGTGTGTCCCCCCACCACTCAGCACGAAACTTCATAAAATGTCTTTAACCTCTGTCCCACATGGACAAATTGTGATTTTAAACGATTAATTGCTGGCCTGAAACACATTGTAGTTACAGGACATCATGGGGGTGATGTGGCTTTAGCACCAGGGTTGGTTTATTGCCCTTGAAGGTATATTTTGGGAGCTACAGATGGGATTTACTGCAACTGCTGCACAAGTGGGGGTCCGGTTTCTGGATCACCCTGCAGTGTGCCAGGGAAAAATTTACAGGAGCAGAAACCAAGTTGCTAACTACAAGTTCAAAAAAAAAAAGAGTCAGCTCCATATCATTCACTGAATTTATTCTTATTTCTAGCTGAAGCCACCCAGAGAACTTCCCTCAAGAGGTTAATCTCAAAATGTCCCTGGGAGATGAGCCCTTGGAATCTGGCTCCTCAGTAAGAAAGGACCATGGAACAGCTCAGGCCCTTGTTATTCTGTCATGCCCCTGCTCAATTTCAGGGAGCTTATTTGCAAAACAAGGTTATTTTCCTTCAGTCCTCCCACCTTTTGTGTGAAGTACCTAAATTACCTTCTCTATTGAGCAGCCCTTCTGTTACAGTCCTAATGACCCATCTCAGGGGCAGCCCTGATAAATAAACTACCATGCCGAGAACTGCCACTATGAAAACCTGAATATTTTCATTTCTTGACCCAGGTACTCAGGAACTGTCATTTTACTGTCACATTCACAAGACCCTTTTTGCATTTAATTCTCTGCATAACTATAGCTTTCTGTACAACTAGAATACTAAAGGACTGAAATAACTTCTCAGCCTACAGTCTATATATAACACTATGAGGAAAAGTAATTTTGAATCTTTTACACTGTACAGGAATAAGTAGCAGAATTTTTCTCTGTGAGGAGATGCAGTATTTTGTGCCAGGTTAAGCTAAGTGTCCGTGAATAATTCCCATGGTTACTATATTAAAAAGCAGCAACTGGTAAGGTGGTTCATGTTTCAGTAAGCATCATTTGACAACCATTTTTTGAGCACACAAACATGAATTGCCCTCACCTTCCTTTTAAAGGACAGTGCAACACAGTATTTAGCTTCTTCAGATTTATATGATACAGAGATCAGAGCAGATCTACATCAGTATCCCAAAAGTGAATTTGAGGCTGCCACCATCACTCTTCATTGCATACTAAAGGATAGGCTGGGTTAAGCTGCAGCATTAGCTGCCCTCTGATCCTACCAGTGCCATTCCATCAGGACTGTGCCTTAATAAAAAGCAGCAATCCATAAAGCACCTCATATTTATACTTTTCACATGCATTCCACTGAAACATCTACCCAAGCAGTTTCTGAAGGATGACCCACCATGAGAGATATGGGTTTGTGCTGTCCAAGTTCAGGATGCTGCAGTTACTACAGCCAAACCCCACAAATGACACACTATTCTTCTCTAGAGAGGGAAAATGCATCAAATTTCAAAATTAGTCACTCACTAACTCAACCCGAATATATGTCCTAGGAGTAACCTGCACTTGGTCATTCCCATACTGTACATTACCACACCACAGCAGCATTTCCCACCCAAGGCTCTCACCTTCCCCAGCGTGGCTGGGCCTGTTTGCCCTTTTGCTGCAGCTGCACCTGAAGGCACTGGTTCACTTCTAAGGGCACGGCACACCCAAAACATCAAGCACGTGGTCTTATAATATGCCTCATAAAACATGATCTTCTTACCGAAGCCAGTGAAAACCCTGTCGAATTCTGTGGCTATAAAAGCTCAACTCAGATGACAGTGTCTACACAGTGTCCGTGCTGGGAGCCACAGCAGGCTCAGCACATGTCATCAGCCAGGTCCCTCCCGAGTCACCAACACTGCCTTCATTCCTACCTTGCCCTTCCCTCAGCTCAGAGGCAGAAACCTCTCCCTGCAATGTGGGGCATTCAACTTTGGAATGACAGAGTTACAGTAAAAGATGAACTATGCATTACTTCATTACTGAAAAGCCACCTTTAAAAAACCCATAAAACCAACAGATGTTACACATCTGATCCTTAGCATGCATCCAACAAGAGCAGCCCAGATTTCCAGGACATGTGTCAGCTTTACTTTCATTTAGGAGTTATCATAGCAGCTGTGGATAAACGTGCTTGTACTTGGCATAGAGTGATTAAAATAGGCTTCTTAGGAAAACCTCCACGATAGAAATTTTACACCTGACAGTGCAATTAAGTCAAAAGAAAACTTCAGAAAACATTTAGTGCTTCAATGTTATACAAATACAATATTTCCTTTATTAATATTTTAAGAGGAAAAGTAGATTAGTACAGTGAAAATGCTGTACTTCTGAGTTACTGGGATAACCCTAACCACTGTTCCAAACACATTAAGTAATGTGTTTGAAGAAGCTCCCAGGTGCTACAACACAAGAGCAGCAGCACACTGGAGGCCGGTATACAGCTGGCACATTGCACCCATATTTCACCACATACTGTGTCCCCAGATGCTCTGTAAGAACCACAGGTTGAATTCTTCCCTCATTTACACTGGCATGATGGTACTGGCTTCAGTGGGACTGCACTGGCCTAAGAGGAGGAATCTGTTCTTCCCTGCAGCCTCAGAAGTGCAGCAATCCTGTAAGAGCAGGCAGCTGCAAACCCCCCCACAGACCATGGGTTTACCTGAAGCCATCAAGACGTGTTTGTGAAGAACCGCCAAAGAATGGTCAGGTTTCTCAGCCCTACAACGCTTCAAGCAATGTAATGACTGCAAAGAACACATTTCTAAGTGAACATTGCATAAACATTATTTTCTGCAGCCGTCTGCATCTCTTTTCTGCTGTAACCACACATACTTAAGTATGACTCATGCCCATGACAGAAGCCTGGAATTCCCGTGTCCCAAACTATAAGCCAAGACAGCAAGCTATCAAGTTTCTAGTCTCCTGTTTCCAATCCAGCATTTCCTCTCACCCAAACCTTCTTTCTATATGGTCCTTTACAATCCCAGAGTTTTAGAGACAGCCTTGTCCTCATCTTCTGCCTTTTATACACCAAGGACACATTGTGGCTGCCCAGTTCATGTGGATTGACCATTTTTCAAGATAACCCAGAGCTACAAGGTCACTCCAACTTGTTTTGCAAGCATTAAGGTTTAGAGGACTTATTTACAAACACATATGTAAAACCCCAGAGCAGCTCTGCTAACATCTTGACATCTACTATTCTGGCCATCAGTCTGCAGTAGGCTCTGTGTTAGCTCATTCCGCATGCAAGGCAAAGAATGTGAGCATCAAGTGCTACCAATTTATGAGCATCCCTAAAAATCTATGCACACACCCTGCAGGCATCACACATTCCTTTTGTTTCAGGGAGCTGATACTCAGTGACAAACAGCACTGGATGATTCTGAACTGCAGCTGGGAGTGCAGTGAGCATCACTGGCTGTTAACCTGCACAAAACAGGGACCTGGGACATGCTCAGCCCACAGAGGATCCATTCGGGCTCACCCCAGGGCTAAATCCAACCTGTGGAGCCTGGTGCTTGTGACAGCACTCACTGTGCTTCTTCCCTCATGAAAAAGGAACCAGCAGATGAATTACAGATGCAAACAAAATCTTCCAAGCCACATTCAATTTGGTTTCTTTATCATCACTTAGTCCAGATACCACAAGATGTTCAACTGCACAAAGGCACAGACTCAGATGTCACAGTAATGTTATCTATTACTCTGGGTCTTTGGGAAGGGAGAGGGGAGCTTTTCCTCTCCCAAGCTGCCAAGCTGCATATTTTTACCATCTGCTATTTTAATGCAATTTAAAAAAAATATTTTTGAGCTCTGGAGCAAAGAGCCTATTGGATGGCAGAGTCCCACTGAGCCTAAATTAGGTGTTCCAGGTCACAGAAACCTCTTATTTCAGCCCTTTTTTAGAGCCACACAATACCTGGAGAGAAAGCTCTGCTTGTTTGCATCTAGCAACACAGTGCAGAAGAACGAGGATTTATTTTAAACTACATTTTAAAGGGAAGATGTGACTATTTAAAGGTGTCAAACACTGAGCTGAATGTGCTTTTAACCCTTCTCCTATCAGTGTGGAGAGGAATCTCTGCCAAATGAACCAGAAGCACCAGGAAACCTCACCTGCCCTACACACAAAGCTAAGGATGAAATCTGTGTCCTGAGGCTCACTGTGCAAAGGGGCAGCAGGAGACAAGGAAAACCCCTGCCTCTTACACTCGCTGTTCTGGGTTTTTGCATGGGGGAAAGTCTGCCAGAGCCTTACCTGGACGAATGGACAGTGGATTGCTGAGACACTGGTACACACACCCCGCAGGTGCTGGGCTCACCTTCGACCCAAGCACATCCTCACGGGCACAGTGATTTCCCTCCTAGCTGCCCGAACAGCCAGGGACACAGGATTGGGGAGATTTAGCTAAAATAGCCCCATCTCGTGACTCCTGTTAGTATTACACAGGACTGTTACTAAAATAAATGCTTTGGGTTTATTTTAGTTCCTTTGAACTAAAGCAGTGTCTTGTGCTGGAAGAGGTTTCCCCTACCCAAACGTTTTCCACACATGGTAAATTAACCGGAGGAGTGATGGAAGTGACTCCCACAGCATTGCAGGGTCCCTGCAGAGCTCATCCCCCATGTGCCTTTCCCTATCCATGCCTGGAGAATGGTGCTCCCCAGCCACTCCAGGGAAAGGACTGACTCCCTGCAGACAAGATCAGGTCTCCAAAAACTCCTAGTCCCTGATTCCCCACGAAACAGGGTGTGGAAATAGTCAAACCCATATGCAGAGAAGCAGTGTGGGGCTCGCCAAGGCAGTGCCCACCACACCACAACCCTGCCCAAACCAGGGAAATGCCCCACTCTGTTCAGGGCACACCTTGCACTGCAGTCATGCCCCTTTAGAACAGAGGGCTCTCCAAAATGCTCGACAGCGTTTGCTTTTTATCCCAGAAACATGGACTTAATCACGAAACCCGACACGACTGAAGTCAGCGGTTTAGATCCCATGGACTGTTTGTACACTTAATATAGAAAAGCTGTATCTGATTTTGTTGGTTCCCACTAACAATCAGTGCAAAATGATGAGGTATTGATGTTATCTGAATTCTTTCCTCATTACATCAAACTTCAGAAAACATGCTGTGGCAATTTGCACTTGTGACATAATGGGTGTCAATTGCCACAAAGGAAGCGCAGACAATCTGAGAACTAAGAGATGCGAGGATTAAAGTGATTCTCACAGACACACACTTTTATCTTAACCAGGAGGAGTCTTGCTATTAAATCCCACAAGCAAGCACAACTCTGAAAAACTCAGTTGGTAGCAGTGCCCCATCTCCCACATTTTCCAGCACAAGGGAGCTTTAAGAGGATCTGGTTCTCCTTAGGAAACCACAGGGCTGTTGTGTCCCTTTCCAGACATTGACAGCGACTCCCCACATACAGCATCAAGGACAGCTCAAGCCTCCATCCCCAATTTATCTCAGTGCACATCCAGTTCCCCCCTCAATTTTTGCATGCTCCAAATTTCCTCTCCAATCATCTTTACATAAGAAACACCACCTTGGCTCTCTCAGAGGCACCTCTTTAGCCCCCCTCTCCAATCTCCCTTCACCCCCAGATTGCTGCAGCAAGAGCCCACCTGTGATGGGCCAGCAGCTTTATCACAGCTCTGGGCCAGGCTCTGCTGGCAGTGCAGGAGGAGGAGAGCTCAGGGCTTGCTTTGTCTGTGCTGCACCTCCCAGCAGCACAGGGCTCACCCAGGACCCCCACACATCCCTCCAGGAGCCAAGAGCCATCTGCAGCCTCCAAAGGAGCCCACGGAAAGCTTGCTTGGTTAAGTATAAATTGTTTGCTCTTGGCAGTGCAGACATGCCTAATCCACAGCAGCATGAGATTAGATCCAACACTTGTCATTGTGTTACTGTGGGAAGCAGCCTAGTTTTAAGGGGGGGGAAGGTTGGAAACCTGTGTAATTTCCAATTACATTGCAGTTATTAATCACAATTAAAGTAAGAAAGTTGCCTTAACTTTTTTCCCTGTCACCTAATTTGTTTTGTTGCCTGTTTTATTCTCCTTTTGACTTGTCATGAGCCTAAGAGCTCTTTATGCAGAGATCATTGCTTTCAATACATTTACACAGCACCAAGCACAGAAGAACACTGAACATGTGGGTCCTTAATGGTATCAAAATATAAATGCATAATCATGTGCTGCATCTCTAACCTACAGGAAGCACAGCAGGTATAGCACACAAGATTCCTGGGGCAAGACTCCTTCCATTCTGCCACACTGTGACTTAGCCTAAAATTAAGCTTTTAGGTTTGGGAATTATGTACCCCAAAACTGTACATCTGGCTTTTGAGGCACAGGCCAGGTTGGCTCCAACTGACTGAAATGCTGCAGCTTCAGGACACTGAAGAGTAACTGGAGCATACACTGGTCAAGACCAGATACAGGCACTAAAGTGGCTATTCCCACACTTTCTGGGTCCCTGAAGTCTATCTCAGCTGGATGCACTGCACGGTAATCACCTTGACACAGACACAAGAGCAGCTTCAAAGAACTCCTCTGTGATAAAACAGCAGGACTTGCCTTAGCTCAGGCAGGAGCCCTCAGCTGTAAAGGTTAAGCAGATGCAGTCGATGCCCCAGTTGAGCAGAGCTAAAAAAGGAGGTTATGTGAGTGCATTTGCTCTTGCCTTCATTCCCCCTGTCCCCCAAATGGGCTAAAGCTTTGCCCTGTCAACCTCTGTTTGAGAAACAATGTGCTCCATCTGTTAGTCTTGTCTTGCTGCTTTTCCTGTAGAAATACAGTGGCTATCCAAGCTAAAAATCAAGGCTCCCAGGTCCCTGATGCTTTGTCTAGAGGAGGCATTATTAGCCTAAGCTTATAGGTTGGGAACAGCCAGATTAAACAGTTTGCCTCTAGATTACTCAAAAAGCCCTTAGCTGAGTCCAGGGCTGAACTCAAGTCCTGTCCCCCAGCCAGTCCTTCAGTAAGACTTCTCTTGTCTCCAATAGGATCTGTGATTTTTCCATAAAAGAACTGCAGAAATTATCTGTTACCATTTCTGCACGTAAGTTTCCACATTTGAGGTTGACAGAAGGAAGAAAAACAAGACAGTGGGGAGTAAAGTCAGAGAAGGTAGCATATGATAGATGTCAAAACTATTCAGGGCTGAGATTCCCAGGTTTATACATCCAAAGAACTGAGTCAGCTTCCTCCCAATAAACATTTATTGGGACCACTGACCACTTCCAAGGTCAGCATGTGCCAGATACCAACATTAATTACAGCAGCACAAACAGCTTTCAGCAATCATGAAATCCATCATTCTCCAGGTGCTGATAAGCCTGTTCCCAGTCCTACTCCAACTTGGTTATTTTTAATAACTTACTCTGGAAGGATTTGGAATGTGAATTCCCTTTTCCAGTCATTCCTTTCTGCTATTACAGTCAGGGATTCCAGCAGTTGGTTTCAAGTGATATTTACTGCTAAAAGCCTCTCAGACATGCTGACTGGTAAATACTCATTACACTGAAAAAAGAGAACCCCCTCTTTCTGTTGATCCACTGGATTCCTGTTCTCCAGATAGTCACCCTCACACCATCCAGACAATTTCATATCAAGGGAAAATTTAGTTTTGAGCTCCAGAACCTCAAATATTAGTAGGAGCAAAGAAAACAAACATGAAAAATGGTGTTTTCAGTGGAGCACATAACTTGCCTCAAATAACCAGCAACACTCGTAGCCAATCTCAGTAAATGGCAAAACCTGTAAGCTCCAGCTCTAGTCTGTTATAGCAAATAATCCTTCTAGGCTTTAAAAAAATTACCCCCTTCCTCTTCCATTGCAGCCTCGCTGGGGAGATGCTGCACTGGGACCTGAGGAGGGGACACTGAACTCTGTGCTGGTTTGGCACCTGCAGACCCCTCAGCCCCTGCCTGCCACAAAACTCCACGAGTGGCCCAGGTAACCCTGATGGCCACAGCAGCCTCACTTACGCTCTTCAGGAAGGAGGACATGATCAGCAGGTCTGACAACACCTCAGCTCCCACTGGAAACCCAGGGTTTCCAAGAGGAGCCTCAGGCTGTGGGTGCCTGTGCAGAGCCCCAACTGGGAGAAACCTCTGGACCATCTGCAGAGCTCCAGGAAGCCCTTTCCACCCTGCAGAAAGGAACCAGTGGGGTAAGGGCTCCCCAATTCTTCTCTCACTCCCCAAGTTTCACACTTGGGGATAACCCAAGATAGCTTTCTCAGAAGAGCAACACTCAGCCTTGTGAGATGTTTGGGCTATGTCTGCACACACAACACTCAGCTTTGGAGGTCAGATCAAATGGAGGTATGAAAGACCTTCAAATGTGCCAAACTGACATAAAAACCTAGTTGGTGGCATTAAAAGATGCAGAACTGAGTCTAGATTACAAAAAAAAAAAAACCCTCAAAGCTGTCAGTAGTTCTGATGCAGCTCATACTGTGCAGAGCTATTACAAAAACATTTCTCCTAAAGCTCTTCCCAACATCTGCACTTCTTAAAGTCACAATTAAGGGCTTTTGAATGTTCTGTTCCTGCTGTTTTTTCCTAAAAATCATGTCTTGGCATTAAAAACAATGTTACATCTTTTCTGCTGTAATGTCCTTCCTATGCCAGCTACAATGCCAAGCATTATTTATAGCCACATAAAACCAGAATGAGCTTATACAAGACTCTTAGTAAAGCCAAATTAAGGAGGAATTGCAAACAGATCCACGTCTTTGTGTAGCAAATCTGTTATCACAAATCTGGGATCTAGACAAGTGCAATCCTGTATAACAGAAAAGTTCATCAGTTGAGTTCCTCACACAGGTGGAGTCCCATAATCATTTAGGGTGGAAAAGACCTCTAAAGTCATTAAGTCCAACTGTTAACCCAGCACTGCCAATCCCAAACCATGGACTAAACCTCATTTACAGTCAAGTATTTCAAGGTTATTTCAAGCAGCAGTTTGGAGAACACAGCCAAGTGGAAACACAACCCTGAGGGATGGTGTCATTGAGCACTACAGAGTAGGTGATATGACTCATCCCATTACTGTGTGTTACAGGATGCTAATTATGGCTCAAGAACAGCAAGGAGATACAGGTATGGAAAGAGTGGAGGGGTCTCTGAAATGGTGGACACACTCTGAGAATGACAGTGACATATCAGACTGTGACATACAATTCCAAAGGGACAAACAAAAACATTGAAAACAATGGGCATACTGCAATTAAAGCATTGTCAGCTCTGGTGTTATTTCTTTGCAAAACCAGGAGCTTTTCCCTGAATGCTCAGGAGGAGGGTGTGTGCACACATATGTAGGCACCAGACATTTTTAAAGCCTATTTTCAACATAGATTTAAAGTTTAAAAAAAAAAAAATCAAGGGGGAAACTTCATCTTGGAACAGTCTTCTTCCAAGTATACTGTAGGGTTTTCACAACCCCACACCATTGTGACTATCCAAGGAAAGACACAGAGAAAACATTTCCTTCCCTTAGAGCTGCTGCTAGAGATGCAGTGCATTTCTCCCCCAAGGAGGGACCCATTGCTGTGTATTGTATATCAGACATACTTGGGACCCTCAGACATACTTGGGACCCCCATTTTCTGAACTCAGCCCCCCCCTTCCTTCTACTCCACCTCAGAAAATTCCTACGGCATCCATAATTGGTACACAGGCAGAGTGCTCAGCCACAAAACATCCATAAACACTCTTCTAATCAGCAGAGCTGAACTGTACAGCCCATGATGGGACACCCCACATTCCACACCTTTTTTCACACATCTGACAACACCACATTACATGAAAGAAGTTTCCAGCAAACTTTTGCATGAGTCTGGGCTTACACCAGGTTCTTAAATTAGTGCAGTGGAGGTTACTGCCCTATAATGCCAAAACATCATGGTATTTGCAATGAGGAGAAAAATATTTACACTAAGATTTTTTCAGAGGCACTGAAGTCCCCATCAAAGCACTTAAAACCCTTCTGGAAACTGCTGCTTCACTCTATTTTAATCTTCCTATAGAAATAACACATTTAACTGGTGCAGGGATGCTGAACAAGCAATAAAAAGGTCAATCCTGGCAACTAGAGCTATTTCAGTGTGAGGTATTGTACCACACCTATCTATATTAAAAACACTTCAGCAAGGTTGCAAAGCCAGGTGTCCAATAGTTCAGAGATCTGTTGAGCTTTTGTATTGCTTCATGAAAAGCCTCTGTGAGGATACAGTCTAATTACATGATAACATCTTATTTTTCTCCAGAAGTTTCCCATCTCGTTCAAGACACACAATAAGTGACAATATTACATTTCATCTCCTGTGATCTGTATTTACCCCCCTGCTCCTCTTTACTGCACACTGCTCAAAGCATGCACTAAAGAAAAATATTTCTTTACAGCCTCTCCCAGTACTCAACTCTTGCATCCAAACACTTCAAACAAATTATTTTCCCAATAAAACAGGGAGATGAGGTGCTTTAACTCTTGTATGGAAAACAGACCCTGCACCTAAGATAACACACTCCAGAGCTTCATCTCAGCCAGCTAACACCAACTTTCAAAACTCCTGACATGATATTTGGTTCTTGACATAGAATACATAGTCAAAACTGGCTTAGGATGATGTTTAGGACCCCGTGAACTGAGCAAAACTGACTGAAAGGTAATGGATATGCAAATATTCAAGTCATGAGACTCTTCAATTCTAGTTTTCTTTTTCCATCTTTCCATTTAGCTTTTATCCTTTCTGCAGGCCAGCCACACTCATCCTTCAGTCATGTGGTCACCAGGAAAGGATGGGGAAGAACACATTTCTGAGGAAATGGTTACATACCCTCAGAGCTAAGCTCAGGCATTGCTGGATTGAACTGGGAGGCTCCTAACAAACCAATTCATCTCCGTGTGCAAGACTGGAGAGCATGTAAAGACCACTCCACTTGGTCAGATTTGGATGGAGCAGAGGCCATCCCATTAAACCAGAACATCCTGTATTGGAAATTTTAGCCCACAGTGCAGCAGTCTTACACCTTCATAAAGCAAAGTTCATCAAACAAAACAGTACCTCTATAAATACATGTGCCTTTCTTGCTGGGGCTTCCCAAAAACATCTTGATGCAGATATGCAAACTGGAAAGTTTGAGTTCATGGCACTTAAATCTGATGAAGCTTAGAAGGGGCAACAGATCACTTTACCTGAAGGTCCAGAGATTAGCTCAGTTGGTTAGAGCATGATGATAACAACACAAAGATTGTGGGTTTAATCCCTGTATGGGCCATTCACTTCAGAGTTGGACTTGATGATCCTTGTGGGTCTTTTTCAACTCAGCATATTCTGGCTGCAGCTCCGTCGCTGGCTATGCAGAAAATCAGGAATAAGTACAACCAAGTGGAACCAGCTCTTCCCAGGCCCACTGCTGGCTGACAGGGCACCTCAGGAACCCCAATTGTCACCTGTACACCCCCCACCCCATTCCAGTTGCGATGGAAACAAAGGTGATGGCAACACTAAGATAGAAGCAGGGCTGAAAGGAGGATGGATGAGCTCAAACTAACACCTGCACAGGGATTGTGAGCAACTAAAGTTGAGAACACCAGTATCTCAGGATGCATTTGTCTACTACACCTCTAAAGCTGCACTGGCAAACTTTTCAGTTTCAATTCAACACTTTTCACATTTCCAAAACCCCTTTAGTATCCTGTGCTGAAGTATGGATATTGCTGTTCCCTAACAAAGTAAGCAAAAAAGTGACAAACACACCAAAATGCCTCTGCTCCCACAGGCACATCAGTCAACACAGAAAGCTCTGCAACTTTTCCAGGAACTAAAAGTAGCAACATTGGAGCAAAAGTACTGAGCGTCAGTGGCGCTGATGAGAAAGTTTTGTCAGGAAAGAACAGATACCATCTGACACATGGAACAGCAGCAGTAATTTGGAAATTAGAGACCCAGGCGTATGCTTTCTAAAATTATCCATGAAACTAAAACCGAGGGCAACATACTTAAAATGCTCTTACACCAAGCCTACAGACAGCCTGCATGCACACGGCAGGACTGCTGTCTGAAGCGGGGGGACTGGCAAAGCAGCCTCCCTGTGCTGGACCTGGAATCTGC
Source organism: Xenops minutus (assembly GCA_035221455.1). Classification (NCBI taxonomy): domain Eukaryota; kingdom Metazoa; phylum Chordata; class Aves; order Passeriformes; family Furnariidae; genus Xenops; species Xenops minutus. The sequence continues at coordinate 24,038,913 of JAWWEE010000010.1, forward strand.
CTTTGGATGAGCACAGACTCCAACATTAGCCTGTCCATCCCCACCTCGAATGCCGATGCCTCCAGTGCTACGTGTTGCTGTAGCACCACTCACAAGACACACTCAGACATACCTTGGGTAGCTCCTATTTCATGCCAGATTGGTCAAAGTATTCCACATTTATTTTCGTGCTGCCTAATTGACTTTCCTCCCCCCCAGGATAGCACTAAGCACAGGCAGAACATTTATTTGTTTGATGCAATGTGATTTTCAACCAACTGCAGAAAAAAATTGGCTTCCCAGTCAGCCTCTCAAGGACAAAAGTGAGAGTGCAGACAATATTTATCTGAAAATAGCCCCAGTTGCTGCTCACCATGACCATGCCCTCAGACAGCTATTCTTGGGTTGTGACTGCCCAGTAACTCACCCTGCACTAATGGGGGGAAGAGCCCTCCCGGCACTCAGCAGCACTGGGTCAGTGGCAATCACATGCAGACAAGGCAAAACATGGGCACTGGTTAACCAGTTAACCACTGGGATGCCAGTTTAACTCAGCCACAGCTTCTCCTGGAGAGCTTGCAATAAAGATAGAATTCTCAAGTACCTGTGAAGCAACATGAGATGTATCAGCCTCCAGCTCTTCATGGTTTTCTTACCAGCCTTTCCCCACCTTTCCCTCACTGTCAAAACCTTCAGTTTCAACCTCCTGGTGTCAAAACAAGAGCCTTTGACACCAAACCTTGCAACAGAAGTGCTCTTGCTCTGCAGTTACTTTACATCACTTGCCCTCCCATGACACAACCCATTGAAATTGGTGACCTTATTCCCTGCCAGGGCTGCTACTGTTCTGGGGAGCACAGGAGTAGTGCCACAGAACATCAGACAAGACCAAAGAGAGTTTTTGCTGTACATGACCACAGGCAAACTGAGAGAAAGCCCATAGCAAGAAGGCAAGGCTGTGGGCAACCACAAGCAGGAGCCAGTTCTTGTGCTGTGCTTCTAAGTGACACACGGGTATGGTTTAACAACCCACCTGCACATGTGCCTAAATGGGGAAGATGGACACAGCAGTACTGGCAAAAGCCAAGTGTTTGAGGAAGGATTTTGATGGCAAAGGGAATGACTTAATGGGGCATGCCACATAAAAAGTGAGAATAGCAATAGTGACACTCATGGAGGAAAAAAGATTAATAGGGGCATTAAGGTGGCATCATTAGCCTAGCAGAGGGAACAGTAATGAGCAACCAGGTTGGGAGAAAACATGTGGGAGTTACATAGGTAGCCTGGATAATCAGACAACATATGGCCATATTAACAGTGAAGCTTTCATGAAGTCATTGAGGAATGAATTCTGCTCCAAAGCCTGAAAGCACCAAAAGTTTACTCAAAAGGACAAACTCCAACAAATTATGCATATTCTTCAGAAACTAACATGCAGAAGGCACAGCATCATTTCATGCTAAGCCTGCAGTCAGCTGCACTGGGACTAGACTTTCAACCTTCACCGTTCAGGTTGCACCTACTGTGATTTGGTACCTGTGAGCACAAGTACCACATTTGCCCTGTGTGCTCAGGCTGTTAACCTACAAGAAACTGCCGTGCTCTTACTAATAATGCCAAGGTTTGCTGGTGCAAGGAGGTTAAAGGAGTGGCATAATGAACTCAACCCATACCCTCTAAAACAGAATAGAGCTGGGTATATGAGGTGAGCTCAAATAATCTGGAAACACAAACAGGGAAGGCACTCCCTCTCTCCAGGGGGAGAAGTGGCTATTCTGCAGTATCACCCTCGAGTGGCAGTTTGCATAAGGTAATGACTTCAAGTATTTCAGGTTAAAACCTACCCAAAATCAGGACAAAACTTGCTCTGCACAGCAGACCCAGCTACAGCACCAGTCCTTCAGCAGCACGTGGGCTGGGCAGCAAAATCAACCTTACACTCAGGGGTGAGGTGCTTGTTTTAGGACATCAGTGAGCCACAGAGTGAGGGGGTCGCTCCAGGGATGAACATCTCCTTTCCAGCAGCACGACCAGTTGTCATCGTCACCCTTAGTGGACAGGGCCCTTGCCTGACACCTGCAGTAAGGAAAACAGTCAGGCCAATGATTTAGTTTTGGCACCGAGAGCAGGGAGTGCAAAGCCTTGGCTGAAAACAGATAGCATGCCATATCCATCAGTATAAGTATCCAGTAAATGCCACAGTGCTTCCCTAACTACTGGTTTTACACTGTAGGCAAGACCCCAGAGCCTGCAGTACCACACATTTGCACGTCCTGCAGTGCTTTAGCCCTGCTACCTTTAAAGACTGAGGCCAGAATCAGGATTAGCATCCTTTAGGATCTCATGGCTAGTAAAGGCCAGGAAAATGCTATGAAAGAAATCAGGAGCTGTTTCAGAAAACTCAGACAGGTGACAGGGAACAACAGTCCTTCTCAAACTCTCCAGCAAAAGCTGAGGTTTGGGTTTGACAAGATGATCTCAGATCTCATGGGGACATTCAGAACTTGGGCCAAGGTCAGGCACAGCACAAAAGAAAACAAGTAAATATTCATGCCTGGCTTTATGCCTCTTTAGAAATTCAATCCAGCTTCAGTCCTAATTTTCTTATAATTTCTTAGCATTGCTGTCACCCTGTATGAACTATGTGCTATTGATGTATGTGCCCAGTGTAAAGATTAATTGAAGAACCACAATTCAGGAGGGGCAACTTAATTCCCTTCTGCAAGTGCTCTGCAGTATTTCATACAACTTGTGGCCAGGAATATTTTATTAGTTCCATGCAAGAAGACTCATGGCAGGTGCTATTGCTCAGCCTTGGGTAGCTGAAGCTGCTGCACAAATTCCAGGTCACAGAAGATGTTGGGGAGGGAACAAGACAGGAAATCTGGTAGGGAGTACCTGTTTAAGGACAGAAAGACAGATGGCTCTAAATATATCAGAATGAAAGGCAAGTGCACAATCCTTTATTTTAGACTGAAAGGGATGCTCACAGCAAGGGCTGGGGCAATGATGCCATTCCCTTTGGCCCTTAAGATAGAAAAAGTAGTGTCTGTGGGGTGAAATTTCATTTCAATTGCCTCAGTGCTTTCAAGAATAAGAACTAAGCCTAATATTTACTCCTGGTTTGGGGAATAATTACCCAACAGCATGACACTCCTTCACCTAATTTGGACAAAAGCAAAGACTATCAGATTAATCCTGCTGGTCCAAAAACCATTACAGAAATGCATTAACAGATGTTGTGCCACTACTTCAAGCAGACAAAAATATGGCAATAGACAGCCCTATTCTGAGGACAGGAGAGTGAAGCTCTGCAGCACAGAAAACTCCTGCCTGGCCAGGGGCTGGTCTCAGCTCCAGGTGCTGAAAGGGGGTTTCTCCCAGCACCTGTACTCATTTTACACACCTGCTCAAGGACAGAGAGAGTAAAAGGATGTTTTCAAGCCACCCTGCATCAGTCTCCGCTGGGCTGCTCCCTAAACTTGGTTTAATATGGTGGATGTTTTATTCAGGGAGCTGATGATCTTGTCCATCCCCAGGGGAATGACTGAGTAGTTGCTGGAATACTCAGACCACTTCCTAACACCTGGCTGGAAGGTGCTATCCAGGAAGCAACACAAGCAGCTAAAACACAGGTTGCACCCAATGTAATGAGAAAGGCAACATATTGTTTAAAATAGAACTACAAACTGAACATCCCCCAAAAGAAATTTAGGTAGTTGACAATTAGTTTTACAGTTTGCAAGCTCTGAATAAGAGGGTCTACATAAATACATTTCTATGTATTTTCACATCGGCTCTTAAAGTCAGATCTCAGTTGAGAGCTCTGTTCATGGTGCAGGAACTTTTAGAGGTCTCACCAAGACTGGCTTTTTTTGTAATATAATATAAATGCCAATTTCAGCATGCAAATTAACTGCAAGGCCAACTCTTAGAAGAGCTGGCTATCCTCAATTCCCAGGGAAGTCAAGGAGAGTCAAAGAATCCATAAAGGCCCAGGATCAGAGTAAATTAGAAAATGGATGATTACCATGTTATGGAATCCTCATACATCCAGTTAGTTAATGCTTCGGAGAAGTAGAAGTGGGGACAATAATAGGAGCTAAGAGTTCATTCCAAAGAATTAGAGGAAGCTAGACGCAGTAAAATCCTGTATTTCAGGCTAAACATTGTTAATGTGTTTCTAAATAGGTAGGGGAAAGAGTCAGCTGTAAGTATTCTCTAGATAGAATAATTAAGCCTCCGCTGTGACATGTCTCTGTAGGCATTTATGTTCCATTAATAGAGGATCAGAATTATAGTTTAATTATTCATAGAGTTCTAAAGAGATACTCTATTTTATTCAAAAAGTCATTGGCTGGGTTACAGGACAAGTCCACCAAGCTCTCGTATACGTTTCACAGGGCAAAGCAAGAGACAAAGGGCAGTCTCAGGACAGAGGAGGGAAGGGGAGGCAGGAGAGCACTGCAGTGGCAGTGGGCACCCCACTCCCAGCAGGGATGTCTCCCCAGGGCAGCCTGCAGGGATACATCCAGGGGCACCTTTATCCATCCTCCAGCCATTCCCACACTCCCTGCCCATGTGCTGGCTCCGAGCACGGGGGAAGTTTCACCTGCACATGACCACACTGATACACCAGTGTGTCCCAGCCTGGGATTTGCACAGGGGATTAAGGACACAGCTCCCCTCGACAGCCAAAGTCCTCATTTCTTTACATTTGAGAGTCTCAGATTTGTGTCATCCCTTCACATACAAATGCCGATTGCTAAAATCCACATAAATAAGACACTCCAAGAGCCAGGTGTTGTAACTTGAACATAAAGCCTGAGCACCACCACGCAGAGCCCCTCTCAGGGCAGGCTGTCCCTTGCCTGGGGATGTCCCCAGGACCGGTGGCTCCTGTGCAGGGACAGCGCAGGACACCGAGCACAGGCACTGTCACTGATGTCTGGTGCCCTCTCCTGGCACCATCAGCCACACGACCTGCTGAATCCTGGCTAAAACACGACAGTCAGGATATCTCAGAGTGTATTTTCAGGACTGCATGGAAACCAGCTAAACCATGCACTAGAAAGCAAGATTTTACATCAGATGAGAATAAGGTATAACCGAATAACTATTTTTTCCCCCTCTTTTCTTGGTATAGATTTTGTTAAATTAATATTTTGGGGAAAACAAAAGCTTCCTGCTTCCCAGAGGAACAACAGTTTAACTTTGATTACAAACTTCCTAGTCTCATAAGAAAGGAAACAAACACTTGTGTGAAACACTTTTGATTAAAAACAAGCCTCTCAATTACTTTAGAACTTCTCCTCAACCAGCAACTAAAGTCCTCAACACCTAGAAAACTATCTCTGAAGTTACCTTAAAAAAACTGCTGGATAACTTATCCCAGAACTGGGAGTTAAACACCCAAATCAGTTAAACACTAAAACCATAGAAAACGTACATGTTACCCCAGACAGAACCATTCTGTTTGGAAGCCTGTACAGAAGATTTTATAGAGCACTGCAGTTCCACTGTATATTTGTGCATGAGCAGGTGATCAACATCCTGCAAAATCCTGAGCAAGAAGACACAGGAGCAGCTCACAGATACACAGTATTAGTGTTTACACCGAAGTGCCTCTTGTTTATAAAGAGAAGTCAATTTAGCACACATACATATATTTATTTATAAACTAGCAGAATAATCAGCCTACTTACTAGTCCCTTCAGTATTAATTATATGGACATTAAATACACATTAGCTCCCCAGCTGAATATTTGCTAGCTTATACTCAAAACTAACACAAGCAATCATAGGCAAAACCTCACTCCAAGGCAGAATTTTAGGAGAGCTCGTGTCATTGTTGAAAAAAGGGACTGTTCATCTAGATCCCTAGCACAAAAGTTTCTTAAAATGTGTTCATGAATAAAAAGTCATAAGGAGAAACATTGATTCCCAAGTTAGCAAGGAAGCTGCAGTTAATGGCTGAGCTGAGGCACAGATAATAATACAACAACAGCCATGCAGGCCACTTTAACCCCAGAATTACTTGAAAGCTGCAAAGCAAGTTTAAAAGGAGTTCTTGTTCCACACCAACTTCCTGGCATCAAATTTACAGAAAAATACTCTAATGCATTCTTCATGCCCAGTATTTGTCTGTACCCCCTCCTCCAAGGCTCTGTCTGCTGATTTTCCTCAGGCTCAGTTGTGACTCCAGGCATTGCCATTGTCCCCAGGGGCTCAGCCTGGCATCCCTCTGGGCAAGTGCTGCACAAACAGAAGGTGGCAGGCAGTGAACATGGGAGCTTAGAACACTGCAGACACCCCATCATAGCCTCACTCAATTGCTTTAGCAGCATTTCTCCTAATCCACCTTTTTTCTCATGCCCAGCCCTTACAATTTGGGCCCTTGCTTTGCCAGGATGCTTCAGGGAAAACACCCCTGCTTGCTTCCAAGGACTCTGCCAGAGACAAGGGAAGGACTGATACAACAGGGAATTGTACACAAGAAAAGCTTCTGGGGAGTTTTCCATTTCTAACTTGTGTTTTATAATCCAGGCTCAGTCCTTGGTGCTTTTGCATTAACTAGCCCCTTCTTAGGTACATTTTTTTGTTTCCTAAGATCAATGCACTTGTTTCAGCTGGGGTAGAGTTAATTTTCTTCACAATGTCCAGGGCTATGTTTCGGATTTGTGCTGAGCACAGGGTTGATAATACAGAGATGTTGTTAGTGCTGAGCAGGGCTTAGACAGCACTTTATCAGTTCTCCAGCTAAACACATAGGAATGAAAAGGGGCAAACACAGCCAGTCCCCAGCCCCACTCTCCACTCCTGCACCTTTCCTTCAGCCAGAACAGCTGGCTTTCCTTACATCCCCCAGTTTCCCTGGAAAATGCCAGTCTGAGGGATACAGTGCCAGATTTTGGGGATATAGTGGGCTACAGAGCAGCAGCCTGGCAGGACTCCTCATTCTGCACAGCTGGGCTACCCTGGGGCATGGGGGAGCAGAGGCCTCACTCTGCTTAGCTTGCAGATCCCCAAGCACAGATCTGAAATAAGTGGTTTAAAGAAACATCTTCTAAATTCATCCCTCTAGGTCAGAATACATGTAATAAGAACAAAAAAATGGGGAAAGCAGAACTCAGCCTGTGAAGCTTTCTCCAAGCCTGAGGCTCTCCCTCCCCTGAGCACAGCAGATCATTCACACCAAGGGAAATCAAGGAAGAAATTAAAGCTAAAAATTAAGCCCCACCTTGTGATGAAAGGGCAAACAGAACACCCTTGCTGAGGGGTGGGAAGTGCCAGCCACCACCAGCCCCAGCACACCGAGGGGCTGTGCTGTGACACTCCTGCCATCCCAGAGACCCCAAAAGAGGAGCTTTGCTGTCTCTCAAGGACCAGCCACCACCATGTGCTTCAGGACCACCCGCCTCAATGAGCACAGCCGGAGATACTTATTAAAGAATATCTATTAAACGTGGGGAAGCTGCAGAGGCCACAGCTTGATGAAGGGTTAAAATATTGGAATGAGAATTCCTGCCAAATTCTAGGAACACAAAATGCCAGACCTCCCATGTTTTCGTTGCAGGCTTCTGCACTGAGTCCCTCCATTAGTCCCCACCAAAAAATATTTGTCTGTATACTTAGGTCCCTCAGCTTAACAACATCTAAGGGAGCCCTTTCACACCCTGGAAATGAAGCCAGGCTGGAATGCGAGTAGGTGGTACATGAGGTTTGTATTAACTCTCATATGTCTAAACAAAAAGGTGTCAAGTATTGGAAGTCATCAACTGCAAAAACTCTTACAAATACAATTGCAAACACACTCCTTGTCTTCCATTAGAAATGCTTAAACCAACAGTGCATTTCCACAGACCCAGATGCAGCCCTTTAGAGAGGACCCAGAGTTCCTGACCCTCCCAAAACCCAGCCCTGACTGTTCACATGGTGCTGCCAACAGTGACACAGGTGCCTGACTTTACAACTGAGTGCCCATTGGACCAAGAGGATAGAGTTCTGCAAGGAACAATAAACATGCATGTACTTGCTGCTCTTAGAGCTGCAAGATACACTGAAATCATTTTAGGACACAGCTCACAACAAAATTTCTTCAAAAAAGTCTTTGTCTCTAAAAAGGTCTAGTGCCTAGTTAAAGTTTCTGCTCTCTTATTGTCCCTTCTTCATCTACAAGTTCTCCTTTATACTTCTATTTTGCCTCCGGTTGAAGGCAAATGACCTTAAAAGGACTACTTTGCCAACCTCTTAGAAGAAATAAATTCCCACCATCAAAAGCTTCATTAATTTAATGACAGAATTTTAAATCAAAAGTGTCAGTCAGTTAACTCTGGGGAACAGTGTGTTATGACCACCTGGCTGGAACACCAGCCTTCCCCAGGACCCAGACTAAGTGTCCATGTCAGCCTCTCCCTCCAACCTCCCTGGGTCCAGCTCCCCTGGGGCAGCTTTCTCCAGCAGGAACTGGAGCCAGCTGCCCTGAAAGCATTGAGGGGAACCACCTCTTCAGGTTAATCAGGCAGTGATTAATGAACAGTCTCACTGGTTTCTCAGTATAACCCTCTTGCAAAGTGTAGGCAGAAGTCACCACAAGTAGCAGCAATATTCATCTATCTTCTGTTTAAATAATAATTAAAAAAAATTCAACAGACAACTCTGAAACTCCTAGAAACATTCCTTCCTTAAACCACCCCCAAACAACAAATAAACCTCTCCTTTCCTTTTGCTCACCCCATTAAAACCAGAACAGGGAAGAAACCTGCCTGTATCCCAGATATTAAGGGACCAAAGCCATAAGACAGGAAGAGTTAAAGCTTCTGGCCCTTCAGGGATCAAAAGCTTTCTCTTCCAGGAGCCCCCCTCCTCAGCACTCACCCAGCAAAGGCTCCAGAAGCAGAGACAGAGCCCTCTCGTCCTGCTCTTGCTTTTAAGGGCTGGTGTTCCCAGCAGCCCTGGGGAGGTGACTGGGGAGTGGGGACACCTGGGGCAGCTGCCCCTGGAGCAACACCTGCCCTTTGGGCAGGCTCTGAGTGAGGGCTTAGCAAAGGACACACGAAGATATGAACGGAACAAGGACCAGGGAAGGGGGGGTTCACTGCCTTGAGCATGCCTTTGAGGGAAGGTCCCCCTGCGCCACCTTGGAGGTGGCCTAGGACCCTGATGGGTGGCCCACCGAGGGAATTAGAAATGATAATTGGTTATAGATATCTAATATGTTAATTGTGTGGAAGAGTGTAAAAACTGTAACCTCACTGAGGGCGGGGTTCTTCGGGGATTTTTGGACGCAGAGATCCTTGTTGAAACAGTGCGCGTTTTGTAGGCCCAGCACAGGCCAAAGCCTCCCAACTCCCAGTGAAGGCACTGTCTGTCTTTCTCCATTGATGTTTCATCTCAGTGTCTGTCTTCCAGGATTTCTAGCATCATCTTAGTGTGATCCAGGGCGTGCCAGCCATGGCCAACACGTGCCTCAGCCCTCATTCTGCTGTGGGGAAGGAGGCAGGACGGGCTCCCCAAAACCAGCTCATTGCTGTGGACAGAGCACCACCACAGCTCACCTCCCCAAAACCAGCTCATTGCTGTGGACAGGGCACCACCACAGCTCACCTCCCCAAAACCAGCTCACTGCTGTGGACAGGGCACCACCACAGCTCACCTCCCCAAAACCAGCTCACTGCTGTGGACAGGGCACCACCACAGCTCACCTCCCCAAAACCAGCTCACTGCTGTGGACAGGGCACCACCACAGCTC
>JAWWEE010000010.1:24049114-24068486 GCA_035221455.1 Xenops minutus
GAGAAGAGAAGAGAAGAGAAGAGAAGAGAAGAGAAGAGAAGAGAAGAGAAGAGAAGAGAAGAGAAGAGAAGAGAGAAGAACTGATCTATAACCCGTGCCCTTCCAGACTGAGAACTGATCCGTAACCCGTGCCCTCCCAGACTGATTTGTTCCTCCTGTTGAAGATCAGCATTCTTCAGCAAGGCTGTTCTCATGACAGAGGGCTATTTATTTCCATGCTCACCATCTCATGGTTTCCTGTCCCCCTTGCCCTTTAGTCCGAGCCACAATTATCTGTGCCCTATTCTGACAATGCAGCTTGTGAAACCCATGACTCAGATATTTCCAGGTCAGCCAAATTCTAATTCTTGTACACCAGCTTTATCCTGTGCAGGATTTGCTTTATTATTCAGATACCAGTTGGTTGTGATTAACACAGCAGAGGACAGAAATGCTGAGCCACTTTCTTGCAGAAACATGGATTCCTGAGGTACCTGTACAGAAAAATGTGTCACTCTGAGATGACACAAAACTAACAGGTTTCATGCAATCTGTTTGGCATTTTGATACTCTTGCTGTGTCAGTGGAGCCAAAATCATAGGTGAATTCTTTAACTGCATTTCTCCAGCCTCTGAATTTGATTAGGGAGGATTATTACAACCAAAGCCTGGACCCTCTTGTGTCAATTACAGCCAGAAAGACTGCAAGACACAGCTCCTGCTTCAAAGGCTATTTGCTCTCCCTATCAACGAAGAGAGTACTTGTTATCCCTGTTTCCCAGACAGGGAACTGGGTCACAGCCAGCCTTTTACCTGAAAGTGGAAGGGGAAAATATCTCACCACCAGCTTGAGTTCAATGGGAACAAATGTTGGGTTTGGTGAGCTCAGTAAGGAAGTTCTGGACACCCACCACATTCTGGAAATTTGGTTGAACAGAAAGGCAAGGCTGTGGCCTTGTAAAAGTGTCCTCAGAGCAGAGGGTACCTGGCAGCCACAGGGACAGGAATATCTGCAGCACCACCAGGATAAATCTTGCAGAAGGTGGAAGTGCTCCTTCCTGGGGATGACAGCTGCAGGCAGAGGTTCACAAAGGGCTTTGCTGTTCAGGGCTCCTTTGCCATCATCAAAGCAGCAAGTTTAATGCTATCTGTCCCCACGTTTGCCTCCCCAGAGGGGAATGGAAACTCCAAGGGTTTTCTCTGACACCCTGCCGTGTGCCTGCTTTGGCCACTGTGTTCCACTTTGGAAAAGGGGCATTTTCTGACGCTCTGGCAGAAGCTGGTTGCCTGACATAGATCCAGGAGAAAGGGTATGAAAGAAGTATGCATCTGGGGAATATAATTCTCCAATCTCATTCCTGCTGATCTAAACCAGTGTGGATTTGCACTGAAAACCACCGATGAGGCAATGCTAGCATGGAGCCAATGTCTGTGAGAGGACGCTCAAGCTTTGTGCCTCCAGCCTGTATTTAAAACACGTTGCCTACACAGATTATTGTGTATGACATAATTAAGATAACACATCGTATAGTGCTGGAGCAACATGAAACAGCACCTGCCCTACCTGACCTTTCCTGAGCTGTTGGATGCTCATTCATACTCACAGCACATACAGGGTGAAGAACAAAGGCATGTGCATGGCTGTTCTCCCGTATGGGCCCAATTTATCCTGAATATTGTCATGTACAAAATATTCCTGAGCAGGGGAAGAGCTTAGGTGATAGACAGTACCTGGCCATTTTCTCAGCATGGTTTGATAGTTTCAGGCTCTGGTCACAGCTGTTCAGCATTAGGGTGCTGTGGAGCTCCCACTCCTCTCCTGGGCTCATCCCATATGAGTGCAGTAGATCTGGAAGCTGGAGAGACTGTAGCCATATATTTACAGGATAGCTGTCTTCTTCAGTGAACAGCCTTCAGCCATCTGTCTCTAAATTACTTCTCCATATCACACCAAAATCCTCAGCACATCAGAAGAAATGATCAGAAGTGCATCTGGCCAAACGGCCTCAATTCTGTAAAGACTAAATAAATGTGAATATTCCTATTGAATTCTCTCTCTCTCTTTCTTCTTTTCTCCCCCTCTCTCCCTGTCTCCGTTTTCCCTTCCTCTCTTTCTCTTTTTTTCCTTTTCTTTCTTCCCTTCTCAAGAATTAGATCATAACTGATGATATGAAATGCCTTCCTATAGATAAGACCTTCCAGTGTCCCCCATAGGCAGAGCCCAGCTAGGACTGTCAGTGGAAAGCAAGGAAATGCAGCACGTTTTGGCAACTTTCAAAATGTGCCTCAAGACTGGGATCTGTGGCTGTGGCACGTGTTCCTTGCTATGATGACAGACCACACTAGAAAAAGTGCCTTTCCTGAGAAGGGAGACACACAGAGCCTGTCACTGCTATGGCCCAGTCAAAGGTCCGTTCCAGGAGGGTCCTACCACATGGACACGAGCTCCAGACTGGGTGAGGTCTGGGGGAAAAGGCCAATTGCTGACGAAATGTGTAACTTTCTGTTCCTCTCAATTTTTTTTGTTCAAGCAGAACCAAAGCTTTGAAGGATTTGATTTGTACTCAAGGATATATATATTTTTACACACCAAAACAGTTGAATAAGAACATAAAGACATAAAGAAAGAGAAGCAGAATGAAACAATTTAGGTGAAACCAGGGAAATCAGCATAAATTCTGCATAAGTACATTGAGAGGAATAAGCCCCATGCTAGAGCCAGGGAGATGACTAAAGATAGAAATGCCTATTCTATATTTTAATATTACAGTTATTACTATTTAAATCAAAGCAGCATTTTGGTCTACAATTTCCCGTGGTTACAGGGGTGGTTTTTTTAATCCTGAACTGTGTGCTGGAGTAGGGGCTTGTCTCTCTCCTACTCAGTAACAGGAAAATGATGTATATTAAAAAAATACTTTTGAAGCCAAGTTGTCAAGGTTTCAAATTTCTCACTATGTAACCAAGTCTTGCAAGATGCCAGATCTTGGAAATAAGGGTTAGAGACTTTGAGGTTTTCCCACCCTTGGTATTTACATTCACAAATGCTTTGCAGCATAAGATTCTGAGAAGTGGTCAGAGTGATTTTCCCATGTTTGTTTATCCATGGTGACACTGGCCAGCCAGCTCATGAAATAATAATGAGGCTGTTTCTGTGTAATACCCAAGGAACTGCACTTTTCACAGAGTTCCAAGTCAGATGGGGCCATCTGTCATTTTTGTAGCTGAACTGAATCAAGTTGCTGCAACCTTCAACCTGAATTAGCTTTCCCTCCCTGAATTGCATTACAGAGTTTATTTAAATTACTTCAGCAAACAACCATGGCACTGGTGGTGCTTCTGTTGACAAAAGTGTGCCTTGGGACACTGGCCAGCTTGCACACATATGGAGTTAAGCACTGGACCCATACAGTAGGTGAAATCCTGGCCTTGGCAGGATTTTTGGTTTCATGCAGAGCTAAAGTTTGAAAAGGAGCTTCCATGAGAATAGCAGGGCACTATGATGAATCTTGAGAATCAATCATATAAATTATTTCTGAACGTACTCTGCCTATCGCCAGTTTCACCCACGTGTGATGACAACATTCTTCTTTCTGGTCTATATCCAGCACCCTTGAAATCACAGCCCTTGGGAAATGCCCTGTGGTTTACATCACTAACACAGCAATGTGAGTGTTCTCTGCCCTGCACATGTGGGTTACTCAGGTGGCACAGCCAAAGGGCTATGTAATTCCCCAAGGGAATGAAGAGTGCAGGGATAACAGCACAGACCAGGGGCTCTGCCCTTCACCCCTGCTTTGCCTTAAGTTCCTGCTTGTACATTTGAACTTCCAGCATGCAGTTTTTTAGGATGAAAAGCTCCAGCTCCTAAAGATGCCCAGAAGCTCTGACTGTCCATCTCTGCCTTTGGCACCGGACACACGTTCAGGCTGGTTTCCCACATATCCCAAGTTTGGTCACATCATCACTTGGAGGACACAAGCCATCACTGGGGTGTTCAGTCTTCAATGGCTGAACCAGATAATGAAAGGCATATGTATTCCCGTAGGGAAAGTTTTCCCAGCCTTCCCTAAGTAATTGATGTCAGCATCAATACAGCACTTTTTGCTGCTATGTCTCAGCAGCATTTATGGTAGGTTTCTTTTTTAACTGTGCTTTCTTTTTTTCCTATTTCCTGCTCTTAAAATCTTATCCAGTAAATTCCTTGTTTGGGTTTTATGGACTTTTTGATCATATTTCTTAGAAGAAAATTCTTTCGGGATGTCACAAGCGCCGAGGAACTTGAAGGAATTACCATTGTTGACAAGATGTTTGGCCATGGACAAGTGTTACTCATTAAGAACAGGTTCTGTTTTCTTCTTATAAAAACAAACTTCCTGCACACTCCAGTTACAAGGAAATGGCCTTATGTTTATAATGATGCATTTATGTTTGAAGCCAGCAAGGGGTTTAGCCTTTTATCACATTCATGGTTGCTTTCCCTTGCCCTTGCAGAACTTTAGAGAAGATCCTCTCTGTACACCATCAACCCCTGACCAAAAGCAACATGAAAGTACCTTAAAAATAATTTTATGTGGTTGCTGCAGGCTGGCACAGGGTGTTGGGTCTTCCATCCCTCCACATCAGAGTGAGGACTAGAGTCATCCCACCCATCCTGGGTTCCTTGACTTGCATTATTAATAATAATTGCTGGCTCTTCTGCTGTGTTGATCATCTTGCAGCACATACACTGATGCAGATTGAATGCCAGGAGCAATAGCATGAACTGCCTGTGCTTACCCAGGAAAGCTGTGATAGAGCTCGAAATAGAGCCTGCCTCTCCTGGCTCTCATTTGAATTCTGGTTTTATCCTCTTAGTGCCATCTTTACCAGCCTTCCTAGCTGGAGCCTGGTGCAGCAGACTGCAAGGGGCTGGCATGCAGGAGGAATCCAACTAAAATGAATGGAGTTGCTGGAAGGCTTAAAACCAACTGTCCAGGTAAGTTACCTGATGTCACACAGGGTGAAGACAGTGGAGATCTAAAGTTCTGGCTTAAATCCTGACAGAAACCATAAGTCATTAAAGCATGTCCTAAACTAAAACTTCAGCTATCCCATCCCTGGGCAGTCAGGCATGTGGATGTGTGTTTAGCTTACTTGTTTGCAGCATTGTCAGAAATAGCTGTTATCCTGTTATACCCTGTTACCCAGAGTTAAGTACTCCACATATTTCTGCCTGGCTTTGGACCACTGTGGTGCTGTTTCCAGAAGAAATGAGGATTTATGGACATGCTACAGTGGGAAGAATCTGAGTCCCTGCTGTGTTAGTTGCATTCTCTCCCAGTTCTGGCAGCTGTGCCCACCTCAGCCCTGTGTCTGTGAGCCTGGGCATTTCCCCTTGTGCCACCAGCCTTAGGCATCTGTGTGCTCTCAGAAAGGTCTCACCTGCTCTCTGTTCCTCCTCTTTATTTTCCTTAAATCATCTCCTAAGTTCCTTATGATGTAAACACAGGGCTTGAAAAGGATGATAAATTGACAAAAATCTTAGCTTACTTTTAAGCTTCAGAAGATGCAAGAATGGTCAAGGGTTTTGCTTTAAATCTGGCTTATTTCCATTGTAACAACTCTTGTTATTTCTTTTTAATTTTTTGTTAAGGATGAAGAGAAGAAGGCAAGGAATGGGAAGGAGGGGAAGCACATTTAAATGATTTCTATTTTAAAGCTTTAAGCAAGGCTTTTACTTTATTTAAAGCCTGCATTCATGCAATCGCTTTGCCTTTAACAAAAAAAAAAATAAATAAATAACAGAATTTCCCACTGAATGGTATTTCCCCATGTCAAACAGCTCTCATAGCATTCTGTTCCTCAAAGGGGCACTGTGAGCCTGAATTAATTACAGCTCCATCCTCACACCCACTGGGCTCTCTGGCCCCAGTCCAGCCAAGCACTCGGAGCACATGTTTTGTCCCCAGGTGTGTGAGCCACCCCACCAAGTGCTCTGCTGGAGCAGCCCCTCAAAGGCTGAGCCCTTGAAATCTCTAGAGCATCCTGGGAGCTTCAGGAAAAAAGCCAGTGCTGTATCAAAGAGGCCAATGTTTACATATGAAGATGTATGTAAACTGCAAGATGTATCCCTGTGAGCCTCTGTAGGTTTGATGTACCCGCACTTGCCTTTTCTTTTTTAATAAGCAATATTTAAAATATTAGCTGCCTCAGAGTTGATATAAAAATAACAGCTGTGCCTGTTCCAGATGGGAAGAAAAAAAACATGCAAACAAGTTCACACATACACACACACACAGAGTGAAAAATGCTTAATGTTGAAGGATTTACAGTCTGTATTGCTGGGTCCTTCTGTTTCAGGCAGATGAAAATGGGCATCTTATCATCAGCGTGATGATAAAAGCATTAGGAAGCATGTGAGAACAAGAAAAAGGGAGAGAGGTGGGCCTGACAAAGCAAAGGCAAAAAGCACTGACGTGAGGGTGGGCTCACATTTATGAGCTGATGGCCAAGGGACAGGAATGGGAGCTGTCTGGGGAGCAGTTTTGGCTGTTCTGACTGAGCAGAGGGCTGGGGGAGGGAGGTGTGTCTGGTGGGGATAGTTCATCATGTCTGCAGTGTTTTGGAGAGGTCAGGAGTGGATTACACGTGTCAGGCTCTGGCTCCACTGGCAGTTTGAGAGGGATTAGGAACTGTGCTGGCTCAGGCAGTGGGAAGGTGATGAGACTCTGTTATCTCCCATATGTGTGTTTTCAATAATAAGGGGAGGAAGGACCCTGGGGACTGGAGAGGAAAGCCAAAGATCTTTGCCCCTACACTGAGCAAAAGGAAAGCTGAGCAATGAGCATTTTATGTAAAGGGTGAGGGGTATTCTGGCTGCTTGTTCAGCAGAAGTCAGAAACTAATGTAGCAGGTTGATTATGCTGGAAAAGAGAATTTTGTGGGTTAGAGTAATCTTTGCAACACCTGCTAGTGGGCAGCCTTCCCCAGGCTGGAAGTGGTGAAAGGAGCAGAGACACTGGCAAGGATGTACAAACACTGGGAAACCCACGGTTTACAGAGGAGCCCTTCCTTTATGGATGGAAAAGGAGGGCAGAGCTCTTGGGCAACAGCTGCTTTGCACACAAAGGAGTTAAGACAATGCCTGTGGAAAGGGAGGTTTGGGATACACTGCTATGCCATGCCTTGCCCAGACCAGGAAAACCAAAGCACTGGCAAGAATCAAAGGAAAAACTCCAGCTTTTTTTCTCCCAACAACATCTGACAGTGCCTGTCCAGTTTCTAAGACTGTCCCCAGTGCTGTCAAGCTGGGTGAGAGAAGCCACCACATATTTCACATCTTCCGGACTTTGTACCCTTTGCCTTCTAGTGCAGTTCACAGACATCTGCCTTGCAAAGCTGCCAGCAGGGATCACAGGCAGAGAAGGCTGGGCCACAAAGAGAAATCACCTGGATTCAGTCCCCAGGAAGCATGTTTAGTCTTTATTCCTGTCCTAAGCTCCCACCAACACTACAAGCCACAAGTCAAGGTGAATTTAAAGTTCAGCATGTTTTAAGGAGTTTAAAGATAGATACAAGTGTGATTTTAGATTAAATATACTGATAAACATATAAGTACCCTTATCATTTTCCAAGATCACGTGGGAACACATTAGCAATACCAGGAACTGAATCTGTGTTTGGTAAGACATGCTTTGGGTCTTTGCCAGTGGAATTATCATTCTTCTCCTAACTCACCCGTTACCTCCTTCAGAAAAATTTCAGTAGTTTGTTTTTTCCCTCTTCAACAGACAAACACATTGCTGGGGCCCTGAGGGCACTAATATACCCTAAAGGCCCTGAGCAGCTTCACCTGGAGCCTCCACCCACACCCCACCCATGGTCCTGGGAACCAATTAAGCTCAGCCCAGGGCTATAAATTCTAGTCTCTCTGGTGGGGAACTGCTAGTCTATATTTATGCTGGAGTTATGTTTGTTCCTGTTCTGTGTGTCCTGCTTATGTATTTGAGACTGTAATCTATACTAGGCTGGGGTAAGTCACTACTCGGTGCTGCCTTCCTAGAGCAGCTGATGGAGCCTAACTGGGGAGAGTAGGGGGTTTGGGAGTGTGGTTGTGGGTTTTTTTTCCCTCTCTTGTTGCCATTAAGATGAACATTATTTGCCCAAAAAATATAAGGTGCTCCTGGTTTCTTTCTGTATAGGAAGAAATTGTGATATAGCCTTCAATCACAAAAGCAGTCTGCTGAGAGGGGATCATCCCCTTTGTGACTTTAGTTTTTGTGGTTCTTCTGACACAGTTGCAATTTTACCCTGATTTTACTTAAGCTATAAGCCTGACAAGCAAAATGCTAAATGGGAGAGAAGCCTGAACATGTGCATGTGCGAGCAGAGTTTGTGTCTGAGCGGGACCCGAGGACGGCAGAGGGAGCCGGAGCCCCGCGGAGCATCCCTAGCTAGTCCTGGTCCCACCCGGCAGAGAACACATCGCCCCCGTCTTCGTGTGGCTCCGCAGGAAAGGGATCAAGGTCTATGCCAGAACCACCCTGGCCATGCACAGGGCATTGAACTGCATGTTGAGCCGGGTAATAGTCTGAGCTGTCAGTCAAGTTAGATGCAAACTGACTTCAAAGCCATGTGTCACACATGGGCTATGGGGTACAATCATCATATTATAGACTACAGAGCAATAAGTGCTGCTGGAAAGAGCTGCTTACCCTGTGTTTAATTGTATGTCCCAAGGAACTTGAGTGTCAACAAAGCTATTTTAAGGATTAAGTTATTCTATTTGGTCACCCTTTGTACAAGGTTCAGGCTTTTTTGACCACACTAGAGTTTAGTGCATCAGTCCAAATTAGTGCTTTAAATGCCCTCTGCAAAGTAGCTTGTACAACTTGGTAAGGCCCCTAGCCTGACTGGAACAAATAATGCCTTTAAATAGGTAAGCTGTAAGGATGAGCTCTGTTACCAATGTAAAGGCAGTAACCTGAGCAACTATAGCTTACAAGCTCCTAGAGCTGTGCAGGGTTTGTTCTCCACCTCAGTGTTAGCACTGATTGCTGTTATCCAGAAAATCTGTGACAGAAGGGAACTGCTGCTGCATTTTGGGATGGTATAACTGACAGTCCTCACTCTCCCAGTCTTTAAAACAACAAAACTTTGTAAAATGAAACAGAATGATTATTTTCTGATAGGTGTGTGAGCCTTGTTTGCTAACCTTGAGGGAACATGGGATCCTGGAGATGAGTGTTCCTAAATCCTTCCTGCTCCTCAGCTGATCCTCCTGGTGCATCAGTGCACTTGTTAAGCTTTTACAAGTTGAGCTTGTGTCACCAAATGCTGGAAGGCTGAGGGGAGGTAAGATGAAGGTGCTGCCTGTAGTGCTGAGCAGCATCTCCAGCAGTGAGTACAGGGGGTAACTGCACTCTTCAGTCACACCACCCAGATCAATATATTGAAGCTGCCTTCTTGACAGAAGTCTCTTTCAAGTGTAGACATGCCCATTTGCAGCTGAAACAATCTCTTGACAGCTGGATGGGCTAATGCCCTGTTTCTGGGCAGCCACGTCACTGCCAGCATGGCAGGCACTGTGCAGCCCTTGCTCCTTTCATATGTGGCTTTTGGTCTGGCAACTGCTACAATAATACTGCCCTGACAGGTCTCATTGATTGCTGCTATCAAATATACTAGCAACTTGCTCACATTTCCATGATGGATTTTTTGTAATCAAGCTCATCCCTTCATCAATCTCGTTTAATCAATTGTATTGTCCCTAGGGCAGAGCTGCTTGTGGACAGGTATAACTGGTGATATTGAAGGGAAGGAGAGACTATGGGTGCAAAGAAGCTTCTGTTCATCCTACTAAAGTTTTAACTTTGGTAACAAAACATTTAATGCACTTTTATTTGAAGAAACCTCTCTGTGAAATGAAAACAATAAACAGATGCTGATGGCTTAATAGCTTAAGTGTAGCTTGAGCATTCAATCAATCTGAAAAGTAATTTGTTGTGAGTATATTTCAAAATGGTGCAGGTTATTGCCATGATACATCTAACCATAATGGGAAAAATATATCCTCTTGAGAGCTGTGAAAACAACCTGTCACTCTGTGATCAGTTTGTTGGATTCCCTGTGGAGTTCAGTTGTCTGTGGCTGTGCTGAATGGCTGAGTAAAGCTAAAGTGAAGAACTGACCAATTTATCCAAAAAGGTGCCTTGGACAAGCTGAGGCCTAATGTGGGTGCAGGAAGGGAGAGGATGAGTCCTGGATGCTCTGCTGCTTGAATACAGGTGCTGCTGCCTCTCATTCTCTCTCATGTGTTGGCATCAGTGGTGACAGGAGGGGACAAGTCAGTCTGCAGATGTTCCTTGCTTGCTCAGGAGCAGCTGCTTGCAGGGTCACCAGCTTCTTGTGTTCCAGCAGCCTTGTGGACCCTTGGGAAAGCCAAACCTGGTGCTTGGAGCTGGGAGGGAAAGGGACAGGGGGGAGAGCTGAGAGCCCCTTGCAGGAGCTGAGACTGGGAGAGGTGCTGGGATACTTGGCAGGGATGCCTCTTTGGGAGCCAAGCTGCACTAGTCCTGCTGCTGCTGGAGCTGCTCCCTTCCTCTGCTTTCACTACCTGCTGCTCAGTACAGCACTGCCTGCTACCTGTGAACCCCTGGAAGCTCATTGGCATCTACAAACATAACCTTTCTTCACACAGAAGTTAAAATGGTAAGTTGAAATAATTGTGAACAGATGCACTTTCTTGTTGGCCCTTAAGTGTGATTTATTGAAGTGTGGAGCTGCTTCTTAACTCTGGGTTGCAAACCTGACCTTCACAGTTACCTCTAGTACATCTGCAAGTGGTTCATTTGAACTGGGCTATCTCTAGAATCACATTACAGTTATTCTGTTAATTGTTTTGTAACTATCCAAATCCATCTGCTGTGTCTTCTTTCAATTGCTTCCAGGGACCACTATTATCAGAATGATCAAGCCAGTTGCTGTCAGGAAAGCTGTTTGTTCACAAAAACTGGAAATACATAATATTTGTGTTTTGTAACAAAAACAACAACCATGGGAGGTCAGCCCGGGAACTCAACAGGCTCAGCAGCAGAATTAAGATGCAGAGCAAAAGTGCAATGCTTCTTGGTCAGAACTGTCATTTATAGCTCCAAGTCTAGTTTCTGAGTGGGAACTGGCAGATACCAAGTGCCTTTAAAGTTACATGTATTTACACAGGTAGTTAATTTTACATTTACTTTTATTGGCCACTTGGTTATTCAGCTACTTGGTACTATGAGGTCCTTGCCTGAATTCTCCTTGCCTGCCCTGAGCTTTGCTATCCTGGGCCATGCAGCATCACCAAAATTTTTGGAGCTTCTATATTCATGAAAAGTGAAGCAGAGCTCAAAGGAAAGAAAATGAAGCCATAAATGCCTGAAAGATCTAGGGCAATTCACCCCCATCTGAGCAAATCGTATAGTCATTTGAACCTCCTTTTGACCTATATTATTTGAACCAAATTGCTGGAAGAAGCAATCAAACATTTGTGTTCCTAGTGTTGGTCTATATATCAGTGTCATTGGTTGTTTCTGATATACAAAAGTGTTGCAGCCCTACAGAGAACGTTTTGTCTGCTGAGACCAAGGGCAAAGCACTTCAGATGCAGCTGTTAAGTCCTATTTAGTCCTATTTAGTTTTTAAATAAGTTCTTATGGAGTTCTGCATGCTTATGCTTTTGCCTGTTAAGTAGGAAAGATACTGTGGGTTTTTTTAAGCAATGTACGGGGTTTGTTTCAGTGCCTGGAGCATTATAGATTTGTGTGTGTATGTAATACCAGTCTAATATAGCTATTGAGAAAACAAAGGCATCCATAAGCTTGCTTTTATGCATTCCTTTATATTTGTTTCTAGTTAATCAACAAGGAGAGCCGAATTTCTCCCCAGGGGCTGGCTCTGGGTAAAACAGCCCATTAGCAAGGGCTCAACTAAAGGCAGGCTCGAAGTGCTGGCAGCTCCAGGACTGCTCCCCGTCGAGTCACACAACAACTGTGCTGCCCAAACTGCATTCCCTTATTCCCAAGGGAATAGCCTCTGTGCTCTCGTTGATTTATGTCTCTGACACAGCTCTGTGTAGGATTTTCTGGCCTTGAGAGCCATCTACAAAAAGTACATATTGATTGTATTCTGCTGAGATGGTTGGGTAGGATAAACCATCAGCCTGTTCTATCACGTAGCAAAGCTTTTATTAGCCCTCATCTAAAAAAATTCATGCAACATTAGAGTATGATACCTGAAGAACTTGCTGCCAGCAAAAGTAATGGTGTTTTGAACTAATGAGCCCTTCTGAAAAGAAAGTTGAACAGAGAATTTCTTTCCAAAATGAATAGAAATTAAAACACTGGACTCTTTCAGCAGCTGCCCTCTTAAGTGCTGTAGTATCTACTGAAAAGTCAGTGCTGAGCCAGAGCTGTGTTTGTGGGCACCATGGCATCTCCAGGTACTGCTCAGCAGGGAAGGAGCCTGCAGGGCAGGAACTGTTAGCAGAGGGCTCTGTGACTGATCCATACCAGCATGTTACAAATGCTACCTGTCACTGCATGTGGTTGGCCCCAGGAGACACAGTGCTCCCTTGGGCACACTGAACCCACCAGGCACAGTCCTGCAATGAGAACTCATCAGCTCTTCTGTAGTCCAATGTTGTGTCTAAAACAGATCCAGCTGGGAAAAGTAGTCGTGTACAGCATGAGGTTGTACCCTCTGATGCAGCTGTTCTCAATGCTATTTCTCAGGCTCTTTTTATAATTTCCTAGACCTACTTTAGCATGGAAACTCTGTGAATTTATTTCTGTCTCCAATATATGCACTAGCAAGTGGAAAACTTTGATCTGAATTAAATTGGAAGCATGTAATTGTTGGAAGACTGTCACACAATGTCAGATAGGTGGTCCTCCTAGTTCTGGAAGGGGTAACTCCAAGCTTCAAAAGACAGAATAAGAAAGTGTAAAGGTGTATGTCAGTGTGAACCTTAATAGCTACATGAATCTTCCCAAAATAATCCAATGTTGTAGCAAACCCTGTTGTGACCAGAGTCACCCCGAATCTGATAACTTCTAGCACTCTCTCAACCTCGTACAGCATTCTTAATATCTGGAGGGGAAAGCTGCAGGATGTAGATACATCAGAAAAAATTATTATTCTGCATTGTTACCATCCAAAACATGTTATCTCACCTCCCACGTGAAACTACACCTGCCTTCTCAACTGCCAAAACAAAAAGCTACTGATGGATGTGCACAGAAGTAGCTTCATGGTAATTATTCAATTACAGCTGATAATTGTGTGTGTATTAGCACACCTCAGTGCTTCTGACTGTTTATTTGAACAGGACATACAGACCAGGCAGTGGCAGGGAACATCTGGCTCTGCAGGCAGTGCTGGTGGGTGGACCTGGGTACACATCTGCACCACAGGACTGCACCAAGCCAGGGAAGTGCCACAACCCAGGCCAGTGGGGCAGAGGTGCTGGCAGAATTTGACTGATGTAGGGACCCTTCCTGCAGGCCTAGGAAATATTAAGCAGGAGGATTAAAGCCTTTCAAAGATGGAATAGATTCTGCTTTCATAATATTTTTCTTTTCAGCCTCCACAAGAGTTGGCACAGACCAGTGTACTACAAAGCACTCTTTTTTTTTCCCTTGCTTAGAACATCTTGAATTAATTTTTTGGCAGAATCTCTAACTCTGTGTGTGGATAGGAATAAACTCCAGGAAAGCTGGGGCCTCCTGCAAAGCCACTCAGCTGGGTCTCTCCACTCCAGGACTTGGTGAGTATGCAGTTTTTCCCTATACTCCTGTGGCAGATGGCTGGATACAGTAGAGCAAAGGCACTAATATCAGGACACACAGACACAGCTGGGAAGTGCAAGTGTCTAGAACTGAGACAGAGCAATGATTTTGCAGACCATAAGACCATAAAGGCAACTGACAATGCCCAATGAGAGGGTGCAGCTCAGATCAGCAACCATAAGATCAACTCTCATATCAGGAATGTGCACAGTGACCTCTGCACTGGCATTTCCATAGCTCTTCTCAAGAGAGGAGCCATCTGGAAATTGCTGCCTGATTTGGCCAGATGACCTGAACAGCCATGTCTTCGAGGAGCATGAAAATCCCCACATTTCTCCATGAGCAACAGGACACTTTCTGCTACACCTTAGTCCCTGACCACACCTGCTGCCATTAGGAGTTCTGTGATAAAAGAAAATCAATCATGATGTCCATGTTAACTGTGTGTTCTCCAAACTGTCTCCTGCCCAGGCTTCTTAAAATGTTGGATCCATTCAGCAACCTGTACAGGCTGGAGCCCGAAGCACCTGCTTGGTGTTGGCAGAGGAATCTTTCCAGGAAATCAGTTTAATGTGAAAATGCATTTCAATGTACCTTATGGACCCTCTGAAGGCACTGGCACCATCAGCATGGCTGAGCTCACTGGGGCCCCCCTGCTTTACTCAGCATAACCCAACTGACTTTAGTGGGCACTTGGTGCCCGTGTACACTTGAGGGTCCAGACTTTAAGGATCCCAAGTAAGAACATAAAACAGTGTCAAGTATTTGTGGGGTCTGCGACTCAGCTGGAGAGGGAACTCCATATCCTTTTAGCAATTTGCTCAGATAAAATTTTTGAAACTCTATCTATTTTTAAAAAGGGGAGGAAAGAAAGAAAATCTGGGGGCAGCAATGGTACAACCTGAATTTTCTTCTGTCTTCAAACAAAAGTGTTATTGCCAAAGTTGATTCTGATTTCCTTGCACAAACTGTCCACTGTCTCTTCTGTGGACAGTCCTGAAATATAATGCAAATATGAGCAGCTAAAATACTGGAAGGCAACAAAATCAGATTGGTGTAGAAAATCAGTGACGTTTTCCCCCCACCCTTCCTTACAGAGCACTGCTATTTTACAGCAAGATAAATCCTTTTGGAGTTTTCCAGCTGACTCAGAGCTACAAATCTTTACTACTGCAAGAGGAAAAGGAGAGAGAGAGGTAATTTCTAAAGTGAAATTAAATTAGCCACAAAATAAAACATTTCTAAAGACACTTAATTTTATGTCAGTTCAGAGGAGCCTTTTGGATTTATGCCACCTAAAAGCAAACTAACAGTACACACTTCAGGACTGTCGGTCTTTTAATACTCTGTTGCAGTTCAGAAGCTGTAAGGAAATATAATTGGATCTTGTTATGCCTAAATTGATAATTAGAATCTGTTTTGGAATGTATTCTTCTAGTAAAAGAAGAAATAATAGACTTTGCATAATTATTAATCTCTTGTAATAATCCTCAATTGCACAGATTACTTTTCAGAAACAGAAGCATTATCTTGCAGAAGAGATGACATTTACTGGCTTATTTTCCTTCTGTATGCTGATGAGCATGCTAACAGGTAAGATTACTGCTGAATTTATTCTTTATTTTTTCAAGCAGCCAGAAATATTTTTTTTGAATACAGCATCCTCTATTTAGTATCAGGTATCACTCGTGTATTAATCACAAGTGTTCTGGCTGTTAGTTATGAGTATTTGGTTTGTAGCACTGAGTGACTGCAAATGGGGAATTCCTTATTCTACTGTTCAGGAAACAAAAATCCTTTAGCTATGCAGAGGGTCCTCCATGGGCATCAAAGAACTTGTCAGCTTCTGCCTACACGGGACACCTTTTATTAGCAGAAAGTCTTTCTGTGCAGGAGCTGGTACTAATGTGTTTTTTCTTTATTCACAGATGCCCAATCCACCCAGGATGGAGATGGTAATTACTAATGTGTTTTTATTTCCTTTGTATCACTAATAATTAGGAGAGTCATTTGTAGCTCCCAGACCCGATGCCCAGCAGTGACTTTGGCAGGAATGCTTACTAACCTCAATGGGCTGTGGAAGTGTTTTCATCTAGTTATGGTGGAGACAGAAGAGTGAACTTTTAGAAATCTTTTTAAAATTTATTAAGAACTGATGTATTAGTGTCTAATAATAGAGCTAATATACTCACAGTCTAAAAATAAAAAGGGATTATGGTCAAGTCACTAATTCTGTTGTATAAAATCATAACTGGAAAGCACCAGACTTAGAAACATGTAAGACGTCTGAGAATTTTGTCTGTCCTGAGCAGTAATGCTGTATGTGTGTCTGGTTATTGGCAAGAGATACTGACCTCCACGACAAAAAGCTTAAAATTTACAAATTGCCACAAATCCAATTACAGAAATGTTGGACTAAATCCCTTAGCACAGCTACCCTGTGGTTTGTGTCACTTTGTGTGATTAGTCCATTGAATTAGTGTTTGCCTTTGATTAGAAAAAAACCCAACACTGTAATGATATACACACTGGCTTGCTGATGATTCCATCAGTTAACCTCTCTTTGGATTTTCAGACAGAGTTCTGTCTGAAAACAAAATTGCAAAGAAATATCCACAGTAATCAGGTGCTGCTATTGCTGGTGCACATCTCAATTAACCAGAAGGACAGCCAGGAGCATCTCCAGTGCACAGACACAAATACACAATGAATATTAGCACAGATATGAACAGCAGAAATGCAGAATGTCATCTAATATGATTACTTATAATTCAGACCTTTCCCCCTATGCTCCAATCTATTTCTTCGTGGCTCTAAAATATTTTAAATGTATCACCTGTGTTTGTGCAAAGCAAATACTTGTGTGGCAACTTCTAAGACAGTCAGCAGAGACTCTCGATGTGAAAACAGAACCCTGTTCAGGCAGTGTCCTGTTGCTCTCATTACCAGCAATTATGGTTTTCTGTCACACTGGGCCAAGCAGCAGCCTGCAAAGTGAATCTAAGGTCAGCTGGTAGAAAACAGTGAGTTCTCCTCTGCAGACAGCATTTGGCTGGTTCATTTGCTTTGTTATGTGCCATCTGGGCCTGTGAACTGCAAACTTTACTCTGTAAAATTAAGCTCTGACAACAGGATTGTTGAAGGCTCTTAATTCCTACTAAAGACTCTGGTTTCAAGCTGAGTAGAGCGGCTCACATTTATTTAAATGTGAGCCATTAAATAAACAGGCATTAAATAAAAAAAAAACTGGGTTTAGCTTTGCTGCACAGAAAGGCATTTGTAACTATGTGGTCTCAGCTAGTGTTTACATTTTAAGTATGCTTCTGTGTTTGCCCAGATTTGGGCCCAAGGGCAGTCAGCTTCTGCATTTTCAGAACTGGATTTGTTTTCCTGCTGAATTTGAAACCATTCCAGTTGAGTATATCGCATTTTCTGATATTGCTAGAGCAGGCACAAATGCAGCAGCTGTCCCCCAGGCAGCCAAGCCTTTCCTTTCCCTTCCCTTAGCCCATTTCCTACGGCCCTCTGAGAAGAGGCACAACTCTGCAGTCCAGGCAATGCCAGGGAATATGGCCCCAGTCCTGGGGAGCTCTGTGGGCAGAGCAGGCAGCTGCAGGGGCAGAATATAGAGAATGGTGACTTATTCCTTATATTTTTGTATTGGGCAAAGCGAATTGTGTGGAATGAGGGAAAATGGCTTTCAGTTACAATGGCTATTTTACCTTGAAATAGCCAACAGTCTTCTAAAAATTAAATCAGCCCAATGAAGTCTTGAATTGCCATAAATGTGGATGGTGTGCTTTCATTCCTGTTCTCCATCTTGTCCCACTCTGACTCCCAGTGCATCTGGAGCAGGGAACACTGGCTCCATTGTCTGTAGAGCGAGGCATGGAGAGGGATCAAAGGCTCTCCATGCCTCTCTCCTGCCAGAGAAGCCCATGAGCCCCCTTAGGGATCCCACAACCCCAAACCATGTTGGCTCCCAGGCCTGAGCTTTCAACAAAAATGCACTGTATTATAGTAATCTGTACATTTTATTTTGGTTGGGTTTTTTTAGATATGTACCAGACAACTGTAGCCTTGCCATACTGGCCCTTCTCATCCAATGATTTCTGGTCCTACGTGGAATATTTCCGGACCTTGGGAGCCTACCACAGGATCAATGAAATGGCCAGAGCCTTCTTTGCCCAGTTCCCTTTTGGGAGCCACCTCGGCTACCACGTGCCTGACCACGAGCACTGAGTGCCTCTCTCAGCTTTGCTGGAGCTGGTGCCAGGGTGTTTGGGGCAATACCTGTCTGCCAGCAAACACACCTGGGCTCCCTCTGCCTCTTCATGGTACTCACTGCAGTCACACACAGCATCTTATGCTTTAAATTAGTCTCTTTTGCACAATTTATGGGTGCCTGGATGTTTGGGAGAATACCTGTCTGCCAGTGAACACACCTGAGCTGCCCTCAGCTGCTTAGTGATACTCACTGCAGTCATACACAGCATCTCATGCTTTAAATTACTTTCCTTTTTATGATCTAGGGGTACCAATGTGTTGAACACCTGCCAGTGAACACACCTGGGCTGCCCTCAGCTGCTTTGGGATACCACAGTCATGCACAGCGTTTTGTGCTTTAAATTAGTCTCTTTTGTGCAATTTGAGTGCCAGGGTGTTTGGGGGAATAGTTGTCTGCCAGTGAACACAGCTGAGCTGCCCTCAGCCACTTAGTGATACTCACTGCACTCACACGCAGCATCTCATTGCCTTAGCCTCTTTTTTTACAAGCTATGCTTTTATCGTGAAAACAATAAACTCCATCCCCCTGCACTGCTTTGGGACCTTTTTATTTCGCATGTGACACACAGCTTTGACTCGGGAAACCCCTCTGTGCATACAGGAGTTAACTCGGTGTGTGTAAAGGAATTCTTTAACCCTCAGCCTGCACAGGAGTTATTTCACCCTGTGTGCCTAAGGAGTCATTTAACTCTGTGCGTGTAAAGGTGCTATTTCACCCTGTGTGCCTACAGGAGTTATTTAACTCTGTGTGTTTAAAGGCGTTGTTTCACCCTGTGTGCCTAAGGAGTTGTGTACCGCTGTGTCCCGTTTCGGGGTCTGAAGGCCCACACCCCTGGGCCCTTCGCAGGGCGGTGCCTCAGGCCCAGCCCGGGGGCGCCATGGCGGCCGTGGTGCTGCGCTGCGCGCCCTCAGGGCGGCCCGGGGAGGGCGGCGGGGACCGCAGGGCCGCGGCCATCGCCCCCCTCACAGCTGCCATAGCTCCCCTGGCGGTGCCATGGCCCTCCTCACGGCTGCCATGGCGCCCACTTCACGGTGCCATCGCCCTCACGGCTGCCATAGCGCCCCTCACAGCTGCTATCACCCCCTCACGGTGCCATAGCGCCCCTCACAGCTGCTATCACCCCCTCACGGTGCCATGGCGCCCCTCACGGCTGCTATCACCCCCTGACGGTGCCATGGCGCCCCTCACGGCTGCTATCACCCCCTGACGGTGCCATGGCGCCCCTCACAGCTACCATCACCCCCTGACGGTGCCATGGCGCCCCTTACAGCTACCATCACCCCCTGACGGTGCCA
>JAWWEE010000010.1:24068586-24182190 GCA_035221455.1 Xenops minutus
ATGGCGCCCCTGACAGCTTCCCTCTCCCCCTGACGTTGCCATGGCGCCCCTCACAGCTGCCATGACCCCCTGACGGTGCCATGGCGCCCCTCACAGCTACCATCACCCCCTCACGGTGCCACCTCCCGCCCCGCCCGCCATTCCCCGCCCCGCGCTGTGGGCGGGCGCCGGAAGTGACGTGTCAGTGCCGTTGCGCGCGGCCCGCCATGAAGCCGGCGGTGGACGAGATGTTCCCTGAGGGCGCGGGGCCCTACGTGGACCTGGACGAGGTGAGGGCCGGGCACGGGAGGGGAGCGGGCCGGGCGGGCACCGCCCTGCCCCGGCGCTCAGCGGCTGCTCTCCCAGGCAGGGGGAAGCACGGGGCTGCTCATGGACCTGGCCGCCAACGAGAAGGCGGTGCACGCCGACTTCTTCAATGGTAAGGAGCGCCGGCGGCGGGGGCGGGTGGTGTGAGGGGGAGTGAGGAGTATCGCGATAGATGTCGCCTGGCTTCCCGCTAGTCTCATCCCTTTGGTGCCTGGTAGTCGCTAAACTCAATAACCACATCCTTGGGGAGCAGTATAGGGGCGCTTGGGTGTTAAATAATGCAGGCAGGAGGGGTAAAACGCGTGGTTTTCCGCCCCTGGAAGCTTTATGTTAATTACCTCAAGGAAAAACGCCTTCATCTGTTCGCATAACAAACAGTTTATATTAAAGGCTGCAAATGCATAGAAAAACGTGGAATGGACTTTAAAAATCTGAGCGTTGCTAGCTTATGGTGAGTTCATTAATTTCTTGAGGTATGCTTGCATATGCATCCAAAGCAAAATAAAAGGCTGTTTTTCATTCAGTTTCTGTGTTTGAAAGTCAGCTATATGCATACAGAATCACAGAATGGTTTGGGTTGGAAGGGACCTTAAAGATTATCTTTTTCCCCCCTGCCATGGGCAGGGACACCTTCCACTATCCCAGGTTGCTCCAAGCCCCATCCAGCCTGGCCTTGGACACTGCCAGGGATCCAGGGGCAGCCACAGCTTCTCTGGGCACCCTGTGCCAGGGCCTGCCCACCCTCACAGGGAAGGATTTATTTGTAATATCTAATCTGAACCTACTCTCTGTCAGTTCGAAGCCATCCCGCCGTGTCTGTCACTCCAGGCCCTGGTCAATACTCTCTCCTTTCCTGGGGGCTTCAATTAGGTCACCCTGAAGCCTTCTCTTCTCCAGGCTGAGCAATCCCTGTTCTCTCAGCCTATGTATAACTATATACAGCTGCTTTGAGAGGGAAGAGCTACGTATCAGGCCACCTAGGGGTAGAACATAGAACACTTTACACGTGGTTACTGAGGGTTTTTTTAATGCTTCTCTAGAAATAAGTTTAGCCATTCCAACAGTGAGTTTCAGATACATTATTAAATCTGTTTGTTGTGGTGGTGTTAATAATCATAGAGTGATATTAATTCCAGAATAAAGTAGGTTTCTCTTGTTTCTCAACACTTGGAATACAGGATTAAAAGGAATCTTCCATTATACTCGAGAATTGTGAAGAACCTATCTCTCATATTCAGGGGTAGGTTCTACCATGAACCTACGTGGTATTATAGTCCATTGATATTTTAGGACTGTTCTAAATGAAAATTAATCCTCAGTTTATTGGATGGCACTTCCACTGCTTTCCATAAGAATTAGTTCGTGCTCAGTATACAAGGAAGAGACAAAGTTGAGTAGTTAAGAGCACTTCCCAAAAGTGACTGTGAGTAGCCAACCACATTTCACGAGTCTGAAATGGCTCATGTTAATAGCACCTTCAAAACAATTAAGTGTTTTTTAAGGAAGGGATTTTTAACAGCAAATCCCACTTGAGAATGTCAGTGTGCAGCACTTAGCGCTGTGCCTGGATGCTCTGACATGAAGCCAGGATTCTGCAGGAGTGTCTACATGTGAGACTTGCTGCATGCATAAAGCTAGTACTTACTTAGTTCTCTGGGACTCTGGGAATCCTGATTGATCCACTCTGTGATGGCTACTTAATGACTCTGAAAGCCTCTTGTTATATGCTTTGCTTTCTTGAGTTTAATTGCGAAGCTGTACATTTTAATTTGTGCATGACAGAACAGGTGCATGGATCTGCCTGCCTTTGCTGTCTCTGCCCACCCTGTTGTTACATTTCTTGTAATTGATATTGCAGTAACTCTCATTCACTTAATTCACCTTTATTTCTGTCTTTAATCCAAATAATGAACTTGAGTATGTGCATTTCTGCCAGATGAAACTTTTGAGGTTAATTTTACCTTGTCTTATTTTTCTGACTAGATTTTGAAGATCTCTTTGATGATGATGACATCCAGTGAACTTGGTTGTCCAGCTATGCAGTGCTGAGATGTGGATTTTTCTCTAGGATCGCCTGTGGTGTCCACTATTTATTAAAGTAATCAAAATGGGAAAATCACAGAGGTGGGGGGGGGAACCTGTGTATAAGCTGCTTGGGGAATATGAAAACCTGGTGGTTATTTCTAGGAAGCTGTGCATAGATTTCTCTGGAAATTTTACTTGCTGATGTGCTTATTGAATAAAATGCTAAAAAAACCTCTGCCTCTCCAGGTTATTCTTTGAAAGTTGATCTTGCTGTGTTCTGAGCTCACTTAGAGAATGCCTTTTTTTTTGGTGTCTGTTAAACAATGCAGTGTTACTTCTGTATGGTATATAAAAGATACCTGGCAGGGCACATTGCTGCCTAGCAAAGTTTGGTTTGTCCCACAGTGAAGGATTATTTTGGGATGAGACCGTTGCTTGTTCTGAATAGTCCAACTCATGTGTTGGTCACGCTGAGAAGAGTGTGGGTTGTCTTCTGTTTCAGGACAGATAGCTACCATCAGTACTTCACTTTTAATTTAGGAAGCACAGAAACAAAAAGTAATTTAACCTTGATATTTTAAGCAGAGAAATATTCTGACCCTGGACCACAGGAATGCTTGGATTTATAAATATAAACTAAATCTTGAAATTGTACTTTATAGAACAAAAATAATGTTAGGATTCTTTTCTCCTGCAGCAGGTTATCTAAATTGTTTGTACTGAGAGATAAAGTGTATATGAGTCAGGCTGTTGAAATATTAGTTCTTCTTTTGACTCAAGTTTTCAGAACGTTTTTGGAAATGTTTCATTTTCACCCTTCAGTGACCTCAGTGAATCTCAGAATAAAAGGAACAGGTGAGTTTTAGCATATTATATCAGAGTCAAGAGTGTAATCCTATCTAATCTCAAATGCCATCTGTATTCCATAAATTGATCACAAAAATGATACTGTGATTGACCTTTCTTTAACCATCTGACACTAATTAAATTTCACCTGCACTGTAGCTCTTTTGTCTTGTACTTCTTTCACATTTTCTTCCCTTTGGTTTGCCTTCAAAAAGGAAATCGTAAGTTTTACAGTATCAATGCTGACCACTGAGTTTAAAAGCGTAAGCCCAATAAACCAAATAGGATCTAGGTGTCTTTGGATTGTGCTCCTGTGGATCTCTGAGCAGCCTGTGTTCCATCATGTAGCAAAGATTGTCAGCGTTCTGACCCTTGCTCTGCTTGGGGCCTGATGTTGGGGTGTGTCCCTGAAGGAACAGCCTCACTCAGGCCCTCTCCTTTCCCTTTCAGTGCTTGCTTTGCTTAGAGCTTGGCATTTCCAGCTTTTCTCATTGAAATATAGGTGAAACAGTTTGAGTGGTGGCAAGTGTGTTTGGACTGTCTCTACCTTTGGTGATGTGCTTTCTCCAAAATAGGTTTTGAAAGTTGGTACCTGTAAATAGAGGTTGTGTTCTAAGCAGGAGCAAATTATGAAGTAAGATTTAAGAAGCAACTCTGCTCTTCAGCCACTTTCTTTTGCTGAGTCCTTAACATGGTCATCTTGGTTTTGGAATACTTCCTTTTCTGTGTTTTGTATACACTTTGTGGTTTTTCATTTGCTTTCCTTAAGATGTAAGAAACTTGATCCCTCTGTTTGATGACAGCAGCAGGAGTATATTGTCATACAAACCCATCTTGATCAGTTGCCCTTCAGTGTGGGTGGTGGTCTGTTTTCAGACACGTCCAGAGCCTCAGTGAACGTGGGTTTTGAAGGTGCTAACGGTGAGTAGTTCTACTTTTGTAATGTCACCTTGCTTGATGAAAACATGGAACCTTTATGGGACTGGCTAGGGGGCAAATAATGGTGATGGGACCAGCAGGAGTTTCTATGCTGGTGGGATACAGCTACCCATTCAAGGTAGGTATAGCTAAAACTCCCTCTTGTGAACCTTTCCAGAAACACTTTCATGTTAAACAGCAGCATAAATAGTACTGCTGGCACCTGGCAAGTGTGGTGTGGTGGAGTCAGTAAAATTCCTTGTGGAGAAAGCTGTGGAATCTCATGAACTGCCTTGTGTGCAGCCAGTGCTGCTCTGGCTGCAGCTACTGTGAGTACTTGGGGGTTCTTGGGTATTACCTCCCAGCTGCTAACCTGACAACTAAGGTTACACTTCTATCTGATACCTGTGTGGGTCTCTTAGGATGCAGTGAAATGAAAGGAACATTCTTCAGAGTTGGGATGAGACTGAAGGTATCTATGTTGTAGCTGTCTGAAGTTCTCTCATCCACAATGAGGGTGTGTATTTAGCTTCATCTCTCTGAAGAGAGCTGTCAATGTGTTAAACTTTCCTCAGGAACTGCAATTTGTGTGGGTCCCTTCTGGGACAGTATTATATGAGAACAAAATGCCCTTCAGCTTCACATTGTTTCAGTGTTATCATTTGTCAAGACTTTTGGTCTAATTAGTCTGCGCGCAATCAGCCTGTTGTCAAGAAATAATCACAAGATGTCGAAATCTCTAATAAAAATTGATGTAAAGGGCATTTGACTGCCTTGGCCAATTAATTTATTGAGCTTTGATTCCTATACCTTCTGTGGAGATTGACACTTCTCATAATAGGTGTTTCTGAGGGAACAAGCCTGTTCTGCATACGTTTAGACTGATGTATATTACTTCATAAGCTGCTGGGTCCTGCTTGGTATTTCAATATACAAAGAAAGGCTCCAGTCTGAATAGGTTTATGAATTGTCCCAGTGACTTCAGTGGGACAGCTGGCAGTCTGTAAAGCTGACCTTCTGCCTGGGACTTGGCAGGATGAGGGCTCGAGTGCTGAAAGGCTGTAGAAAGGGTGTAGCCAGTGGTGCAGCACAGATGAAAAGGAATAACTTCAAAACACTTAAATGTCAGCCTGTTCCCTCCAGTGCTCTCACCAGGCCAAGGCTCTGTTTGCAAGGAACCACAAACTGTCCCAGCACAGTCTTAGGAAAAAAGAATGTGTGATCTGTTTGGAGGTCAAAATAATGCAGTCATTGTGAGGCAGAGGAAGTTGCCATGCTAAAGGAAACTGGCTGTCATCTGTGCATAATACTTCTCCAGTGCCTCTTCTGAGCTGGCTTCCAGGTTATGGAGTATCCAGTGCTCCAGTGCTCTTGAGGAGAGCAGGAACAGGCAAACTCAGACCTAGTGTGGGAGTGATGGGTTTTCCTTGGTGGTTTTTTGCTTTGTTAACTTGCAGGGAATTAAAAATTTTAATATTTTATTTCAATAATTGGCGTGAGAGGTATTTTTCTTGATAAAGAAGGAATTGATTTAGATGAATAAATGGAGTCCTTCCTGCTTCCCCAGGGTGTTGGGAAGCTGGCAGGCATCTTCCTGCTCTCAATGTGCAGTTGTTCAGCACATGAGAACATGCTGGGCAGATGACAGTGCAGCCCTGTTCTCTGCAAGTTCCTGTTGGTGACAGGGCTGGAATGCCAGTGTCACATCAGGGATACTTTGGAAAAGCACTAGCACAATGCAACTCAGTCCTTTGCAGCAGGGGGCACTGAGCACAAGGATTTGCTTCCATGCTTTTACTTTCAGGTTTATTTATTTATTTTTAGTTTGCCTTTTATATTTGCTCCAGTTGTTCTTTGCCAAGAGCAGGATGAAAATCCTGACCAAATTACAACCTTTTTCTCAAGCTGCTAGAGAGGGTTCAGAGCAGAAGGAGAGAGAAGCAGTGTCTTTTAAAGCTTTTAAAATTCACAAACTACCTTTTTGGTGAATGCTGCTTTGTTACTTATGAAAAAAAGTCTTACATTATCTTCATTCATACCCCCTGTCCTTCCCTGCTTGACTCTGGAGGCAGATTTAGAGAGGGGCTTCAAGTGGGGTCTCCTCCCTGCCTCCCTCCCTGATACCACTCCATAAACCTGTCTTGCTTTATGTGGGGGGATCCCACAGTTTGGATTGAGGGTGGGAATCCACAGAGGAAGAAATAGATGTTGATATTTAATGCTTCCATTTCACTGGGAATAAACCTTCCCCCTGGGCTCGCTGGAGAGGAGCAACCTGCACCTGCATGGAAGGAGGTCACGCAACTATTCTCAAGGAGCAGTGGTGATGTGCTGGGCTGGGCTCCTGGGGTGAGCCTAAGGATGTGCTGAGGGTGGTTTGATGATACAGTCCAATGGCAGACAGTCTTTTCATCAAGTACTTACAGCTAGTACAAAAGTCAGAGGAACATACGGCAGCCTGGGGATGCTCGGGATTGGTTCTCTCCAGAGTATTTCAAAGGGTAGACTTTAAATCTGATGGCATTTCCTGCATGGAAGTGTAATGGCTGATTAGCTAAATATAGGACTTTATCCTAATCCCTCTGGATGCTTCCATGATGAAAAGCTTCTAGTGAGTTTTTGCTTCACAAATACAAGTCTTGCAAGCAATTTATCTTTTTCTTGTAGCACTTCATGGTTTAGTGCAGCTGCTATTTGTATTCCAATTAATTACTGGCACAAGTGATTACACGGGGTTGAGGCACAATTAGGACCAGTCTATAATTGTGTTTGAAAGGGCTATGGATGTTTTTACAGATGGTTTCCCTGCTGGATGAGATTGGCCAGTCTCTCCAGCTGTCTCCAGCTTTCCATGTTATTTCTCCCTAAGTGTTAGTGCAGTGAGTTAAATCTTTCATTGGGGAGTGTTCTTGCTTTCTGCCTCTAAGAGTGCATTAGCTTCTAAAGGGAAAAACATCCATTTAAACCTGCCACAGCTAGAGAGGCAGTAAATAGTGAGACATAACTTTTTACTAAGCATCTACTGTCAGGAATGATTAAGAAAACACAAATTAAAACATGTAAATTTGTTGGAGAGCAGGTGATTGTGTGCCCTCTCAGCATGTCAGTGTCATTCTTGGCTCTTTTGTTACAAGATAATTGTGTGTTTAAACAATTGTGTGATCCTTGGGAGCCAGCCCAGGCCTTGGAGATGTGCCTGTGTTGGCCAGGTTTTCAAAATGTGGAGGGAAAGTAAAACCACACCAGCTCCGTAATGGAAAAAGGCTGGATTCATTAGGAACTCCCCTGACCTCATCCCCCAGAACCTCATTACCCTCCCAAACCCTATTTGCAGCTCTCCCACAAAAGCAGCACAAAGCCAGTGTGGTGGCCTGCAGCTCCCTGCCCATGGTCAACCTGACCATGTGCCCTTGGCATGGCAGAGCTGTCAGGTGGAGGTCTGATACCATCCCACAGGCAGAAATTTGGTGGCCCCTGGGCTAAAAGAACTGCCCAGAGTCCTGTAGCCCAGTGGGATAATTGCTGGCCATGCTCATCTGCTACCCCTGAAGCTTGCCAGCACTTTTTGCTGGTTGGGATCCCTATGCAGACCCCTGGGCAGCCTCAGGAGGCAGGAACAGAGGTGCTAAGGGCAGCTTCAGGCCTTGAGCCTGGCTGCAGAGGGGCAGAGATGTGTTTGCTGAGAAGGGGGTCCTTCTCTGCCTGCCCTGCCCTCTGTGCTTGCTTTGCTGATGGGATGAGCCTCTGTTGGGAGCATTTCCCTTAGAGGGGAGCTAGGAGGGGGCTGATTGCTGCTCCTGAGGTGCAGAGTGGTTTTCTGGGTGGAAACTTAAACTGGGATTTGGTGCCTGCTAGGAAGGTGTCTGTCTCATCTGAGCAAGAATCTTACAGAGATTTGAGGTGAAAGACTTCATAAACTAGTCCCAACCTCTAAAGGGAGGGCTTTGATCCTGGTTTCCATGCAGCTTGTCTCGTTCACACCCTGCTTCCTGGGCTGCTCTAACTGGGGCTGAACTGTGTGCTGGGTTTTGAGGTGCCTGGCTGGGATGTGCATGAGCCACACAGGTACCTCATGGAGCATCCCCGTTGGAACTGGGAGGAAAGTGGCCTTTGCACTCACAGGCTGGAGAGAGTGAAGCTGTGGATCAGCATTTGTGGCTGTGAGAAGGGCAAGAATCAGTACATGGAACAGCATTGCATTAATGGCTTTCTTTAAAACTCCTCCTAAGGTCTAAGCCTCTGAGTCCTGGTGTACAGGATAAAGCTGTAAGCGTGTTTGGTCCCACTGCATGGCAGCAAAGAAAGGAAAAATTTGTATTGGTTTTCTCTCGGGAAGTAGTCTTTAAAATAGTATTGCCTCCTAGTGTTTATCCCAAGTGTCTCTTAGCACTCTGGCTGTTTCAGTTTTCCCTGCCTTCTGAAGATCCATCTGAAATGTTTGAAAATAGTGTAAAAGCTCTGACTTGCTCCTTTCAATTTAAGCTTCTTATGCCATTTGATCCAGCAAATACTGTATTTGTAAATCTCCTTTTGTTTATGGATTAGTATTTTTGGTGTTTTGGGTTTTTTTTTTGGGGGGAAGGGGTTGGTTTGGTTTTGGCTTTTTTTGGAGGGGGGCAGGGGAGTTTCCCTTGCCTTGTTCCCTTCCCATTAATTCCTACAATAGGAGCAGGAGTTTTCCCAGCTCTTTGAATTCAGCATGACCAGATTGAGTATCGGTTTCACCCTTGCTAAATCTAATGTCCTGAAGCCTCTGGGGCCAGCATAGGTCCTCACTCTGGATGGCCACTCAGGGTGGATTCAGCCAAACTGGGTTTGGGGAAGCAGTCTGGAAACCAGAGCTCATCTTATTTAAAAAGGAGACAATATAAGGTGGTGACATGCTGAAGCCTTGATGAAAGTTAGAGCATGGGGTGTTTCCTGGGAAGGCAAAAGGGGAGTGTCCCTATGTGTGGCAGCCCAAGGTACCCTCACCTTGCTGGAAAAAAGATATATTTTCCTGGGCTGCTGGATGAGGTCAGGATTGTATCCCTTTCTTCAAGTCCTTACCAGTGGCACACACAGAATGAGGGAACGTTGTCATTGAGAGAGTTTTTTATTGGTTTTTATTTGCAGTGTGGTAATTCACTAGAGTGTGGAAAATGCTGCTGTTGGAAGTAATTTCAGGTGAAGCCCTTGATGCTGTGTTGTGCTTGTAATAATGCATTAGCTCTGTTCTGTGTCAGCTTGTTCTGAAGCTTAGTAGTAGGACTCTTCTTTGAATGTATCTGAGAAACCATCAAATCCTCTTTTAGCTATGAGTCAGGCAAGCTCCTAGGAGAGCAGTTTGATGGGATTGCTTCAAATTCCAGCCTTAATACTCTTCTGCTGTTATGGTAAACTTGCCCAGAGCTGGGGCAGGTCCTGGGGGTTCATCCCAGGAGCCCACTCCACATAGGAGGCTTCACCATCACCTGAAGTTCTGAGCAGCTGGTGGGAAAACCATTGGTTATGGCACACTTAGAGTGTGGAAAAGTAGAGACACAGTTGATAGATCTCAACTTCTGAGCACACTTGGGAGCTATTCAGAGGGTTGATGGGACAGGATCTGTGTGACCAGCATGTCTGTGATCACCTTGGGACCCCCAAAGCCCCATGGTCAATGGGCCACTCTTGTGTGGCCTCACTGGTGTTCATAAGGCTTTTCAGATAAATCATAAGAGAAGATCCCTGCCCTAAACCAGCCTGCTGTCTGCATTAGATATAACGACTGGGGTAAACATAAAAGGAAAAACAAAGGATTAAAATCAGTGGAAGTTGATAATCTGGATGTATTCAAAGATCTGGGCTAAAGAGGGGAGACAACAAACCATGGGTGGAAGTCAAAGGCATAGTAAGACAGGGAGTTATGATGGGAAAAAATGGAGCCATCGGTTCCAGATGAAAATGAGAGCACTCTGCTTTTGTGAATAGTTTTCTCCTTCTCAAACTTTAAAATGCTGACTGAAATGTCTGCCATTGGTTTAAATGGATTTAGGTGGTTTAAAAAAGGGAAATTTAGAATGTCATATTTAAATTTAACCAATTTTTCTCACTTAAAAAAAACCCAAACAACAGAAAATTAAGCCATGTTGAGAGTTACTTTCCCTTTTTTATGGCCAGAGTAGTGTTTGACTTCGGGCTGAGCTTTCCATGAGAACAAGAGTAGAGCTCTTGGTGCCATGGAAGTACTCCTACAATCTCATCAAGGTAGGGTCCACCCTTGGCAATTGTTGTCCCTGCAAAAGGCAATTTTCTGGTAAATACATTACAGCTATAGCGCCAGTGCCCCAGGACACCGTCTGGGGTTAAGCCACCTCATCCTTTTCCATGCAGTACCCCCTACATTAATAGCCTTCCATGTCTGGGTACAGGAGGAAGCCCATGAAAGTGGAGTCATTGACGTTGTCAGCGTAGATGCCGTTGTTGTTCCCGTCCCCATACACCTGAAGCCAGACCTCATCCCCAGAGCTGAGGTGCAGCAAGACAGAGCCGCTCGCTTGGTCAACGTTGTTGTTCTGGAACTGGTCGTAGGTGAAGATCACGGCTTTGCCCTTCTTGTAGAGGCTGACCTTGGCATCTGCCAGGTAGACCGTCAGGTGGTAGGCGAAGTAGTAGGTGCCGGCGACGCTGCAGAGGAACTTGCCGGTGCTGGTGTCGTAGTGGCCCTGCTCGTTGTAGAAGATCTTGCTGAAGCGGATGGGGACGTTGGGGGCGGGGGGTCGCTCCGTCAGCCCTACACTGAAGGCAGAGCGGTGGACAAAGGCAGTGTCACCCCTCTCCCCCTTCTGCCCCATGAGTCCAGGAGCTCCAGGAGGGCCTGCCATCCCTGGGCTTCCTGCTGAGCCTGGAAAACCTCTGGCACCTGGTAAACCTGGGGGACAGAGTGGGGAGTGGGAGTTGTGTTCACGCTGTTGGCAGCTGCTACCCACCATCCCGAAAGGCAGAGAGGGCTGTGGCGTGAGGGTCTGCTTGGCAGTACAGAGTGGAGGAAGGCTCAGTGACCTCAACAGCCCCCCAGAGCTGAGTCAGCGGGAAGTCTGCTCACCCCCCACTCATCCCTCCCAGCCATGTGCAGAGCTGCTGGGACCTGCATGTCTGGAAAAACATCATTAATTGGGAAAACAACCACCACACCAAACTCTTTGACTTGGGTTATGGCGTCTCCATCCCAGGAGATAACTCAAAAGCTGTCTGGACAAAGATGTAAAACCTGTTGGGGCTGCCCGGGCATCAATATACTCCCTGTTTCTCACCAACCTGGATCTCCTTTTTCTCCCTTTAGTCCGTCCTTTCCGTCTTTCCCATCCCGGCCAGGGAGCCCGTTGTGGCCAGGGTAGCCAGGTGCCCCTCCCATCCACTTGGCACATGGCATTTTGGGATCAGGCTCGTCGTCCTGGGCAGCCACCTCTGTGCAATGTGGGGCCACCAGCAGCAACGAGCACAGCAGGAAGCCTGCTGGGCCCCTCATCATCGGTTCCTGATGTGGACAATCACTTGGTTAACTTTAAAGATTAATAGGGCAAAAAAAAGCAAAGAAAACCTCCCTGCTGAATAACAGAGAGGCAGAGAAGACTAAAGTTTGAGTCAGCACTTCTAAGGAAAGCAGTTCTCTCCCCAAGGGCCCCTGTGCATCCAGCATGGTGCTGGTGTGAGCTCCACGAGCCAAGCTGGGATGAGCCCCTGGGAGCACATCCAGTGCAGAGAGAAGCAAACACCACTTAATCCTCACAGGCACAGATGTTTCAGGACCGAGCACGGCAGATGCCAGAGTATCTGTGGCTGATTTCTGTGCAAAGCTCTGCTCAATTGGCCACGATACGCTCCAGCTCATGCCTGGCTGAGTGAGCA
The DNA here is from genome assembly GCA_035221455.1 of Xenops minutus. Classification (NCBI taxonomy): domain Eukaryota; kingdom Metazoa; phylum Chordata; class Aves; order Passeriformes; family Furnariidae; genus Xenops; species Xenops minutus. Next base: position 24,080,551 of record JAWWEE010000010.1, read on the forward strand.
GCTGATGGAAGGTACAGACCTCCTCTCAAACCCTCTAAAGCCTTGAATCTAGGCAGGTGGTTTGTCACTGCATGTACAGCCCGCTGGCCTGGGTCTGCCTAATGTGAACAGAAACCACAGCCAGGCTTTCCAGCTCCTCTGAGCCACCGTATGAAATTGTGATACTGGTTGGTTTTCCACCTGAATTATGTATTTCAATTAGGGGAAGACAAGTTGTGTAGTGTTTAGGCACTGTAGGGTTGTATTTATCTGTAATCCAGTTGCTTTGCGGGTCAAAGCAATTAGTGTGGCTGCCCAAAACCAGGTCGGTGGTGACACCCTATGGCCAGCTCAGCTTTGTCTTGATGCTCCCAGAAATCAGTGGGACCTTGGTGGGCTTAGGTCAGGCTTTTAGGACACAGATATTTAAAAATGACCATTGTTGTGTGAAACTGCTCCCCAGGCAGAGTTTACACCCTGGAACAATAAAGGTACCCTGTTAGGAACATTGTAAGTGGCATAATAGGCAATAAAAAGTGAGGAACAGCATGGCCATTAGAGTCCCTTAGCTCTGTAATTTCCAAGAAAAATAATATTTCAGAGCAATTCCTTTGTAGGGTTGATTTTCCTAGGCTAGCTATTTAAATGTCATATTTTAAAGAATGTCTTATTAGCTCTTGTGTAATTGCTTCAAAGAAAGCTAAAGAAATGTGCTGGTTTTAGCTGGGGTCAAGTTAATTTTCTTTGTAGTAGTTAATGAGGGCTGTGTTTTGGATTTGTGCTTAACACAGGGATGTTTTGTTACTGCTGAGCAGCGCTTGCGCAGGGTCAAGGCTTTTTCTTCTTCTCACCCCACCAGCAAGAAGTCTGGGGGTGCACAAGGAGTAGGGAGGGGACATAGCTTGGACAGCAGACCCCAACTGACCCGAGGGATATTCCATGCCATGCTATGCCATGCCATGCCATGCCATGCCATGCCATGCCATGCCATGCCATGCCATGTCTTATCTTATGGCATCTTTATATGCTCAGCTGTAAACCAGGGGTAAGGTTGGCCTGGGGCTCCTGCTCAGGGACTGTCTGGGCATTGGCTGGTTGGTGGTGACCAACTGTTTTCATTTGCATCACTTGTGTTTCTTGGGTTTTATTTCCCTCTCTGTGTTATTTTCCTTTTCATTCAAATTTATTATTGTTATCAAGACTATTTTATTTCAATTATGACACTGTTCTTATCTTAAGCCATGAGTGTTCTCATTGCAGTTCTCTCTCCCCTCTCCCAGGATGTGAACCAACAGCTGTGTGAGGCTCAGTTCCCAGCTGGGATTAAAACACAGCAGTAACAAAGAGGTTGCCATGATTTCAGTTTCTTTGCAGGATACTGAGGGGGCTTTGAAGAACACTTCAAAGCTACATTTAATTACTTTGGTGGGCAGTGCCTAGCACATAAAATCAGGGAACTCCCAGATCTGTGCCTGCCTGCAATCCAGCAGCCACACAACACCCTGCCATGGGGCAGCTTTGGGGCTGAGGGCACTGTGGGGTCCAGCAACCACAGCCTGAGCCTTAGGCAGCACTTTGGGAAGCAAAATGCCCCTTCCCAGCAAGGGATGTAGTCATTGTTCATGAACCAGGGGGGACCAGTGAAACAGACGTCTATAAATCCTGGAAGTGGTTTTATTTGAGAAGCAAGGGTGTGTATATTGGGCACACCGTGACACGGCCCCTTTGCCATGCCCCAGTGCTTGGCACTAAGCAGAAGGACCCTTGTCCCTCCTGCCTGGGTCTCTGCTGGCTCAGATACATGCACATACCCCTCCAAAATCAGCACAGGCTGTCTGGGGACATCTAACTGCATTAAAACATGGTAGTGATCTAGAAAAACCTGCCTCAGAATTGTGTTTCTTGGGCAGTGTGTTGCTGCTGTTGTTGGGGTTAGTTCTGCTGTCTTGTAATCATTACAATTGTAGCAGTGTGCCCCAGAGCCAGGTCTTCTGCTGGTGCCAAATAAACCCCTCCTATAAGGTCACAACCAGTGCAGGTTTGAGGAGCCCAAAGCAGGGCTGCAGGGAGCTTTTCTGGCAGCCCCCTGGTAAGCTGGTTCCAGATAGAACTACTTCTGTCACTGCAGTTTGACTCAAGCACAGGCGGTTTGCTTGTTGGAGAAGCCGAGTAATTCTCTGGCATAAGTATATCTTAAAAAGTGAAAGTCTTAAGCTGTGTCTGCTAGCTCTTCGTTTAAACTCTGATTTAGGTGTGACATCCTTTTACTCTGTATTTCCCATTTCTTTTTGGTTTTCCATCTGATGCTCAGGAGTGTAACATGAAATAGCCTGCTATACTTGAATGTCTGGAGTACCTTTTGGACAAGAAATAGATGAACTCAGTACTGTTGGTTGCTTTCAGTTATTCCCTTGGCAGCTACTATATTAAAAGCTCATATGCTTTACATGAAATTTATTAATTTATCAGCAGAAACCAGAGTCATCTGTAAGAACAATGCCATTCCTAAATGATACACGATGATTCAGATCATTACTCAGAATTTAAATGTCAGATTATATGTATTATATAAATATTGTATATTCAAAAAGTCCACACCCTCCTGCGCAAAACAGAACCAAAAATCTGTTTTCCCACTGCAGTATTTTCTCCAAAGGGTATTAGCCAGGTCTTTAGCTTATGTCAAGGTTTTTCTTTTTTTTAATTACTCCTAGCATAGTTTTTGCTGATATTCCAATGGTAATTTGCTCCAGGGGGCTTGGGCTTTAAATCTGGGTAGTGCAGGCGAGGAATTGAGAAACTGATACTACTTGGTGAGATTTGGGGCAAACCCAATCTTCCCTGGAGTCTTTGAGGAAAGAGGTGAATTGAAAGGTGCCCGTGCACTACTTGCTGTTATAGCCATGTGGTTTTTCACTGTTGTTCCTGACTACTTTTTGATTTAGGAGTTTTGTTCTCTAAATAGCGTTTCCAAAAAGAGCAGTATGAATCTAACGGAGATCAGCTATTCTTGGTTTAAAATACTCTCTGGCTATTCTGAGAATAACCCTAAGAAAGGAAACTTCTTGTGAACAGAAAAGTCTGCCTGATTCAGCCCCAAAGAAGAGAAAATCCTGAACCTAGTAAGAAGAGGAGAAAAAAAAAAAAAAGTTATGCTTACCAGCTGCCTTGAGTCCTAGTTGGCTTGCTGCAGTCTCTTTAGAGAATGAGGTCTGGCTATCGCATCGCTATCCCTAAGGGCACGGGGAGATGTCAGCTCAGACACGGCCTTTTCCATTTGCCATTGCGCATGCTGACCTAAAAGTTGGGTTTTTCCATTAATTTTTCCTGGACATCACTTAAGCTTTGGACCACTTGGGATAGCTTGTGAAGATAGCCTTACAGGGAAAAGATGGGTTTCGGAATTGGATAGGAACTGGAAGAGCAGTGGTTTGCTGGAAAGCCTGTGTGACCAGGAGTGCCTGCTTGACCAGGGCTGGGCTTGTCCAGCACAGGCTGCTGCTCTCTGCAGATTGGAAAATGTTAGCAGCTGATGGAGAAAGTGTGTCTCCAGCCTTGCAGTAATGCACTCACACGGGGTTTTTCTATGTGCTAGTAAATGAATTATTGTGTGACAAGTTTTGGCTTCTCCTTTTAACTGCAAGAATCATTCCTGCCTGGAGGCTCCTGCCACACCAAAGAAGGGCAAAGCTGCCCGAGGGGAAAGGCAGCACTGGGGGAGGGTTTTTCCTTAAGTCAGCCAAGCATGTGCCAGAGCTATTGTAAATAACTGGCGCAATTTCAGCCCTATGGATGTCTTTGCACCTATTGTGCTTTTTGGCTTCAGGTGAAAACGAAGTGTCTTTTTCCCTTTGTCTGTCTCCTTCCAAAACTGAGGTAGAATCTCCTCGAGCAGAGGCTTTGCTCTACAGCTGTTCCAGGGCAGTTCAGTTAGCTAGGTGGGGACCTTGGCAAACTGGGGCTCCCAAAACTGGACCAGCAAAAAATAGTGTGATGGGTGTTTTTGCAACTGGGCAGGGGAGCTGGTGTCCCTGTGAGAGGGGAAATTCATCCAAGTGAACACCAACAGGGCAGCATTCTGAATTACCAAGTTGTTTTAAAGACCTGGCTAAACCTGGAGGGACTAAAGAGATGCATACATGAGCATTTAAATAATTTCTCATATGTATTGCTGGGAGTCAGCAGGAGTGAATTTTTAAGCCTGAGGAGAAGGTGCCAAAGGGAGGAGCCACAAGACAACTGCATACTGCCTGCCTTGTTTTGGTCAAGCCCTTAGTCCAGCATTTGAAGAATATTTTTTGTTGGATGATGTTTTTTCCATGCAATGTTGAGACTTAAAACAATCTCTCATGAAACACCAGTAAAATATGACAGTGATGTAGTTTGATCTGTTTTGTTATAAATGTAGTTTTCTAGTGTCATGTGTTCATTTGTGTGCATGTGATGCCAGTGTTTCAAAGTCTCCTGAGCAATGAATGGAGCAGCAGGATCTTTGAACTGAAATTAGAACTGTTTTTGCAGTAGAGCAAGAGGTTTTCAGCTGCCCCTGCCCCATGTATGAGCAAGACCAGGCTGGTTTCCCTACCAGCTCTCAGCTTGAACCCTGAAATGTATGATTGGGGTATTTGTTAGGCTGCCAGGATTTGAGAATTGGACCTGACATGTTTAACAGGTAGTGCTGCAATTACCTCATGGTCTTCCTATTCAGTTGCTAGGGAAATATCACAGTGATAAACCTTTCGGTGGTCCATCAAACAGCTTTCCAAACATTATCTCTGCCTCCCAGAAGAGGGATGGAAGTTTATCTCTGGAAGTACAAGCAGCTGATGCAAGCCCTGGCACACTTGCTTGCATTTATGTTGTGTTGCACACTTGGTTTTCAGATTGGTGCTGGCTGCTGTTCTGGCTGCAGAGGGAGATACTGTACAACCCAGGGAGCTGCTTCTGGCTGTGTGATAGGAAAACATTTAACATGCCTTTGACTCTGCCTGGTGACAAGCAATACCTGCCACCAAATGTGGGCTGGCCCAGCAGTGCCCACAGCTGTGGTGCCGAGGCGCAGCAGCTCTGGTGGGGATTGCAGGGTGTTTTGCCACCAAGAAAGCTGCTGCCCACAAATCCTGCAGTACCTTCTCTGCTTTGCCCCGTGGACAGCAGCTCTCTGGTGTGGGACATGCTGCCCATACCTCACTTGGCTACAGACCTCGTGCTGAGCCTGGATGTGTTTTCTCTCTTGGAGCTGATGCAGGCCAGTCAATATGAAAAACACAAAACTGACGTGATGGATTGTGGCTCACAGCTTTCACTAAGAATTAAAAATAAGCACAAAGTTATATTTAGCCATCTATAAACATGAATAAAGTAGAGCAGGAGGCTCATTATCAGCTGTGCTCCATCAGCACAGTCCCCATCCCTGCCTGTGTTGTTTAAGGGTAGAAAACTGCTTTGGTGGCAGGGAGGTTGGAATGGCTGCCTTGGCAGGAGGTTGGTGGCTTCCCAGGCCAACCTGGCCCCACTGGCAGGATCTGTGTCATGGGGCTGGGGCAGGAGCCCTCAGCTGCCCACTGCTGTCCTCCCACAGCAGGGTCGAGCCAGAACCACCATGGAGCAGAGTTCATGGGAACCTTTGTCCCACTGGTTGTTCCCTCCCAAGACTGCTCCCCCCTCCAGCCCTGGAGCTGGGGCTCCTCCGCTGGGATCTGTCCCTTGCTGTGCTCCAATTCACTGTCCCCCTGGGATGCCAGGCCATTCCCTCGTCTTTCCTCTAGCCCTGGATACCGCATGTCCCAGAAACAACACACATCCTCCACTTGGCTAAAAATGGCAAGAACTGTTTATGCAGTGCAGCAGTCTGGCTGGCAGGCTGCTCCCTGCTATTTTGGTGCTGTCCGAGGCCCTGGAGGGTCCCTGGTCCATGCCAGGGTCCACAGCCCCCGTGCCAAGGGCATGCTGGCTCCATCCCAGGCACTGCAGGCAGCTCCAGCCACGTCCACCCCTGTGGCCAGCCAGACACCGTGCCCATCCCTGCCATTGCCCCATGGGCACCGCCATGGGGTGCAAGACAGTGGTGGGTGCTGAGGGGCCAGCTCCAAACAAAAAGCAATAATATGGACTTCAGTGCAGGTGCTGCTGCCCCTGAGGCCCCAAGCCACAAGCTGCAATTCCCGGTGATCCCAGGAATAGCTGTGCGCCCAAAGCCTTCCCTGTACAGCCTTGTACTTCCCTCTAGTGGCTAATTATTAGTGGGGAAGAGGAGCTCTCCCTGCGGAAGGCAGCAGGATGTCAGACTGGTCCTGCGTGCCTCTGGGGGATGCTCAGCCCCTCCTCCATCAGCCTGGCTCCCGTGGGATGCCGCGGGTGCACCTTGTGCAGCATGGCATTGGGCTGCAGTGGCCATTCATGTCCTGTCCCTGTGGTGATGGCAGGGAGGCAGGAGAGTCACCAGCATGGCACATGATACAAACTTGTGGACCTTGATGTTCCCATTGGATTTTCCTACAGGAGTGCAGGGACAGGCAGACCTGGCAGCAGTGCCCACGGCTGGCTGTGTGGGGGCCGTGCAGGTTGGGCCAGCCCGCAGGAGGGAGCAGTGGATTTTTGGGGCTGTGTGGAAGCCCAGCTGGGCTGTACAAGGTGTGCTGCTCGCCCAAGGTGATGGTTTTGTGGATCAGGACAGGAGGCCTCTGGGTGCATGGCACAGGGATGCTGAGCCAGCATTTTGGGTCCACCAGAAGCCAGTGGGGAGAAGGAGACACCCCTGACTTGGTGGGCTGGGGGGAACCCTGTCCCTGGCTGCAGGACCACAGGGCCCACTGCCACCCTCTGCCTTTGCTCCATGGACCCAGCCTGCTGCTTGGCACTGGGGATCCCGATTTCCCGGCCCATTTCACACGGACAAACGGGCTCTTTTCTTCCCTGTGACGGGCAGCTTGGACAGAACAGCTTGCCAGGCTTCAGCAACAGCGTGTTTCTCTTCTTGGTGATTGCAAATAAACTTGCCTGGCCTCAGGGGATCCCTGCTTGGCTCCCGGCGAGGGATCTTGGCGCAGCAGGGTTTCTCATGCCGAAAGGGACATTGAGACACATTTGTCCAGAAAACAGCGCCCTGTAAATACTGCTCAGTGCTCCTTTTATGAATGTCATAGCTGTTCCCAGGGCGCTCGTTTCTGCACTGCAAGCTCAGGGTGCTGCTTTGGCCTCCCCAGGCTGGCCAGGGAAAGGCAGCCAAGGCACTCGGAGGGGGTGATGCACAACTTGCATCCCCTTCCCCTCTGCTCCCACGCCAGCCCATAGCTGAGCCAGGTACTGGCTGCTTTCAGCACAGTCTGGTCTTGTTTTGGGGCTCATTCTGGGCTGGGAAGAAGCCGGGCAGGGAACAGAATAACAACCTCAGTGATCTGGTGTGCGGAGCACTCCCTTGTGACATCCCCTGCCAAAGCGGCCTCCCCAGATTTCACTCCCAGCAGTGATCGCATCTTTCCGACGGGGCACCTGAGGGTACACCTCTGTCCTGCTCTGCCCTCCGGCTCCGCTCCACGGGCTGAGCTGTTAATGAGGTATTTAGTGAGATCTCCACCTGCCCATTAAAACGAGCAGCTCAGCGCGGGCAAGGAAGGAGAGCTCGCAGCCGATAACCACGCAGCCCCCCAAAGCCTCGTTGAGAACACATTTTTTACAAAGCAGAGGAATTCTTTATGAGGAGAGCGTCTCTGAGCCATTGGGGCAAGGCAAAGCGCGGTTCCCTTGGCAGAGAGGAGCTCTCCCAGCCAGCCCCTCCGCCGCTCGGACAATAGATGGTGCTCACCGCCCTGGCTGCGAGCGCTGCCCGGCCGGGGATGCTCCCGGGGAGCGCAGGGGGGGGACGGAGCCGTGACCCCAGCCGGCTGGAAACAACACGGAGGGAGATTGTGGGGTTTCTCTGCGGCTTTGGGACATTTCTGCAATGGGCAGGAGGTAATACCATTGCAACTAGCATGGACTTCCCAGTCTACATCACTGGCATAGCCTTCCCAGTCTACATCACTGGCATAGCCTTCCCAGTCTACATCACTCTTCTGGCCTTTCTAAAGGGGTATGTGCCCTGCAGTCCCCTATTTTTCGTCCCTTTTGGTTGCAGAGGGACAGAAATGGCATCATCCTCCCCAGCCACTGCCCCCATCACCAGACATGTTTCTTCTTTCAGGGCCCGTACCTGCTGCTCTCGATTTGGGGTAAGAGTGTTGCTGGAGTGTCCGAGGGAGTTGCACAAACCAGTAGAGTGTATTTCATCTGGGTCTGATGGGAAAGGGGAGGGGGTGTGTGGAGCCCCCAAACCCCGAGCAGTTTGGCAGAGCCTGGACTGGGGTTGGTGGCTCCATGCTGGGACCCAGTGCCTGCAGGGAGGGCCATGGGATGCTGAGGCTCCTGTTGCTGGGGTTTTAGGGTACCCCCAGCTCTCCCCACAGCAGCCAGCTAGGATGTAGGACTCCTCACAAGGGGATTTGCTTTCCCTCTCTCTGTCCCTTCCCCCCTTTTATCCCCCACTGCAAACAGGACAGATGCTTTCACTGCAGGCAGATGTGTGGGGTGCTGGGACACAGCTGGGTCCCCCCCAATGCAGCCCCAGGCAGGCAGGGCACAGGCAGGGCACAGGCAGGGTTCAGGCAGGGCTCCTCGTGGCTCCATAAACCACAGCCCTTGTCTGCTGTGTTTGAAAGCACTGCCTGATGACAGCCTGTGCATTCTGTGTGCGTGGCCACCCCATCACTGGGGTGGAAGTCAGGAGGCCCTGGGGGAGAAAACGCCCTCCATTCACACTGTTCTTTGCATTGTGCAAATTCACAAGAATAATTTTTGGCCATAATGGTTTTTCCATCCACTAAGGTATTGATCCAGAGCCACTGGCCCTGGTAACCTCTGCCATGCATTAGCTGACTCCTTGCTTTTTGCAGCATGATGAATGTGACATTAGGGCAGGGGGTGGGTTTGGCCCTGGCCTGCTTGGAGTTTGGAGCTGTTTTCCTAGTGCAGGACTCTCCTGGACTGTCATTCAGCTGCCAGTGAGACTGAGTCACTGTGTTCTCTGCTCAGGCGACTGGTCCCTGCCTGCCTTCCAGAGGGTCTGTGCTCAAATTCAGTGATCTTTGTTTGAAAACACTCGTGAGGTGCTAAGGGACAACAGTTGGCTTGTTTCTCCCATTGTTTTCAAAATATAAATGCTTAGAAGTGAGGATGTGATTAACTAAAGGCATTAGGAATTTTACATTGTCTATAAAATGAAATATCATTGCACAAGCTGAGTGATGCATATTTCACCAGGAAACTATAAATCTGATAACAAAATGACTAAGCTGTGTTTTTACTTTGGGTATTTCACTATATAAATCATCCCAAAGTGCTCTTTGAGACATCACAGAGAATGACACATCTCTGACACTTTCGATAGGGCATTTCTTTGTGCTTTGCAGAAGGCATTTATGTTTGCTGTAGGGCTAATAAAGGCTTATGATGTCTTCAATTATTCATTTTTATAAGTGCTTGTTCTCCTGACTAGAGCAGCCAAAACCACACTGTGCCTGGTTTTAGCAGTAAATTGTGGGGGGTTTTCCTGGAATCAAATGACTTTGCCTCCACTGCAGACTTCGCCTCTCTTCCATATGAAAAACAATGCCAGTTCACTCAGCCATCAGACATTGAATATGTTTCTGGCTTTGGAAAGCACCTGTCTTTGGAAAGCACGTCTGGCAGTGTGGGCAGCAGCCGTCTGATCCCACAGCCCAAGTGGCTGCAGCACCTTTCCTTGAGGCTGCCAGGAGGTGAACGTGAGAGTGGAGAAGCAGATCTGGCAGCCAGGAGCAGACTGGGGGCCTCAACACCCTGTCATAGCAGATGTGCTGAGGAGTTCTGGAGGAGTGCATGTGACATACTCCAAGCGTTGTGCTCACTGTGGTGGGCTGTGTCAGCACCCCCAGTGAGAGCTTGCTCCTCCATGCTTCCAGCTCTGCCTGGGCAGAGGAAACATTCCCTTCTGCTATGACCTGATGTTTTGAAAAACCTTTACAAAGGTACATGCAAAGCATGTGCTGGATTGTGTCGATGCCCTTGAGCTGCTGCTCAGTCGTGGCTGGATGCCAGGGACCCTTTGCTCCAAGCATGCAGCAGCTGTGAGACCCTTAGTACTGCTCCTCTGGGCTTGGGACAGCTTCCATGCTCATGTGGAAATCCTGTGGGACTGGGCCCTGGACACCAGACCCACAGGCAAACCAGGTGTCCTGAACTTTCCTTCTGTGCCCACATGGGTGCCTTCCCTGGCAGGATGGGTACCTTGACCATGAGCCTCAGGGTGCTCTGCTGTGCTGGGCTCAGGCCTGGCCACCTTGGCATCATTGGAGGCTCGTCCAGCAACAGCTGTAGAGATAGACAGCAGGTGGGAGTGAAAGCACTTCCATATAAAGCACGTTTTCTGGTGCTGCTTTATAGGTTTTTAACGTGATTCATATGTCCATGCCTGGCCCATCGCCCACAGCCTGGCGCTCCCCTTCCTCCTGCTGCTCGCTGCAGTGTTTTCTGTGCTTTGGGTTAAACCGGATGATTTCGTCTCCTTTGTATTTAATAAGCCCGATGAGGGTGGTGTCTTCAACAGAGACTATTTCTTCTCATTGCTTTGGCAAAGCAAGCAACAGCTCCCTGCTGTGTCTCTGCTCAGATGACACAGAGGTTCTCTGAATAGCAAAGAGAGAAAACAAAAAGGATCTAAGCTGTTCCTTTCTTTTTCCAGGCAGCAACACATATCCACGGCGTGGAAAACTCCCCCCAGTTCTTTAGTTTTTACCTTTCATGTGCCTGCATCCATGAGGCTCTGTCTGGCTCACAGATGGAGATGGGGATATCAGAGACAGTCTCTTTGACATGAGAGGAACAAGAAAAGGACTTTTTCTTCCCTGCAGGCAAAGAGGAAAGATTAAGGAAATTCAGAGAATCAAAATGAGGTATGGTATAGATTCTCTTCATGGGAAACACCCCAGGACCTGCCAGCTGGGACTGCAGTGGGCAAGTGGTTCACCTAAAAAGTGTAATTTGATGCCTCTAATGGCACAAACCATTCCTGTGCTTGATCAAAGCTGCAGACTGGAGGCAGGAGTGAGTTCCTGTGGCATTGCCTCATTTTCCCAAGGCAGGGCAGAGCACCAGTGCCTGCTGACCCCAGGCCCTTTTCATCCCACAGGCTCTCAGCAGGGAAACCCTTGATCAAGCTTCCCATCTGTCTTTGCAGGGGACCGCTGGTGGCACACGGGCACTGAGATGTCACCTGCACCACATGGCTGTGCAGCACTGACCAGCCTTCCAGAAAGGTCTCACTCACCCAAGTGGGCACCAGCACGGGCAGACTATGCCAGTGCCACTGCTGTCCCTGCTGGGTTCTGGGGGCACGCAGAGAGACATGGGGCAGAATCTGGCCCCTGAGCCCCAAGGCTTGTCTGTTTGTTGTCTCTTGGCTTGCTATTTGCAAATATTTGTATCCAGCTGAACCAGAAATAATTGCTCGCAGCTCTGCCGTTGGGGTTTGTGATGAGGCTGCGAGTGCCAGTGTGTGTGTGCTGGAGATAATCCGAGTGCTTTTGTGCTCCATGGCTCTGTCGTCTCGCACTGTATCGCTTTTGTTTCAGGGCTCTCTGTGTCTTCCACTGTCCCCTCGGTGCACAGTGCCTTTTCTGATACCTCTGAAAGTAATTGACTTCATATCTGGTCATTTTTTTGTATTTGTTTCTGAGGAGTAGGAAAGCAGCATCTCTGCATGTGTCCCCCAGTGATTGCTGTTCGCACAGCATGTGTCTTTATGGTTCAATTAAAAATGTTATGACATTTCCCCAGCACACCCTGCCACCATCCTGGCAAAGCATTTTTTCTACCTTGGTAGTATTTTCCAGTTTGTGAGTGCAAGGTATTATACCAGCCCTTCCCTCTGGGGCAGCAAGCTCTCGCTGCACTGCAATGACTCCAAAATGCAGAATGTTTTTGACACTCTGAAATGGAGATAAAAGGTAGCCCCAAGGACATTGCTGAAGCATTTCTCCAAGAGATTACCTGTTTTTTGATGTGTAATAAATACAATTAAATTATCCACAGTGGCTCTCTTCTTCTTGCAACAGACTCCTGTCACCTCACCTGCGACACAGGGGTGTCCTTGGCCAGGTGGGTCCAAAGCCTTGGCTCTCCTGCTTCCCAGAGCAGTTTTGTCACCTGCAGAGAGGTTTCCTACATGCTTGTCAAAGAGGAGCATTGGCCATGTTGCATTGCCCTAATGAAATATTGTTACTTCCCTTTCCTGATTACTTTACCCAGTTTATCAGTTTGATACTCCTCTATTTCTGACACTGCTTAGCCAGTGTTTGTTTTTTCCCCACCTTCTGCACATTCATCTTGTTATTTGCAGTCAGTCCTGAGCAGGACATGAACCTGACAGCACTGGAATCCTATTTCGCACTACTACTGTCAGAAGGCAACACAAATGAACCCTTATGGCTAATGACAGGCTTGTGCAGGATGAGACATAATATAGGTGGCTAAGGAAGCACTGGTGACAAGAGATGGTAAAGGAGCGTGGGTGGGAACCTGGTTCAGCTGCAGCTCCTCTCCATGGAGGCATCCCAAGGCTGCTGTGTGGTGGCCCAGCCTCAGGTACAGAAATCCTCCTGCTGTTTCCTTTTCGGGGTAGGCTGTGAAATCTGGCGGTTTAGAGGCTGCCCAGCAGAGCTGGTGAGTCACCTGCAGAGCACGGAAGGCTTTGCTGTGGTTTGGTTTCAGTATTGCTCAGCTCCATCCTCTCTGTTTGGGCTGGTGGTTCCTCCACAACCTCTCTTGTTCCTCAGTTGGGAATGTGCTTTCCCAAAGTGTCCCCTGTAACCTCCCCTCTGTTCTGCCCAGGGAAGCCAGAGGGTGCACAGCTGCAGCACAGAGACTGGAGATGTTGGATTTCATGGTCCCAGTGAGTCTGGTTTGGAAGGTGGAGGCCTCTTGCAATGAATGGGAATTCACCTGTAGTCACTGCTCAGTTACTGTGTTCTCTGAGCAGGTTGTTAAGATGCTGCTCTTGGGTTTTAAAGTAGGAGCAGCCTTTCAGAAGCCTAATGAAATGTTGGTTGTGTTCTTGTATTGGTTATCAGCACCTCAGTACATTACTCGTACAAGCCCTAAGGCTTGTGGTGTCCCTTGTAACCATCTGTGGAGGGGCTGAGGCACAGGGTGCAATGCAAATGGCTCTTTTCTAATGCAGTGCCTTCCTAAGAGCGTGGAAAGCTCAGCTGGGGTGAGACTAGTTGATTTTGCCCCTGAAGGAAGTCAGCTGAAGCGCCCAGTGTGGAAAAGGGTCTGGCACCTGCCCCACCACCAAATATAACCTCTTATTCTAAGCATGGGGAAATGTCTGTTCTGCATACTTGTTCAGTTCTGAACACAGGCAAGGGATGCCATCCTTTAATTTTCCATAGACAAAGAACCTACTCTGTTGTCTCTCTCTCTTTGAGAGGACTACTTTAACCATTTCCTCAGGTTATGTCTGGGCACCTTGCACACGTGGCAGCTCTGCCAACAGGTTGGCTCTGCCCTGGCCTCTCTTTACTGCCTTTTTGCTTGGTGTGGATTATGCAAGAAACATTTCCTCAGAGCTCCTGTTTCTGCCCTCTTTGGCACGTTCCTGTGGTTTCCGTGCTGGTCTGCTGTGATATCGCTCTGCTCTCCCACCCAGCCTTGCAGCCCCGCTCCTTCCCAAGCTGAGCATGCTGCCCCATGCCAGCTCTGGGGTTTTATGTTTGAGGAGGAATATTCTGGCAATATCTTCCTCCCTTTTGAATTTCTGAGCCCATTACACGCTGAGTGAGGGATTCCACTGTCCTCCAGAAGAGAACATATAATTTGGCTGTGTTTGTGCTGTGTATAAAGGCATAAAAGCTTCTACCCAAGATGCCTGCTCCTTTTGTTTCTCTGAAATCCAGCATTTTTCAAAGTTTAATCTATGAATGCAGTATCTTTATGTAGCATACTATGATAACCTGCTTACTGTTTTCCACTTAACTTTTGAACAGACTTTCTGCCTCTGATTTAGACATGTTAAATAAAAATTGTGGCTTTTTTCCTTCTTCTCTTTCTGTCTCCATTTGTCTCCTTGAAAAGCTGAGGCTTTTCCCTGAATCTTTATCAACTGCCACAAGTATTTTGGGGAGGCTGAGGTGGAGCAGATTTTATAGCTGCTCTCTTGCACATTCCATACCTGCTTTCCTCACCTGTTTCCACCTTCTGTCTTCACACCCTCTCCCTTTGTCCCCTGCAGCATCGTGGTCACTGGGAAGGACTCTGCAGTGGGATTAGGATGAGTCGCTGATATAACATAGGGAAAGATTTGCATGTTTCTCTCAGGTTGCTGCCACTGAAATAACAACAGCTGCTCTAAACCCAAACCACCTTTCAGTTGGAGCCTTCTGGAATTTGCAAGCCAAACCCCTTTTGCAGATGGGGCTGCAAACCACAGCCTCCCCCTAACAATCCATACGTCTGGATCTCTGCTAAGCCCGGCCCTCCCTCTGGGCTCCCATGAGTAAAAACACTCGTACATGAGGGAATGAATGGGGACAGGGGCTGCAGGTGACCCTTTGCCAACACATTCAGAGAACACTGGGGAAAAGCATGACTTCTCTTTCAAGGAAGGTGCTGTCCAGCCCAGCTCGCTTTCCAGCCAGACACATGGAGGGGCTCTGCTGCCCATCCCTCTGCTGCCTGGCAAAGTCTGGTGACACGTCTTGCCCTCGGGGACATTTGGCCTCACCACCCCCTGCGTTAAACCAGGGCCTGAATCTGCTGCCAGAAGTCAGCAGGGGATGCACCCTGCCACCACAGAAACAGGAAATGGTGAGAGGCTAAGCCTCTTTTTTTAGAGCTCAGTTGAGAAAATGTAGAGTTATTTGCTGTTCTTATCTAACAGTGAGTCTTTGCTTCCTGTTTATTGTAGGTAATGCAGAGATCATCTTCCCTTGTGAACCTGATTTCTGTGAGAACTTTTCTCAATACACAGCTTCTCCTTGGCACACCCTTATGTAAGAGGCTCTCCAGTCACCTCTGATTCTGAAGGTGTGTCTTGGAAAAGAAGAGATGTAGGCTGAGTGGGACCAGAGATAACTCACACTCAGAGCTGTGGAGTTTGTGGATTTGCAGTTCGTGTCTTGTCTGTACAGAAACAGATGGAAGGGTAAAGCTCCAGAAGAGGTGGAGAGGGCAGTTTCTGTGAACCAAGACTCAAATGCATCGACAGAAGTGTTGAGGGGCAGAGCCTGGGCTGGGGCCAGCACACGTCAGGGAGTGGGTGTTGTGCACCCAGAAGGTGTGAATACCCCTGCACTGGGACTTTGGCTTTGCAGGTGGAAGGATCCTCCTGGAGACTGGAGTATCCAGGCGTGGTCTGAGCTTTTATCTCATTAAGTGTCGAGAAGCGTGTATTTGATCTTCTCTGGCATGAGGAAATGCAAAGCAAATAGAATTTGCTTAGACTTCTAAGCAAAAGGTGATGAGGGATGCAGGACAGGGGAGGGCTGTGTTCTCTATTTCTGAGCTGGGCAGGCTGCAAGGGCAGATCTTCTACCCCTCTCTTTTAATTAGAAAGTTAACCACAGTGCTATGTTTTGAGGGGAAACATTATCCCTGGGGGCCCTGTGGTTGTGAAGACATCCTGGGAGTGTTGGTGGGGAGTGTCTCTTTGGTGCTGGGAGCTCTGCATGGTCTGACATTTCCTGCAGCTTGTGGATCCACATCACTGCTCTCCTCCTTCCTCCTTTTGGAGACACAAGCCATCTCCCCAGTAGGAGATCATCCTTGGAATGGCAGTCTCCAGCTCCAGATGAACTGCTGTGCAGATCTTAAAGGGACCACAGGCATGGGGGTGATGGCTGACAGGATCCATGCCATCCCTTCCCTTGCCCTGGGGCTGTCCCCACACAAGTGCCTTGGGAAGGATGTGCTGCCTTTGCTGCCATCCTGCCCTCACAAGCAGGAGGAGAGGACATGGCCTGAATCATGTGCACCTCTGCGTCAGCTGTATGACTGCAGGAAGGGTGGGCTTGGAGGATGCTGAGCCTCTGAGCTGGCCATGGCAGTGCTCACACCTGTGCCTGAGCCTGGAGAGTCACCGCTCCCACCAGAGGGGGATTGGGCCTCTGTCACTGACAGAAAGTTTGTGTGCCTGTGGCTAGATGGAAACGGGATGTTCTGAGGTTGAGATGGGCTAAGAGCAAGGAGTGAATTCAGGCTGGCAGGGAGAGCGTGGGCAAGAGGCTGTGTGGTGAACGGGGCAGGGCAGGCATTGTCAAGGAGCCTGCAGCTCCAGAAATGCTTCAGAAAGCAACATTCACAGCTGATGGGGGAGGTGAGAAAGCAGACACGAAAACAACATGTGGCATGGAGATAGGATCAAGCCACAAGCAATTGAAAATCTAATGGTGAGAAAATAAAGGAAGAGTTCAGGTGCTGGAGATATGAGAGAGATGAGAGAGGCACCTTGCAAAACAGTTCAAGAGGCCTGAAGGGTTCCTTGTTAGAAGAAGTGGGAAATACGGTAAAAGAGAGAGGAGAAAGCTGCTGTAGTACCTATAGGGAGGGACAAGGTGTTAAATGCATGAAAGAGAAAATCAACATGGCATTAAAAATAAAATATATCAAGAAAGTGTGAGCCAAGCAGGCAGACCAAAAACTTGTGAAAGAAAATAGGTACAGCAACTGTGAAGAAATATGATCCTATATATCCCAGTGATGGTAGAGGAGTAGGGTCGTTGTTAGCACCATGAAATATTAAGGTGACAGTAATTGGGGCAGTAATTGGTGACAGTTTTGCATAAAGCAGTGTGTGAGGTGGAGACTGTTTCAAGAACAGGCTGAAGTTCCTCTGATACACCATTTGTGCTTCAGTGACTGGAAAGGGAAGCCGTGTAGGAAATGAGCAGGGAGTGGAAAATGTTTGCTGTTTTCCTCTACTTTGGAAGGATCCCTCTCTGGGTTTGCAAGGAGGGATTACAGTGAAAGCAGCAGCCATTGCCTGGAGGTGTGCATGGTGGGAGGCTCCTGTAGTGCTCAGTGAGCTGGGAAGGAGGCCTTAGTTTAAAGTCAGTGCCAAGAGGAGATGGTATTTCTGTTTGATATTCCACGTTGTGTTTAAACCTTCTTAATCCTCTGTCTGAGGAGGTGCATCCACTGTGTGAGGAGCTGCCGTCCTCCCCCTGCCCTGCAGCACGTCCAGCAGAGCTGAGCTGGCAGCTGCAAGTGAGGGGATGAGGAGCCAAAGGTTGGTGCTTCAAACCAAGGTGTGTGGCTGCTTTGCAGGCGTGGCCATCTGCAGACAGGTAGCTGGGCTGTACAGGAGGGCAGGGGGGTGGCAACCAGGTGGCAGCATGTCCCCTCCATGCCAAGGGACAGTCAAGGCTGGGGGCTGGAGACCTCTTTGTATCAGGCAGTTTGAACATGTAGCCACACCAGCCACGAATAAGGCAGCTTAGAAAAGAATTCCTGTAAGCACAGGCAGCTTTGCACCTGAACTGGTCACACCAGTGCTCTGCTCTCCTGCCTTTGCTACCACACTAGCAGAATAACCAGGATTTTGCTTCTCCAGCGCCTCAGTACTAATTGGCAAGTTGTACTTGAGTTTCTTGAGCATTGTGTACCAAAGCAGTGTATGGGCCACCAGCTAAGACAATGCTGTGTGGATGCATGGGGGGCTCCACACACCTTCATTTAAACACTTCTAAAGCAAGCTAGAGCAAACTACACAGGCAGGGTGTGTTTAGGAGGAAGGAGGACTGCATACCAAATGCTTTGATTGTGACTGTACTTTCCCACAGGTAAATATACCACAGTCAGGGTAAATCATTGTCTGGAAATTCCCATACATAGGTTATCAACCGGTGACATCTTTATTTACCCTGACTCCGTATTTCTCTGGAATCTCAAGGTCAGAGAAGAATCCTGTATATGTTTTCCCTCAGCAACATAAACGTTACTTGTCTCTTGCCTCAGATGCACACTTTCCAGTGGACTGTGGCTCTCCAGAGTAATTTTGGTGCTTTTAGGGATACTGTGCTTTACCATAAGTGCTCTGGTGCTAGTGTGCATCCTGCAGAGCAGGATCAGAGCTGCCTCCATCAGCAGCATTCCAGAACACTCCCCTGCAGCCTGTGCTAGAGCTCTGCTCTGACCCTTGAATCCTCCTGTACCAGTGCAGGGAATGGCCCTTCCTGGTGCCAGAACCTTGGCTGCAGCCAGTTCCTCCTCATCCTCCTCTGCAACATCCCTTCACCCTCTTCAGGAGGAAGGGAAGCATGCAGGGTGTGGGAGGGCTGAGGCACAGGTAGCCCAGCCATCAGAGCCTGCACTTTGAAGGATAATGGGAAGAGGGAAGGTTTTTTTGGATCCTGGCCCAGAGGTGTAACCAGTATAACTTAGAATTCAAATGTTTTATTTTGATAACTGTGATTAGTTAACCTGCTGATGTTTCAAAAGGAAGTGCTGGGTTATCTCCTGAGTCTTTGCTGCACCAAATGCACAGTTAGTGGAGCTACACTTCTGACAGAGGGGTTAAAAATCTGTCTAGATGTGCTGCTTTTCTTTTATTTCTGTTTTAGTCACCTCCTCTTTCCCTTTTTTTTTTTTTTTCTTCTGAGAAACCAGCAGTCATATAGTAATTAGTGTTATTGGGTAAGTCCACCAGATGAATGGTGAAGGACAGCAATTTCTCTAAAAAAGCATGCAGTGCTGTGCATTTTAAGGAGAGAAAACTTTAATTATCCTTGTCATTCCAGTGGCAATGCTGGGGAGTTTTCTGGGAGCAGTGGGCAGGAGGAGCAGCAGAGAGGAGCCTGTTCTTGCTGCTGTAAGAGAACAGCAGCTTGGCTATTCCTACAGCACCATCCTGAGCAGTGCAAGACCCAAACTGGTGGGTGTGAGTGGTCAGGCTAGGGCAGCAGCATAGCTGCAGACCCCTGTAGAGGGGTCAGAGATGGGGCACTCGTGTGCTTGCCAGTCACTGGAGCAGCAACAGACTTTTCCCCTTGGAGTATTTTGGAAATCGGCCCCCTAAAAATGCACCTTGATGTTGAATGATAGTAACGGACTGACAAGCTGTCCTGACAACCTCCATGCTATGCTTGTAGTAGAAGAAATTCTAGATATTTTTATTAAATCATGAGGCTGTGGTGCTCAGGGTGAACGTGGTCTCAGTCCCAGTTCCCAGTTTGTCACATCAGGGCTCATTTGGAGTAAATCCTGCTGTGATGCTCCAAGTGCAGACAAGTATCACAAGCATCAGTGTTCCTGGAAAGTGCCTTTCCAGGCACTGCTGAAGTAGGTGCTGTGTGAGCTCTTTTTAGTCCTATTTTGGACACAGATTAAAAAGTCAGCACACCAGATAGCTGCATCCAGTTGGATACCTTGCCTCCCCTACTGTATTTTCTCAAACATGGATCCAAAGTCCTTGTTATCTCACATGTAGCATGGGTGCAGAACATGCAGTAATCAGCATTTCAAGCACCCTTACAACAACCTCTTCCTGCACTTTTTCAGGAAACCAACATCAAGACTGAACATGAAAGAATTTTATTTATTGATCTTGAAATCCCCTGAATAGCAGAGAATGAGAAGGAAGTACACTTGAGTTTCCAACAAACTATCACAAAATGAGTGACCAAATACCTTTCACTACCCCAACCAGTTCTCTGGAAATCTTAAAAATGCAGAATCTCTGACACATTGCTGTGTTGAGCAATATCATGATAGGACTGTGGTGGAGGTTCTTGCAGACAGCAGTGTGGATTGACACTGTAAGGGCTGTAAAATCTGTGTTCCTGAACTTCCACTTTTGTGACTTAAAAAAGCAGTTATTTAATTAGCAGATCTGTTCAGGATCTCAAGGTGTAAAGCATGTTAAGGATGTAGGTACAGACACGATAATAAACTATACCCAGGAGGACTGAGGGGAAATTGCAAACTTTTAATGTGAATTACATATGGCAAAAATATCCTGCTGCCTCCCTGCTAGGGACAGTGGAAAGCCGTGCCCTTTCCAGCACAGCATTGCCCAACATCAGGGAGCTGATTACTTCAGGAAGGAGTTTTACACTTTCATCAATTCAAAGCACTGTTCTGGATTTACAGGAAAGAAGGGTCACAAGGGTAACATAGGGCTTGTAAAAGAAGGCAGGAATGGAGTATATTTGGACATCAGTTAGCTTATCATGAGTTCTCTAAAAAGGAAGGTAAGCAATTTATTTTCTTAAATCTTGTCCAATACATCCTTTAATTTCAGCTCTGCTGTAGCAAGTCAGACAACCCAATCAATCAGATGAGAACGCCCTGCAGAAGTGAGGAGCCTGTGCATGGCCCCCCGTCACGGTCTCTCTTTGCCATGGACAAGGAGCTGGGAGAGGTGATGCCCTCTGGTAAGCAGAGGCAAAAACCTCTGGGCCGACCCAAAGCACTCCTTGCATACCCTGGTGGGTACAAAAACACTCTGTGGTCCAGATGAAACTAAAAATGCTGGTTTCTGCCGAGGTTGCACCTTTCTCTGTTTGGTGTGTTCGGAGTTTTGATGTATCTTTAAAGGTTTCTTAGACTTGCTGGGCTGGGTTCAGCTCAGATAACCTCCTAATTCTTCAACTCTGCGCATAAATAAACCAGAGTATGAAGAAGAGAGTCTGGACACACTGTTTCTTAGTTCTGGACTGGGCTAGAACCTCTCTGTAGGAGATATTGCATCTGTCCAGGACTCTGAGGTGTTTGTCCTGATGAGAACTACTTTAAAATATTTTCTTGACTTTATCTTTCCATTTACTAAGTTTTTTGCTGGATGTTTTGGATATTTTTTTCCCTAACAAATTTAAGAAAAATATTTTCATTAAAATGCATCAATAAAAACACTCCAAATTGAGTGGTTTTCATGTTGGAGTTCTTGTTTTTCATTAAAATGTTACATTACCGCTAATGGCAGGTGCTGACCAAAGTGTCAGATCTTTCTTTTGGGGTCTGACTCTGGAGTGCCTTGTAATGAACTGCTTTATTGCACACAGTCTAATTACTATAGACTGACAATCAGCCAGCCAGCCCCAGACCAAGCTCATTTGATTTTTGAGCCATGTGGTTTGTTTGCCTTTCACAGGGGACAAGAGGACAAAATTATAACACTCCTGTAAAAGCAGCTCTTGGCTCAGAATATTCCTCTGGGCAAGAACACAGAGACCATGCAAAACCTGAGGGCACGAGCACAGGGACCTGCAAAACCTCAGGGCACCGTGACCATGTCAGATGTGCTTTTATCTTTGACCTGTGGTGGTTTGTAGCACAGAGAGAGGAGAGGCAAGGGGTTTGGAGTGTTACTACTACAGGGCTGTGTAATTCACCTTCGTGGGGAAGGCTGCTGCCTCTTTCACCTCAAACAACAACAAAAAAACCCCAACCAAACCCCAACCAAGAAAAGCCAAAACACAAACACTTAAGAGACCCCACACAGCGGTACACCAGAGCCTGTGAAAGCTCTTCACCTACTTCAGTGCAAAGTCAGGCACATTTGGGCTGATTCTGCACAGAAGCAAACTGTTGCTCTTGGAGCTGGGCCAGGGAGGTAATCCAAAGATATCCAAAGTCTGGATTACCACAGCAAAAGCAAGGTTTTGGGACTATCTTCAACTGAAGTCTGGCTGGGGACTGCTGATGGTCATGTCTTGGGTATGATGGCTAAACTCCTCTGTCTGCAGAGGGAAGGGCAGGAAATCTTTACAGCATGGCCACCGACCTCTGCTGACCCCCAGGAATGAACACTGACCATGGAGTGGCTGCAGGCAACTGCACTCTTCCTGCCAGCCTGAAAAAACAAGCATGTGTGAGAAAGAAAGCAGACTCTGCAAGGAGTCTCCTCTTGCCCATAAGCCTGGGCTGGGGAACTCTTGTCCAAGGAAATTTCTCTTGCTCATCTCTTGACCTCCCAGACTGTTGGCTGTGCTCCAGGGAAGGCATCCTCCTCCTCCTCCACAGCACTGATGGGGCTGCACTATGCCTCACCTCCAGGAAAGGAGTTTGGGAAAAATTACCAGTCCTCCCCATCTCTTTCTACTCCAGCAGCTTCACACGGGAAATGCCGACTGCCTCCCGCTGCTGCCCTGGCAGGGTTATGGCTCACAGCATGGGTGGCACTGGACTTTCTTCCAGACTTAGGATATTGCTTCATTGCTTAGTTCAAGAGGTAATTTAAAGATGTTTCAGTTACACTTGAACTTAACCAGTCTAAACATTGTTTTTTGGAGGACAGCAGATTCTGTAGCAACAGCAAGGGCTTCAAGTTCCCCCGCTGAAGTTGTGCAACATTCGTGATTCTTTTCTGCAGAAAAGGATTTCCTTGTTCTCTTTCATAAAGAGGCTAAGAACTTTTTTTTTTAACCATAATCAAGATAATGTGCAGGGGTGAGGGGAAAAGCGTCACTTGTAATCTGATTTTGCTGAGCTTAAAAGTATATGAATTCCTCTCTTACCTCAATAACTCTCGATGCCATTTTCTTCCTCACTTGATACTCACAAAGAGCTGAAGACATCAGCAGCGTATGTAATTGTGTTAGGATGCTGATTGCAGGAATCGTGCTAGGTCTTAATTGTTCAGACTCCAGTCCTCTCTACTGTGTGAGGAAAACAAAGAAAATGCTACCTGCAGTTTATTTTTAGCTTGGCTGGAACATAACACCAAAGGGAGTGGTGCGATTTTTCTCATTGGCATGTTGCTGTGCATCATGCTCTGGCTTAGGAATGACCTCCTTCTGTGCCAGCCTGTGAGAGCTGGCAGGTGAGCAGGGCTGGGTTACCTGTGTCTGTGCCTATGCCGTTCTGCCCTGCTGCTGTGCCTACAAGGCTGCTGGAAAATTATAATCACAGCCCAGTGAGGTTATAAAAGAGTGCATGCAGGGTTGTGGTGTGCTCAGGGCATGGCATGGGGCCCTGGAGGCAGAGGACCAATGTGGTCAGTCACTGTGACCAAAACCACATGGGAGAAAACCCCAGTTCTGTGAGCTGCTGTGCCAGACTCTGCAAGGAATCCAGCACCCGGCCAGACCCTGGTGCATGAGGTGACTGGGCAGAGGAAAGAGGCACTGCTGTGTTCTTAAACTGACCCCTTCCCCTCATGCTTTGGCTCCTGCTCTTGTGCACAGAGGCAAAGCTGCTCTGCCAGGGAGCTGAGCTGAGGTGCATCCCTGGTGACCCACATCCCAGCTCACTGTCTGGCCCCCTCTCCCTCCTCTGGCAGATGAAGGGAGGATGCTAGTCCAGAGGCTGCTGTGCCATCCTAAACTCTCTGCTTGTGCAGGCAGAATTGGAGAAGAACGCATGGCCCACAGGCTGCTGGGATTTGTGCTGCCCAATTCCAGGCAGAATCCTGGCTCGGAGTGAGATTTTGCTTTCTTCCATGGGAGGCAACTCAGTGACACAGAATTTTCCAGGAAAAAAAAAAAGGGATCTGCCTCTTTTAGCTTGGGCCGTGTGTGGACTTGAATTTATAACATCTGAGACAATTGAACCTGCCTAATTGTTGCTGTGTGTATACACTGTGTGTGTGCCAGCAGGGATTATACATCCTCCCTTCTTGTTGCTCTTGCTGCCTGGGGTCTGCCGTTTCTGCCAGTCAGATGGGTCATACTTTTATTGAATAGCAACGTCCCAACAAAAGAGATAAATACAACACAGGCATAATGAATCACAGGCTCTGGTAGACTTGCTCAGCCCCAGGAGCCTGGAGCTGGCCAAGGGATGAAACACCATGGTCTAACTCTTGTTTTTCTTCACTTTTGCCTGGAAAGTGCACCCACGGGAATTAAGAAAACAAGACTCATCCTGCCTGTGCAAGAATCCAAGGATCCTGAATGGGCCAGGAGGAGAAATGTGTGCAGGAGGGCAAGGAGGCCGAGTGGCATCATGCTCCTCTCTGCTCAACATCCCTCTCTGAGGAGGGGTTGGCTGCTGCTGCTGCCTGGGGAGCCTTACCAAAAAATCCTTGGTCAATGCAGAGCCCAGCAGGCTGAACACGAGCTGCTAAAACCACCCCCTGTGAGCAGAGCAAACGAAATGGAGACACAGACAGAAGTGCACATGTACACCTCATGCAACCCCTTCCTTCTGGTCAGGCCAGGGCAGGCTTCAGGACAGATGTCAAAAGATAAAGCCTGACTGGAGAGGAACCAGAGATGGGCAACAAGGAAGACTGGAGAACTTGGAAATTTGACCTGTGAGGGCAGGCTGAGAGAACTGACATTGGTTAATCCAGAGGAAGGAGGACTAGGGGGATGAGTTAAGCCTTTAAGAGTATCAAGGACTACCACAGAGTAAGGCAGTAAATTGGTCTCCCACTGGGGATAGGGGAAAATAGCAATAATATTTTTGAAAAGACATTGAGAGAAACTTTCCAACTGCAGAATAAATAAGCACTGGAAAAGACACAGGTTGGCATATCTCCAACCAATAGATGTTTTTAAGACCAGGTTAGACAAACCTCTGTCAAGAATGAAGGTTTTGGCAGCAAGGATGGACAATGTGGGTTCTTGAGATTAATTTGAATATTTTTTGTTAGTTGGTTTCACTGTGCTGAAGCCAGAAGCTTCAGGAGAAAATTTCTGCCATTGCACAGGGTGAAGGCATCCAGGCACATCCCAGACATGATGGGACTTCCCTGCAACTGCTCTGCCCAGCATGTGTGGTTTCCCTGCAGTTCAAGAACAGCCAGGTCAGGCAATTGAGGAGGAGGCAACTTTTTCTCAAAAAGCTATTAGAGCTTTAAGCAAAGAATTAAGGGATTGAAGATGCAACAAAGTATTTTCTTCATGTAAAGGCCACTCAAACCCACCTTTATAGGACTCTTGGTTAAGAAGTCTTTGTGGAAGATTCCTTTTAACTGCCCCATAAAAGCATTATCTATTGTTCCTGAACTTCTAATATTAGCACACATGGAGCATAAATATTAATCACTTCACTGAGCAGCTCTGAGTGCTCGTCTGGGAGGTTTCTGGTGATGCACAGGTAAGTGTGTCCCTTCCCCACCCATTCAGTCATGACTATTTGGCCCAGAGGGCAAAGCTCTCAGCCAGCACCCAGACCTGCCTGCTGCTTTCCACCAAAGCCAGAGGGCACTGGACACTGAAGCCCATGGACAATCAGTAACACTGGGACATGTAGCAGGAGCTGCTGATGCTGAGGGGATACAAGAAAGTCTGAAGTGGCTTGGGATGTGGCTGGGACAGGACAAGAGCATGCTAGGACAACAGCCTTCTTTTGGTGCTGATCCCCTTCTGAGTCGGCCCACCTCTTTAGAGTGACAAATGGAGAGCAGTGACTATTGACTCCCAGCACTTCCCTGAACTGCTTGTTCTTCTGCAGCATAGGAAAAAATCACTTGGACGAAGATGCTGATGCCAGCTTTGTTCTCCAGAAGGAAGCTCTGATGGAAGGTAGGAGTCATGAGCCTGAAAAAGCTAGCACAGCTCAGCATATCCCTCCGGAATTTGGATGCTCTCCCTTGCTCCCCCTGTGGTCTCCTCTACTGTTTGCCTGGGGGGCTTGGCAAGGCAAGTGGGCGAGGTTCAACCCCCTGGAGGCTCCGGGGCTCCAGCAGACTGTTTTTTGTTATCTGTAGATTTTGCAAGCATTTCCAAAGGTAGGGGGAGGTTTCCTTCCACCATGGGTGGTCCTTCTTCAGGCACCCTCATGGTCTGAAACCTTGGTACTGAAAAAAAGAAGGGATGAACAGTGTCAGGAGAGGATGGAGGATGTTTAACAGTGGTTTGGGGATTTCTGTACCATCCAGGCAGATGAACTTGTTATGATCCATCCAGCTAGCAGCACAGCCCAGGAGGAATCTGAGATGGAGCCAAGGACCAGAAAGAAGGAAACTCCTGCAAGAGCAGAGTGGGTGGAAGGAGAGACAGAAAGTGAGCCCTTGTGTTTCCTGATCTGGAGCCCCCAAAAGGAAGGGAAGGAGGCTTTCGTGCAGCTCCTTGCACTGACAGCAGGTACCTACCTCCAGACGGTCTAAGTGCAAAAGGACTGGGAAGATGCTCAGTGAAGGATCTTGGCCCAGGCTAAGACCTTTCTGAGCAAACATCCACATAAGCATACCCCAATTAGTGGTAAATGTGGGCTGGCCAGCTGCCCGTCTCACTTAGGTCCCTACTCAAAAGAGCGGCAGGAACTCATCTGCCGTCTGGTTCAGCGTATTTGTAAGGATTAACCAGCTTTTAAAGGCCGGGAAGTGCACTAAACCACACTGCCTGTGGAGGAAAGCATCCGCCTGCTGTGAAAGCCCAGCTCCAGTGCTCGTGCTCCAGCAGTGCTCTCAGCCAAGGGCTGTATGTAAACCTGCCCAGGACATGAGCCCTGCGCCCCAGCCTTATCCAGGCAAGCAGGCTCTGCCTCCCTGCCTCTCCCAGGCAGTGCATCAAACTGCTGGCGGGGAGCTCCCTATGCAGCCCCTCTGCAGCCGGGGAGAGGCACCAGGAGCTGGCTGCATTGCACATGAAAGCCACGTCTCCCCCTTGGGCTCTCCCCACCCAGAGCCTGGCTGAAGCTCGTACCAGATGTAATGGGAGCATCTGGGAAGGGCACGGGGTTGCAATGGGGACCTGCATTCTGCAATAGCACTGCCGGTTATTTCCTTTCTGAGGGTTTATCTCGAAATACTTTATGTGTCCTTGCAGTTGTTTCATCTTCTCTGACGCTGGAAAGCCCTTGGGAAGCCCTTGCTCCGTCCAGTGGGAGCAGAGAGGGACAATGCGCAGGGGAACATCATTGCAGCCAAGGTGGGAATAATGCACAGTGGGATGCTGATTTTGGACACAGACTTGTAGGATATAACCCCAGCCCAGATGCCGACTCCTCTCAAGGTGGAAAAACATGGATACACCTCACAAACAGTTTGCTATTTCCAGTGGAGCAGTGGAAGTGCAGCACCAGGATAAGTACAGTGTGCAGTGTCCCGCAGCCCTGACTGCCCACAATGGGGACTGGCGCTGATATAAACAGGACCTTTGTTTTGGCTTGCATGGCCGGGGCACGGAGTTCAAGCTTTTATGATCACAATAATCAGGTTACCTCGCCTGGACCCTGACTAGTGCACAGCTTGGCAAAACGTATTGCATGCCCTGATCCCTGCTGGTGTTTTGGTGCGTTTGACAGAAGCTGAAAGTGGTGAGCTGAAGGCTGGAGCCAGCTTCGGGCAGACAGCATCCCTGTGCCCGGCTTTCCGTGCCACGGGCATCCCCCGGCGGGCCCGGGGCAGCCTGAGCAGCGAGCGGGGGAGGCTGACCGCGGCTCGCTGATGAGATATCGACGTGCCAGCACTGCCTGCTCAACACGAGCTGGGTGGCAGCTCTGCCCGTGCCAGTGAACAGGGGCACGACCGCTGTGTGCTGCCACCCGGGCCGGGGGCTGGAGCGGCACCGAGCGAGCCCCCTGCCCTGCGAGTGCCCTTCGAGCCCGCTGTCAGAGCCGGAGTGCCCTTCCCATCCCGGTGTCACAGCCGGAGTGCCCTTCCCATCCCGGTGTCACAGCCGGAGTGCCCTTCCCATCCCGCTGTCAGAGCCGGAGTGCCCTTCCCATCCCGGTGTCAGCGCTGCCGAACAGCTCAGGGCTCCGCTCCTGCTCCTGCCCCTGCTCTGCCCGCAGAGCCGGAGGAGCACGGGCAGGGTGCGGGGGATGATGCCCCATACCCCGTGCGGGGGATGGTGCCCGGTATGGGGGATGATGCCCCATGCCCGATGTAGGGGACGATGCCCCATACCCGCTATTAGAGGACGATGCCCCATACCCGCTATTAGAGGATGATGCCCCATACCCGCTGTAGGGGACGATGCCCCATGCCCGATGTAGGGGACGATGCCCCATTCCCGATATAGGGGACGATGCCCCATTCCCGATATAGGGGACGATGCCCCCCCGGTCCGGCCGGGCTGGCGGCGGCGCCTCCCCCGCTCCGCGGCCCCCGCCCCCCGGCACAGCGCCTTAAATGCCTCGGCCGCGGCGGCAACAAAGGCGGGCGGCGGCGGTGAGTGAATGAGGGAATGGAGGAACGGGGGACGGGAGGGCTGCGGGGCCGGTCAGCGGGACGGGAGCGAGGGATGGGCTGGCGGGGAGAGGGGCGGCAGTGATCGGGAAGGCAGTGACCGGGGGGGCAGTGACCGGGAAGGCAATGGCCGGGGGGGCCGCAGGTGCACGGGCAGGGCCGCGCCCGGCCCATCCCAGCCCGGCCCGGCTCCCCTCAGGGCTTCGGGCTCCGGCGTGAGGCGGACCCCGGGCGGGCTGCGGGGAGCGGGGCGGGCGCCGGTTCGTAACTTCGTTAATTCCTATTATTCACGCTTGTGACCCGCTCGGTACGAAATGAACTCGGTGTGAAGCGGGAGGTGTGCTGGGTCCCTGCCGGGGCCGTG
Organism: Xenops minutus; assembly: GCA_035221455.1. Lineage (NCBI taxonomy): Eukaryota > Metazoa > Chordata > Aves > Passeriformes > Furnariidae > Xenops > Xenops minutus. The sequence continues at coordinate 24,108,984 of JAWWEE010000010.1, forward strand.
GGCCGGGGTCCGGGGCACAGCCTGGCCCTGGCTGCCCCCGGCGGGGCTCCCCGTCCCCGAAGCTCGGGCGGGTCCTTGGCCGAGGGTGGCGGGCCCGGCCCTTACGGCCCCGAGCTGCGGCACGGCAGGGGCGCTCTGAGCGGGCTCGGGAGCTGCTCTCGGTCCTGGCGGGGCAGTGGGAGATGTGCGGCGTGTCTGCGGTGCTGCCCTGCTCCGGGCTGTCCCTCAGGGACAGGCTCTGCTGCCCGGTCCCTGAGCCCGCCGTGAACGGGACCAGGGGCTGAAGGAGGGCGAGCTGCTGCTGCTCTGCCCTTATCCCCTGGCTGCGACGGGATCGAACCACAGACAGCGTCGGAACGAGCATCGAGAGGGAAGAGGTGCCGTGGCGGGGCAGCTGGATGTAGCAGGAGATTTTCTTGGCTGTGAGGGAGTGAGAAACCAGAGCTGCCTATTAATGTGTGAGGAATGGATCTAACTTGCTGTGTGCTACTCCTCCCTCAGTGGCACACTCACAGGACTGCACTTGCCCAAAGACTGGTGGCTGGCCTCGTGGGATTTTATAACCCTCCTCACACGAAGGGTTGTGGAATTATTTTTCTGAGCTGGGATAACCTTAAATATATGGGAGGGCAGTGATGCCACCCTGCATTGCCCTCCTGCTTTCAGAGGGGAGTCTGTGGGAGGAGATGCCATCAGAATGGGGCACGTGTACCTAATGTGTGTTACCGAGGGGGAAAGGGACAGCTTTCTGTCCACGGCTCTTGCTGCAAAACCTGGTTATTGTATTGACCTTTGCTGTGCATCTTGGAGAGTTGCCCTCATCTGCTGGGGTTCAGGACAAGATAAGGTAACTAACACACAGCCCTTGTGCTTCATCACCATGCCCTGGGTTACTGTGTCAGGGAAGGTTTAGGTGAAACTTCAAATAACTGAGAAATTCATATAGACATGAGTGATGCTAAATGTTCTCCGGGAGGAAAAATATTACCAGGAAAAATCTTCCCCAGAAGGCCCCTGGAACAGAGGCCAAGAGTGTCTAATGAGGCAAACTTTTCCTGTTAGCTGCAGTTTTTAATGTTGAAGGGTGAGGGCTTGCAGGGTTGGAGTCAGCAGACATGGGGACCTCCGAGGGCACACAGCCCATCTCCAGGGCTCCTTTGCTCCGGACAGCAGATCTCCTCACCACGGCATGAGCTGCTGCTCTGGAGGTGATGCAGGTGCTGAGTCAAGGCAAATCATCTGCTGCCTTCTGGTTTAGCAAATAAATTGGTTTGGCGATGGTGCTGCAGAGACGAGCAGCTCCGCAGTGCTGAGGTGTGTGCTGGGGGAGCTCCTGCACAGCTGCTGTCAGTGCTGGGGACAGGGCGGCTGTGCAGGGCTGCACCTTGGCTTCACATGAATCTCCTGGCTTGCTTTCCTTCATTCAGTGCTTGCTTCCCTTGGGTCAGCAAAATATTGTGGAAGGAGCTCTGTTTTGTGGGCTTTGAGGGAACATGGTGAGGTCCTTCGCCAAAATGTGTGCCTCTGGCAAAAGCGGTGGCTGGCCTGAAAAGGGAGATGGACCCTGGTGCAGTGAGCTGCCACACAGTCCCTGGAGCTGCAGTGCTCAGCTGGGCGTGTGCGTGTCTCCTGCTGTTAGCAAATGGGAGGTTAAGTTTCAGAAAACAGGACAAATCTGTGATCACCCTACCTAATTCCTGCACACAAAGGTGTTTGTTGATGAGTCTTTGATGAGCAGGTTGCTTGCGCTGCTGGCTACTGTTTGTTTGTAAATAGCTCTGTAACTTGGTTAAAGCCAAACAATGGAAATGGGGCTGTATCATCGTTCTAGAGACCTAGTTTTCTAGCGACAAAATAGGCGAGTACTTCAACCTTGATTTGCAGTGACTGCTGGCAGAGTCATTCCCGCAGGAGCTGGAAATGCATGGGAAGAGTTAGAGGGGCCAGTATAAGGTGGGCAGGGGTGGCCTAATGAAGGGCAAAGCAGATGCAGCTAGTAATGTTTTCGGTCTTAACTGTCCTTGAGACAGTGGTGCAAGAGAAAACTGCTGCAGAAGCAGATTACTGTATATTCAGAGGCTTATGTCCTAGCTGGCCACTATCAGAGGACAGACAGACGCTGAAGGGCAGCCCTGTGCCAAAGGGAGTGTGTCCATGGCACCACCCACATTGGCAGCATACACCTCTCCCAGCCCTGTCTTGCTCCAGACTCTAAGAGTTGGAGGATGGTGATGGGTGCGGGGCCAAATTCGTGTCAGGTTGTGCCACCCTTTGCTTGCAGGCTGACTAACAGGCAGGAGATGTTTGAAGTGAAGTTATTTGTGCTCTGGTGCTTCTGACACCCTTGATTGGTTGCATTGACAGCTTTGGGAAGGGCAGGAATGATGCCACAGAGCCATGGTCGTCCTCCCTTTCCACAGGAGAGGCTCAGCAGTGCACACAGCCCTCAGTGAAAATGTCATTTTCCTCTACTCAACACTCATCCCAGTAAAAGATCCGACAGATTGTCTTGATCTTTTACAAAGTACATGGACCTTTTCTATAGCCCTTGGATTCTGGTAGAGTGATGTAAATAACAATTCTGCACAGGATTAGCAATCAAAGAGCATTATGAATCAGTCTGATACTTTGTCTTAACCATAGCCCTTCTTAGATTGCTGACCTACATATTCCAGCTTTCACTATAACTGCTTCACCAAGGACAGGCTTTGTTTCTGAGTGCAAGGTGGTCCGGCTGCTGGAGATCTTTATGCTTGAAGAATGTTTTCTTTGAGATTATGTAGAGATTGACTAAAATTCCTGGTGACTTCAGATGTGCTTGAAGTCTGTGCTGCTTGACTGGTAACTTGTCAATGAAGTGTGAAATACAAGTGGTTCCTTTGAATGTTCTTTTAATTATAAGTGTGCTGATGAAAAATCTGGCGGATGAAATGAGATGCTTTCAGTATAAAGTGCTCTTAGATGTCTAGCCAGGAGAGATCATTGTTATTAGATCCTCTAATCACTTGTGTGATTAAAAACCTTGGAAAAACTTATGTATTTGAGCCACATGCTTATAGGTAAAAATGAAGGTTTATTGCCTTTCTGAAGTGTGTGCTGCAGCTCAGTCTTTAGTGAGAGGAGAACCCAAAGCTTCCTCCATAAAACCCCTGCCTGCGGGTCATGGATGGTATTGATGTTCATGTACAGCTGCTTGTTCCACTCGCAGATGAGTTTTCCTACTGATTCCAAAATGAGGAGGTGAACAATGGTAAAAAGGAGAGTCCAGAACTGGATCTGCAACATGACTTGGCTGTTCTAATGCAGCACTTAAGCCCATTCCCACCTGTCATTATGATTTCAGCTCTGCAGGATAGCTACCTTTGTGTGAAGGATGCTGGGAAGAAACAAGAAGTGCATGTACTGGTGTGTGTGTGTGTGCTTCCCAGCTTCACAGCAGGCTGCACATGGGCCAGGAGCTTGTCTGTGAAACCAGTACAGGTCTGTCCTCTAGTTGGGTCTCAGCAGGTTCCAAGTGGTGCCTTCACCTAGCCTGGGTTTGCTGGTCTCTCTGCAGCATTTGGAAGCTGCCTGAGATGCTTGGCTTGGGGTGTCTCTGAACTTGCAGCTCTGCCAGCAAGTCATCAGATGGTCCTAAATATTTGCTCATGGTCTGTTGCTCACAAGTTACTACCGTGTTCTCAAGCAGAAGTTGTGCAGAAAGCTGCAACACAGCATCGTGCTGTTTCTTTTTTTCTAGTAGCTAAAAAAATGTCTGTTTGTGAGGTCTTTTTTAAAATTAAAACACTGCGCAGAATATCCCCCCTTTTACCAACAGGATGCCAAAGTGCAGGGAGGCCTCTGGTTTTGTAGGTTGTCTCCCGTGCCCCAGACTCTTTTGCCTGCAAATGGTGCATTGGTATAGGCAGAAGAGAGCTCTGTGCCAGACTGTGCTAACATTCCTGTGTGTCCCCTCTGGGAACTGGCAGCTACTGGAAATGAGCTGAGGGAAGCTGGTGCTGGGACGTACCCTGGTGCTGCTGGAGGAAGCGGGGAACCCGAAGGCACCCAGCCCAGGATGCCAGTCTGTCTGGCTGTACGTCCCATCCCGATCTGTTCAGCAGCTCCTGTGGCACTGGCAGGTTTGTCACAGAGCCCAGCCTTGTGCCTGGGACTCCCGGGGGGGAGAGAAACCAGAAACAAGTGAAGGCTCCCCTCATAAGTATTGCATCCATCTGCTTAGGATGGACGCAGCAGTTTGGGTTTTCAGCTGTAAAATCTTGCAGAAAAATAGAAGTTGTTGACAACAGGGATTAACTTATTAATATGCATTATGGCTCGCCCTTTGTGTCTTTGTAGAACAGTATTTGCTGATTAGGAAATCAAAGGGGTTCCAATCAGCCTGACTTCATTCTCTGGATTTTCTGCAAATACCCTGTGTGTGCCAGTGGAGTCCTGAGTCTGTGGGGAGGGTATGGTGATGCTCACTGGGATGGGGTGACAGTAGAAATTGCCACAGCAGTCTTGCAGCAATGATAACTACCTTTTAAAATGGATTTCCTGGGGACTAAAAGAGATCTGCAGTCTTGGTTTCCTCGTGCTAATCTCAAAGACCTGGTTTTTTACCCTGAAATAACATTTAATGCACAGTACCAGAGTAATGACTTTTTTCCCCCCTCCCTACCTTTGTTTGTAAGGCAGAACCCTCAGGAAAGGCTGCAAGGAGAACTCTGTGACTTCTCTACACAGGGGTTCAGGCACAGAGCACCTCAAAAGCAATTAGTTTGTATCTACAATAAATAAATAAAATTCTCCAGTTGCTCAGAGAAGATGCCCTCATGCTATGAGTTGCATTGCTGAGCAAGACTGAAAAATTGAGCAGGATCCTTTGTTAGCTAAGTTGGGTTGTTAATGTTTGTTTGTTTGATTTGGTTTAGGTTTTTTTTCCTCCTTCCCCAAAGGTTTCGTTCTGCATAACTTAACTACATGCATACATAACATAACTTTGGTACAGAGATGTAGAATAACTGGGTAAATTTTTGGTTATCCCTATGACCTGCCTGTAATCCTGCCATCCTTTGTGCTTGTAAGCGATTTTAAAGAAATAAGAAATTTATATGTACAAGATTGTTATAGTTGTGCTAAAACTGATCTCACTGTTGCTTGTGTGAGACCCATGTGCAGCGCTGCATCTGACTGTGGAGTCCTCAGCACAGGCAGGACATGGAGCTGTTGGAGAGAGTCTAGAGGAGGCCACCAAGATCATTAGAGGGATGGAGCACCTCTCCTATGAGGAAAGGCTGAGAGAATTGGGATTGTTCAACCTGGAGAAGAGAAGGCTTGGGGGTGACCTAACTGCGGCCTTTCAGTACCTGAAGGGAGCTACAGGAGAGGTGAAGAGGGACTTTTTACAAGGCCCTGGAGTGACAGGACAAGGGGGAGTGATTTCAGACTGACAGACTAGATTTAGATTGGATATTGGGGGGAAATTCTTTACTGTGAGGGTGGTGAGGAACTGGCACAGCTTGCCCAGAGAAGCTGTGGCTGCCCCGTCCTTGTAAGCATTTAAAGCCAGGTTGGGCTGGGCTTGGAGCAACATGGTCTAGTAGATGGTGTCCCTGCCCATGGTAGAGTGTTGAAACTAGATAGTTTTTGGGGTCCTTTCCAACCTAAACTAATTCTTTAATGATTCTATGAAACCATGTATTTTTTCTTTTGTTTACATTTTTACATACATTTATATTAGTACTTCACTCAACCCAGCTCTTATTTTTCCAGCAGAGACTCTGAGTAAATAAATTGTCAGGGAGTTGGGCACTTTGTAAGTGAGGGGCATTAGCAGAAATGGAAATGTTATGTTCTGGTTCCTCTGGGCTGGTATTTCACAGATGAGTCTGACTGAAATACTACATATGTTTTATGAGCGTCTGGAAGGTGCTGGATGGATTTTGCTCTCATCCAAATAATGATGTCTGTGAATATGAAGCGTGTTTCCTACTAACAGCTGTTCTTGCAATCTTGAAACTCACTTTTCACAATTGCTTATGTTCATGAAGGAGTGGTGCTTTCCCAGGAAGATCATAAAAGAGAGACCCATTGTGTCTTAAAGTCCTTTCAGAGCTTGGTAGTGTGTATTTTGTGGAGTTTGTGGCTCTGTCTAGGGAGCTGCCCTGCACGTTTTGGAACAAAAGACACCATAGAAGGGGCCTCCAACAAATGCTACAGGGGCAGGTTTTATTGGAGCAGAGATGGGATTTAGGTTGAAGGAATCAGGAGCAGGGATGAACTAGTCCCAAGGATGTGTTATAATATTGGAGGCAGGGGAATTCCCAAAGGCAAAAATGGGATTGGTAGAAATAAGTATTGCTTGTGCCTGTGACATGAAAGGGTATTTTGAGAGACGTGGGAGTGCCCAGCTGGAGAGGAAGGAGGAGCAAAGCTGGAAGGCCACTTGAATTCAGAAATGCCTTGTGTGATGGGTTAGTCAGGCTTTCTGCTCATAGTACAAAGTGAGAGATCATTGGAGAGCCTGAAAATGCCAGTTTTATTTTGATCTGTGTTTAAAGAAGAGCCATCTTGAATCCTGCAGACTGGGCAGCTCACCTGTGCATGGAGGAGTCTGAAAAGGTGATGTAGAGCTGGCACTGAGCAGTGGCTCCATGTGACATGTGCATGGACCAGTACCTGCTTTAACAGAGGGGGCTGAAAAGTGCAGAGAGGAGGGAGAGCTTCATGGAAAGAATCTAATTTTCTTCAGCTGTATCTGCTGGCTTTCAGAGCAGTCACTAATTCTGTCTTCTATTTTATTCTTTTATAACAGCGTGGGTGTGGACTGGGAATTATTTTAGGTCCTGTGGATGTGGCTCAGCAGTTTCAAATGTGGTTAGAAGCGAGTTTTTAAAAACCAAGGAGATCTCCTTTAAATTTACACCTGGGGTAAAAATCAATTTAATTTTCAAGCCTGGCGTAGCTCATTCTGCTTTCCCACTCTCAGTTTGGAAACTTCTTATCACTTTGTAAATCACTTTGCAAAACACCCATGTTTTTCAGATGAACTACGTGTTCAAAGGTTGAGAAGCTTTCCTAGTTATTAGGGAGTGCAACTGGGTAACTGTTTTATTAGATATTCATGAATTGTTTAATTAGACGGACACAGGATCATATACTTGCAATCTAAGGGGAAAAATTCAGGAAGGTTAATGAAAAATTAGTTGTAAAATTCGATGTCAGAAACGGTGTTACATTTCAACCTGGACACTCTTAATTAAGATTAGTTTAGTTCATGCTGGCAGTGAATGGAAATGAATGAAATTGAAGCTTACCATAGCTACAGATGTGGGGGTGTACCAAGGTCATTAATGCATATTAACTGACGCTTTTAAAATTCATTCCTGACATTAATTTGGCTTGATTCTTCCCATCCGTCTCCGTGCAGACAGCACTTGGAAGCCTCACTTTTTTGGGGTATTGTAGAAACGATGTTTTCTCCTCACCATTCCTTCGCAGCCTCTGAGCTGATATATTACACTGGGTGAGCATGGCAAGCCAAGCCCTGCAGGTGATATTTCAAATGCTTAATTTTGCACCTAAGCGTTGCTTTGCTGGTGCCTGCGTTTCACATCTGTGAAGGGTCCTCAGGCGTGAACATCACATCCTGCCCTGCATGCACACAGGCTGAGCAGTGGGGTGGGTGGCTGCTCTGGAGGCTGCAGGGCAGGAAAAGGCTCTGTCACAGCCTCTTCTGCTCACAGCTCAGCTCTGCTTCTGCAGGGTTTAGGCTGAGCCTCAGCCCACCCATCTGTCAGAGCCCTTATCGGGCGGCACTCAGCCTGCTCAGCACCCCTGCTTGGTCTGATCAGTGGCTGAGCTCATGAAACCAGAAGCTGCTGTCAGGAGCCTGCTGTTTCAGGTCTTTCTTCCCAACTCCTGCCCGTGTGGATCTCCCTGCTTGCCATAACTCCCTAATCTGGAAGAAAATAAACCTGGGGTGTGATTAAACACTCCACAGTAAGTGAGTGGAAGGGAGCAGCTGTGCCAGCTGGTGCTGGGGACTGTGAGATGATGGTGGGGATGACTTTTGGAGAGTGTGAGCCACTATGGCTGCCCTGAGCCCACGTGCCAGGGTTTTGGTAAGTGCAGCTGTGCTGTTGGGCAGGATTTTTTGGCTGTCCTTGTCCATTACTGGCTGTTTTTCAAGTGAAAACACTCAGGCTGGGAGCAAAGGTGATCGTGTCCTGCTTGTCCCCGGCTGAGGTTGCCCCACAGGGGCAGTTCTAATGCTTCATGTTGTTTTAAAGCATTTTCTTCATCTAAATTCCTGGCTAGCCATATGCTCCAAAAGACTTGTTCTTGCTTCCAGTATTGCTCTTTCTAACGCATTTCAGTTCCTGACAGATTCCTAAGCAGTCATCTCCTCGAGAGCTTTGGGTCTCCCTGGTCCTTGAGCATCTCTTAGCCCTCCCAAATCTTTGGCTTGGTTTCTTTTAGGTTTCATGAAGACAAACTCCAGGAAAAAAACTCCAGCCACAAAACAACCAAAAAAGCCAGATCCCTCTCCAAATGTCCAAATACATTCTGCCTCTTCTCTGCAGTTGCACTTGTTATTTTTTCAAAAACTGACTTTAACTGTTGGTGTTATCAGTAGTTCTAATGAATTTTTTTATAGCTGGTTATCAGGAGACTATTAGTTCTGTGTTTGTGTCAACAAGTAGGTGTAATGGTTCAGAGCAGATGAGCTACAAAAACTACCCCCTTAAAAAAAGCCCGTGGAGAAACTACTTTGGTGTTACTGGAAAAATGAGCAATTCTTCAGCTCTGGGATTTGGGGAGGAGGATCAAGGAAGTTGAATTCATGTTGAGCAAGATGCATTTGAAATGAAAATGTTGGTCTTTGCAGTACCTTGTCTGAGGAACGCAGTGCGAAACTTGTGCTCAGTTGGTGCGTGTGGAGGAAGGATCCTGGTGGGACAATGCTTGGGTGAGACTGCTGCTGGGTGAGAGACTGGATTGGCCATAACCTGCACAGGTCATCTTTCTCCATGGCCATAGTTTAAGTCCTGCTTGAGCCATGGCTGCTGTGTGGGTTGGCTGTGTCCCTGTTGCTGCGCTGTGTCCTGGTGAAGTGTGGGGAACAAACTCCTGCTTAAACTTGCCTTGCAACAGGTGAGTTTCTAGCTCTGTTCGTGGGAGGACAGTTTGATAGCAGATGTCCTCGTTAGGGTATCTTGATAATGCCCTGATATTTGGGGGTGGGTTTCCCTAGGCCTATGGCCAAGATGTCAGTCAGTAACTGGATTTTGAATTCCTGCCCTTGAGAGCTGTCCCCTGTTCCTGGGTAGCAGGAATCGAGGTCTGGGAGCAGCAATCTCAAGATTCTCAGATTTCAAACGAAGGCACTGCCCGAGTGCCTTTGCTGCTCTCTGTGTTCTTGCCTGCTGAGCCTCTCTTCTGCAGAAGGGATGCTGGTTGGGCTTCTGGGTCTTCTGTGATGCTGCTGGATTTGTTCAGTGTTTGCACAGACCCAATTCCTCTGATTGTTCTCTGCCTAAGCACAAGCTGCCCAACATATATGTGTAACTGGAATTAATTGCAGGGGTCTGCAACAGCCCTTGGCTTGTCCTAAAATTTGCTTTAATAAAGGGGACTGGATCTTTAATGAAAGCTGAAGGATTTCTGTATTTTTCCTGGAAACAGAGAAGGGATTGCAAAGCAAGGCTCTCAGAAGGCAGGACAACTTTTAAGTTACTTAGAGAGCCCAAATTTGACTTCTGTGCACTGGAGGTTCTGATTGCTCCTAGGCTTGATGCTGCCTTACTCATTGTCCATAACGGTTGCTTATTTGTGGTTGTTTGGTGGTTTATTGTTTTGTGGGGGGTTTTGTTTGTTTGTTTCTTTTTCAGCTCTGAGGTTGTGCTTTACTTGCGCAAGCCCCAAGTCCTCTGTGGTGCTCCTCGTAAATGTCTGAGCAGCTGCAGTTCATGGTGCATTTGTGGGAAAGTAGCTCTGTGTGGATGGGGAGCTGGGGCATTCACAGGGTACACAGCCAGTTCTGGGTGTTCTTCTGGGAAACTGCCAGGAATTCTCTCCTCTTATAATTCCTGATGTCCGTGAAATGCAGTTCTGTGCCTGAGAGCTCAGCCCGTGTGCAGACTTGATCATGGGGCTGACCTTGTGCAAGGGTCTGGCAACGAGGGATGTGAGAAGTTTATTTTAAGGTTTGTTTGATTTCATAGCAGCTCTAACAGAAGCAAGGCAGGAATCCCTTCTTTGGCAGCTTTGATTTGCCTCTCATGACACTTTAGCTGGCCTTTGTGCCTTATTTCCTACACCTTTTTAAAAAAAAAAAAATGAAAAAAATGCTCAGGTAGAATGTTGTTTCGGTGCAGTCATTCAGTAAGTGCTTCTGCTGTGTGAAACAAGTATGCTGTGATAAAATGAGGTACAGGATTATAATGTCTCTTTGTGTGGTTTTGATGTGTGGGGAGAGGAGAAGGCTGCTTTGCCCAGGCTGGGCTTTTAAGTCTCCTACAGAGGCTTCTGCTGCTGGAGTGATCAGCAGGCAGTGGGGATGAAACACTGTCCTCCCTATGGACCCTAAGTGGGGAGGATAGGCTGATAGGATGGACAGGATTTGTTGGCTGGTTGACACTAGTGACCTGGGGAGCTGTGGGCTCTGTCAGTGGCCTGAGAGCGAAGTAATTGCTCCAACTATTGCCTCTTCTCAAGCTTGTTCCCAACCCACCTCCAGGTCCTTCCCTTAGATGTCTTCATGGACCAGTCCTGACCTGATGCTCCTCAAGCCGCTCATTATAGTTCTTGGCTGAGCAGTTGTCTGGGCTTCACATCCCACTCCCCTGGATTAGGTAGACCTGCCCTGTCCTGTCTTCTTCATTCTCTGTACCCTCCCTGCCATGCTGGCCCCTGTCTGAGCCTCTGTGCTGTGGGGCCTGGGGGCATTCCTGGATAGTGCCTTACTCTACAGGTGCTTAAGGATTTTCTGTTTAATTGTGATTAACCTGACATTCAGGGCTTTGATTATTGTGTTCTAGAAGAGTTCTGGTGGCAAGATTTCTAATTTTGGGATGAATCAGCATTAACCATTAAGCAATAAAGAAATGCTATTTCTTTTACAAGAACACAGGCAGCAGGATGTTTTCCTCTGCTGAAGCAGCCATCAGACTGTTGGTTATGCTGCAGCTGGGTGAGGTAGGAAGGAGAAATAATTTCTCACTCTTAGAAAGAAGCTGTAAGTCTCTGTTGGCTGCCAGTGGGATGCTGAATGGCAGTGGAGGCTTTTTGCCTCCTCTCTCCTCCTGATTCCACAGTCTGGGGTTACTGCCTGTTAGTGCACATACCTGTTGCACTGGAGCCTGGATGTTACTAGGCCATGTGTTAAATCCCTTCAGGCAGACCAGCTGACTTGAGCTGGTATTTGGACTTAAAGCATCCTCCAGGATCTTTCCATACAGATCCTCTGTCTTACGAGGGAAGAAGAATTAATGACAAGCTAATGATAACTTTTACAACATTACTGTGCATTAAGGATAATTTTGGATCCCTATTTAACCTTGGCATTGCTCAAGCAATCTTCTCGCTCAGTAACTGTCTGCTTGTATTCCTGATGTTGCAAGTGCTTGCCCTGTAGAAATGCTGTGTTGATGAATTCCTCAAACTCTGGCTTGACCAGAAGACAAGGGGGCCTCTGATCACTCTGGTGCTCAAGGCTTGCAGGACAAGTGCTTAGGATTCGAGCTCTGCTGAGGGTCACTGCCCACCCTGCAGCCCTCAGCACCCAGCACAGGCTGTGTGCACATCTGGAAGGTGCTGGGCTGCCAGAGATGCTCTGAGCAGGCAGTCTGGCTGTCCAGCTCTGGTGAGAGGCACATGTCCCCTTACTGCCCAGAGATGCTGGTGAACATTTCATAGCACTGTGCCCTGTTAGTGGGAGGGAGTGGGCGGATGGCTGAGCAGCTGCCTTGGCCCCAGCCAGGCTGCTGTGCTTCCTCTTCCATTTCTGCAGCTGCACACCTCTGGTGGCATCTCTGGGTTCACTTTTTCAGTCATGTATAAAGGCGGCTTGGGCAGGGACAGGCTAGCCAGAGCTGGATAATTGTACATTTTTAAAAGTGATGTCCCTGGGGAAGTGCTGAGTGCCTGGGCGGCCAGTGCACAGGGCTTGCTCAACTGCCTGTGCTTCTCTGCATCCCTTTTTGTCCTGTTTGCATCATTTTCCCCACTGAAATGCACCCTTTCTGCCGGCCACAAAGCCTGGTGTGAACACAGCCTGCAGCAAGGGGATCCTGCTGCTCTTCAGAGCTTGCAGGCTGGGGACTTCCTATCCTGGCATGTGAATGTGCTGGGGCTCTGACTCACCAGTGCTCATCCAGCCTTCCTGGACTGCCTTTCAGCTGTCCTGTGGTCTTGCCTGTCCAAATTTCCTTGCCTGGAGGTGGCTCCTTGTGATGGCTGACCCCTTGCTGGGTGAGGTGCCTCTCAAAGATGCAACTATGCTGAGTACTGCTGCAGGCTGGAAGAAGCAAAAAACCATAATTTTTTCAGTCTAGCAGGTAGCTTTTACTGGTTTTCTCCTTTTTGATTTAACGCTCATGTGTTGTTTTAGTTTCATTATTTCTCACCTGGCAAGAACCTGCAGGCTTGTGCTGGTGGGATGTCAGTGCTCGTGGTTAGCCATTGTGCACTGAGCAGTACCCCTCTTCTCTTCAATATCCTCTTTCTTGTTTGCTTTTTACCTCTCTTTTTCCTGTCTTCCTCCTTTTCCTCATCAAGCAAACTACATAAAGCCTAAACTTACCTGTGTCCCACTGCTTTCCCTCCTGTGCCATGGTATGCTGCAGTGTGTTTTGGCCCTTGGGTGGTTCAAGCCGGCAGTAGTTTGGGAAACGGGCATACTGGAACCACTTTCTCAGCTGTATGTGCATGGGTTCCCTGCTGAGAGGAGAAAGCTGAGCTGCTGGACTCGAGGTGAAACATATGCTGGGCCATGCACATACACTGGAAACTTGCCCAAGGCAGGATAATTATGGGAGGTGGCTTTTTTTCGAGCGGGCTGTGTGCTCTTACTTGCTAAACAGTCTTGTGATTAGTGTCTTATTTAAGAGGATTTTAGGACACGTGCTGCAGTTATACTGAGTTTCTTTTAGAAGTAGGGGAGAGGTTAGAAATATAAACCCTGTAAAGGCTCTTTTGTGTTTTCAGCAGGGATCATCAGGTAAGTGCAGTGCATCACTTCTCTGTTGTGTTAGGGTAGGCAGTGGGTTTTGCTGTGCATGGTTCCGTGGGAGAGGGATCCTCAAGAGGTGCTTTGCAGATGTCTTTGTACAGGTTGCATTGCTCAGATCTCCTTGGGGACCCATAGCTCCAGCACTGAGGGTGAGTTGTTCTGCCCTTATTTCAGTATTACCAGTTCTCCCTGACCCCTGGCATTAGACTCTGGGGAGTTCTGCAGCCAGCAGGTGTTCACCAGCAGATTTTGCCTTCAAAACAAGGCTCTGTGTGCTGTTTTACTCAAGCCCAAGTTATGTTTAGAGGTATTGGCAGCTTGATTGTTGATCTTAGCCAGGACACCCTTGCCTGTGGTGTAGGCACATGCTCTGGGTGTTTGTGTGTCACTGCTTATTTGCTGTGTGGTCCTGACTGGTGGTTGTAATCCCCTGTCCAGTGGTTTCTGATCAGTCTGATGTACCTGTCTAACATCTTGATTTTTTTCCTAGGCTAGAGAACTCCAGTAAGAGGGAAATGGGAGCATGAAGAATTACACAAATGTGCTCCTCGTGGTGGCACCTCCTACGGATCTTACCTGACAATCTGCTGCTGCCTGGAAGGGATTGACAAGAACTGCTGTGGAGAGCAAAGGAACCTGGAGATGAAGGTGATGGCCATGGCTCTTCCTCTTCTTTTCAATGCCTCTTTTTTCACTTTCACATGCCTGCAGCAAGAGCAGGACTGACTGTTGGCACTGGGGCTGTCTCGTGTTGTTTGCAGAGCTGGGAGGATGGTAAAGAAAATGAGAAGAGTTCTCTGCTATTCCCTTTGCAACTATCCTTTCTCTTTTAAAGCAAAATAAAATATTTGTTCTCCTTCTTGTGGGAGCCCTTTTACACATATTGGTAATGCGCCAGAGATATGTGTCTGAGATCCAGTATTTATTCTGACTTGCATAAAATGGATATATGATGTGTGTTGAGGCTCATTTTGGTAAGAGCTTTCCACAGAAACCCTCTGGAGATATTGCCTGTGGTTCTGGGTTAGAGTATTTAGCTGCTTGTTTTCAAGGCTGACCTGTGCTGAACATGCCCCAAGTGTTTTGCTGGTGGTGCCACTACTTTGCCTCTCTGTCACCCTTCCCCACTGACATCCTGCCCCTTATCACAACACTGCAAGGCTTTGGAGCTACCCTCAGAAATGATGAGCTAGTCCAAAATACTAGATCATGTGAGCCATTGTGGTGACTGGGGAAGGTGCTGTCGCTGGGACCTGCCCTTTTCTCTCATGCATGAGAAAGCTAACTTAGTAGGGAGCATTTTTAGAGGCAACTGCAAACGCAAGTATTGGGTTTAGGCCTCTTGTCATGTGTGAAGAAGGTTTGGGAGGACCTTGTTGTACAGCTGCTTCTCTAAATCCTTAAATTGCTGGCATGAAGAGTGCCAGCTGTTGTTCCCCACTTCCTCTTCAGCTGGAAACATGCTAATCTCTCCTCTGCTTAAAACCTGAATCTTTAATACGGAAAATGCACCACCCTTTCTTCCTTTCTGGCTGAGGAACACATCCCTCCCAGTGTTGTGTTACCTTTAGCATTGCAAACTGAAACGCTTGGGCAGGGGTGGTGGAGCTCCAGCAGTGTGCCTACCTGGAGGCTGCTGAATTTCCATCCCCAAAGAGTGCAGAAAGCAGCCCAAATTTGCACACAGGTTAAGACATGGAGCCTGGGGAGCATTGGCAGGAGTGGGAACACACTGCTGGAGGTAGGTCAGTGGAAAAGAAAAACAGTGGCATGTTGCCTTCAGCATCTTTGGTAACTTCTCTTTTCATGGGGAAAGAAAACTAAGCTGGAGGCAGCTTGACTCCTAGTTAGGTGGGATTTGGGTGTAGAATAGAGGATTAAAGAAGCAGGTCAGCCATGGAGCTCGGCCCCTGCAAAACTTCTCCTTTTTCGTTGTTGGGAAACGAGGTTTTTTTAGTTCTGTTTTTCTTCCTTGTTCCTCTGAAATCCAAGGCCACGCAAATCTTTCAAGCTCAGATTCACTTCTAGTGCAGAGACACTCCTTTTCTTAGTATGTTGGTAACACGGAACAGTCACCTTCCGTTTGTGCCAGAATGAAATCTTTAGCCCTTTTGAAATGTTCAGAAGTCTTCCTGTTGAACAGCAAACCCAGCCTTCTGTTATTATGTAGTTTCAGACTAGGCAGCCTGGTTAGATCTGGCTTATGCAAAGGCTGCTGGGGGAGTTGGATATTTGAAAACCAGCAAAGTGATATATTCGGTCTGTAATATCCATATCTAAGTCTTCCTAACTCTCTTGTCAGCAGTTACATTGTTTTATGTTAATACTTGAAATGGAAAAGGGACTTTTCTCTTTCCTCCTTTGGCCACATCTGAAATAGGGAAGTAAAACCAGAAATGGGCACACACAGCCCTTCATGCCCCAGTGCTCCCTTGTGGCCATGTGGGAGCCTCTGACCCTTTCCTACTTTAGAAAGGGGCAGAGCCTGCCTGTTGGAGAAGGTCTGTTGTGTTGGGTGTAGGGGCTTGAAGGCAGAGGAGATGAGCTTTGGCATGTTGGCTCCAGGGTTAGTAATGGTTTTCCAAGCTGAGTGTCCAGACCAGTGGAGCATGATCAGCAAAACCTTTGACCATGTGTTAAAATACAGTTTTCTTTCGTGGTAATAGGATGATGCAGATGTAATCATATTGTGTAAGATTAACAGAGCAATTAATTCTGTGTGCTTGTGCTGCGGTGCAGTACAAACCCATCTGCTTGTTTTCACTGCAGTTTTTGTGTGTTATTTAGAGACAGCCCCACCAGTGCCAGCAGTTTGGGGCAGCTTTCTCTCTCAGGAGCTGGCTGTCAGTGCATGTGGCTCTGTGGCCACTCTGGTAGCAGCCTGTTTCTGTGGGCTTGTGGCTTCTACTCTTTTACATGCGTGAGGCCAGTGGTGTGGCAGAGGACATCTGTGTCAGACAGTGCTTTACACTTGAATAATTTTGTGGGACTCATGCATTAGCTCTGAAACACCTTGGTGAGTAGAGGGCGTGAGCCCAGGACAGGCACTGCATGCAGTGGTTCTGCAAGAGTTGCAGGGAAAGGAAAGGACTTGCAAGAAGAAAGGCTTGTGGAGGGTGGGAGTAGAGGTAGAAGTGAGATCTGACCAAGGCAGGAAGGCAGCTTCCTGCTGCTGCACTGTGGGGAAAGGCCACAGAAATTAGGGCTCCCCCTCATGCAGTACAGATGCTGGAAAGGATGTGAAGAGTCTTAGAGGGGATTTCCCAGGAGAAGGAAGACAGTCCTGGAGATGCAGGCACAGTATATACACTACCTCACAGGTAGCATATATATCCACCTCCAGCCCTCCTCCCCTGCTGTGCATCCGTGGTCTCTTAAAATAGCTCTCTCAAGTCCCACTGCTGTTAGTGGCAAGCACTAAAACCACTGTGGCTGCCATGCTGTGTGTGCTCAGGCAGTGCAGAGCACGGGCTTTCATCTGCCCCAGCTGCAGCAGCTGCCCAAGCCAAAGGGTTCAGGGGAGCTGGCACCTTGAGATGAGCTTGTGGGAAATCTCTGCTCTGCTTGCCTTCCCTCACTCAAGTGGTTTTTTACCTCTTTGGGCTGCAATCTGCTGAGATCTCTGAAAGAGCTCTGATGTCACATTTTAAAGACATCCCCAAAAGGACATAGGTGGTTTGCTGCAAGTTTCTGAAGCCCTAGTGCTTCCGCTCTTTGAGGTGGCTGCAGATAATGCCATACAGAGATCCAGACAAGATAAGGATTTATGCACAACCCAAAGTGAGAGGAACTGTAAACTGGGTCAGGCTTATAATGTTTAGCCTTGTACTTTGAGGGGGAAAAAAATGAAAAATTACTGTTTTAGCAGACTTCAAAAAATATTCATCAGGCTGATGCATTTTAACTAGTGATTTCTATATTTGTTAGTTTAGAATGAAGGAGAAAAATTGAGAGAGAACGCTTTGTAAAAGCAATTTCCCTTGTCAACATATGACTCTGGCCTTTATTCATGTTGGATAGCCTGTGAAAAAGCTTTTATTTCAGCAATATCTCTATATTGCAAATGCATTATTTCCTAACTCAAAAATAGGTGAGGATATGTATGTAAGTGTATAAGTACATGCATTTGTTATAAATACTAGAGAGAGAGAGCAATGCATGTTTCAGTGGAAGCAGAACCACCTTAGCTGAATTGGCCTAATTCTTGAAAATAAAAAAAAATAAAACAAAAAACCATGAACAAAAGAACCAGTGAAATGCAAATTAATAATCCTAAAATAGTTTGAGACAACTTTGCTAGGCTTCTCTGTTGTTTTTCTTTGCTTTGATATTGGAGCGCTGTGGTTCCTCCTACATGAGGAGATATTCTAACCAGCATACCCAGGACTTGGGGGTTTTCTGCCAGTTTAGCCTCAGGGGATACTGGTATGACAGCATGAGGAGGGGGGAAAAGTTGTGTGCCTTCTGTCTGGAGATATCCAGGACTTTGTACCTTCAGATGCCTGTGGGAGCATTGGCTGCCCCCATCCTGAGAACCTGGAGGGGGGCTGGTGGAGAGGAGAGCAAGGTATGTTGCTGTTAAGGATCCATTCAGCAGGAAGAAGAAGGAAAAGGGAGATGAAGAGTCATCTAGGATCAGCTCGGAGACTGTGGTAGCATTCCCAACTAAAATACTTAAAAACTTGTCCCTTAAAAGTGTACTGAAGTAAAGGTAGGCAGATTTGTTTAAATAAAATGAACAAGTAACTTTTAGCCTAAAGCTTGGTCTGAGCCAGATCAAAAGTCAGCCTTGTTTAAAGTTCAGTGAACTTCAAGCCCAGTGCTTTTCAACTTTGAGCTTGGATCAGATGTTGTGCAGAAAGAAGAGGTGGCCTTGTGCTAGAGGTGGCATGAAATCAGCCTCGAAGTCTTGAGCACCGTGTGGGGTTTGTGGCATGTGAGATTGCTGCTGTTGGGAACACCCAGCTCTTGCTCTGGAGCAGTAAGGCATGGTGCCCTCCCAGCATGTGACAGCCACCACTGTGCATGGGAAACATCTCAGCTGGGTTTCTCCAGGCTCCCTGTCTGCACAGGAGTGTGTGCTGCTGCTGGGCCATGGATGGTTTTGGCACTTGTACTTACCCTTGTGGTACATTCAGGTGTGTTGTAAGAGATGACTGTAGATAGTGTTTGCTGCACAGCCTCAGCTTGGAGGCAAGTTTTGCAGTATTGTGTAACTTCTTCCTGGTAGATATTTGTTCCACCTAAATGTCAAGTGTTTGATGCTGTGGTGCACGTTCTTTGGGGGTGGGAGCAGCCCCAGTAGAACTCTTTGACCTTCTGTATCTGGGCTGTTGAGGTGTTAGTTAAAAGAATTGGGTGGACTTTGGGATGACCCTAAGGAAGAGCAGTGCAGCATAAATTTGATTAATGCTGAAGTTGAGGGTATCTAGTTCAGTCATGCACATTGAGTCAGGATTGTGGCCTTGAAGCTGACCTGCTGGTCACCCCCCCATACCATGTTTCCATCCATTCTGGGAAGCAGTGTTTGATAAAAGGGTCTTAGAGTCGGGTGAAACCCAACCAAAAGAAACTTTCCAAGAATGGTCTAACCAGCTACTTGGGTTACTACATTTCTCAAGAGCAGGACACCACCACCAAAGTTCATAAGGAGTGCTCCCTCCCACCCCCTTGTTTTTTTAATATATGCCTTTTTGAGCTTCCCTTCCCCTTTCAAAGTCATCCATTCTGGGCATGACAGATGCATGACTTCTATGTTTGGGGGCAGTTCTCTTAATGAAAGAGGAAGTCTGGTGTCTTTGTGTCCAGGTGGCACTGAATGGCCTGGAAGAGCTGTATGTTCTTATATACGAGAGTCCAGCTCTGGGCAGTAATATCCTGCTCCCATCCCTCATTCCTCCTGCCATAACTCATCCTTTCTTCCAGCCAAGTGCTGCCTGGTTGTGGGGGAGGACGAGGATCTTTCTTTGCTCTGGGAGGCTCAGAGAAAGATTGCAGAAACATGTTGTGCTAGAAGCAGTACGAGAGCCAATATTGAGTGGAGGAGATACAAAAATGTCTGGGGCCTCCTTTATTGCTTTAGGGAGTAACTTATGTTTTTGTTGGAATTATCTGTCTAGATTTCTCCCTCCATGCTGCAAGTTGTTACCTGGCTTTGATGAAAAACACGTTTGTGCTGAGATTCACTGGTAGCCTCCCTTTCCCCCTGCTTTCTCAGCCCCCCTGCCCTGCAATCCGTGCCCGGAGCTGGGTGCTGTGCAGGGCCCCTTGCACACTCAGCTGCTCAGCCCTGTTGGTGCCAGGCTCCTGTGCTCAGTCTTTGGAGCCCTCTCACAAGTGTGTCAGGCACAGGCAGTCACAAGTTGACCATGACCGTGCTTCTCCCCTGGAACTACACAGGCAAAGAGAAGATGGGCTGCTGTTAGTGATACCCTGGAAAAACAGTGTCCTGTGGATTCACGAGCCATTGCTGCTGTGGGTAGTGAGCAAGTTACTGCTGTCTGCTCGTGCCTGCAAGGCAGTGCCACAGGGATGGCATAATGGCATCTGTCATAGAGGAGGCACAGACTCCCATGTGCATGAGATTTCTCTGGTCTTAAATACCAGAGGGCAGAAAGCTGCCTGCTTCAAGGGGTGGGTGGGAGTGTAGTTCAGATCTGTGAGGGATCCATCCAGTCATGGTCTGCAAGCTCTACTGCCAGACTTGTTTCTGAAGTGCCAACTGTAGGAAGTGAGTGATGTGTTTGGGGACAGGAGCCAGGTAGTGCATTCCAGGCTTTATGGCTGGTTTTCTGATGGAAAAGAAAGCAGGCTAAAATCACTGGGAATTAGAGATCTTACAAAGTGACTGTAAAATAGACTTTGCCTTCTTGGCTTCTCAGAATCCCAGTAAACTTTAAATGTTTGAAACATGGTGTTTTCCTCCCTTCAGCAACTCTGTAGGTTTATTGCACTTCGGATCAATTAATGCCATGCCCATAGCCCCACTGATCCACGCTGGGATTGTGTAAGGGTGTGAAAGCAGGGAACACGAAGGGATTTCTTTAGCTGTGTTGTACATGGCACTATGGAGCTGCCAGATGCATGGCATACTGTTTGGGGGCTTACAGCTGGAGATGGTGCTGGGCTGTGCCTGTCCTCCATCCCACCAAAGAGTTGGGCATTGTACCCCAGTTTGAGAGGCACCTGTTTGCTCCTGCAAAGTGTTCTCCGTGCTGAATCCTTAGGCAGAGGACATAGTCTGGTGTTTGGGTAGGAGGTACTGCTGAACCTGCTTTCCTTTCCTAGGCATTTGGGTGGATGCTGAGGGAAGAAAAGAGCAAGGAGGCTTCAAATGAAGGCTTTATCAAGGAAGCTTCATTAATGTTTTCTGTTTTTATACGTACATACATTTTATAAGTAAATTTGAGGGGGGAGGAGTGTCTTAAGCTCTTTAAATGTCTTTGAATATATCCAGGTGTCCAGATTTGTGCTGTGCATGTTGCCTATGATTTATATGATTGTACTATACATATTGCCTTTGATTCATAAAACTGAATTGTATTTAGGCAGGGTCACTTCCTCACCGACATTCTTGAGGGTTTATTGACAGCAGATATATTTGAAATGCTGCTACAAGGGGGTAGTATTACCAGATGAATCAGTCAGACTCGTGTTTGAAAAACAGAGCAACACTTGCTGTTATTACTGTCTCAAGTCCAGCCATGCTGAGAGCTCCCTGCACAACGACGTGACTTGCTGATGTGCGCGGAAAAACACGTATTTGACATCTGCTACTGCAAATAACTCTGACTCTTGAGAACCTGCCTGCTGCTTCAACAGTGAACAATATCCAGGACCTTGGGGGACATTGATTCCTGTGTATCTGCTGCCTCTGCTGCAGCCTCACACTGAGCTGGGAGCAGGGCTTTCTCAACAACTTGTGTTGAGTTACACCTGGGTTTCCTCTGCTCCTTTCAGTCTCGGTTTAACTAGTGGAACTCATGATGTGTGGTAGAAGTGGTATCAATTTAGCTTTCTTAGCACTGTGGCTATGGAGACTGAAAGCAAGTGGTTTTGATTTATGGAAAAACATCTGATTATTGTAACAAACTTTCTTTTTCTGCCAGCTTTTCTTTCAGAGGCAAAATAGTTAACCTTCATCTTGATATTTCCATTTGTCTTCCGTGCCCCAAATTCCTTGCATAGAAAGGAACTGTTTTGATTTTTACCGAGTGAAGTGCTTGTTACATGATTGTTCTTGCAATTTTGCTGGTAGTTATTTGCTTTGATGGGCTCTGTTGGGTGTCCTTTCTAATATTCTCCTTATTGCTTTGAGGACCTGCCTGTTTTTTCTAGAATCTGATACTTTTGGATGAACAGTCTTGACATCTGTGTCTCCTGCATTATAGAATATGGATTTCTTAGTGAAAACCAATTTATTTTAAATGTAATAGGGGAAGTGTTTTGGTTAACAGAGTAGTTTGAGTAGTGCTTTCTGAAGTCAATGGCCAGAATTCCCACCTTACTTCTTCCTTCCAGTGAAGTTGGTGTAGTGCAGTGCTGCTGTTGAGTACCAGCCCTGCCACTCCCAACAGGGATGAGCTCTGGGTATGTAAAGAAAAACAAATCTTGGTAGTGCTTTTGGACTGAAAACCAAGAATGGTAGATCAACACTTCTGCAAGTTTGTTTCACTTAGTGAAAGCATACGTCTTAGGTTAAATTGAACTAGATTCTTCAAGTTGTAAAGTTATTGCATTGTCCTTGAGATGGAAAGACATCATGCCCACCTGCAAAGGGCTGGTGCCAGAGAAATATTATCCTGACGGGTGGTGTGGCTGCAGCTGGCACACAGCGTATTTATTGTCCTGGGGCCATGGAATACTGGTTACATGTCTTGGTGTGCAGGGATATTTGCAGAGGCATTAAGTGTTGACCTGCCACACGCTGTTAATTTAAAATGAGGAAGTGCTCCCCTTTCATTTTGAAAGATAAACCTTGTAGAGAAACACAGGCTTGGGGAGGGAGGAAACAAAAGTGATTTGTTTGATTTGAAGGTGTAATGTTCCATGTAAATAAATAGTCATGGATGAGTGATCACATCCTGATCTTTAAAGCTGGGGCAGGATAGGGGTATTTTTACTGTTGGCTTTGGTGGGGGAATGGTTATGGTAAAGTTGACTGATAATGGAAACCTCACCTGTAAAGTCCTGACACATGGGGGTCTGGGTATGGGAGGAGAAGCAGGGTCTTTGGGAATTGGTGCTAAGGTGTACATTCCTTCTCTTTCTTCAGATGAATTGAAACTGGGTATTTTAGAAATGGAAAAGGTTTGTTACCAGCAGTGGTCTCCAAGTGTCTTGCTGAGCAGGGCTCCCATGGCCATGTGCCCATCAGGAAATGGCTTCTATGTTGAGCTGCACTCTGAGAGGTCCCATGGTGGCTGGCTGGCTGCATCCAAGTGGGAACATGCTGTAAGAGCCCAGGGCTGGCCTGGGGCATGCAGACACCCTGTGCAGATGGGGTCGCTTTCTTGTGTGTTGTTGGCAACACAGAATATTCAGGAGGTGCCTGTCTGTGAGGTAGGAACTGGGGTTTTGTAAAGGAGAGGTGCTGGTCCCACCAGCTGAGAGCTTGGTCCTGTTACGGAGTTCATAAACCTGCTGTCCCTCTGGGCACGTAACCCACCAAGCAAGAAACATGTATGTGTTCTCCACCATGGCATAGTCCTAGGAGTTAAACTGTCCTTCCATCCTGAGGCACCTGCAAAGGGCCCTGCAGTAGCCCGTTTCTCCCTTAGCCAGCAGGTCAAGGACTGACACTGCTGACCCAGGTCAATAGCTAGAGCCTGTGGCTTTGCAGAGGGAGAAGATACGGTTTTTGGTGTTCATTGCTCTCCTGACAGTGTTGGAGTGAGAGGTGGTATTGTGATACACGTGTCAGAGCTGGAGGTTGTCCCTCTGTGGCTGCCAGTGTCTGAACAGGTAGGCTAAGGGAGACTCTCCCTTTTACAGTCACCAGCTATCACAGCAGCACAGCCAAGCTGTAACACTCTGGTGGATCTCTCCCTTCTCTCTTGGTATGTCAGTGTTGAAGCTGTCCTTGCACATGTGTGTTTGTGCCTGCTTCTGGTCTGGACCTGAGCACAAGAGCAGGCTGAGGCTCCATTCCTGGGAAAGCTGTGTCTCAGCTGTGTGGATGCTGCTGGCACACACAATGCTTCTTGCTGCAGCCATAAGTGTTGGCACATCCTTAGTGCACAGGTTGCCTGGTTCAGCTGCCCTGGATTTGTCATACTTGTTAATGTCAGCTGGTTTATTAAAGCTGAGCTCCAACAGCTCCAAACACGCACCTTGTTTAAGACTGTGCCCTGGTGTGTGCTGGTTCTGGGCCAGAGCTGTGCAGGCATCCTGCTGGGATGGTGGGAGCTGGAGGTGGGGAGCCACAGCAGTGTGGGTCACCTCTTGGTTCTTGGTGGCTGGTGGTGACTGTGGCTCAGGACCTTCTGCAGCGAGTGAAAGCAGAGCTGCTGCCTTTTAATTAGTGTAGAAGGGGAGGCAGTGTGCTGCTAGGCACAGCCACTCTCCAAAACCAACACAGGAACTAGAAAAGGTGGGAACACAGGGCTGACACAGCCAGAAATGAGAGCTTGCTTCTGCCTTATATTAAATCCTGATGTTTGTTGACATGTAACACCAAAATGAAACACATGCGTAAACTTTGTCCTGTGCCTCCCCCGACAATCTGTCTCTCCTGTTCTCTTGGAAGATTTTTTCAGCTGTGGAAGCAGCATATTTTCTCTGGCACATGCAAAGACTTTTAATGCAGGCAGGACTAATGGAATGATTTATTCCATTACAAGTGACTTGTATAGCTCTTCAGTGCATCACCTGAAATTTAACCATGTTTCTCACTTAAAATGCTTTTCTTTCTTATTCTCTATGTAAAACTTCTTCATTCTCCACTTACTTTTTTTGGTTCTATTTGGTGGCATTGGAAACACTTAAATGTATGGCTCAACAGATGTTTTATTTTCACAGCATAGTGATGTTTTGGAAAAAAAACAAGAACTGCTGGAAGCAAGCCTTCCCTGTTTATATATTTACAAAATCATGATACACACAGTTGAATTAACTGGCTGGGCTAAATAAGATATCAGAGAGATCTGAAACTCAGCTCTAGAGGGACAGATCTTTAGCTTGAACAAACATAACCTTTCATCTGGAGTATCAAGCATATGGAAAGTATAGCTGCTTCATCTGCAAAATGGCAGGATTGTAGTTTGTTTTAATACTGTAAAGGGTCTTGATATATATGCATTTTTCCCCAGGACAGGAATAGGGAGTTTTAAGAGCAGATGTGGTTTTCAGGTTACTTTTTTGAATTCAAATTTTTTCTTCAGTTTCCTTGAGTATGTTTTGTTTTGAATGGAGCCATTCCTGCCCTATACCTCCATGTCTTTCCTCTTTTCCACACACTTTTGTGGGAACTCATTCATCCTCTGCTGCCAGCCACTGCTCTCTTGACAGGTGCTTTACAGAGGATGCTGGATGAGGGAAAGGGGTAGCATTGAGAATGTACAAAAAATATAAAGGTGTATTTGAAGTATAAAACGTTCATACAGGGGAGCATAAAAACATTCCAAAATACACCAGCAAAAGCTAGGAGCAAAATTTTCCTACTTTTTGTTCAGGCATGGCACAGTTGTGGGTACAGATGGAAATGCATAAATGAAGGAGATCTGGAAAGAAACGTAAATGCTCTAAGTTTAAATATGAAATCGTTATCACATTATCTAAAAAAAGGTTGAGGAACAATGTGCTAAAGTAAAAAGCTTTTGTGCATACATCAGAGACATGAAAACCACAGGTGAGTGATGCTGAGGTAGGAACGGCAGGACCAAGGAAAGGTGCAGTAGAGCAGGTGGATGTGATTGCTGCATATGCACATCTTCAGGGGTGTTTCTCAGATCATCGTTTAAGTTAAATTAAAGGAGTTTTTTGACACAATTGCGTTTCAGACAGACTGTGGTGGGTTCTATTGCTTCAGACCAGTAAACATAATAAAAATAACACCTGTAGAATGTTACAAGAATTAATGAAGAAGTCTCATCTGTTTGCAGAACAGTCACATTTCAAATTTATCTGCCTGTTTCCTCCTCTCTATTTTCAGAAGTTGGTGAATATGGAGAGAGGGAAGCCTTGAATTGTCAAGGGTTTTGTGAGATTGCTCACCAAGAGCCTCAGAAGAAAAAAAAAAAAAAACAAAAAACAAAAAAACAAACACGCTATAAGCTGTCATGGGATGAGAAGACTTTTGTCCTGGCTTAGTGACTGCCTAGAAGGCAGGAAACCAAGTGGTCAGGTTTCACATCACAGAAATCCCCAAGAGACTTTTTGCTGAGATCCCCACTGTTGATCAGCAGTAAGGGACCTGCAGAGCAGAGAGGAAAGGCTGAGATACAGGCTTGGCTGGCTTTGTCTCCAGAGTGCTGCCAGGACCAGGGGACACGTGGAGCAGTGCAGAGGGGCCTGGAGATCCTGAGTGGCTGGGCAGCACAGCAGCACGGGAAGCCTGTGCCACCAGGGCTGAGATGATGCTCTTTAGTTGTATTTACTCCTGCCCTCCTGCACCAGGGACAACTCTCAGTGAGTCACTGCTGCTTGCAAAATATCCTGAAGTCATTGCTGACAGCGTGGAGACCAGGGCTCAGGAATGGTCGGGAAGGGAATCAGAAGGGGAGGAAGTTTTGGAAGGAGAACAAAGCAGCCCCGTTGTTGTTGTGTTGCTCCTGGACCACGAGGTGTGAGTGTTTCCAGTGGGGATATCCCAATGTCCCTGCTTCGAGGGATGCTCGTGCCCTGCTAGTGGTGCTGGGGAAGTTGAGCAAGAGAGTCCAAAGTGTGGAAAAGCTGCTGAGCAAGGAGGGATTGGAACAAATGGGATTCAGCCTGAAAAAGCAACGAGAGGGGAATGAAGGGTGTTAGCAGAGGTGGTTGCAGCCATGGAGGACGTGTGGAAAATGAAGGCAGGAGCGCTCCTGTGTTTCTTGGTGTGAGGTGGGGAGAGGAGGGGCTGTCCCTGCACTGTGTGCCATTGCAGAGGTCATTGCCTCAGGCTGTTTGGGAAACGAGTGCTTTCAAGAACTCATTAAACAAATGTGCAGAGGATGGGCATTGGTACAGCTGATGACACAACTTTGGGGAAGCAGTGTGCTTTTACTGGAAGAGAAATAGATTCACGCCTTTGTTCCATGCTCGTGGTTTCTCTGTGTATCCACTGTTGGACACTATATGAGACAGGTAAGGGCTTGATGAGCTTTTTGTTTATGAGATGAAGACTCTTTTGTTATCATTTTTAGGGTAAATCTGCTGTGGGTTATGAAAATGGGGATTTCTGAGTGTTCTCTGCTGTGGCATTGCTGGCCACGGCTGCCTAGGCAGACAGCAGCCTTGGGGCCACCAGAGGCAGCAGGATTCTTCTGTGCTTTGCAGGCTAAGATCTGAGACAGTGACATATTTGGACAATAAAGTTTAAGAGTATGCGGATGAGATGTAATTTCCTGACTGCCTTGAAGATACTGCATTGCTCGCTTGTTCTGCACAGGATTAATTTACCCTCAGAGGACTTGCTGTGTGGGCTTAGCCTGCCAGCTGGTGCCGCACCCCACAGCTGCACCAGGCTCTGAGTTTCACCAAGGCAGCAATTTGTTTAAGGATTTTTATAGGTTTGGGGGGAAATTTTTTTTGTCCTTCCTTTCTTTGTTCACATAGCTGACACCTTGTGCTTTGTGTAGGTGATGAGCTTCTGTCACCTGCAGGGAAGTGCCTTTGTGCTGAAGCTGCCGTGCAGAAGCGTGCACAACTGGCTTATCTAAAGGTGTGGAAAAAGAGCACCACTTGTGGGTTATCCTGCTTTGCCTGGAAGGACAGGTGCCTTCCCTCTTTATGGAAGAGATTTGGTGACAGAATGTGTGAGAAGGACCTCGTGTTAGAGCACTGCTTGTGCCAATAAAATAAAGCCAGATCATGTGGAGTAGTAGTAATAATTAAACTGAACTGTGGCGCATCTGTAGGGAGCAGAAGGGAATGCTGTGGCTCTGCCATGTACTTGCTTGCAGAGCCTACTACTTTACCAGCTAACAGATCAGAGCAAAATAACTGTTGCAGCAGTGTGCAAGCCTTCAAAGGTGGGGATCACCCTGTGCAGAGCACTGAAGGTGAGCTTTCTAGGTTCCTCTGTGTGGCCCTGGAAGGAGAGGGAGTGTTGTGACTTGGCCATCCTGTGCTGTGCAGCCTTGGGAGGAGTGTCCCAACAGGAACCTGCAGTGAGCTGTAAGGTTGTTTCACTGTGATGAACCTGCCACCTTTCTAGATGATCCTAATGTAGGAAGCAAAAGCTGATGGTTGTTACCTCTGCCTGGAAATCCCTTGGGAGAGGTTTGTGAAGTCAAAGGCAAGGCATGTTGCTAAGAGCTCTATTCTGCAGGGTGTTGGGCAGCTGGGTACCTCTTAGAGTGTTGAGACTCTTTGCTGCATGCACAGAAGGGCTTGGTAGAGTTTCCTGGAAGCCAGACCCTTGTGTCAAGTAAAGAAATTCAGCATGAATAAAACCAGAGTGGGGGCTGCATGGAGTGTGGTCAGAGGGAGGGATCTCGGAGTTTTGCACTGAGCTGCCACTGGACAGCTCTATTTCTGTGTGTTTCAGTTTGGGAAACAGTGCTGTCTGCCTGTGGTTTGCCTGCAGAGCCTCTGACTGCTGAGGCTGACTCAGTGGTGCTTTCCCCATTAGCAAGTGGCTTTTGCAGTCTCAGGATTGTGAGCTGGCCCTCTGGGGTCCCCAGCTGTGGAGGGCATGGGGGGAGACAGGGCTGAGAGTGTCCTGCAGAGACCACAGCAGGAGAGGAACCACGGACAGCGTGGAGACCCTCACGCTCACTCCTCTCAGAAGAGAGCACAGGCATGTCCTGCATCCCCTCCTGATTCCCCCCTTCCCTAGAGTGCTGGACCTCTGCATCTGAAAACTACTGGCCAAAAAGGCCTCAGTGTGCCTTTCTAGGGTATTTGTACTCAAGCAAATGAGAAGTGATACAGAGTATCAAGGCAGGGGAAATAACTTCAACAAAAGCTAGAATTACTGGTGTTTCTTGGATCCTTTTGTTGTTGTTTAAGAACTGGAGGTAGAACAATGTTTGCTTTTTTCATTGTGGAGTGCTCTATAAAAAAAGAAAATGAAGTTGAGTTCCTTAATAAAGTTAAAATAAGCAGTCAGCATTAGGATGCTTTAATAATTTAGTATTTAGTCTGTGAAGAATAGCATTTGTAATTTAGCTTATGTGGCATTGTACTTACTCAGAGTTCCTGCAAAAGCAAGCTACTTCTTGATTTCTAAAATGCTATAAAATCTCCCTTTCTCTTGCTGCATTCCCTTGTGAGAGTGAAACTGTAATGTCTAATATGTATTTATCTATTTTATGAAGACTTATGGATTAAGATGCATGTTATATAGCAACTTTTCATATGGCTTGCCCTCAAAAAGCAGGGAGTCTTTTCTGCAGGAGTGCATGAGTTGTTCAAAAATAGGCAGTAAAATGTTTCCCTAGGAATAGCTAGCTTTTTCTTTTTCTCCTGTTTGTTTTATTAAGCATCAGCATTGGGATATTTCCTTCGCTGTACTGTGGGTGTATCCACTGCTCACAGCCTTGTCCACAGGGAAGGCTCTTGGTCTGGTGGGACCATAGAGAACACAGCCTGTCAACAGGTTCCTGCTTTAGCTGAGAGCAGATTTCAGGCTGAGAAGGGAGAGGTCCATTTTAAATGGGCCAAAGACTTATGTGGTGTTAATGTGTTTGCTGCTGGTCCTTCCAGGCCTTGGTAACAGCTTTTTGGAAACCGCAGGGCTTATTTGAGGAAACACGTGCTCATGCCTAGAACTTTGAGGTTCTTACTTAATAGATTTTCTTTTTTTAATCCTCTTTTTTTTTTACAGGTGTTTCTTGAACTCTTCTGCGCATCACAGACCTGTTGTGATTTGGGATATTCTGCATAAGCCCTCGGAAGAAAATCTGCCAACAGCCAAAAATGACTTGAGTTGGAGAGCTGATGCTTTTTCCACAGGTAATGTGTTGGTAGCTCAGTAACATCTCAACAGCACAGTGTAGCACTGCTTGCTTTCAGCAGGATGCTTTCAGCAGGATGCTCAGTGAGGAAGTTGCTACTTGTGCCTCTGGGATGGCAGTGACCTGCATGTGTTTGTCTCCTGAGGACATCTGCTCCCATATTTTTAGACACATGCTGGAGCAGCCACATAGGGAAATGAGCACCTGTCCTCATGCCTTCTGTGGTCCTGTGTGCTGCTCATGAGGTGTTTGCCTCAGCATGTTTCATAAACCAGCCCCTTGTGCTGCCCTTTGGGCAGTCCTCTTATTGGATTCCCCCTGTAATGACGTGGCAGGAGCTGGAGGTGTCTGCTAGACTGAGGTAGCACAAAAGAGGAAAGGCAGTCTGGATTTGCTTCCTCCAGAAGTAACTGGAGTGATGTTTATCAAAGTGCATTTTTGAACCCAAACATGCCTCAGCCCTTACTGTGGCTTAATTGGGAGTGCACTCAGCCCACCAAAGGCTTGCAGCAATTTCCTGGAAAGTCATCAAGTGTGTCACAACCAGTCTGGTGAAGCTCCTGGGGCTCATGAACTCAAAGTTGGTTTTTTTTCTTTTTTTGATTCCAGATATATGCTGTATTAGTATTAAAGCTTATGGTCAAGTAAAAACTCATTTCTGGAAATTGATTTGCTGGGATTTGGATACTGACTGGCAGGGATGGAAGATGAAGGAAGGCATAGTGGAGACTTAGCCTATTGCTTGTATGATGCTGGCAGTTTTAAAGTTGGCTTCACATCACCATTACATAGCCAGCTCAGGTCTTTCTGTTTGGTGTTTGAGGTGGTGGACTTCGAAATGAGATCTTTAAACAGCCTGAAATTTTAGAATTACCTATTTGTTGTCCCTCTCCCCTCCTGTTACCTGCACTCTGATATTTATGACTACATATATACATGTGCCTGTGCCTGCAGCCCTGACTGAGCCATGTTCCTTTTCCCAGGGCCAGCTTCCAGTGTCCCATTTGGATGCACCATACACTATGGTTCACATCAATGTGCTGAAAAAATTAATGTGTGTTCTTGTGGTGATACTGGTAGCACTGACAGTTTGCCTCTGGAGAGAGACAAGAAGAAGCTACTACAATCCTTTCAAGATCGAGAATGATGATTTGCGTGGTCATAGGACTTCAGGAAAATGGAACACAGCTAAATCACAAGGCCTTTTCCGTGAAGCAGCCAGTGAGCTGGGTCACATATCCAAAACATGGCTTAGTACCCACAACAAGGTAAAAGGCAGCACCTCTGAAACAGCTGAAAAGTCCAAGAAAGCAACAGGCTCTATGAAGGTATGGGATAAGGACAGTTCATCCAGAAATCTCATACCCAGGCTTCAGAAGGTCAGAAAAAACTACCTGGCCATGAACAAGTACAATGTGACTTACAATGGGAAGAGGAATGCTGCTAAGCTCAGCCCAGAGGAGCTGCTCTGCCAACTGCGGGACAGGGTCAATGTGACCATGATACAGGGATCGGATGGTCCTTTTGCTACCTCTGAGTGGCAGCAATACCTACCAGGGAAGAGCCTCAGTGAAACAGTGGGCCACCTGGGTCGCTGTGCTGTCGTGTCCTCAGCTGGGTCTCTGAAATCATCTCGTTTGGGACAAGAGATAGGTTGGTATCTTTCTGTTAGCATGAAGTCAAATACCGTTTTATAACTTAGGCTCAATAGAAGTAATCTACTGTCATGCTCTTACCAAAAAATCTGTGTTGTGGTCAAAAGATGTTTAAAGTAAGTGAAATATTATCCTTCAACTTCTCCAAAAGTCAGTAAACATTTCAACTTGGGATATAGAAATAAAGTTTTCATGATTGCTTTGGCATCACTAGAGGATGATCACTAGAGAGCACTAATGTTGGATACCAGAGAAAGGTCTTGGTGCTTCGAGTTGTTTCTTGAGAGGGTTTGGGGCAGGTTCATTGCACAGTCAATGGTCAGAAAAATTTTCACCAAGAATAACTTTGCCAGAGAAGAAATGCAAGAAAACGCTAAAGGGGAAAAAACCCCACTTGACAGAGCCCTGAGCAGTGTGTGTTGAGCAGAGGGGCTGGGCACAAGCTAATCTTCAAAGGTCCCTTCTAGCTTCAGTGATGTTTTAATCCTCCTCAAGGCTTTACAAAAGTGGCACTGCTTCATTCTGAGCCATATGGCAGTGGCTGAGTTTGGGTGGCCCAGATGATCATGAAAAAACTTTACAGGCTTGGTTTTATCTATTTAGACAGAGTTTTGGTGATACTTTGCCATCTTACCTGATTGTATCTGTCTGAAGTTAATGCATTCATAAATGCTGAAGCATTGATCTTGTATTGTGAATTATAAAGAAGGATGTTTTGATACCAAAGTATTTTGTATCTTTCCAAAAGCAGCATGCAGGGGAAACCAGCTCTCCAGCCTTCAGCTCAGGGTATTGTGCCTGCAGTTCCCTCAGCTTGCTGCATTATTTGTTGTTTGAAGCTCAGTTAAGATTCTCACTTTGCTGAACTGTAGCTTCACTGAAGGAGAAGTTCTGAAGTCTGGGAATTTTCTCTCAAGTGGAAATTGTTTGCAGGTTTTGGTGTATTCGTAAGTTTTCTGTTGGATCAGGTCCCTGTGGCCTGCGTGAAGCTGTAGGTAGCCTTCATCCTCTGAAACAAGTAGGTGGATAGATTTTAATGCATCATTTATGGACAACCTGGGCAAAGCCCAACAATCATAGACCCTGGATGCTCATGCAAGAGACAGTGTTTTGTTCTGGTACTTGCTCAGAAGTTCTCCCCCAAACTTGTCTGTGCTCCACAGAGCAGGTGGGCAGGAGCTGGAGTGAGGCTGGACAGTTGCAAGTGTGTTAAAATGCTGTGAAAGATGCAATGAAAAATAGCATTGCCTCCTACTTTCAATTGCAGGTGGGAGTTGGTTGATGTAATTGTTTCTGCTGGTGTTTGAGGACAGGTTGGTCAAGACTTGGGAAGCCAATTTTCTTTGAGTACCTGTCTTGGCTTTTTTGGGCACCTTTTGGAGTTCAGGAGCTAAAGGTTTGCTCAGAAGTGACCTTCTGTTGAACACCCTCTCCAAAACGGCTTGTGTCTGAGGGTATCTCTTAGTCTCCAGGATTCTGATAGAACTGCTTGCTTCTCTATGGGGAGAGCCTCTCAAGAGCTGAGGGTGATGTTTATGAGTGTTGGAATGCAGCCCATGCAGTGCTGGATTCGGTATGGGAGCAGCCAAGAGCTCTGGCTGTGGCACAGCTGAGCGGACGCACAAAGCCATTCCATTGTTCCTACAGCCAGTCCCTGAGCCTGTCCCGGGGCTGAAGCACTGGTTTGTTCCAGATCACAAGGGATGGATGCTGGGGAGGTCACTGTGTAGTGTGCCCAAGGCAAATCCATTAACCCCTGCTGGTGTCCCTGCCTTGTGTTCCTTTTGCCTGGGTCACAAACTTTCACCTTTGTGCTCAGTCATTCTGCTAGTGCTTCTGCAGAGTTTGGGGCACTTGCAGCCTTGAGCTGGGCAGGATCAATGTTAAGTATTCAGGAGCATTCAGTATGTTTATGTAAGGGTTTCTTCCCAGTTTTCGCCTGATTTATTTCCAAGTAGGAAAAGTCATAGTTTTGTTGGAGGAAGTTGTCAAAAAGGTACTAAATCTTACAGGCTTAAAATGAAGCATTTGCGTAGATGAGCACAATGGATTGCTGAGTTATTATTCCAGGAAACATTTTTTCTGTGTAATTAGATTAAGATGTCAAATGAGCAATTAGTCAATGTAAGGGAGGCTGGCAGAGCAGAACAGGGAGAAGCTTGTAAACAACCAGCTTCTTGTGTCTTACTGGGCTCTTGGTGTTCCTGGAGGTTATAAATTGCCACTGAAAAATCTGATGTGAGGGATACTGAGTGCAGTACAACCACCTGGAGACAGAGAACCAGCTACTCTGCCTGAGCAGTCACTAAACACCTTTCTAAAACACAAACTTTGGGCATAATAATGCTTGGTGTCTGGCTGAACTTATGGGGGGAAATTACAACCCTGTATTGCATTGATGCAAGGTAGGATGTGGAGTTAAGGGTCTGTAGTAGTAACTACAGAGGCACTTCTCAGCATGGACATGTTTTTTTCCTGAAACATTGCCTTTCACAGTTTTGGGTGTTGCTTTGGAAGGGCTCTTAAGATCCACTTGTCTAGGAGAATAAAATAGCTGCGAAACTACTCTTTGCTGACAGTAATTGCTGATCTTCCGGCATTGCTTATGAGCACACCCTTGTTTTCAAGAAAATGATCTCAAAAAGATGTAGTTCGGGACCAGGCGAGTCCTCCTGCCCTGGTTGGGAGCTTGGCAATTCCCCATGGACCCTGACTGCAGGTGCTGTGAGCTGTGGTCGTGTGGCCTCAGTGTGAAGGCAGGGAAGTTGGTCCTGCTTCTCTAACAGGAAAGATTTCCTATCCAAATCCAGCCATGAGTCATGGAGAAGTTGGCGTGATGGGCATAGACACCCTCTGTGCCACAGCAGCAGCCTTGGCTCTGTGGTGTTATGGCAGCCTGGCTGGCTGAGCCAAGGCAGAGGAGGGTGCTGAAGGAATGCTGTGCTATCTTAAGAGATTATGCCAGCAGAGGAAAATGCAGTGAATCCCAAGGCATGTAACAAGCTGTGCCTGTTAAATGCACAGCAGTGGTTTTATTTCTGGGATGTGGGAGGTAGGCTGGCAGGCTGAGGTCAGCTTTGCTTTCTGCTGTGGTTATTATACATATTTCTCAGGCTGGTCAGCCTCCAGTCTGCAAGAGAGGACTCTAGCTTGCCATTACTTTCTAGTTCCTTTGTATGCAGCCAGCCATATGATGAATTAATTATGTAGTGATCTGTCTCCTGGTTAAGTGTTTGGAAGGAGGAGGAGTGAGAGGGAGGGAGGTGCTGCACTCCTCCATGGAGAGCAAATGCTAGGGTTGTGCTCTCAGCCTGCCAGTGGGTTGTAGTTTTAGAAAGTGGATTTTTAAAAGTGTATTGATCATGAAGTTTGAGACACAACTTCCCCCAAAGAATCTGGCTTGTTACTTGTAGTTGTTATATGGAAAGGCATGGACTAGCCAGACTGTATTAGACATGCAGATAAGTAATGTGTACCATGTCTCTCCTATCGCTCAAAACCCAGCTGTCAGCTCACAGGTTTTCACTCTTTTGCTTTCAGACAGCCACGATGCCGTCTTGCGGTTCAATGGGGCTCCCATCAAGGGCTTTCAGGATGATGTGGGCCAAAAGACAACAATCCGTCTTGTGAATTCCCAGGTAGGTGCGAGGAACATGTGCCCAGTGGGCCAAGCGTGGCAGAGCTGTGTATCTGCACTGGCTGGGAGCTGGGCAGCAGGCTGAACTAGCAGCATCTGTGGGACTTCTGGGCTTGTCTGCTGCTGGGAGGTCTTTGAAAAGAATTTGGGGGAACAGGGCTGTCCATCTCATTTCTCCTGGACCTAGCAGATGGCTGCAAGATGGGAATGTCTCCTCTTGGTGTAGGGGACACTTGGTAAACCTGAGATGACTGGAGTGACACTAGCATGTTCTAGGGAGCCTGTAGTATCCTGCTTGGGATTTAAAGCAGGCACAAGGTAATTTGGCTTTTGCTTTGGCTCAAAGCCTCTGTGTTAGCCCAGGAAGGCCAGCTGCATGCTGCTGCTGTGCCTTTGGAGAGAGGGACAGGAACAATACCACAGCTCACCTAATGCAGCTCAGCAGAGAGGTGTGCCAGGAGAGGAGTTGTGCCTGCCCCAGAGCTGGGTATGAAGAATAAAGGAAGTTGGTTTGTCTTCAG
This sequence comes from Xenops minutus, assembly GCA_035221455.1. NCBI lineage: Eukaryota > Metazoa > Chordata > Aves > Passeriformes > Furnariidae > Xenops > Xenops minutus. Next base: position 24,144,113 of record JAWWEE010000010.1, read on the forward strand.
TTAAAAGCAAATGCCACAGACTCTGTAGATAACACATTAACCAGTGCTGCTAAATGGCTGAAGCCCCTTGGCAAAGGATCTGCCTTTAAAGCTATAGCCTGGAGAGGATGGGCTTTGGTGGGTGAGTGGGAGGGTCCAGGATCTCATTGCAGAGCGTGACAGAAAATGCCTTTAATGCAAGACGTTGCTTATGAGTTACATTTCCCCTGACTCAGATCTCTTTGTAGGTAGGAGGCTGTTCCTCTGCTGTCAGTGGGCTGTGAAGGAGGCTCTCCAGGGTTAGCACTATGTCTAGCAGTGTATTAGCAGAGTTAGTCTGTCACCCGTTCAGGAGCAGAGTGAGACCCTCGCTGCTGTAGGTACATCTCAGAGTGTTTTCCCCCTTCTTTTGTAATCCAGACGAAGAAGGCAGTTTCTTTTCTTTACCCTAAAGGCAAGATTTATAGGCCTGGAGTTCTCTCATCTGCCCCAGTGTGAGGAGTCCATGGGTGCTGCTGTGTCATGAGGTTTGAAGTTTCTCAAAACAGCAGCAGGAACTTGGCCATCTGTTTCAAAGGCAAGACATGAAGCTGGCGTGTTTGGCCAGTTCATTTTGTGTGTCTTTTGAAGGATGTTCTTGCTTCTTGTGTGAATGCTGTTGTCACCCCTTTCTGCTCTTAAGTCTTGCTTTCTCCACTTGCTGCTGAGCTCTGTGCTGCTCCTTCCTGCATCTTGATGCCCTTGCATTAAATCCCCAGTCACACATGGGACAGTTTGTCCTTTCTGAACCAGTCTGGTTTAGCAGTCATATCTGGCTGCTGACATCCTCCTTCTGTGCTGTTTGACATCGTTTTGTTTTATCTTTCCCTTCTGTGTGTATTTTTATGATTTCAGATAGGTGTTATCACTTAAGCAAACTTTCTCTGGAGGATATGGTCATTGCCAAGCTAACAGTGATAGGAAGAGAAAACATGTACGTGACCTGTGTGATCTCAGAGTTCTCAGCACAGAGAGGAGGGTAACTGGCTGGTGGTACAGCTGTAATATGACTCTTTATGTGGATTCTCTTACTTTGGACCAAATGTAGTTATAGCCATGTCATTATAGTGTTTCTGCTCTCTGTGCAGATCAGCCTGCAGTCATGGGTGACATTCCCTCTGAGTGGAGACACCAGCTTAGAAAAATTTAGTTACAGGGAGAACAATATTGTTGCAGTTTTTAAAGGCTAAAGTTAAGTCAAAATGCTGTGTTGCTGCTAACCAGAGCAAAAGATGCAAGTAGTGCAGGAGTGTCTCGTCTGGGCTTTCTAAACTGAGCAGCTCTAATTGCAGTCCCTGTTATCTTCAGGGATGACTGGATTGGAAACCTGATTTTCTTACGTGTTTATTTGCACTTTTAGTGATTCAGTGCTGTTCCAGTCTCAGTGACATCATTTATACCTTCTTATTAGTGTGTTTGCCTGATCACATTCTGTTTTCAGCTCACTGTGGGAGTTGTGCCTTGCCCAGAGCTCCTGCAGGCATCAGGTACTGTGTGGAGAAGCTGTAATGTGTTCTTGTTCTGGGGTTAGCTTTTCGTATGTTTTTTTCTGACTTTTCTGGGAAAAGGGATGGGACTGTGGCTTGGCTGCTCTTATTTTGGCTCTTACTATTATTAATCCTCAATCCATTCCCAGAATGAAGGAAGGGGGATCTCCTGAATCTAATCTGTCAAAACTAGTCTGTATTGAGTAGCATCCCCTTGGCATGTGTGCCCAAGTTGCTTGATAATTATTTTAAGGTATTTTTCTGTAATGTGCATTATATATCTGAGAGTGGATGGTTTTAACAGTGGAGTGGGATATCTTTTACATTCTAACTTGTAGGTCCACAAGCTTAGTAGTTGTTTCAAATAAAGACTTTATTCAACATTGCCTCACTTTTTTTCTTAGACCTTGACTGGTTCATCAGCAGTGCTGCCTTTGATGGCATGTTTTCCTGCAGTCTTACGCAAGGCATCGATTTGCCCAGGGAAAGAGCACATCTTGCAAAAATAAGGGCTGGAGTGTGTGCAAGGGGAGTGCTAATGTCACTGTGGAGGACACAACTCCTTTCTGCAGAGCTGACCAAGGACCACAGTACCTTGTTCTTCCCAGCCCTTGTTTACAGTTCTTCTGGGCTGGCTTCTTGCTGCCATGGAGAGCACTCTCTGCTTTGGCTGCCTTTGCTGTTATTGGCACTAATGAGTCTGCAGGGAGGAAGAGAAAGGAGATAACACATCAGTGGAATGGGGGAAGATTGTGTTGGAAAAGGGGATCATGTTTAGATTACAGGACATTGACTGTGGTAGCTGGAAAGAAGGAAATCGTTGTGATATGGTCAATAAATGTACCAAGAGAGTAGGGGCTGCATTAGCAAGATGCTTGTTAAACAGTGAACTGGCTAAAGAACAGATTTAACTAGGAAATCAACAGATCAGTTAACTAATTAGGATCAAAAAGCTGGACAAGACAAGTAAGTAATGCAGTTAAATGAATTTAACTACTTAAAAAGAATCAGTCACTATTAAACAAATAGGCACTAAAGATATCTGGGGAGCTGGAAGAAGTAATGCCAAGAGCTGGCACTGGGGTGTGGGGAGGGACACAGCAAACAGCTTGTGGCTGTGGAGGTGCTTCCCCACCTGGTTTCTTACCCTTTGCTTTCGTGCCTGTCACAGCTGTCTCACAGTTTGCGTGCCTCTGCCAACTCACATGGCTTTGCTTTGCTGACCTTTGCTTTCTCTGATGCTCAGTCTCTCAAATCCTTCTTTTGTGGGTGTTGCATCAAAGAAGTTCCTGAAAAATTTCTGTCCTTTGAATAGAAACAATGACATTAAAATAAAGCACCCATGTTCCTTGCCCTACCCCTGCCCTGTTGCAGCGCTCCATCCCACTCATACCCAGCTGAGGGGATGGCTGGTGCCAGTCTCTGTGCCCCTCCTTGCTTCTGCTGTCCACAGACTGCAGGCAGATGTTCACACCTGCAGTGTTGCACACTCCAGCTAACAAGTGGCCTAGATAGTTGAGGTGCTGTAAGGAAATGAAGGCAGGCAGTACACGTGGTCAAGGCCAAGGCTTAATCCTTGGTAAGAGGTAAGAACAGATGTGAGGAAACCCTTTTTGCTTTTGAAATAATTCACATCTGGGCTGCTTGGAGTGTCCTTGTGCTCTTGTTACGGGAACAGTCAGGCAGGCTGCTGGGGCAGCAGGATGCTCAGGAACTAATTGGCTAGCTCATAATTAGATCTGTGGAGAAAATCGGGACAAATGGAGGCTAATTTTTATGATTTATGATTACAGTACTTACAAGCTATGCCTATACAGATTTATGGCTTTGGGTGGCCAGGACAGGAAATAAATTGTTTGATTCTGATTATTTGCTTTCTGCTGCAGACCTGGGTTACCTTTGGGTGTCCCGAACAGTGATGCTTGTCGGGGTAGAGAGAGAACTTTTCTATGTGAACCTTTCCTTCTCAATGCTGCTCTCAGGAAATTCAAATTTTGCCTGTGTTGGACCCCCCTGCTCTGGAGAAGGGTGGGGAGCTTGGTATGAGGCAGGATTGGCCAGGGGTGCCATGGTTTCTCATCTCCTGCACTGGTGGTTCAGCTGAGCCCTGGCTGCTGGAGTTCCTGCTGCTCAGGGGAAACCACTCACCTGCAGGGTTTTTTTGGGGGGGATCAAATGAAGCTTCTTAATGAAGCCAACAGTGTGTTTGCATTAGGCTCTTCTTAGACTGCCCTGGCGACTGGTGACAGCAACTGATGTTCCCTCCTGCCTCTGGTAGTTGTAGTGATGGGATCCCTCACACTCTGTGTTACTGAGGATGGATAGAGAAAACCTTGTAAAGCATGATGGCAGTTGTTCTTGTGACTCTCCACTAAATGCTGTGCTGCTGGATAGGACTGGTGTGGGTGTTGGAGGGCACTGCTGGGGGCTGTGTCCTTGCTGCACACAATGGGACATGCTCAGTAACCAGCAGTGGGGTGGCTGTGCCTGTTTTCAGGTGTCTCTCACTGCTTGTCTGCCTGCTCATTCTGACAGCATACTGTATATCATTGTGTTTGTTGTTGTTATTCAAGCTTGTCACTGTTGAAGAGCAGCAGTTCCTGAGGGAAGCACTTTATAACACTGGAATCTTAATTGTCTGGGATCCAGCACCATACCATGCAGAAATTCATGAGGTAAGGCTGAGTTTTCTGTAAATAAAATTAGATTCATATGATTTGAAGTGCCTGTGTTAACCTGCTTCTTCCTACTATGTGCAATCACTCATTTCAAGGCCATTGTTTTTTACCTCTTTGTTATTATGGATATATCCATGTGTACTTCTGAAAACACCCCATGCATGAGTGCTCCTAGCAAAACACTTGGCTGTTCCTGATCCCTGTGAAAGGCATCAGGCCAAGTGTAACAGGTCACCACCTTTACTTTCCCATGGACTGATGCCACAGGGAGGAGGTCACTGCTGGCTGCAGCAGTTGTCATCTCGTTAGAGAATGATCTCTTTCTGACAGTTAAGATTTGCTGATGGTTGGTGCTTGGATATTTCAAGCACCAGTGAGACACGGGATATACTTGATGTATTATGAAGAGATTGGGAAACCCTCTGAAGATCTTAGTAAATGTCTCCTCTCTGGGTCAGCAAGGCTGTCATGAGTGGCTATTGCAATCCCTCTAGCACTCACTTTTGATTTTGAGTACAAAAGAGCGTTATTTGATAAGTGATGAGTTTTGGATGCTCATGGTAAAAGCAGGTAGAAGTGAATAGTCCATTCTTTACTTCTATTTAGAGCTCTGTCTGTAACTGAAAGGTTTTTGCCTTCCTTTCTCTGGACTGCGTTTCCTATTTTCTCACTGATGTTTATTCCTATGTCTAGTCCCACAACTCTTGGAGGCATAAGGGGGTGCGTACAACATGTTTATTAAGAGTTGGTACAACTGGAATGAGATATTTACAGGGAAAAAAAAATAAAATTACTTTAAAAAAACCCATAAACTATTCCTAAGTGTTTTTATTGAAAGGGGAATTTTAGGTTGCAAATCATCTCAACCTGGTTTAGGAGGCTGTGCTGGGAACACTTGCCTGCAGAAGAGGATGCTTTGTGCTGCAATGTGGAGAAGGATTGGGGTCTGTAACATTTAAGCAGAGTTCTCCACATCATCTGATATTGGGGGCTGCAGAATGAAATATACAAGATGTTGATCCCATTTAATGGTCCTTCACTGAGATTCGTGGTTTCCCTGCTCTGTTCACTGTGTCAGATCACCACAGTGACCCAAGGGACAGCTGAGGGTGTGCAGGTATAGCAGGACCTTTTAACCAGTAGCAACAGGTTCACTCATCCTTTTTTCCTCTTGGTTACAGGAAAGAGGGACAGAAGTAAAGAGTCTGACTTCTTGTTTCTGTTTTGCAGTGGTACAGAAAACCAGACTACAACTTTTTTGAAAGCTATAAGGCATATCGTAGAACACATCCAGAGCAGCCCTTCTATATCCTGAATCCAAAAATGCAGTGGCAACTCTGGGATATTCTGCAGGAGAATTCCATGGAACATATTCAGCCTAATCCACCATCATCAGGAATGCTTGGTAAGATAAATGCCCTCTAAACTTCTGGTTCAGTTTGCATGCAGGAACTCCCCAGGATGCCTTTTTTCAAAGATAGCTACAAATTTATGGTGCTTATCAGAGTTGTTTTTACAGTGTTTGTCTCATGCCAAAACTTAAGCTTCCTGTCTTTAAAATAGCAGTTCAGTTGCATTAAAGTGGTTTGCAGTACCCCTCTGAAACAGCAGTTACAAACATGGCCCAGTTCCACGTGGAAACAGGAGAGCAGACTGCAACATTGGGATGGTCTCTAGGATTTCTAGCTTCTACTGCCAGAGCAGTTCCCACAGGGGGTGCAAGAGGAAGGATATGGCTCCTGCAGGCTTAGGTATTGTCAGGCAAATAAATCTGGTTACTGCAGATGAATTCCAAGTGCTAGCCTGTTTATCCTTTCCATATATAACCTATATATTCAAAGACTTACTGAGAACAGTTGCCCTGAAAAGTTCAGTGATATTTCCCCTTATTCAGCATGCTGACTTCTTGCCTGTCAGCAAGTTAAATTCTGCCTCTCAGCGAAGGAGCTCATTTTACATTCTGCTCTTGCAAAGGTTTTCCCACTTAGTGGAGAGCAGATCTCATGACCAGCTCAATAAAAAGGAGTGAACCTCTGGGGGAGCTCACGTGTATTTGAAAACACAGCATAGATGTATAGTCTTGTTTGCCATGGACAGTCCAACTGCTGTCCTTTCACCCTTTGGCTGCTCCTGTCTCTCCTCCCATCACTGCTGGGGCAGAGACTTTTCTGTCTCCATGTAAACAGAATCACTTCATGTTTTTGCCAGCCCCTGCACCTATTAAATAATTGCTGAGATATGTGCAGAATAACTGTGTAACAGCATAATTGATGACTTCAGCAGAAGAATTCTTAACAGGCACTGGGCCATGTCAGACAGCACTTCCTCTGTGGCTTAACTTGGGACCAAGTTACCTGTATTGTAAAGCAGATCACCTCGCCTGAGTCAGGGGCATAGACGAGTTCCGGTTTCCAGCTCTGGCTTCTCTGGAAGGTCTAAGTGTGATTGAAATCTGTCCATAGAAAAGGTGAATCAAAACATGTTTAAAACGTATCTTAGTCAAATGAATGGTTTCACATAAGCGTTCTTCTGTTACCTTGCAAATCCATGTCCATGTGATCGTGCATGGTCCTTCATGTCTCAGGTACCGCGGGAGTTTTTGTGGTTCTGTTTCCCTGGTATATTCTTGTACTTAGAAGAAAAGTAGCTGGTAACTATGGCTTACATCTGATCTGGCCAAAAAGTCTTCAGGCTGTGCCCAGTGGTGGTGTGATGTCCTCCAGTGGTTCCTGTGCCTGTCAGAAGACACAGGAGGGCAGCACCACTCTGCTGCAGGGAGTCTGAGAAGAGGCTGCTCGGTCTCCCCGAGCATCTCCCAACACAGTCTCCTTTCATATTCCCTGAGTTCACCAGAGGCAGGTGGGGAAAAGGCAAAGGTTTCATCCCTGCTTACCCAAGCAAGTTTGAGGCTTGCTGTTTGGATAAGCCAAGTGTAGTGCACACTTGGCAGACACCCAAGTTTCCATGAAGATCACGGAGAAGGATAGCACTCCTAAAAATTGGCCTTTTGGCAGGGCTGTCACTGGAAACAATCTGCTGTGATCATGTCGATTGTACAACAGCAAACAGCCCCCATCTGGCCAGACTTGTTTTCTCCCCCTCTACTCTGAATGCTCAAAAAGGCAACCCTTGCCCTTGGAGCTGGATGCTCCTTGCTGCCCGCCTGTCTGGCTGGAGTGTTCGCTTGGCTCTCTGGTTTGATGTGGGCTGTGTGCTTTGTGCCCTCCCTAGGCATCGTGATCATGATGACACTCTGTGACGAGGTGGACGTGTACGAATTTCTCCCTTCCAAGCGGCAGACGGACATTTGCCACTACTACCAGAAGTTCCACGACCACGCCTGCACCATGGGGGCTTACCACCCGCTCCTCTTTGAGAAGAACCTGGTGAAGCACATGAACCAGGGCACAGACGAGGACATCTATACTCAGGGCAAAGTCACTTTGCCCGGCTTCCGAAAAGTTCATTGCTAACGGATTGGTTCTTTGTGTGTTTAGTTTTTCTTGACTGTCAAAGCACTTTTTAAATCAGGGTTGTCAGATTTGTTAGGTCTAAGCACTGGTGTGGTTTGACAGCTCTTCCATGTAGCAGTGCTTGCTCTTAGGACTTCGTTGACCAACTCTGAGCTGTAAGGTCTTAACTCATGGTGGAACATCCATGCAGTATGAGCATGAGTCACTGCAATAAATTCACTCCCAGTGGGGCCAGGCTCATGCAGTGGGTGGATACCTCTGTCTTCATCTCAGCCGATGACGGGGTATGGGAGGCGCAGGAGATTGCACAAGTTGGGATCAAATGATGAATATAGTTTGGTTTCCTTCAAAGGGGTTATGACAGCCAAGCACCTGGTCCATTGGGAAACAAGAAAAATAATTTAAAATTTGTTCCCATAGTCCTAGGAGCACTTCAGAGCAGGACTGATTTATGGAAAAGCTGTCAAGCTGGGTATTGATAAGCTAAACTCCTTGTCCAAAATATTTCATTTTATAAACAGTTTGTAAAGTTACCTTGACAACTTCCTTCCAAATTGTAAGAATTCTGAAACCACTCAGGTGACATTTTTGGCCAAGGAAGAGGGAGGCAATTCGTAATTCAGTGATTCTTGCAAGACTTTTTAATATTTTTACTTTATTTTTAAGTAATTTAAAATAAATTTTAGTGAACATTTACTTCTCCAGTACAGTGCTGGGCTTGGTACAGAAGAACCCTTACTTCAGAGATGTTTTGGGGAAGATGCTCCAAGGCACAAATGGGAGAACTCGCTGGAAGTCGGTACCTCTTTCCAGCTCTCTGCTGCTCTGCCTTTGCAATTGTTGGCAAATTACTTGCTGCACCCAGTAACACGTACCACAGAGCTGCTTCTAGATGAGTTGCAGTCCTCTGCAGGTTGACAGAGGGAATCTCTCAGCTGCTGTGTGCTTTTCTGAGTAGGTGGGGAGCAGATTTACTGCTTCCATGCTTCATAATTGTTGGGGAGGGAGAGTGTGCTTGGCTTCTCATGCTGAAACACAGAGAGAACTGAGAAGGGCAGCTTTTTCCTGCTCCGGGGGACTCCTGTGGCAGCACGATGGAAGCAGTAGCTCTGCAATCTCTGTATGTTGGTGAGAACACCTTCCCCATCTTCTGTACTGGTGTGTTTCGTCAGGTCTGTAAAGACGGCTTTTTCTTCTCCTGTTTTGAATAAATCCTGTGAAGTCACTGGCCTGTTTTTGCCTTGGTGAAATCAGTGTAAATGTCTTTGCTCCATGACCCTGGGGATTTGCACCAGCCTTGCACCAGTGCAGGCAGAGTTGGGAGGGAGCTGCTCCCCTACTCATTCCAGTAAGACCACAGCTCTTGCCCTGCTGGTGAGAGGGCCACTGCAGAGCTGTTCCTCCAGCTCAGAGCCTGGCTCTCTGCACACCCATCTCTTGGGCTGGATTGGGTCTGTCAGTGTTTATGAACTGTATGCATATATCTATATATATATCTGTAAAAAAATTCATGTCCTTGCATAACTGCTCAGGAGCACTAGGGCAGGAATGCTGTGAAGGCAGTTAATGGGAATGTTAAGCATTCCTTTTCTGTGTGAGAGAAGGAGAGAGCTTAAGGATGAAAAGCCATCAGGGTTTTTTTTTGGGAGTGCTATAGCAACCTCTCAGCATCTCCACTCTAAGTTTCTAACAGTCCTACCTCTGGCCCTTGGATCAAGGGCATGTCAGCTACAGCAGTTTGTTTTCTTAGCATGTGTTTAGTTGAGACTCAGTACCTTTTGACTCTTTTCCTAGGCTGTCTCATTTGGCATTTCTCATAGTGTTGTTTTCCCAAGCACCCCCAGTGGGGAGAGCAGACCAGCCACCTCTTTGGCTTGGGCTGTGTAGTGGATGGATGGCACGTGGCTTTTGGGAAGTCAGCACAGTCTGCCTGTGCTGTTCACCTGGGGGTCCCCAGCCCCCTGCTCCTCTTCAGGGCTCCTGCAAGAAGACAAATGTCAGACAGATTCCCCAGGCTCTCTCAGATCTCTCAGTTCCTTACAGGCAGTAGTCTTGCACTGGGTGTGGAATTTCAGACAGTTTTAGCTAGATCCAGTGTGTGATTCACTTACAGTCTAAACAGAGTTTTACAGGAATTATGACGGAGCTTAAAATAGGCCAGTTTTAACCCTCTTATTTTTGTCTCTTTTTGGCTGCCTAGATCCAAATCTAATATAAATCGCAAGTGATGACGAGTCTGGTATTTAGAAGAGCCAGGTTGAAGTTAGTGGGCAGGACCAGCTAGACTGTAACAAAAGCCTCATCCCTCCTGCAGCCCTAACCACTTCCAGAGTGAACAGCTCTCTGTCCATGTGAAAGCAGGAAGAGGACAATGCTGCCCTTCGCAGTTATCTGCTGAAGGGCTGAGAACTAGGAAGAATTCTTCATAATTATTTGGGAAGGCTGGAAAACATTTTCAGCTGGAAACTGTTGTTTTCCTCTTTACCTTTTTAGGGAGCCAGGGACACAGGTAAGGAGAGGTTTTCTGGTCAGACCAGAGACCAGAGGAGGCAAGTGCTGCTCCCGGGGGCTCATGGTTGGATGAGGAAATCCTTCGGTGATTTAAAGCAATGACACTATTACTGGCAGAGGAACACTGGATTTCATTGTCTTTACGGGAGATTTTTCATTGTCTGGTCTGACAAAGCTGCCTGTGGGTTTTTATGGTTTGCTTTCACTAAAGACAAGGGGAGAAAAGTCCCAGAAATTCAAACTGTATTCACCTGAGTCAACACCCCCCATCCTCACCTCCCTGAGAAGAATGGAGTGGGTGAGTGGGAACTAGATCTGACATGACACCAGTATATCAACAATGATGGTTAAAAACAATACATGCTGGCACTTCCTGGAGAGACACACAGGCTGCCCCAGCCACACATGCCTTTGTTTTGTGTGCATGCACCCAACCAAAGGTGTGGGTACAAGCAAGACGGCTCGTTCTCTGCTGTGTACTGTGGAGTCTGACACTCTTGCCCAGCACTGTGGGTGCTTGTCTTCACTTGTGAATTGTACCAGTCTGGCAGGGAAACTGCATCACTTGCTTCAGGTGATGATACAAGGCACAGTGTGGAAGCACAGGCTTCGTTTTGGAACAGATAACTTGTGTGTGCATGGCCATGTGGATCTTAGTTCCTATCCCTGTGCATTTATAGGAGAGATGAAAGTCAGGAAGAGCTTGTGGGGGTGTGGACGTGTTACCTGGGGAGGGAGCTGCCTGCAGTCACTGCATCGGGCCCACATTTCTTAAGCAAATATGTGGCAGGGGAAATTTGCACTTGAATTTAGGAAGAAGGCTCAGCAAACAGTTAAGGCCAGACCTGCTGTGCCTGAGACAAACTGCAAACCAGTTTGTAGATAGGGGAACAAGAGTTTTCCAGGGAATTTAGAAGGTGCTGTCTTGTGCCAGCTGCCAGTTCAAGGCTGGTTTTATGGTCTGTGTGAACTGGGACTCAAGCTGAAGAATTTAAGGGAAATTACAATGAAAACTTGTTTATTTGTTAGGACTGAGATGCTGAAAGCACTTTTGATAAGAAGCAACTTAATCTTGTTGAAGTAGGACTGTCGTGGCAGATAACTTGAGCCTCACTAGGCTAATTGTGACCAATAATTTAGAGAAACTCTGCTTATTTTTAATGAGTCAGAGTTCTTATTTCCATAAATATGATATGTGGTTTCTTATTAGTTTTTTACCCCCACTTCCAGTTCTGGGCATTGTTTGTTTAGGAAGACCAGTGAGTGACTGGGACAGCACTACAGCGATTTGGCATTCTTGCCCTTGAGTGGCACGAGGTAATTGTGTGGGTAAGTTGTGTATCCTGGCAGCAGGTCTGAGCTCTCTGGGTCCAGCTCCTCTCCAGCTGTGCAGGTCTTTGAACACCCTGGAGGTGCCAGCTGTGGGGAGTGCTGTTTCTGCCCCATGATTTTGAGACTGGTGTAGTCTTGCTCATTAAGCTTTGAAGGTTGAGCTCCGAGAGAGCTTGAGCTGTTGCCTATGAGCTTCCCTGTTGAGCTTGTATGGAGGTCTGAGGTGTCCCTGTGCCCTGGGCATAGGCACAGTATCTCCTGGTCTGGACCATTCTGGTCCTGCCACCAAGTGGAGGTGACACTGCCAGCTGTACCTGGGAGTGGCTGCATTGCCCACCATGGTCTGACTGCAGATGCTGGTGAGGGATGCCAGTAAAGAGCCATAAAAGGGGCATGTATTAATAAACTGAGCCCACACAGTCATTGTTGGATTGACTTCTCATTGACCCCCCTCAGGTCCTGCTGGGCCACTGGGGTGGGGTTGTCTTGGAGGGTGCTCCAGACAACCTGTGTTACAGCAATGCCAACCTCTGGGTTTCTCTTCTCACGAATACAGAACTCAGAAAGATTCCCTTGGTGACAGAGCAATAAAACCATCTCCTCCCTAGGTGTGTCCTATAAGGAAGGAGGTCTCTCCAGGTCTCAGTTCTTGATAAATGTAAAGCAAACAAGGGCAGAATAAGTGGATGTGAATGGGTCTGGATACGAAAAGACACCTGGAGCTGGAAGCTGGGCTTTGGTGAGGCTGTGCTGCCCCACGTTTCAGGGTGAAAGTTTCACTCAGCTCTGCATGCCAGTCCCTGGCCTCCTGATGCCCTCCTGCCTGTAGACAGCCAAAACTGTGCCGTGAAGGAATTCTGATTTACTCTGTTTTCATTTTACACTTTTAGTTAATAATGAAAGGTAATGATGGTGCTATAATGCAGTCTTGTCATATGTGGCAGGGAAAGGAGAAAAAATAGCAAATGAGTAGCCCTGGTGGTATGTGTGCACAAGGAAGTGGTATATCAAGAAATTAGCTATTTTTATCACTGTTAGCCATAAAATGGACAGTACAGGAAATAGTTCTAAGCTCAATTAATTTTCAGTTCTGTGAAATAGCTATTAATAGTAAAGCAAAGCTTGTGTTGCCCCCTGGTACTCCCCTTTCTGTCCGACCCCTGTCACCCAAAGTGTGTCAGTGGCCACACAGGGCCCTGGGGACTCCTGCACCACAGAGGGCTGTGTTTCACCCCACTGCACTTTCCCCTGCCCTCAGAGGTCTCGGGGGAGTTGGAAAAGGGCAGTGAAGGTTGGGTGTTTCTCCGTTATGAAACCTGTGTCTATGCAGTGCTCTAATCCCATCACCACTCACTATCCGTCCAATCTTGGGAGCAGATGGTTTCTGTAGAACTGGGTTGTTTCCGTGGCTTCAGCATTACATAGATGATGCTTTATTCACTAATCTTCCAGCATAAGCATCTTTGCAAAAGCTGATACACAGATTAATGGCAGCTGAGCCAGTTCCATCACCTGAAGTCACTCTTTGGTTTTCCAAAATGTAATTTGCCAGTCCACTCCTCTGTCAGCCAAGGTCTTAAATTCCCCACTGTGCCCAGCTGTAACTGTGAGGGGGAGTCACAGGGGAGTTGCTCAAACTAAAAAAACCCAGTAAATAAATACAGAAAAGTTCAGCCTTGTGGTTTGCTGAAGCAGATGAATCTGGGGTTGTAATGCAGCAAGAAGGTCATTAAAGGGTGAAGAGAGGGATGTGAGTGTAAATGGATTTTAAAGTATTGAGGAAGAGGTGCCAGTGATGTACAGCAAGTGTATGTGGGAGCTGTGCACCACACTGCTTTCAGCATAAGGAAACTAGAAGGGTGGGGGTTTTGCCTCTATTACAAACCCTACAGGGATGGATACAGCTGTTTGTGTTCTGTTACCAAAGCCCTGGACTGCAAAGCCATTCTGAGCTGCATCCCCCCAAACTCCCCAGAGACCTTGGGAACACCCGAGTATCTTGCTTGAGGTTTTCAGTTGTGACGAAGTTGCACTTCAAAGCTCTTCTGTGGATCAGCAAATACCAGGAACAATTTATACTTTCCTTCCAAGGAGGGCTGAGCCTGCAGTGCCTGCTCAGTGCAAGGCTGAGAACTGCGGTGTGTGAAAGCACAAAGTCAGTGACATTGCTCTGACCAAGTGCACGGGACTCTCAAGAGACGTTTAGAGTTTGCACGCTCAAAATGCTCTCTGGAGAGTCCCCTTCGCCTCCTGCTTAATTGCCTTCAAGTTAAAAATTCGTTATATATTTATTTGCTATTGTACCTATTGCTTTGATTCATGAAGACAGTGATCTGGCAGAACTGAGGACAGTTTTTTCAAGAACACAGCTCTTAAAAACAGCTCTTCCTTTGAAGTCAGGGGCTGATTACTCCTCCAAGAGCAGCACTTGGCACTTGTTCATTGGTCAAACTAACAAAAGCTTAATGACCATCTGGGGAAGTAACCAGGAAATGGCATGTTTGGTGAGAACATGAAGAGCTGTGAAATTAGTTTCAGGAAATTCTATGACAAGCAAAACAAAAGCTCCCAAATTCATCTTACCAGCCACACATCTAATGAGCGAAGTACTTGACATGCACCTTCATAGCTTGGCACTGAGTCCCACTTGGCAGTCAGGAGTGTCCTAAATTCATGGGATTTTGCTGCAGTGTTAATATTTTAAGGTCCTTTACTCAAGCAAATTCACAAGCACCCTTAAGAAATCTTGCAGTGCTACAGAATCTTTCCATTTATAAACCTGAACAAGTCCTTGCCTGGTGCAGAAACTGGAGCATCTCCCCTTGTGTGACTGATGTGAGCAGCCAGGACCCTGAGGGGGCTGCACGAAGGAATTCTGTGCTGATGTGCAGTGTTGCTTCTCTCTTCACTGAGAATTAGAATTATGCTGTTCAGTGGGATTTAAGAAGTGGTTTGTGTATACTCTTGGGACCTCCTGGCTTTTTGTGCCATATGAGAAATGTATGTGTGTGTATATGTATGTACAGGCATAAGGGGAAGAAAGAAAAAGCTGCAGAGCAAAGGAGTGGTATTTTAAGCAAGAATGGCAGGGAAGGGCATTCCTGGCTTGGGAAAATTGGAAGTGGGAAAAGTGGAAGGTGTCCCTGCTCATGGCAAGGAGGTTGAAAGTAGATGATCTTCAAAGTCCCTTCCAACCCAAACCAGTCCATGATAACTTTTGGGGTCTGGAGGGTTTTGCTGTAGGATGTGCTTCCTGCAGTGCAATCTGTGGCCAGATTTCTCTGTCATACCTCTGACACTTCCTGCTCTGATGTATATTGATAGCTTAATTCTGAAGCCTGGGCAAGGTCATTAATCTGCCTTGGTAACAGATCACTGCCAGTGTGCCACATGCAGACCCAGGAGCTGGAGGGCTGCCATGAGCTGAGATTCTGTTTTTTATGACAGTGTGTTGTCAATGAATAGGACGTTCTATTTTTGCCATGTATAGCTTCTTTTTCTTGTGTTTTGGGAGAGGATGGAAGTCTTTGAGTACCTTTCCACAGTATCCAGTATTTCTACGAGTACAGCAATATCCATTATGAGGATGGAGCACAGGCTGGAATTTGGGTAGTGGAAACATTTGCACATACTTCAAAATGTGAGCAGGTGTAACCAGTGGGGTTCTTCACACTTAAGCTAAAGGCCATCTGTAAGTGAAAATGAATTTCATTCAGCTACTATTTCAGTAATATTGCCTGCCTTCATTGAGTTCCCAAGGTCAGTGCTTCCAATCCATTCAGGAGGTTTTAGGTTGGCCAGTGCCACTCTCTGGCTGCTTAGTTTTGTAGTGTTTGAAGTAGTTAAAGCCAGTTGTTGCTCAGTTTCTCTCTCAAGATTGGTAATTTGATGCTTTTAGAGGTCTGGCTGGAAGAAAAGAACTCCAAAATGAAAAAAGCCTGAATATATGAAATGGCATAAAAGCACAGCCTCTTCCCCAAGTGCAAATAGATACTTCCCACAGAGAAAAATAGTATTTCAAAACACATATTTAAATTAAAACAGCCTTTGGTGTGTGTTGTAAAAACTTTCACGGTTTCAACTTTTTTATTACAAACCTAAGGAATTGAGCACTTAAAATGAAGAGTCACTTGAGTTGTTTGAGAATAAAGCTTGGAGCCTGGAGGCTTTCTCTTGTGAAGCAATTTAGCATCACCTCAGAACAGCAGCTCTGTGTGTTTGGGGAGTTTCCTATCCCCAGTTCATTAGTTTCAGTTCAAGCACTGAGATGTTTATGCCCCTGAACACCTTTGATGTATGTGGAGTCAGCTGAGGGGTGGGATTGCACTGGAGGGTGAACTGGACCATGGATGTCTCCAGGTTCTCTTGGGGGCTTCCACGGGAGAAGGGAGTGCAGCTGGGAAGGCGCTGCCCCTCAGCCCCCCAGCCCCTTCTCCCCTCTGGGCAGGAAGGTGGGGCAGAGGTTCTAGATGCCAGCAGGCTCCGAGTTCCCTCTTCCTTGCCATGAGCATATGGGAGATGCTCTGTTGTACAGGAGTCTCATGTTCCTGTCTATTTTTAATAGATCGGGAAAAAAAGATATGCCATTTTATTTCAACCATTAAATATGTGTGTGTTGCTTTTTCCCTCTTGCAGGTTTTTTTTTTTTTTCCTAATTATAATTTTCTGACATACTTCCTGGAAGCCAAAGTTATTAACATTTATTCTCCCAGGACTGAATGCTTCTCTTCAGCTCTGACTCACTCTTCCAATTACCAATTAATTTATCCAGAGCAGCACTGAGAAATGAATGCAGCAGTCTCAGTCTGAAATTTGCTGCAGGGAAGAAGTAACATGTCTTTGGTCTATCTTTGGGGTTCAGCTTCATGAGAGATGTACTGAAACACTCTGAATGTTTGGGAAGGTAATAAGGGGAAGTGTGATGACTGATTTACCCCACGGAGCTTTACAGGGTGCAAGTGAGACAAACCCCCGGGTGCAGGGGAGCTCCCTAGGGCTTTGGTGCCCACGTGTGTTCTCCCCCTCACCTTCCCTCCTGGCTCCTGGGGCACCAGTTTTTAAATTGGCCTCCCTTTTCTCCCTGCCAACCCATTCAGGAGAGGATGTGCATTGCCAAGGGCACCTACTGCTCCAATTTGCAGACCAACCACAAACTTGCAGAAGTGTCTGGTTATCTGAGTAGCTTGAGATCACTCTTCCCTGGTTTTGGGAAAAAAAAAGCAGATATTTGGCTGTTTATGTAATTCAAAATTGAAAAAGCTGTTTGTATTATTCTTAAAGATTTAGGTGGGGAAATGGCTAAAAATCTCTTGTCTGTTTCAACCACAATGAAACCTGCAGTGTCTGTAGCTCAGACCTTGGGCTGGCTGGCATGAATCCCTGTTGGAGTAACTGAGCCAGTTGTCCTGAAGAAACCTGTGGGGAAATCATGGGCCTGAACCATGGGAAATGGCATTTGCTTTGGGATGGTCTGCCAAGACAGAGAACTCTCATGAGTTGGGAAGCTGATATCTGAAGGGCACCAGCACATGAAACTGCTGTACTTTGGGGCTATCCATGGACAGACATAAGCTAAAATCCCTTTGGAGTCCCCTGGACTGCAGTGAGGGTGCTCCCACAGCGTGGCTGCACGTCCCCCACAGACAGGACTGATGCTCATTCAAAGCCAGGTGTTTGGGAAGCTGTACTGCCACTTGCCTGGATCTCACTTATTCTGTAAATAAACCTGTCTTAATAGATGGGTCAGTCCTGAACCCCCAGTTTGGGTGTTTTGGGTCCCTGCCTGGGGTTGGACCCACTCAAGGCAAACACAGCCTTGCTGAGCATGTTTGTTTCTCTAACCCCTTCCCTCTCCTGGCCAGTTCCAACAGGTCTAGATGGATTTCCTCTGTCCCCCTTGCCTTAATTACTTTGTTCTTATCTGAAAGTGAATTCAGAGAAGTACAACTAGAATAAACATCCCCTCTCTTTTCCTGGAAATGCAGTTAGACATGTCTGTGACCTTCCAGGTTAATGAGCAACTTTGTGATGCGGCGTGGGGGTGAGCTCCTCCTCTAGTTTTGTGTCAGATGGAAAATTTAGGAGATGGAGGCATTTCCTGCTGGAAGGGGCTTGGAAATCTGTGGAGTGCTGAGCAGCCCTGACAGTGCTGTGCTGTGGGGTCTCAGCCAGCCATGGAGTGAGGGGCAAGTGCCCCTCTCCAGGAGCAGGGAGGCACTGATGTCTCTGAGCTGGGTCCTGACACCACCCTGGGGGCCAGACCTCCTGACTGCATTAGTAGTTCCAGACTCAGCTGTAGATACTTTGGCACGGAGAAGCCTGTCTTATTAATCTTATTCTCATTGATTTACTAGTGAGTCATTGTTTGTTTGTTTTTTAATGGAAAGTGGTGGGTGGGGGTTTTTTTAGGCAAATGGTATTAAAAAGCAATGTAGAAATAAGATTGAATGAAGCTCTTACTGTTGCTAATCAATCTTCCTTTGTTCCATAAACATGTTTTTATTCTATTATCGTCATCATTTTGGATTGAAGGGAACATTTTTGTTACTTATAAATAAGTCAGTTATTTTGGCTTTTTCATTTCTGTCTTCATCTCCTTCTTTTGTAAGATAGCCCTTTGGAGATGAAAACCATGATTGATGTTGGGGGTTTGCAGTGGAAGACACTGATGTGACTGGAGTGTACCCACTGTCCCCTCCACCCAAGGGGCCACTTGGACCTTGGTACATCATGTCTACAGCTGAGCTGGGCATCTTGTTTGAGCCCAGGCTCAGTGCTGGTGGTGCTGGAGCTGTGGCAGGGTCTGCTGGGACTGCAGCCCCCCAGCTGATGGAAGGGCTCTGTGCGGAGTGGACAGGGAGAGGTTATTGTTGGTCTTCCATGGAAAAAGCTTGTGAAACTTTCTGCTGGGATATTTGAGATCTCAGAGTCGTTCATGCTAATTTTAAACTTTAGGATGTTTCTCAGGGACTGTTTATAGACTGGTTGGCTCTTCAAAGGCCCAGAGGGACTTTTTCTGTAGAGCAAGCCTGAGAACATCACTTGGGTAGACTGGCCAGGAACCCAAGTCTTTCATTCTTTATACTCAAAAGTACAGCTCCCCAAACAGTGTGAATCCTGAAGATTTAATGCAGCTTCTTAGATCACTCTGAGCACACTGATGGTGAGGGAACTTCTCCAAAGCCTTCAAGTGAAGGCTTGTATTTGTTTGTACAGGTGTGGGGCTGGGGTCAAAGGTACTGAGAGACTCCAGCACCCCAAAATCTGTATCTTTTGAAACTGGGCTGCTGGGTTATTTCCTGAGTGAAGAGCTTCTCCAGCTGGCATGGTCCTAAAAAGTTAGGAGGAGGCCACACACATCCTCAGAGACCAAGAACAACTTAGTTTGGAGAAGTCAGTTTTCATACCTGACTGATGCAGTTGTTTCCTCCCTGGTTCCTGCTGTGCTGAAACACTTGCAGCCTGACTGGATTCATGGTTTTGGGGCTAAGGGGTGAGAGTTAAATCCCTCTTCTGCTTGGTGGTGCACAAGCAGATTGTTTAAATTTGGTACTGGAAACAAACCCCTCTGCAGTTGTGAGCATAAACAGCAATGGGCAGAAATAAGGACAAAGAAACAAAGTCTTCTCTAAGGTCATTATAGAAGGCCTTGTGCAGGAATACCACCCATTGCCAACTCTATCTGGGTTATGCAGATAGGCAAGGTAAGATCTTTCCCCTTTTTGTTTCCTCAAATTCCAGTTTGATGTGAATGAATTCCCAAGCCCAGGCAGTGCACCAAAGCAAAGGCAGGTAATTGGTCATATAATGCTTGTATAAATCTGTTTACAGTTCTTGTGATGAAATGGGGCTGTGTGCATTTTGACTTTAATCCTTTTATTTTCCACCTTTCTTTTAATAGATACTGAAATTCTTCCCCCATTGTTCACCCGGTCTGAGCTGTGTAACTGTGTCAGCTGATAATTTAGAGCAAGTGGAATAGGATCCTTTGTATTCATTCCTGCTGTGTGTCCTTTGAAAGGATGTTTCTCTTCTTGGATCACAGCAACTTCTGCTAGAAGTATTTGTGGCTGGCACTTAGTGCAGTTTTACTACATTTAGATCATAAGGGTGACACTTGCATGAACCCTCATCAGTGGAGCTTTTTTTTCAACATCTTTGCCTTCAAAAGCACTCCAGGCTTTCAAATCTCAAACGTGGGAGGTACTTTGCTGGGGTTCATTAGGCATGAGCAGTAGGCTTTGATTTATTTGATGAAAACATGTCTCTGGTGTGATGCTGGCTGCTGTGGGACTGAGAGCAGCGAGGAGTCTTGCCTGTCAGCAGCATCAAATGTGACATGGCAAATACTCTGCCATTCGGACGTAGCAATAGGCATCCTGTGAGCTTGTTAAGATCTTCGGGCTTGATTTTGTTTGCGTCTTTGGCTCTCCCTATGGCTTTGGGGCATGCAGCTGGATCATGCTCTCTTGTACAGAGGCCATCAACAAACTTGTGGTGGTGCCTCATAAAAGCTCTTGTGGTCTGGGGCACGTCCAGTGGCAGGAGGGTCCTTCCCACCCCGTGACAGTGTCAGGGCGTCTGATGCAGCTCTGGGGTGGGGGTGTGCTGTACCCAGGCCAGGGCAGAGCTGTGGGGTGAGAGCTTCCCCTGCTCAGCCCAGCCCACTCTGCTTCCAGGAACCTGGTTGGCACTGCCCTGCCTCTGTTGAGTAACAAACCCAAATAAATACGGTGGTGTTCACCTCATGGGAAGCATGGGAGCAAGAGCAGAGGTCCATGCTGGAGATGTGCCCTTTGACACGGGCTGCTTCTTGCAGATGAAAGAGTAGATGCCCAGGGCCAGATCCTGGCATTAGCAAGGCTCTGTGTTTGCCAGAGCAACCCAGTGTTTGCCCTTTGGAGGACTTCTGCCTGTGTGAGGTTATAGAAAGTTGATCTGAATTAACTATTTTAAAGCAAACTGTTTAAATTGGTGAAACCCTCCTGTGGGCTTGGATTTCAAATAGTCTTGTTTTACTGTAATTTCCCTTTAAAGTCCAATTGATTCCCCTCTGAGTCCCTGTGAGGGCAGGTCCAGGGTCGCAATGTCCTCTAATGTGGCACTTCTCTCCCAGGCAGAAGCAGCTTTAAAGTAAAGGACTTTGATGGCCTAAAACTGCATTATCATTACTTTTCCCCCTGCTGGAAACAGCCTTCCCCCCTTCCGAGGAACATACATTGTGAGTTGCAATTAATACCACCATTGTGATTAAAAAATGCCAACAAGACACCCTCTGCTCCACTTGCAATGGGTAAATCCTGTGGGGAAGCTCTCAGTGTCTATCATCTCAGTGACAAATTTCACCAGCAGTCCCAACACTGCTGCTAAAATGTTCCTTTTATGTTTAAATCACAAGTGATGGCTTACACTTCATGCAAGAGTTGGGGTTCACACTTATCTGAGCGTTGTCTCCCAGCCTTCTGGCAAAGTGCTTAAAACTAGTAATGTATTTTAAAGTCAAATTGCATGCAGGCACTGTGGATAGAGCAGGAGCTTTTGATAGTGCCTACTCTCTCCTGCTAAGAAGAGGGAATAAAATGCTTTCTGCAAGGAAACTTATGGGAGGAAAAAAAAAGGTGCTGTGCAAAAGTTGGCCATGGACTGCAAGTCTGACTGGCCCTAAAACCAGGATTGGCTGGGGTTCAGTGGTCTTGGAAACTAGAAAATGAAGGAATGAGGAAAGGAAAAAGTGCCTGATATATTCTCTTTGCTCTGGTTGCCAAAACAGAATGAAAATGCTGCAGAACCCTTTATGGGCTGCTTAAGATGCTGGTGTCATTCTGCTCTAATTTGTTCATCTGCTATCAAATTTACTTACAGTTTGATAGAAAAACACAATCCATTTTAAAATTTTTTCTGAGGGCTGGGTGTTATTTCAGTTGTCAGCTGTGTGACCTAAGAGTGCTGCTTTATATGGGCAATATTCTCTAAGACCTGGAGGAGAAAATAGCCATCTAACCCATGTAGTAGACAAAAGCAATCACTATAGCAACTGCAGTGAATGTTAATCATGACAAATTTAGTTTTCCCCTGGCACTGTGCTAGATAAAAATAATGTGTGTGTCTGCTTCCTCCCTTCCTGGGTGCTGTCCTGTCCACATACCTGGCCTGCTGCTTATTGCCAGAAGCTCTGCAGGGTAACTCAGGAGTGAGTGCTGGCTGTCTCCTCTTGCATGTGGCCAGTAAAACTAAATTTTACCTCCCTGCATCTCTTACAGGTCTCCCTTCCTTCTGCTACAGGACTTGTGCTTGTTCTGCTCCTAGTTTGGGACCTAGGTGTGCTAAAGCTAAGCTGGTATTTATGTTCAATTCAGGTGAGGGAGAGGGTGACTGAGAACTGATTTCCTTAAAACTAAGTTTTGGGCCATGTGCCTGAAGCAAAGCCTTTTAGAATGGGGAGAAAACTCCCACTGACTGAAGAGACTTTTGCTCAGGCACTGTGTTCCTTCCTGAAATGGGGCCAACACAACCCAGATTTTATTTTATTTATTTAAAGCTCTTTCTCTAATAAGTCCAAGGTAGTCTGTGCCTCTGGGGGTGATGTGTGATGTGTCCCTGCTGTGAACATGGTGGCTGTGCTGTAAATCCAGCTGTAATCATCCCTTGTGGCTCATGCCTGATGCTAAGAAGGGAGAGCCCAGAAGGAAATGGGGCTACTTGGAACTCTTTAATATTTATTTCCTTTCTTGTATCAGCAATGGGAACTTATTTTGCTTTGCAGAAGTCTCTTCCTGGGGAAAAACAAACAAACAAACTTAAGCCCCCCAAATATTTAGGAAGGACTAGAAACCTTTGGGAGCTATAATATTTCACAAGAATGGTGGCAATCCCATTTCTCAAGTTACTATTCCTGCTACTCTTGCTACTGTGGAATCCAGCCTCAAGTCCTCAGTCAAAACATCTGTGAAGGCATGGAGAGGCCAAACTGGTTGGCTTTCACACAGGAAATAAGGCTGGCAAGGTACTGAATGAAAAAATACTGTATTCATAGCTACAACATCCTGCATGTTTCCAAAACAGCACCAGAGCAGATACAAGCTGCTTTCTGGAGCAGATTTGCAAGTGGTGTTTGCCACAGGTCACAGGGTTAGTGGAACAGAAACTAACAATTTGTGTTGAAAACATAAATATGCTTCACAAGCCACGAATTATTTAACACCCCTAAGGCACGTGCCAAAGCCAGATTTGTATGCTCTAAGGCAGAACAGATTCCTGCATATCTGAAAATCACCAGCCACAGATTTGCCAAGTTATTATTAATGTAGAAATTCATATTGAAATTTAGCAATCCACCTAGAGACAATATCAAGGAAAAAGACGAGCTGAAAAACTCCTGGTGTGCTTTCTAATCTGAAAATAACAAACCACCCTTTAAAAATGTGTGCTTGGGAATAAATAATTGATTTGGATTCCTTAGCAGTAAGTGCATTCACTGCTTTGATTTCATCCACTAATACAACCTCGGTAAAAGCCAAAATTCAGGGCTTCAGCCTCTGTATTTTAAAACACTTGGTGTTATTTGGGTAATTTCTGCAATTGTGGCTTAAGAATAAAGCAGTAATGGGTGAGTATGAGGAGGCTTTTGTTAACACTGCAAATAAAAAATAAACCTACATCCCTGGAAGGAAAAGCACTTGTTGGCTGTGCTGAAGTGCATCCTCAACAGTTCCTGAACATGACTCACAGAATCAAGGCTGGAAAAGACCTTGAAGGTGATCCAGTCCAACCATCAACCCCATGTGTGTATTTATAGGGAAAGATCTAACACGGGCAATTTGAAATGGATCCAGCTCATGCAGCCATCAAAAAATCCAATTAACTTTTTCTCCCACATTATTCATCACCCAGACCCCTGTGTTGGCTTGTGCAGGGTAATTAGAGCACTGTGATAGCAGCTTTTGACAGCTGTGCTGGCAGGGCTGTGGATAAGCTTCAGTGTGAAACTCCTAGGAAAAATGGCATTGCCGTGTAGATTGGGATTTGGAAATTAATTCTCCACAGAATAGTGCTATTTCATGTTTTCTTTCCAATTTGGGATGAAAATATTGTCAAAATATTGGAATTGTGCTCAGAGTTAATGAGAGTCAGGGTTTTTCCATGTTTTTTTGTTTTTGATTCTTCCTCCAGCTGGACTTCTGAGGCTTTCCAATGCTTTTCTGTTTGTAGCAGGCACCATCTGTCACTTCCCTCCCCAGAGATGGTCCAGGAGGGAGATCCTGTAGAAGGTCCCTAAAATACTTGTTTTCTGAAACTTCACCTGCAATTTCTATGCTTTGAAACATACCCAATACATGCACTTTAAATTTTAGTAGAGCTTTAGTTTGTAACTGCAGTTCTTCATAATCTGTTCAGGTTTGTATTGAAGTGATGTGAGACTTTAAGGAACAGCATAATCCAAACCAGAGAGAGACCATCTGCAAGGTGATTATTCCCTACTGGAGAACCTCTTTGCCTCCCCTCTTCACATGCAGGGTGTTTCTTGGAACTGCTTTTGGGGTGGGTGGGTGGGTTTGGGTTTTTATTGTTTAGTTGGGGTTTTGGCAGAAGGTCTTTACAAAATGGGATTTGTTGCTTTTTTAAAGCCTTCTCCTAGAGGCATTTGTGGATTTTTTGTTTTCTTCCAAAACTCCTGGTATTTGATTAAGGGAGAGTGTTTGATAAACAAGGGCAATGGCTCATTGGTGAAACAGCCTCTGAGGAAGCAAACAGGCAATTGTTCATCAGCAACAAAGCTGCAAACTGAGGTTATTTGGCAAAACTGACATCTGGGCTCCATGGCCCCAAAGGATGTGTGGCTGGCCTGGCTCAGGTGCTGCAGGGAGCCACCAGCACAGCTCCTCCAGCTGCCAAGGGGTCTCCCAGAGGTGGGCACGGCTTCCCAGCAGGGTCCTCTCAGCCAAGGGCTGCCCAGCCAAGGCAGGTGTCACCCTGTGCCTGCTGCAAGGCATGGCAGGACCTGGGCAAGGACTTGTGGGCAGAATTCACCGTGGATTTGTTGCACCCCAGAAGCACCAAAAAGCACCTGTAAAACCGTCACATGCACGGAGAGAACAGCAAGTTAGCAGGAATTCTATCCTATTCAGTTTTTATAAGACAGGTTTCATCTTACAGTCTTGAAAATCATTTCAGTTCCTGGAATGGTCCTGAAACAACATGGATGGAGTATTATTTTGTATTGGAAGTCGAAATGTTTTGTAGAAAAAATATGTCTCTTTGTGCTAAGAGACCTCAATCTCAGCACAAGCAGTAATGAGGGGAGAGAGCCAGAAACAAACCTGAGGCACAGGCCTGTAACTGTTGTCCTGTGTTTTTATTTAATACAAATATTGCTGACTCTATGGCAATGCAGAGGACAGAAGGGACTAAATGGATTCAGCCTGTCTTGAGGTTTGTAGGATCCTGTTACGTGACTGAGCTGAGGCAAACACTGTCTGCTGTGGCACAGAGACTTTGGGGAGCTGCAGTCAGCTTATGGATATATACCATTACTGAAAGCATGGTATGGATTGAGCTAATTGAATTGCCAATGAAAGTGATGCTGGCTGGTTTGATTTGTGTTTGACCAGGGAAAAGATGAAAACATGGTTTAAGCTCTTAGGTGGGGATGGTTCAATGTCCATTACTGGAGGGATTTTTTTCAGTTGTGTGGTAAAAGATACTGACAGTGGAGTGAATCTGTTAAGGGTGAAGCTAAGGGAACCTGTTAAGCATGAAATAAAGGAAACTGCCTGTAGCAGAAGAAATGAAATGGGTATTTTAGGTGTTATGGATTGTCTGCATGGCCTCTCTTACAGCTGCAGGGTCAAACACTGATCGCTCATCTCTCTGTGGTCAAGAGTCCAACACACCACCAATGGTAATTCTTTGTACAACACAGCTGGTAGCAACAAGCTCTGACAACTCTCACTATCAACTCTTATTATCAAGTGAAAAATCATCCAGCTTTTTCATCAGTAGACTTGCTTGCTGGGGAAAATGGCTTTTTAAAGGTTTCACGCAATTTTTGTGTCAGCTGAGATTCCTTTTTTATTAATGAGAAACTGAATTTTCTCAGGATTAAAATTTACTTTGTAAAAAAAATAATCTTAACGTTTTAATCAGCCTTGAGCATTGAAATATTAAGCAGCTTGTGAGGAGCACTGTCTGTTTTCTGGTTTTAGCTTTCCCCCCTCCCCTTGTGGTCAGTTCACATGGGTGGGTAAGGCTCTTTGCAGCCACCTTTCTGTAGTTGCTTAATCCCCAGTAAATTTCTGTTACAGTTTGAGAGTCTCTTTAATCTGTTTAACCTTCACCTAGTCCTTGCCTGGAGGCATTTGTTCCATGTGAATATTATTTTATCTGGGCTGTCCTTGGATTTTATCCAGCCTGATTAGAGATTTTGGAACATTGACCAAAGTAGTGGTGGGGGGAGCCTGGGCACAGGGTTGCTTTAGAAATACCACGAAATTAGAGGGAAATGACAGCTGCCTGAGTTATCAAGGTATGTGCTATAGATTTCCACAGCATCAGGAATGCTGTCAGTGTTGTGTGGTTATCTGGATGACCAGCACCTCCTGCTTCCAGCATAAGCCTGCCTGGCACTTCTGGGTGGCTGCAGACATGGGGGAGGTGTCTCCTGGTCTGAGGTGCTTCTCCTGTCTTCTCTCTTGAGCTCAGTGAAACCCTGAGTATTGACTCCTTGTTCTGTACTGAGTATAGAAATCTGAGCACTGATTGCTGCTAAAATGCTGACTGAGCAATGGAAACCAAGTGGAATTAAAAGAAAAAGAAAACCCTCCCAGAATCCACCCCCCTAAACTAACTGAAGTGTATATGTAACAGGAATAGT
The DNA here is from genome assembly GCA_035221455.1 of Xenops minutus. Classification (NCBI taxonomy): domain Eukaryota; kingdom Metazoa; phylum Chordata; class Aves; order Passeriformes; family Furnariidae; genus Xenops; species Xenops minutus. Next base: position 24,170,481 of record JAWWEE010000010.1, read on the forward strand.
AAAATCTTATGGTGAACTTAAGGAGTTTGACATGGATAAACTCAGTTTAATGTGTGCCTACCTGCTGCCTCTCAGCAATCTATTTAGTAAAAAGATTAATTTAAGAATTCTCTGTAGAAAATTCCTCCACATGGTCTGTGTTGTTTTGGAGTGATCTTTCTAGCCTATGTACACGTTCAGATCTGCCTGTAATTTTTAAACTGCCTCTCTTGATTTGACCAGGGTTGCATGTATTTGAAGTCAGCCAGAGTTATCCTTTGTGTGTTGGTGTGTTTGGGCCAACAGCTCTTCAATGTTCCAGGCAGCTCCAAGAGAGAATTTATTTAAAAGCCAAATAATAAGGGAGAAGGAGAAGAAGAGCTCATATTGCAGGGAAGACAGCAGGGAGTTCTGCAGGCAGCTGAGCACGAGCAGAGAAGGCAAGGCACTCCTCTGAGCTGTTGGTGACAGTGAGTGGAGCTGAGGGATGGGGTCGTGGAAACTTTTATTCCTGGGAATTTCCCATACCCCAGTAAAAACACCCACAGTTACTGCCAGACTTATATCCATCTTTCACCATCATCAGCTGTTTTCAAGAGAGAGTGAGCAATTTACTACCTGTGCTTCCTACTACCAGCTTCCAAAAATCATTTCAAGTGGAGGATTTGCTGGACACAGAGAAAAAAATTATCCAGCTGCTGTAACACCAGCCATGCAAAGATCAATGAAAAGGGCCTGAGCAAGTGGGCTGGGGGAACAGAAGGTGGCTGGGGGGCTGGACTAGCTCAGGTGTTCTCTGCTTTTTCTGTGTGGATCTCTGTTCATCCTCCCTTTCATTCTCTGTCCCTGTGCAAGGGGCTACCCCAGCCCATGCCTGTTGTGTGCTGTCCCCTGCTCCAGGGTCAGCTCCTCTGGCAGTGCTTTCACACAGATCCTCACTGATCGTGGCTCCCAGCAGCTCTCAGGAGGGGCAGAGCAGGACAGAGGAGTGACTGAAGGGTTTGAGTGGGGTTAAAAGAGTAAATCAGGGAAGAGGAAATCGGTGCTGCAAAGAAGTTGCTGTGGGCAGTGCGTTGTGCTGGGACACAGCTTGGGGCAGCAAGGACTCACATCCTTACCAGACTTCAGGTGCTGAGTCAACTTCAGACACTTTCTGGTGCCTTCACTGTTTCTGATGCCAGAACATAAATTTCTTCTCCTCCACATTTAACTTGCTGTTTGTCAAATTGTGTAGTGGAAAGAAAGAACCTATCACTCGCTATTTGGACATGTGGGTAGTTGGGCATCCAACTTCCAAAAGTGCAGACTTGTCAAATAAACTTGCTCCCTGGAGCCCTTTCTCAGAGCTTCCCTCTCATGGTTTTCAGTGATGTCACCGATACCCTTGTGGTTTCCCCTTGCAATTTCTTTACTCCTGGCATACATTGAATCTGAGTAAACAGAAGGATAACCTTTTGCTTACCTGTTTGTTGTTTTATGTAGATATGGGGTTGTAGACTGTGCTGCTCTTGACAAGGATGGATGGGATGATGCTGGTTGGGGGGGTGATGAGCCCAGGGTTCCCAAACATGGCTATAAGTGCCACAGCTGCATAGGGCAGCCAGCAAAGGAGAAAGCAAACCACCATCACCACCACCATGATGAGGATTCGCTGCTCCCAGGTCCATCCCGTCCCTTTGTTGATGCCACTCAGCTGGGTGGGAGAGAGGCACAGAGATGTCATTAGCACTGCTCATACTGGGAGCATACTGGTGCATGGGGGCTCCTGGAGTGGCCACACTAAGGGCTGGGTTGCCAGTGTCATCTGAAATGTCCTGGCTGGATTAGAGCTGCCCAGCATGGTATGTTACATACCCAGAGTGTGTACCTATCAGCTGGAAAAGGATTAGGAATAGTGCTCTTCATCCAGAATAGTCTTCTCCAGCTTTCTCTACATCACAGCATTTGATGGGAGTATCTTGGGCAGGAGGAAAGGAGGAGAACTGTGCCCTGGTTGAACTGGCCCAGGGGACAGCTGATCCCAGTGCTCCCAGAATGACTGCCTGTTTCAGTCCTGGCAGGACTAACACCCCCAGCCAGGGATGAAATCCCTGTGCCCAGAGGGCTGGACAGGAGACAGGTGAGAACATGAAGAACAAGGCTTTGAGGGAACTTCCTCCTCTCATGCATTGCTCAAGTGAGCAGTTGAATTAACCTGATTTACAACAGGCTCCTTCTCTGGACTTGAGGCTCACACATACTTGTAAGTAAATCATACTGTATATAAATACTGCCATATAAAAATATGCCTCACCTTTGTTTCCTAGTTTTCAGTGTGTTTTGAAGACCAGACCTTTCAGTGGCTGCTGTGCAATGCCTGCACTGCAAAGTGCTGCAGTAAGCACAAGGAACTAATTATTGCCAGCAGTTTTATGGGAAATCCGCTGGGATGTATTAGTGTGCTGGAAGTCACCTTGAGACTAATTAAAAAACCTAACCAAAACTGTTCAAAAAATAGAACAGATCTGTAATTGCCTGCTGAGGGAACTCAAATACCAAGTACTTTATAAATATCCTGTTAATGTGCAAATGAAATCTTTTATGACACTTGTCTGTGATTTAAAAGAAAAAGAAGTGGTATTTGCCACTAGGCAAATAAAGTTGTTAATCAAAATATTTTCATTAGTGAGAGGTGAGTATTTCACTCAGAGCCACCACAGGCATCAGCAGCTCAGATTTCTTCACAGACATCTTAGACAGATAGCTCCCATTTATCTTATATGGTATTTCATGGAGTTGCTAAGAATTCTGCATGGCACCTTCCCCGTGTGTGGATATTTTGAAAGTCTGCCACACCTGGGTACCAAACTTTCCCAGATGCTCAGGCTGTGTGATGCAGTTGGAACAGCTGGATGGGGGCACATCTGTACAGGGATGGGAATGGAAGAGGGGCTGCATTTTGCACCACATGAGGTTGGTTTTTAAGCTCCTGAGAAGAAGCAGTGAAAGGCACTGTCAGCTGGCTGCCAAGGTCCTTTGTCCCCACACAAATCCCTGTTTCTCTGTGCCTTCCTGAGACTCTCTTTTCTGCCTCCCCATGCCAGGAGGCACCTGGGGTGCATGGTGGGTGACGGCTGGCACATGGTGCACCATGAGGAAAACCAAAGCTCCTTTTGGCCTCTTGATTTCTATCCATTTCAGAAAAGGCAAACCAACAACCTCTTCCTTCAGATAAGGTCAGAGAAGACAAATGTTTCCTGGGTACTTTCCAGATCCAAATCAGTCTGGCCTGGGGCTGGGCATGGGAGGACTCTGGAGGGGTTTCCCATTTAATAACCTTGAGCAGGTCACAGGGGGCTGGTGTAATGCTTGGTCTCCACAGCTCTTTGTGAATATCCTGATGCAGCCTGGCCGGGAGCTGAATGGGGAGAAAGAGCTGCTTTTGTTCAGGGGGTTGAACCTGACAGGAAGCCACTGGGGTACTCCTGATGGTGTGTGTTCTACCTCTGCAGGGCTCCTTCTCAGCAAACCTCTGCCAGGTTTCTTGCTCTCTTGACTTTTGGAGTATTTTATCCTTTCCTTAAAAAAGAGAAAACTTGCAGTTTTCAGACAGCTGCTACCAGGGAATGGCTTCATGGGTAAGAAAGGAAAGGTTTGAATTTCCCTGCCAGCAGCAGGAAATTATTATTTTCATCCTATGAGGCCAAAAAGTTTGAATATCCTTCCACTTCTGTAATTCTCCTTCAAGCATTTTTGCTTTCAATTACAAAACTCCCCATGTCAGTCAAGGAAACCTGAGATAATTCATATTCAAGCCACATGCAGAAAACTTCTGTAAAACTAAACTCAGCAACCTTGAAATGCTGCTGCACATCATCAGCAGATGGTGACTTGGATATGCCACACAACTGCACCCAGACTCGCCATGGCAGCAGCTCCTGTAGGTGGATGAAGCAGAGAGCTCTGTGGTGCTGATGAGTGGTGCTGTGGGCTTTTAGTTTAGTTTTGGCTTGATACCTTCCAGGGGAAAGTAAGAGCTCGAGTCTGGCCCATGTGGTTTGTCTGTAGTTGCTGGCCCGTGGGGGCTGGAATGTCAGCCCAGGCTGTTCCTGGCCTGGGGATAACAGCAGCACAGGAATTCAGCAAAGTTACCCTGGCAGTGCACTGAGCTGCTGTACAGTGTCCTTTGCTTCTGGTTTGGTGAGAAATCTATACCTCAATCTGCTGTGCAAGACATTTGTTTAACAAGTCTCACTTTTTCTGTAGGTTTTGGTATAGAAAAGAGCCACAAAAAATGTGCTTTTATAGCTTTATATTTTCCTTGCTGGAAATTCAGTCTCTGTTTCTTCTAAAATGATATTTTCAGCTTCCTAAAATGTATTATATCTCTGTATCACTGCTTCCATATGTTGCATGTGTGGTCCAGTGTACTGGGGAGTTGGAAGCCTTGGTCACATCTTGCCCTTACAATGGTCTTTTCACATGCTTCACGTAGGTGTTAATTTTCACATGGAAAGCTAACAAAGGGTGAGGAATAGCTGGCAATATCTGCAACCATCCACCATACCACCTTAGGTCCCGACTCGTGGCTCTGGGTTCTGCTCAGCATCCAGTCCCTGCCGTGGGCAGGCAGCAAAGGCTGCTGCTGGGACCAGCTGTGGGCAGTGCAAAGGTGGTTTCCCAGGGGGCTGTAGTCACATTCCATGGCAACTGATGCGAGCAGGAGGAAGATTAATGCACTGGAAGCATTACTGTGCACTCGCTCTGCTCCTAAGCTGTCCTTTTCATCCCAGAGCTCACTGTGGCACTCTGCTGTGCCCTTTCCAGCTGAAACTCAGCTGAAATTTGGTCACAAAGCTGTGATCACAAACACTGTGGCCACTGCAAATGTTTAATTCCATATCTTTTGTAGGCATTTCTATGCAATATGCACTCTCTCAATGCAGCCCATGACTTTAGGGGCTTGCTGGATACAGGGGGACATTTTTATGCTGCCTGTTTGACTCTTCCTGTGACATTCTAAACCATGATGTGCCTGTGCTATGTGTTATCTTCTGGTATTATTGAGGATCTGTGGTGGAGAAGACCCTGAACACAGGACAAGGACAGTCACTGTGCTGAGACCTATCACTTACTAACTTAGTTTATGTTTTCTAGTGCAGAGAAGCACCTCTAGATGGTGATTCATCCTGTAGAAGTGATTAATTTGCCTTTTTTTTTTTTAATTTCACTGATCGTAACTGGAAACTCACCATCCTCCCAGTGTAGGAGTTGAGATGCTCACAAATAGTGTTTGTGTGGTGTGGAATTGGATGTCATGGACAGGAGAAGGACACGGATGAGTGACTAATGCAACAAACAATAAGGAGGGGTTTAAAGAGAGGTCACTGTGGACACAGCAAATTCCTGGTTGATATTGCTGACACTGTGCAGAAGTAACAGAGTCATCACATTGCTAGGAAAGTAAAACATGCATTTTCAGCAAGGGATATGGAAATTGCTCAGCAACATCCAGGATTGGAGGGCACAGCTGAGTGTACCCATGGTCACCTGGGAGGTTTAGCATGAATTCCTGACTCTTCAGGACTGTCTGAGAATCTCAGCTGAGTGATGGACTATGTTTTCTCTCCCTTTCTTTTTCTTTTTTTTTTTTAGCTTGGAGAATTGCCAGCAATTCTCATGGGACTAGGAAGGTGATCTTTGAGAAACACTGGAATAAAGGAGAGAGGGGGGAAAAAATACTCAACCAAACTGGGTATGCACCAGCCTGAGCACACAAGCCGAGCCCCTGGTTTATGTGAGCAAAGCAGAGCCAAAGGAGGCAGCACAGACACCCCTGAACTGTGGCAGCAGCTGAACCCCTTCAGACACCACTGCCTGTTCATCATGAGAGAGCCCGAGTTAGGAAATCAGATATACCTGCTTAATGTCCCTTCCAACCCACACTATGATTCTATAATTACTGAGAATTTCCTTGAAGCTCAGAAAGATGATACATAACAGTCATACAGTCCTGGCTTCATGGTCTTTCTTAATAATAATAATAAAAAAAAGTTTTTCTTGGAGAGGAAATACTGATGTTTATCAAGGAAATAAATGGCTGATGAGTCCATCCAGAAATGTTGCAAGAACAAGTTAGATTTTACTTTTAAGGAAGTTTTTCTATCCCTCCTTACATTTCAGCCTTCGAATTATGCTTAAAAGCTTCTCCCTGCAATCATTAGAAGCCAGAAACATGGTACCTGCAACCACAATGAAGCACAGGCTTTCTTAAAAACCACATCCCCTCAGTGCCTTGTCATGAGAGCGACAGTGAGGAAAGCAAGTTGCCAACTCTGTGTTCCATGTCCATTGTGCTGCTTGGCCGTGGGAGGAGTGCTCTGCTCCTGGCACACCTTGGGCTTTTACTCCACAGAGCAGATTTTACACCGATGTAACAGCCTGGAACCCAGGGGATCAGTCTGCAACACACGGAGAGATGGGACTTAAAATGACTTGAGGCAAAAGCATTGCTGGTTTGTCACTCGGAAACTCCTGCCTCCCAGATTTCCCAGCGTGCTGCTTACCAGCACTACATCTGGTGAATTAACACATCAGGAGGCTTAGCACTGTCACTGATAAGAAAAGCCTAAATTTGTTCATCTGAGTCAAAGACAAACCTCTTCTAGTGCCCCTTGTGCAACACCAACTAAGCACAGTCCTGGCTGGTTGGGGTCCAGGTCTTTCCTATAGGCAAGAGGACAATTATGAAGCCCCTCTGGTTTTCACATATATGTATATATTTCTGCACACTAGTTCTTGGGGTGTGAGTTCCTGTAGAAGGTGTGAAATGAAAGGGGTTTCTCAGTCCTCTGAAAGTCACAAAAAATGCAGCACCTTTTGCTGCAATGGCGGCAGAGCTCTGGCTGCACACCCAGAAAAACTGAGCTACTGCTGGGCAGCAGAGATGGAAACTGCTTTAAAATAGTGGGTATTAGTTTCAAGGACAAAAACCACACCATTATTCTCAAGGCTGGGAATCCTTCCTCAGGATTTCCAGGATGGAAGCAAGCGTGTCTGCGGGCGAAAGGCTGTGGAGACCCTCTCAATCATGACTGCATATTTCTTCCATGACCACAGCATTCTTGGTGCTTGGTTTCTTGCCTGGGACTAAGTGTATTTTTGTGGACAATGGAACACCTTATGCACAGGGAGGAATAAAACATCTGTAAGAAATTGCTTTTGCCTCAAACCGCTAAATAACTTCAACCAGAATTCCCTCCTTCTTTTGCAGAAGAGATGTAGCCCGAGGGAGCTGAGCCTCGACTCTGGCTTCACTGGGGAGGTGCTCTGCTTTCCCTGCTCAAGGTTCCTGGGCTCACCTGCACTGCCCTGTGCCCACTGCTTGCCCAAGCAGAGATTCAAGAGCCAATGTCTGTGATGTATCCAGCTGTGAAAGACCTACTCTCTTCTGAAGGCATGTGAAAATACAAAGAAATCTTCAGTGAGATGAATAACTTTTTATTATTGAAGCCTGATAACAGTCCACATAAATTATCTATTTTTCCAGCCAAACGCTTCCTTTCCCCCTGCCCTTTTCCTGTGTTATCTTACCTTTTGCTGCCTCTGTTATTCAGACACAGTTTGGGCTGTCCTGAGCATCTCACTACTTTTGGAGTGCTGTGGACACTTCCACCTCACTCAGCTGTGCTACACACAAAGGGATCCAAAAGACAAACGTTGTGACCATTCATGATGTGCCAAATGTCTTGTGCCCAGCACTGAGTCAAGTGAAGATTTGCCTCTGCAAATCACCTCTCTTTTCCCATAAAGGAAGGCTGTGGTAAATCTCCCATGCTGAGTGCATTAACAAGAATGATACTGTGGAAATTTGGCTGAAAGCACCTGGAGCTGGCTGTAACCAAAGGAAGGTGTCCTGGGCTGTGTCCCACGGGCAGGAGATCACACAGCCCATGCAGGGACCATCCCTGTGCAGGCAGAGGACATGGCCCTGCCATTATCGATGGCTTTCTGGAAGCTGCACTGTCCAATATTAACACAGACCTCTGCCAAAACTTACAGGGAGGTGAGAGGAGAGCCAGGAGGAGAAATCCATTTCCAGCTTTTCATTTCTGAGAGGGCTTGGAAGATGCTAGATGAACAATAAAGGCCTTGTGCTGTGCAAGAGAGAGAGCTCTGTAGCTCAGACATGTCTTTGAAGCGCTCACAGCATCCTCTCACACCCACCTCTGTCCTCACAAGGTGGATCATCTGATTATAGATAAAAAAAATTAAACCTAAATTCAGTTCCGCACTTGCTGTTGTAAACATAGCGGGCTGTAATCATAGAGGTCCTGTAATCATTAAAAGGGTTGATTTTTAATTTCAAATATCAGAATATGCAAACAATTCACCCTGCTTGCTGTTTGCTAAAGCTGGAGTACGGGGTGCAGGCACGATGCAGTGCTGCTGGGAGGTTGCTGGGGTCTAAGCACTGCCTTGTCCTTCTCCAGCTGAGTTCTCTGTAAGAGCTGCTGTGCTTCCAGGCTTGGGGCTCACTGTTTAAAGCTGGAAATGTTACAGTTTGAAGGAAGCAGTTATTAGTCTGCATAGCTCATCTGTCAGTGAGAATGACTATTACAGCACTTCAGCACTGCTGACGTTCACACTGTTTTGGTTCCCCTCCTTCTACATCATTCATGGATGCTTTCATCAGTAATGGCTGTGAGGAGGGTATGTTCTTCTCATCGAGAGTGGAAGTGGAGGCCTTCTCAAATGTTCCCTGTGATACACAGGCAGCAGAGCACCAGGAAGAGCCAGTGGAGGAGGAGAATGTGTTCCCTGGGCAGAAGGGCAGTGGAGCTCAGCCCACGGGGCACGGCTGCTCCCTGCTGTCCTGCTGGAGGCTGCTCTGCCAGACACTGCTTCCCTGACTGCACATGCCTGAACACTCCACTTCTGCACTTTGGAAGCACCTGTGAAAGCTCCAGGAGGAAAAAAAATTGTATATCACAACTGCTTTTTTTTCTACTAGAAAAATCCTTAATGTGTTCATCAGGTCAGTGAGTGCTGTTGGACAAATCCCACGGCACATGTACATGGTGGTGGAGCACATCTGCCCTCCAGCTCTTTGGAGAAGCCGAGGACAGTCACTGTGCCCTTCTGCAAGCCAAATCCTCCAGGCAGTCACAGTATTCCAGAGTGGGGGAAGTGTTGCCTGTTGCTTCAGAGCCAGCACACGGGTTGTGGCACTCCTTGTACATGTGTTTTGTGTTCACGTTGATATCAGATCTTCCACTGCCCACAGCTATTGCTGCTGGTGGGAGAGTTTCCCCCCCGCCCCAAGAAGCAGCACTGAGTGCAGGCAGAGATGGACTAAATCCGAGCTGCAAGAATGATGAACCAAGTCGAGCATCTAGAATGGGCAGAGCTCCTGCTGCCGTTCGAGTGGGGAAATACAAAAACATAACTCAGTCACATTTGCACGGGGATCGAGGTCAAATGAAGCAAAGAGATCCAATTCTTCAGTTATCCTGCGAGAGGGTGGATTGATCCTGTTTCTAAAGGTGACTGCCCCCTTCGATCACCTGGCCCACACGGTCTCTGCAGGTTTCTCTGGGCACAGCTGACTCAAGACCAATTTCTCTTGCCTGGCATCTGAGGTGTTTCAGTGCTTAAGCTGTCACGTTTGCTGCCTCTGGGAATGTGTTTGTCTCACATGCCCAGTCAGTCTCAGTTTACTGTGGCTAAGCGCTGCAGCAGCATTCACACGGTCCAGATTAATGCTGAAGGACCAGTGTAATTACTCTTTCCCCTTCCTGACTGTAGAAGGCAATTGCTGGAAAAGGGTGCTGCTTCCCCCCACTTTCCTCTGTCCAAGCTGTATGAAACTATTACTCCAACATTAGAAACTGCTGGACTTGCTAATCGACAGAATTAAATTAATATGTAACACATCAAATGCCTCTCTGCACTTTTATCCCTTTCCATAACACTTGAAGAAACAAGAGGGCAGAGGGATGATGGAAAACTTGCCAAGGTGTTGGCTTTTCCTGCCTTTCCTGTGATTACTGCTTATGGTAGATTGACACTGATGTAGCTCAACATAGGGCAGGAGTCTGCAGAAAAGCAGAATATTCAGCCCTTGCACTAATCTACTAGGATGAACACTGCTCAGTAATTTGAAGGCAGGACTTTAGATTCGTTTGACAAGGAGATGATAGAAGAGAAGCCTGTACATGAATTGAGGAAAAGCAATCCCAACCACACTGTAATATAGTGACACAAAAGCTGGAATTGATTATTTTGCACTCTGACAAGTCATGTGAGAGGACTCAGCCAAGCTTGTCAACAACTCTCACTAATGACTTACTAACCCCTGTGCTCACAAAATGATTTTTCTCTTTCCAGTGAGCATTTTAAGGTTTCATGTGCTGACTATGGCTATTCCAAAACCTGATGGCAGAATGATTGTCTCCTGCAGGTTTCATGGGGAATCACTGCTTGTGTGTCACTTTCAGTGGGCTGGCTATTTCCAGCAGGGATTTGGCATGCAGACCACTTTTGACCAGATGGTTTACCCAAGCTGGTATGTACTGGGCATCTTTACACCCCACACCTTGGGCTGTTCATGGTGCTGAAACACAGGAATGGCCAGGAAGAGCTCTTGATTCTTCAGGACATCCAAGAGCTCAGGGTGAACCTGACACTGGCTAACAAGTACTTGGACTAGAAGTCCCAAACTATTATATTTTTGTAGCCCATTAATTGTTTGCATCCCTGAAGTTGTCTTTGAGAGTCTTGTCCATGTGCAATAGTTTTGCTGACTAGAACAGTTTTGCAGACATAATATCAAAGACTGAACTTTTCAAAGCAGCCACAGGGCTTTGGATGGAAGATGAATCCTGTGCTGTCCAGCTTCATGTCCCAGAGGGTTTGCAGCTGCTTGTGTGCTTCACCCTGAACCTGACAGCCTCTAACACTGCTTGGGCTCCTGGGGCCTCCAAGGGTTCTGTGGAGTAAGAGATGGTGTTTGGATTTGCTTATCCGCTTCTCACAGCTTGCTCAGCCTGGTTGCCAGCTGCCCCCCAGGCTCTGTTTCACTTCTGTCATCTCTAAACCTTCCTGAGCTGTCATCCTCCTGAAGTGCTCTCAGCTGAGGGATTGCAGCTTCCCTGCTGTGGCATGGAGCACGGAGGAGATCCTGTGTTCTCATCTGGAGCTGCACACTCGGCTATAGGGGACGTGACATGCTCTCTGCTGACAAAGCCAAGGCCATCACAGAGCATCCCTGCTCTCTGCAGCCAACTCCAGTGGCCGGGTTGCTGCTTGCAGCTCCCTTTCAGGAATGGGGATGGACACAGGAGGCAAAGCCAGCTCTTGCCATCCCACTGGGGCAGTGTGGTGAGGCTCTTGTGCAGGAACCTGAGGAAGGAGAGGTGAACCCTTGCACCCAGCAGTCTGCCAGCACACAACTGAATCATGCTTTTGCCTCTCCCCAGGATAGCAGCAGCCTCTGCTTTTGCCTTGGCCCTGCACAGCCCTCTAGAGGGCAGGTATGCAACCAGTATCAAAGTAGAAAAAACTTCTCAGAAATAATTAAGAATAAAGCTCAATGTGTTTGGAAACCTAAATACCACCCATTTCCTAATGGTTGTTTTTAGAATTCAGGTTTAATGTCAACAGTGTAATACTCTCAAATGTAATATGTTCCAGCTCCTCTGGTATTCCTATGAAATGCCTCAGAGCAAACCCTCCCCTCCCCTCCCCTCCC
>JAWWEE010000010.1:24182290-24237459 GCA_035221455.1 Xenops minutus
TCCACTGTCCCCGCTGTCCCCTCCACTGTCCCCGCTGTCCCCGCCGCTGTCCCCGCTGTCCCCGCTGTCCCCACCACTGTCCCCGCTGTCCCCACCACTGTCCCCGCGGTCCCCGCAGCCACCCCCGTGGGTGGGTGGGGGCCCTTCCTGCACAGGCCACAAGATGGCACAAAGTCCCTCCTGGTAGGATGCGAATATGATCACTGGGGGAAAGGGCTTTTCAGGTTGCCTAGAGCAGAGACTGGCTGAGCAAAGGCTGCTTGAAAATGGAACCCGGGCACACGATGCCAATGAGACCCGTGCTTCATGCCGTGTCTGGGACGTGCCAGCCAAGCAGAGGGTATCCTGCTCCCTGTCTCTCCTTGGCACGCCCAGAGTAGCGCTGTGTCAGGGGCTCTGGCAATGCCGAGGGGCCAGCAGCAGCTGGGAGATGGTGGCCTTCAGGTCAATGGCATGTTCAAGGGCTCTCTGTTGTGGTGCCCCAGCTCACACACAGGGATGGGTAAACCCTTTTGCCAGGATGGCAGCTCTTGCAGGCTGGCTGAGGTGGGTGCTGTGGTCAGTATCCACATGCCAGAGCTGTGCAGCTGCCCTGTGGCAGCTCCCGTGGCTGGTGGCCACAGTTCAGGGAGTGCAGGACATGCTTCCACCTCGGGGAGCCAAGGGGAGAGCTTAGTGAGGCAGCAGAGCAGGCATTTCCATGGGTAGATGTAGGAGTGATGGTACTGCAGCACCAGATGTGGCATTGGCAGCTGGGCTCTGTGCTGGCAGCTTTGCTGCTGGGCCACTCTCTTGACTGCCAAGTATTGGTGTCCAGCAAGTAACCAAACATATTTCCTACACAAATATCTTGATAAAGTCTGGAAAGGGGCAGGAAACAGATACAGATTTCACCACTCTGCAGTCGGTGATGTCCTGTAAATCCCTTGTCCTGATGTGGAAATCCAGGCCCCTGGCTGCCATTTGGGGGGTCCCTGAACAGACAGTGGAGATGCTGAACTCCAGAGTGTGGAAAGCTGCCAGGGTGATGCCCTGTGGCTGTTTGCTGGAGCCGTGCAGCATGTGGGGCTGGGGGGGTTGACTGGAGGAAACCCAGAGCAGCCTCTTGTGTTGCTGTTTTGAGCTGTTTAACACGGGATCACACAGCAAGTCCTGCAGGGAGGATGTGGTGGCAGCACCCCAGGAATCACAGCTGGGGACAGTCCCCAAGAGCCATCCCCTTGCTGAAGGACCCCCAGGATGTTTGGCTTGAGCAGGTGAGACCCTTGCAACCCCAAGTGATTCCCAATGGCCCTGAACAGCAGCCACAGTCATCAATGGCAATGAAGTCAACAGTGTTGTGGCAATTATTTTTTTTCTCTTACTAATGATAAGAGAGGTAATAATCCTCCTACTGGACTAATTACAGCCTGTGAAAATAAGGTAATGAAAATAACTCCCATAGCCAGTATTTGAAAAGTTACAATTTACGTGAAAAAAGAAGCTTATGTGAATAATGACTATTATTTTGTACACGGCTCTCTCTTGTCCCATCTATTCTTTTCTCAGCAAATCATGGTGTAATTAATCACAGAGGATTAAATGCTGCAGGAAAAGGACTGTGGAGTTCTGTAGAAGCAAAACTCTGGTTGGTTTTGACTTAAAATAAACTCGGGTTTTCTGTCACAAAGCCATCTCTGCTTCCCACTGCCAGGTATGTCTTGCTGCTCAAGAAACTTGCTGCTCAAGAAACTTGCTGCTCAGTGTAATTTCCTCAAAGGTTTAGGTGTCCTACTACTTTCTGGGTGTCTTCCTGGTGTTGCATGGCTGGATCCACGTGGATTTGGAGGCAGCTCCCTGGTTCCATGGTTGGAAGGGTTGTGGTGCTCTCCTGCCTTGTCAGTCCTTGCTTGCAAGCTCTGGTAGGGATCAGCCAAGGAGATGCAGGTTGTGGCCACTGTCATCGCCACACCAGGACGACCACTGCCAGAGCTGCACGTGGCTCTCTGCCGGTGACATGTACAATAAACTCTTCTTACCACAATGCACCTTGTCCTGGATGCCTGGACTCCATAATGCCAATTACTGCACAAGATTTTATGCTCTCCACTGTCTGGGTTTGGCCACAGAGGGTAATGAAGATGTGTTTTTGCTAAGATCAGCCTAAGTTCCTCCAAAAGCCACTCCTCTAACTGCTTCTAATTGAACATTTGATATGTGTGAAGGATCATTTGATGTTATCTTTTTGCTATTGCAGTCTCTAATGATATCTCATCTTTAGTTGCCAAAATAAAATCTATCAGCTAATGAGTTTCCTAATGATTGTGTGATTAATTCCCATGTGAACAATTGCTACTCTTCGCTATAAACAGGCAGGCTTAGAACCGGCTTTCCTCTTTAGCTCTTCTTATTCTTGTTTCAAATTTTGGGGTTTTGTTTCTGATTCTTCTACAAAAAAAATCTTTTATAAATCATCATCTATCTCCTTGTAGGTCTGTTAGCCCCACAGTATCTTAATGGGGCCTGGTGAGTTTGAACAGTGGTTATGTCTGCAATGAGTTAGTGCCATCTATTTATTTTGGTATAGATTGTTATGAATATTAGTCATTGCCATTCATTAGGATTTTAGTTGGAGGTGCTGAGTGCTTGGAATCACCTGTTTTTTAAAGCATCTGACTGCTTGCCATGGGATCCCTTCAGTTTGTCCCATCAAATGTGTTTTGCTGCTCCTCTACAGAGAACTAAGTTTGTCTCCAAGCTTGCTGCTGTGAGTGCAGCAGCTTTAGTTTATTTACCCTTTTCCAGCCAGTAACAAATAGTTATCAAATCAGAGTGGTTTTAACTAAAACTCAAACAGTAGTCCTGGATAGGAACAAAGCTTTTAGGGACCCTGTTCATTAGCATCCAGTCCCAAGTTGTCAGGAATGGTTTGCAGTGGTGGAGAAAGAGCAATAGCTGGAATAGCCCCTGATGCTACATGAAATCCACGTGGCTTCCAAGAAACATCTCTGATCCAAGCACGGCCATGAAGAGGACTGAGAAAGGAACACACTCTAGTAAGGAAATATTTTGAGCTGTGCTTGGTTATACTGAGTTCAGAGAAAGCTGCTGTGCCTTGGCCCTCTCAACCAGCCATGAGCAGCCTGGATCACTCTGCTGAAACTCACAGAATTTCAAATCTCTCTGCAAAATGTTGTTCTTGGTGGTGTTTATTAGTGCAAGTCTGTAGCCTGTACTCCTCTCCAGCCTTTGAGCTTCCCCAAAAGGTAGGGTGTGGTGGAACAGGTGAACACAGCACTGTGGTCCTTATGGAGCCCGAAGAGCTGAGAGATAGCATCCTCCTCCATGCCAGGGAAGGGGGCTGGGGAGGAATGTGTGTATCAGGGAACCTGGCAATTAAAGCTGACGGATATCAAACTGGAAAGCAGATTTGAATTTAGCACTGAGGGCAGATAGACACAAAGAAAAGAAAATAAATTTATGGCTTGAGATCTTAAAGCCAGTAATGTCTGTCTGAAAGATGACCTAGTACAGAAACAGGGTGTTTCCCATGCAGAAATCTCAAGGGGAATAAGGGAAGAGCTTTGGCTAGTTGGAATCACAGGAGCCTTTCCTCTCCCCATGGCCCAGGCAGGTGGGTACATGGCAGGTGAAGCTCCCTGGCAGAGCTCGAGGGGTACAGAAGAGCTGTGATAGGAAAGGCATCCCTAGGATGTACTGCTGGGAAAAGTGTATCCTATGAAATTGGTCACTGGCACACAGGTTCAGAAATGTTGTTGTCTCAAAGGTTAGAAGAGTTAAATCTTACTGTCTCCTGTCTGTTTGGTTTTGGTTTGGTTTTGGTTTTTTCCTAGTTGTCTTTATTTGCCTGGTTTTTCAGTACAGGAGTGGAAAAATCATGTTCCAAAACAATTTCTGGTCTACCACCAGCCTTCATAGTGTGAGGCCCTTGAAGAGCCCCCTCTGTCCTCTCCTCCAGTGGTCCAGCAGGACTCCACATTGCAAGGCATTTCCCTGCTGTTAAGCCACCAGTCACACCTTGGCAGTGGCAGCTGGATAGGTTTTGGGGTGCAGAAAGTGTCACTTCTCCCCTCTCAGGGGCTGGGGGACCCTGGCTCGTGCAGCCAGGCTGGATTTGAGGCAGCACCCCCAGCGAGAGGGCAGCCAGGGCAGCACCAAGCAGTGCAGGAAGGTTCTAGCATTTATGGCAGTTTGTTGCACTATTTGCCCTATGATGAGTCATGAAAGAGATTGTCAAAGAATAAGGTAGCTAATAAGCTGTGGAAACTAAAGGAGAAGCTTAATGACTTTTTCTCAATCTCTTTTTTCAAGGCCTATTAAGGCTCCTGGGATGTGCTAAAAGCCACAGAGGTCTCTGTGCTCTGCATGTTACAGACATTTCCAGAAACTGTATTTTTTCAGAATGGGGGAAGGGCATTAGGGAGGCACAGAGGGAATCTCTCAGCCATCTGATGCTGCTGGTGCTCATGGGTGTCCTGGTGCTATGGGTGCAGCACAGTGCTGGCTCCAGGCAGGACAGGGCTTGGAGCCTGGGGGGCACTGCCTCTGGATGTGACTCACTAAAAAACCTCCCAGCTGCCACTTAGACAAGGCCATTTAGTAGGTTACCTACCCACTCACCTCTTTACCTTCCTGGCTGCAAAACCAGGGTGAACGTGTTGAGCCTGGTGTCAGCTGTCCCTTTCCCCTTTGAAGGTGCCACAGCAGCAAGCAAAGGTTTAGGGGGAGGTGCTGAACAACCAGGGTGTCCTGGGGCACTCACTATGCACAGCCAGGTGCTGAGAATCAGTCTGGACCTGCTGTTTAATGTGTTTTGTCCCACTGCAAGTATTTAAGATGCCCTCCAGCAGGTCTGCATAAATGACACCCTCACCTCAGGCCCCTGCTGTGCTGAGGGTCCTGCCACCAGCCACAGCAGAGCAGCCTGTGTTGGAGATGTCATACCCACTGTTCTCATAAAAAACTAGTTCAAATCACTGAAATACAAGCGTGAACTTGCCCACATCCTGGTGTTCCTCACATGCGATTCTTATGGTGTTGAGGGGGACATGTGCCAGAGAGACCTTAATACCCCAAAGGAGCCTGTTTCTCTTCTTTGGCCACATTAAGAATAACTTGAGCCTCAGTTCCCCCAGCCAAATTTAACATTGGTGTCAGCAAAGCGCTTTAGCTCAAGGTACAAAGATGAGCTTCAGCAGGGCCACAGCCCGACACTGCTCCCAGGGAGAGCTGCTTGTGCTGTGTTTTCACTGATGTTGGTGATGCCGGTGTTTTCAGGATGGGGAGTCTTAAACCCCACGCTGTTTCAGCCAGGAATGACTTTTGATATGTAGATAAAAGCAGCCTGGACCAAGTTTAGGACTTCAGTTTTCCTGTGCTGGTACAGGTGCCTGCTGCCCTGCCAAGGAGGTGCTGAACCTTTCCCTAGAGAGGGTCTTGAGGCTACGGGAACTGTAAGCACTCAAATGTCAAGAGGAAATGCCACTGTCACGAGAACCTGCCCACACACTGTGGTGCTAATCTGAATTTTGGAGCAGATGAAAACTCTCGCACTTAAAAATTGACTAAGCTGGAAATGATAAAACAAAGGTAAAAAATTACCTTCAGACACCTAGTTCAGACACTATTTTCTCCTGAATATAATCTTCTGGTCACCTGGGTTGTTACAACATCCAAAAGGATGATTAGAAAAGTAGTATTAGTTCCCCACAGAGCTACTGCAAAATAGGCTGCGAGCAAAATGAAAATCCACCACTGTTTAGAGGAAAAATAATGCAGTTATCCACAATCAGGAAAGCAAATCAAGCAAAGATTGCCTGTGACAGAAGGTTTTGAGTGAAATTAATGTAATTGAATGGAAGGAATGGAGGAACTATGAGTGGGTTTATTAAGCACATAAGCAAGTTGAGCAAATAATTTCTTCCCTCTTCGCTGTTTCTTTCCCTGAAAGGACATGATTTTGCTTGGGTTTTCTGGTCCCAGGTCTTTCTGTATGAGGATCTAGGTCTGTCTGGCTTTTAAATTGTCCCTCTGGATTCATCCTAGTGTGAGAGGGACCAAAATACAGCCTGCATTTTTTTGTGATGTGTATAAATTTGGAAAAGTCAAAGAAAAAATGTGTGACATAGTTCTGGAGACGAGGGCTTCTGCCAGAGCAGTGGGTTCTGCTGGGGGGAGCAGTCCTCTGCTTCCCAAATACAGCTCAGAGCCCTCCCAACACCTGAGAATTCACCTTTAGCAGCATCTAATTTGGAAACTACAGGGAAAACTACAGCTTGGCAATGGAAAACAGGGACAAATGGATGTGGGGGCTGTGGGGCAGCAGATTGCAGAGGTGGGGGGTGCATGGGCAGGAGGGCTTGGGGCAGGGTGGGTGCTGGAGGTGCCTGTCACAGCTTCCACAGCTGCTGTGCCCACAGCCCCACTCTATCCTCACCCTGGTTTAATCACTGCTGCCAGATCCTTGGCACAGGGGATGGGAAGAGAAGCCCCCCCGTGTGGCTGGTGCCCCTTCTGTGGGGTGCTGAGCTCTGCAGAGACCCTGCTGTGGGGTCACTGTGGAGGGTAATCTCACTGAGCACCCACACGAGTTCACATGTCTAAAGTGGGCATGGATGTGCTTGTGGCCACATAGGATCCACATCCTCCTTCCTACACTGGTGGAGGGTCATGGGCACGTTAATAGTAACTGTGTTTTAGCACCCCAGACGTTTGATAACCCCAATAGATAACTGTCACCTTAGAGCAAACTGGGAAATTGCTTTAAAAATTAATTAAGTCATGGAGAGTTATTTCCTGTACCTGCAAGTTTTTAAACCTAGGGGTCTATGAGGCAAAAAAATAAATACCATATCTCATTTTCTTGTATGCCTTCTGGTATTACCAGCAGACGAGGCTGATTTTGCTGTGACCTTTTACTTCAGGGAGGAGAGCTATTAGATGAGAGGTTTCATCCATGTGCAGGACTCACTGCACTGTGCTCAAGGCCAAGGTGAGTACAGTGACTGACATCTTAGTCAAAATGCCAGAAAGATGCTGATGCAGTGGAACAAATAAGGCATATTTGAGGGGTCGCTGGGATGAAGAAATTGTCTGAAGTTGCACGAGCAACTTACAGCAGCACAGGTGACCCCAGAGGTTCCTGCTTGGCGTGCCCCAAGGGTTCATGGTTTGCTCTCTACAAGGTATTGCATTAGAGGGTGAGTTTTGATGGTGAATTTCAGAGTGCCAGCAGCAGATTTCTCAGAAACCTGAGGTTTCAGGTGCTCGTGGGCTGCTACATGTGCAGCAGTGTTGACATCATCAACAGATGGAGACTCCCAGCAAGAAACCCCAAAATGCTCTCTCGTGAGTGGTTAGCACTGCTCTGCTGGGAGAGGTGCTTGGTGCTTTAACCCATCTCAGAGCTCTGGAAGCAACTGGATGAGTGGTAGCTGAGTCTGTCACATCACTGTGTTCCAGTGACAGGCCCTGCTAGGTAAGAAAGTCAGGAAATACCTGTTTCCTGAGGATCAATCTCCCATGAGAGGCCTTTCCTTCTCCAAAACCATGAATATTGTGATAAATGAATATTTTAAACTATTAAAAGTATTCCAATAATTAAAATTATGCAGAGGTAAAGGGCAGGGACCCAAGTAAGAGGCTACTGTCACTATTGTAACAACAAAACTTGGGCAGATCTAGAAGTGACTGGACTATCACCAAGTGAAGCCCTGCCCTAAATAGGCAGAGGATGGCATTGAAGGCGTGAGAAGGTGCATTGTTGTTCATCTGCAGGCTCAGGGGCCGTATCACTGTCATCTCAAACATGCCTTGTGGTCAGATATTTGCACAAAGAGGCTGTGGGGAAATCTGCTGCTCTTCTGAGTCGGAGGCTGTGGTGAAAGGCTATTGCAGAGGATAAATGTAATGGAGCAAAACAGACACAGCCCCAGCCACCCAATGGACTTCTCAGTTACATGGGATCCAGCACAGTTTTATGGGGTTCTCACTCGTCCCTCCTCCTGTACTCCCTGATGACCACAGCTCACTGTTCTGCACAGCCCCCTGCTCTCTCAGGACCAGGAAGGAGAGCTGTCACCACCACGGCATGGTCTCTTTTTGGCCAAGTTTCCTGACAAAGTCTTGTTTCTTTTTTTTAATTAAACAGGGAGGTCTTGAAGTGGGAGGCCTGTGGAGGGCATGTGTATGGTGGCAGAGCTGTTGTCAGGATCTGGGGCAAAAGGCTGTCTATGGCCCGAGGCCAGGGGCTTGTAAAAGTTGTGCTGTGTTAAATTCTCTCCAGTGATGAGTGGTTGGATAACACAGAGTGATTAAGTGAGAAGGAAAATGCCTCAGTGGAAATCATCAGGTCTCTCTGGGTGTTTTGTTTTAAATGTGTTTTAACTGGGAGATGCTGAAAGCCAAGATGTCCAAGCTCAAAATCAAATACCATCATCAGAGACTGGAGCTAAACTTACCAAATCACATTTTCCTTGCTTCATCTCTGTGCAAGGGGGAACTCTCAGAGTCTGTGCTGATCAGCCAAGTTCATGCTCTTTGCTCTTCTGTTTTATTCTCTCAGCATAATATTTCAGCAGAGCTATGGAAAAGGGAAAGGTTAGTATTTATAGATATACTTATGTTCTTCCCTGGCCTGAAAAGCAAAACAAACATGAACAACTTAATTTTTTACTCTAAAAGGCAGCTCTGCAAAGGTTACCAATCAATCCCATGACTGACATATTACATTTTCTATAACTGCACAGGTGGATCTATAGCTCACACCACCCAGCAGTCTCAGGGTAATGCAATTTGCTTTCAGTCCTGTTATTCCAATTGCACAGTCTAATTATGTTGAATGCTCAGTAGCATGTACAGGAAAGCAAAACCCATTTGTCATCATTAGCTGGTTGTCCTTTCCCCCAGTGCTTTGGAGCTATTGACAGATCTCTGGGAGGATACAAGGATTTAGACACAAGACCATCACAAGACAGGTTAGTTTTACCTACTGAGGATGTGTTGCTGCAATAGTAGCCACCTAATCCTTGATGAGACATTGATCTCCCCTGGAACTGGGACAGGTGCTTACAGTGCTTGTGTGGTGTGAGATTAATGCAGGAGAGATAAACTCTGTGTCTAAGCCCTTCAGCACAGTCCTGGCACATCCACCCACTGCTGCCTGGTTAGCTGGGCACAGCTTGTGCCCCACATGGTTTGGAACCCAGCGCTGTACTTGAGCCTGGATAGAACTTCACACATTGGGGTTTGTAGTGTCGCTGACAGCGTGCCTGGTACAGGTACAGGTCACCTGGAATGTTTGGGTGATCAGGCAGAGATCAGCATCCGGTGACTCCTCTGTGCCAGCCTGCCCCTGGCAGGGGGCTGTCCCTGACTGCTGGAGCTTCAGGGGCCAGCCATTAAAAACTCTTTTCCAGGTGTCCAGGTTGCCTTGGGGGCAGCCTGTGGAGGAGCCCAGCCCCAGCCCTGCCAGGCTGTGTGCAGGCAGCTATCCTGCCCTGCTGGGACACAGATGCTTTATCAGCCAGCGCTGCCGTATTGCTAACAAGGCTGCCAGGCTCTATTTTGCTTTTTCATGCTGTTCTGTGATTTTTTTTGCTTATCTGCTGCCTTCCTGTGCATGGCTCCTTTCTCCAGCAAAGACAGGAGTGAGTTTCAGGTATGCAGTAATGAAGAAGAAATTAAAATATCACTCCTTGATAGAGCAATCTCTGGCAAACCTCCCTCTCTAGTCAGATAACTCTAGTCAGTCAACTCTGCCTTCTGGAAATACTGAACCAAAGGCTGAACGAGCTGTTACTAAATTTCCATTTATTAAACTGTATTCCTAAACTTGATTTCAATTTCAGGAAACAGAAATAGATCAGATTTAACAGCATCTTTTTGGTACAGACTCATCATCATCTTTCCAAATGAGGTGAGATGGATTTGAATTTAATTTGTCACCTCTCCTTTGCCAAGTTATTTCTAGTTCTTAAATGATGGGATAATTTTCTTTCTGCAAAATTCCTTCCCGTATCTCTGTGAACCCTTTGATGGCTTCCCTGCCTCTGGTCTGCTGCAGCAAAAGTTTTACAGTTTAATAATGTATTGACTCTGCATGGCAGGGTATGGCCATTGTTCATTAAGGGAAGAACACTCAAGGGCGTGGGACCATGAGGGGTGACTGTGACAGTGAGAAAATGGCCCTGTCTCATTAACTTTTGGCTCTTTTCCTGTGCTGTTTCTGTCTCTTCCACTGTGTGTGCCTGTGTGTGCCCCTTAGCTCTGGCTTAGTTCATGCCCATGAGCAGTGCTGTGCTGGCTGCAGTGGCAAGGGCTGGTTGGATGTCCTGGAGCAGATACCCCCACATGGGGCAATGGAGACACTTCTAGAGGGGAAAAGCCTCTCAGCTAAACTGCTTGTCCTCATCTGTACTTATGAAAAACAAAGCATCATGTAATTTAGAAGACAAGTGGGAAAGTAAGCATGGGGGAAGAAGGGAGATGAATCCAGTGAGTTTTAGGAACACCTCTATTTCAGGAAACCAGTATATATACATTTCAATCTAATCTATGCTAGTAATGCCTAGAAGACTAGGAACAAAGCAGTTCTATAGGCAAAGCCCAAAAAGATAAGCAAAAGCCTCTAACACTAGCATTTGCTACATTGCAGGAGTGATGCTCCTCCCAATCTGAAAGTGCCTCTGTTCAAGAGCAGAAATGGAGAGGATAACTACAGACAAATTACAGATTGATGGTGAAAGCCGAGGATAAATTGATTTGCTCTCCTGGGAACAGACAAGGTCAGAGAATTACCAAGCCTACCTCCAGTCTCCTCTCTTGTTTCCCATTAGCAAATCTCATATTTTTCCTTTTCTTCCTTTTTTTTTTTTTTTTTGGAGTGTCTTGTGGTTGAGGGAGAAAGATAAAAAAAATCTGTTGGAGCTCTTGAAACATTAGATGTCTCCACTCAAGCACAGGGCACTCAGAAATAAAATGATTCTTAGAGAAGGAGAGAGAGAGCAAAAGGGGGTTTTTAAGCTCAAGAAATCAATGATGTGAGTCTATACCATCAATATAACGAGGCTGAATAGGCTGGTGTTGAGCCCAAAGAGCACTAAGGATCCATTCCAGTGTGTGCAGGTTATATGTGACATTCACTCAAAGCAGAAGCACCCATAGGATGTGTTTGTCCAGCACTGTACAAGTGAGTCAGTGCAGCAGCTCACCTTGTACAAATACTGCCATCCCTATCTCATCTGTTTTCCTCCTTCTTGGACATGAAACGTAAATAAGTTAAGCTTTGAATTTGGAATATTAATGAAGGTGAAGATCTTCCACACACAAAGGATTGCATAGAAAAGTGACCTTTCAAATGGATAATACAGGAAAAAGATGTAATGGTTTAGGGGTGGGAAGGAAAAAAAACAAAACCCAAACTAAGTTTAATAGTGTTTTTGCCTTGCTACCATGGAAAAGATGGTACCTCCAAATGTCACCCAGGCTGGCTCATGAAGGTTTGCAGCATCCCATGTAGGTGTTGCCCCTGTTTCACACCACAACTAAAACCACATCACCTAGTCCTGCTTAGTGTCCTATACTTCAGCAAAATACAAGCAGATGCAACCTGTGTCAGCTTAGCATCCTCCAACACAAAGATCTGGTAGGACAGTGGTGAAAAATGCCAGGTCCTCAGGAGGACCCAGCATGTACAACCTTCCCCTGTCATCCTTGGGTGAACAAACCCTTCTGTCCAGACTGGAAATTCTGTTGCAGGCAGGTGCCACTGGCCTTACTACCACAGACCTGCCTTCTCCCCGTGCTGTTTGGCTGCCATGGTCCAAGAGGTCTTCTACTGCCATGTCTTTGTGCCCCGTCCCTTTCCAGTGGTGAACCTCATTAGCCCTGACTGTATGCCCAGTCTGTATCCATCTCTGTCCCCAGCCACATCACCTTCCAGGCTTACACCACTGTTTAGGGCTCTTTGCTAGGTCACCACCTCCAAATCAGCTGCTGCTCATCATCTCTCCTTTGACAGCCAGGTCTGTATGTGAGCTGGCACTTACGGTGTGCTCTTGCCTTCAACATTGCTGACTTCCTCAAATGCCACCCCTGTCTCCAGCAAAGGCAGGAAGGACCATCCAGAGAACTGCAGGATGGTCAGTCCATATGATTCCGGCAGCTGAGGAGGAACAAACCCATACACCAGTACAGACTGGGCCTGACCAGCTGGAAAGGACCTTCTCAGAGAAGAGCCTGGGATGCAGGTGGAAACAAAGCTGATCATGGACCAGCAATGTGCCATGGCAGCAGAAGCAGGCAAGGCATGCATGGGGCTGCATGAGGATGAGCACTGCCAGCTGGGCAAGGGAGCTGTACCCTGCCTCTCTGCCTAGCACTGGTGAGACAGGCTGAGGGCTGGGTCCAGTGCTGGCCTACCCAGTACAACAGAGATATGGAGCAGGTCTAGGGGAGGGTCACAAAGATGATTTAGGGACTGGAGCATCTCTCATAAGAGAAGAGGCTGAAAAAGCTGGGACTCATCAGCCTGGAGAAGTGAAGGCTTGCGAGGCTCTGATCCATTTGTACATATGGCAGGGAGTAAAAAATACAGAGCTCTTCTCAGCAGTGACAGAGAGGGAGCAAGATGCAAAAGGCACAAACTAAAATACAGGAAAGTCTAGTTAAGCATAAGAAAAAATGCTTACTCTCAGAATGATCAAGCAATGGAAAAGGTTGCCCAGAGAATTTGTGGAGCTATTCAAAACTGGACTGGACATGGTCCCAGACAATTGGCACTGAGAAAAGATTCAGAGCAAACCTCAAGAGGTTCCTTCCAGCCTCCATAACTGTGAACAAGCCCATCATCCTGGGTTCTCACTCAAAAATAACACACAGAACCAGCCTCTCTGGGAAATGCAGCTGCAGCTGCCACAGGCAAACAGCTCCCACAGCCTTTCCTTTGTGGCTCTTCACACAGGTCTGTCCTGGCCTTAAACACCTGCAGTGACCCTTTGGCCCCTGTTTTGTTCTGGAACCCGCAGAGCCGGTGCAGTGTTTCATGTCAGTGTGCTCCCCTGTCCTCTTCTGCCACAGCACCTCACAAATGCCAGATGATATCTGAGGGTCTTATCAGTGTGTGGTTCAGAGGTATTCGACTTGGCTCCTGCCTTACACACTGATTGTTTCTCCTCCGTGACAGACACACCCAGGACATTGGATGCTTGTTTGCCTCCTGAGGGCTGTGATCAGCACGCACATCTCTGTGGTTATAGGAAGACTGCAAGTTGCATAAGCCGTGTGGTGGAGCAGAGCTAGTGGGTCTTATCTTCAGGATCCTCTGCCTGGTCGTCTCCCCTGCACAGCCTTGCCTGACAGCATGTGTTGCAGTGCTTCCTCTGCCTGATGCCACTTGCTGCCTCCCAAGCCAGGGGCACTTGAGCCATGTCAGCATCCTGCCATGCTGCAGTCACCACAGCAGTGCCTGAGTGCCCGAGCTCGAGTCAGCAGTCTTCTCTTCTCTCACAGCTCACATGGCCAGGAGAGTACCCACCGTGCTCATTTAAGCACAGCCAACCACCACTGGCATCACTGCACAAAGAAGTGTCACAGCTGGTCAGGTACTACAGGGGGACTGTGCAGTGAAGTGATTCCTCACTAGCTCTATTGCTTGCTGATTATTGACACCAATTAAATAGCCCATTATTGAGCCCTTTGGGGCTTACAGCTCTGTCTGTCCCCTCTGCTCCTGCCAATGCAGGATCTGACAAGTGAAGCTCTTTGCCACCCACATGAGATGCCAAGGCCTTGGTTTAGCCACCAGGCTGAAGCTCTCAGGTGTTTTGGCTGTACCTGTGCTCAAACAGGAGTGCAGGCCAGAGCCCTAATAGTGGCTCCATCATAGCCATCTTCTGCTCAGTACCTGCCACAGGCACCAAACCCATCCCAAGGGACTGTTTGGGGGCAACAATTCTCATTTGATGAGGACTGGGGAGGCTTTCTGCAGCCTAGAGAGAGCCCACACTACATGCCAAGCAGCTCTGCGTGCCCACCTCCGTGCCCAGAGCTGTACAAGCATGACTCAACTCAACACTCAGTTGAAAGGCCCTGTGCCTCCAGCTGCACGGGGTGATCTGATGCCACGTATCGCATCTTCCTGGCCCTGCTTAGCTTAGATTTCAGCACAGCATTTCAATTCCACAGCTGCTGCATACTGCTGTTAGAACACACCCTTTTAGAAAGGAGAAATACGGTGCTAGAGCTCATCATACAGTATTGCCAGCATTGACTTGGTCAGCAGATTGGCATCTTCTCTTACGTAGAAGGAGGAGGTGCTGTGGGAGCCCTCAAGTAGCAGGGAGTTGTTGGTGCCAGGCACCTGCCCTGCACATGCAGCCTGTGCTGGTCCTCCAGCCCCACTGACTGGCCCTGCTCGTCCTGGCCAGGGTGTGTGGCTGCACAGACCCCACATGCCCTGCTTGGGCTGGGACCCACTGCTGACTGTGCCACATTAGATCTACAGGTAACATCGCTTTGTTTCCTCCTCTCTCGCTCTCTGTGAACTGCTGATCAGGGTCCTGCTGTGCCTGGGGGAGGCAGAGGAGGCTTGGACGTGTGGCTTCTGCAGGGCAGTGAGATCCCTGTGATACAGAGGTAGGTTGTGACCTCTGAGACTTTCAATTTCTGTTCTTTCTCTGGGTACTTTACTTGGAATATCACAGCACACTTCCCAATACCAGCTGGGAACTGGAAATTAAATTCACTCCAACACAGGAAATGAGTAATTCTAAAAGGTTGGTCTATCTATCTATCTATCTATCTATCTATCTATCTATCTATCTATCTATCTATCTATCTAATTTATTTTGTCTAAGTTGAACCCTTGCATTCCTTTCCAGGGTCTCTCAAAGCAGAACGTGGTTAGCGTGACTACATTATTGTTTTCAAGGGATGCAGTGATAGATGAGCCTGAAAGAACACAAGTTTCAAAACAGAAGAGAAGAAAGTGCTGTGCCTTAGATCGCTGCATCTGAGAGAGCTGTGAACAAGGCTGGAGCAGGTAGTTTGCAGATTGCTTTGTGCTGTTTGCAAACAGGGGAAGAGCCCCTCATTCAGTGCCATGGCAGGACCCTCACCTGGGTCTCCTTTGCCACAGAGGCAGTTTTTCTGCTCACTCTCTGGCCATGCTTCTTCTCAGGGTGCAGCCCAGGGCCTGCTCAGCAGTGCTGTGGGTATATAAACATCCCTGGGAAGTACTGCCCTGTCCAAGTCCGTTCTGCGTCTTCATTAGATCTTTGCTGACAGCTGTCCATTTAATTTATAGGAGTCTTGGTGACAATCAGGGCTGTTGCCACAGAGGTGGCAGGTTTGAAGGCAGTTGATGCTGAAGATGTCATGCTATATCCCATACTTCACATCCCATTTTCCTTCTTCCTCTCCCTCTGGTCAGGTCCAGGTCCCTTCCGTTGCCCAGCATGGTTCCCATGCTGTCATGCAATCATCTCATCCACCACGTTCACCCTTCAGCTCCCTGCTGCCTGCTCACTTCTGAGCTCCCCCTAGAAGGAAGGACGAGGATTTTACACAAAAGACTGCCCCTCCAGTGCAGCTGCTTTCCCACTGGGAAAAACACTGGATGCTTGCCACCACAGTGTTACTAAAACACCCACTGTGCCTTCAGCCTCTGCCTTCCACGTCTTCCTCCAACCTCTCTCTTAAGGGTCTTGCAGAAGCCTGCTACTTCTTGAGCGGCTGGAGGAAGTGAGCCCAGCCCTGGCCTTTGTCCCCAGATGGTCACCAGCTTCCACAGTGGGGGACAGCTGCTGACCAGCTCTATGGTGGGGGAAAGCAGGGCACACTGCACAGTACTTTTGAGCCCCAGCCTATTCCTGGTCCTCCTCCAGCAGCAAGATGTTTTACAGCTGCCTCCATCCTTTTCTCAGGGCTGTAGGTTGCTGCCTAGCCCCTCTGGTGCTTCAGGCTTTTCATCTGCCCCACTTTAAGCATTTCCAGCAGCCACAGGATATGCCAATTTGTCAAGCTGCATCTCTTTAAAGATATGTTTTGCTCACTGCCCTATCAATGCTATCTGTCTGTCTTTAAACCCTCTGCTATTTTTCTCCAACCTCTTCCCAGCCTCTGGGTTGCCTCATGCCCTGGAGCACTTGTGAGCTCTGATGCTGGGAATTGCATTTGAGCCACATCTCCTGCTTCAAAGGTGACATTGGCCAGAGCCCTTTCACACTGCAGAGCCCAAAAGCTCTGGTTTGCCTGTGCTGTACTTCAGCACAGAGGCTGCTGCTGGCATTGCAGACCAGGCAATGGGGAGAAACCTGGGCATCAGCCGTGCCAGCAAAGTTCTGCCTCGTGCCATTAGTGAGCATAACAGTGTGGCAGTTCCCTGCTGCTGACTGTAGTTCAGAGAGGTTTTCCTCAGGTGACACTCACCTTCCTTCCAGGGTGCAGGCAGCGAGCAGCAAGGCTCTCTTGGGAAATCCAAAACTGGCAAAGAGCTCTACACAGGAGTCACATCAGTGCCTGCTAGTGCCCAAGACACCTACATGTCCTCCCAGCAATTGAGTTATTGGTGTGTTTTTCAGATACTTCAGAACTGAATTCTGATTTGCAGGCAATGCCTTCACCAGCTGGCCACAGGGTCTGTATTGCTTGTACAGGCAAATAACTGCTTAACCAGGCAGACATGGTGTCCCCTCCCGTATCTCTGAAAGCTGTGGGACTTCACAAGACCTCTTACCACTTCACTCCACTGGCAGAGTAGTAAAAAACTTAAATTAAAAGTTTGGGTTTTTTTCCGGAGTGCATTTAGGTGCAAGCAGAAATTCAGTGATATATACTCAGAATCACCAGTTCAGAGAATTGTTCCGTGTGAATGTCACATAAAGCAACGCGGTACAGGATAGGGTCTGATGAAAGTTGATTTTTATCAGCCCATGAACTCACACTCTTCACACAACCAATACTATTGAGAAACATCTTGCAGCCAGTGTGAGGGAGGCTCAGTAGCTACTACTTACATCTCATGGATTTCCGAGGGTGACAGGACGCCTGCCGTGAGCTGGATCCATCTAATGCAGCCCTTAGTGGCAAATTCTGTGTTCCCTCTTTCACGTTGGTCTTGCTGCCTTGCATCTGCAGACTCATACTCTCTCCTGAATGAATGGGCTTAAAATCAGGTTAATCCTTCCACCTCCCACTCCCCTCCTGACAAGGTGGAGAGCAGCATACCTCATTCTCTCCCTTAGGGTTTCAAGCATTCCCTTGGAGTGCAGGAACTCAGATTCAGCTCTGTTTTCCTCAGCTTGGAGAAGGAGCTCCAGGTTCACAAGGCAGTCCAAAGGCTCAGATACCTGCCCAGTTGGAGCAGACCATGAGGATATCTACCAAGTGACATCTGCTATGAATCTGCAGCCCTTCACCCCCTGATCTGTCTCCCAGGCCAGTAAAACTGATAGAAAAGCTTTTGCTCATGGGTTGTGCGTGGCTTTAGCTTTGGTTGCTGCAATCCCTGCCTAGCTCTACACCAAGCTGAGGGTAATTTTACCTCATCTGCACAGCTTGGCTTAAGGAGTTCATGTTCGTATTGTCACAGAATGTCCCCACTGCTTATGGAGGCTCTTCTAAGTGCTGTTTTTCCTCCTCCCCCCAGTACTTCCAGAGCTCCCTATTTAATAAAGGTCATCTGACAAGTGCTATGGGAAGTGTATCTTGAGATACTTATTCATAAGCTAAGTGAACATAAGCAAAGCTTGACAAAGGATGCCAAATGGTGACACAGATTGACTGAGAAGGACAGCTCTGTAAACTCAAATTCACGTTCATAACAAAGGAAATATTTCCTTAAAAACACCTTTTTATAGGAAAATATGCATCTATTAAGAGGTCTTACCATGTCTTTTCCCATTTCAGGTCTCAGAACATCATACAACATCTAGAACTCAAGACAATGAATGTGTCTAACAACTGCAATACCTCAAATCTAGAACTGTATCACCATGTTCGCCTCATTGAATTTGCTCTGTATAACCTCATTTTCTGTTTTGGAGCATTATTTAATGGCCTTGCCCTTTGGATGTTCTTCTGCAAGATAAAGAAGTGGACAGAAACCAGGGTGTATGTAATCAATTTAGTCTTTGCAGATTTCTTTGTCATCTGCACCCTGCCTTCCATGGCTTATTTGCTCTGGAATAAGTCAACCCGAGGTGAACTCTGCCAGTTTATAGAGGCAATGTATTTTATCAACATGGTAGTGAGCATCTACATCATTTCATTTATCTCCATTGATCGATACATTGCCATAAAGCACCCCTTGAAAGCCAGGACCTTCAGGTCTCCATCAAAGGCTGCCCTTCTCTGTGGGTTTCTGTGGGTCTTTGTGATAATCGGTGCCACCTTACAGCTCTGGAAGAGACACGCTGCTCTCTGCTTCCAGACCTACACCACCACGCCTGCTGCTCTCACCCTGCTTGCCATTTTCTTTGTTTTTACTCTCCCGTTTGCAATCTTGATTTTTTGCTCCACAGAAGTCATCAGGAATCTTAAGAAACATCTGAACACAAATTCGCCGGAGGAGAAATCAATCCAGAAAGCCGTACACATTATTTACGCAAATCTGATTGTATTTGTGGTATGTTTTCTGCCAGCCTATCTTGGGCTGCTTGCCAGGTTCATAATGGAGAGCTTTGGAGCTACCTGTTTCCTGCTCTGTGTTATGAAGAACTTCTCCTCCATGATGAGGTGTATTGCCACGTCCAACTGCTGCCTCGATAGCATCTGCTACTACTTTGTGACCAAGGAGTTCCGTGAAGCCCTTCCACTGCCCAGACCCAGCACTGAAAAAACAGATCAAATCCAACCCCTTACAGATACACACTTGCTAAAAGAAAAGGGGGGGCAAACCCCACCAAATTCAACCTCCCCCTAACATTTGTAACATTAAGAGAAAATGCAGCTTCAGCACTGTTGGGATAACTACTGTTCTTTCTCTCTAGTGAGTTCTTTATTAGGTTTAGTGTTACTATGTCAACTGCAATTTATACTCCATGTTTCTATTAAACAAATAGGTCACAGAGATATGTGTATGTAGTTATTCACATGTCTCCCTTCTGCTTTCTAGCACCTGCTTATTACTCTTACAGGAAGACAGGTGACCCTTGTATGTGTCCCTGTTTTAGTTCATTTTGCAGCTAAAGACAATTGATCCTTACTGCAAACATGTAGAAAAGAATATCTAATGTTTTACTTCATTGTGTATTTCAGATTGTTTGAACCATTAAAATAATCCAGTTAATTTTGTGTCATCTTCCTTTGGCTGGCAGGGGACTAGGGGTGGGTTCAGGTGGTACCAACACATTTACAAATACATGACCCGACAAAACAACCTGGACTCTCCTGACTCAACAGGTCAAACAGGTGTGAAGGAACACTTTTAGAGTGAAAACAAGACTTCACCATGCCATAAAGGCACAAGGTCCAGATTTCAGAGCTGAGTCCTCCTGCTGGCTCTGCTCCAGCTGCACTGCTGAGCCCTGGCACAGAGACACCTCTTTAGAGCAGCCATCCCCGAGGGGCTGTTGGTCCCACCGTGGGGAAGCTGTTTTAATGCTGCCTAGGCATTTGCCACCTGTGCATTGCTATTCCCTGCTTTTGTGTGGCACCAGGATGGCCCCCAGGTTCACCCTCCCAGCCAGCTCAGGATCAGACTATCACCCCCTCAGCTGAACACACCCAGATGGAGGCAGGTGGGTCTGGGTTTCCACAGCCTGCCCACATCAACACCCCTGACATTTCCATTGAGAAAATGCATTTTTCCATGAGTCAGCAGCCTGGAAAAGTCAGGGGAGGTAGGGAGTGGATTAACTCCCTATGTGTTATTCAGATGCTCCCTAGAACTAGGCCTGTTTCTTTTCTGAATACTGAAAAATGCCCAAAACAGCCCTGAGTTCTCCACCAGCAATGCTCACAGCGTTCCAGGAGACAGTGTGGAGGAGTCTTTCCTGCCCACTTACGCATCTTCCTCTGTGACACACATCTGCCTTCCGTGAGCCCACAGCTGATGCTCAGTCTGCTGTTGTCACCTTCGAGATTGTGAGCTCCAGAGACATGAATCAATGCGACGAATGCCGTGGCAGGCAGAGCCTGTCAGCTGGCTCACACAGATGGCACTGCTACTGCTGTAGCCAGTGGACAGCAAAACCCATCCACATGACTATAAAATATCACCAGGGCACACACTTAGCCATGTTTCCAAAGGCTCCCAGTGATGCTGATGAACAGTGCTACCTACACACCTGCTTGCTGCACAGAGGGCAAGCCCGCCCACAGCATCTGTCACCTTACTTGTAAAGCCACCAAAGGGCAGCACGCTGGGTCGCCGTGCCCTGGGCTCACTGTCACTGTCACTTCCCCCTGGGGAAGGTCATTGTCCCCGCAGCGCTGCCTGCCCAGGGCACGCTCTGCAGCCACCCCAGAGGCTGCACAGGCTGCTGGGCTCCCTGGGGAACCTGCGGCTGCCAGAAGGGCAATATCCAACCATTATGGGGCTTACTGCAGAAATTGTTTTCCCATGCCTGAAAATATTACATTTTAATTGCCAGCTTGCGTGAGGAGAGGAGGGGGAGTGCCCTTGGGGTGGAAGAACTGGTGGTGGAGCGCTGAGTGGAGCAACAGAGGGCACCAGAGACTCCATCAGCCCGAAGAGGTGATAAATGAAGCGGGTTTGGTGCGGCGGAGCTCACTCGTGGGTTTCAGCGCCGCTGAGCTGTGGCAGCGGGCTCTGGGACAGCTGTGCCCTGCACAGACACGCGTGGCACCCACGAATCGCCTTCCCTGTGTCTACTCTGCCAGCCCCCTGAGGACTCACCCCACCTGACGGCCTCGCAAGAAGCAGGTAATGGTTTTGGATTCTCCCCACCCCTGTGTGAGGCAGCGTGCTCTGCTCTGTGCCTCAGGCTGTGCTTTCTCACCTCCAGCCAGGGCTCCTCCTTGGGGACACAGCGGTCAGCCCCCAGCTGGACACAGGTACCTTGGTTCCCTCCTGCTTTCACAGGGACTGTCAGGACTCACTGTTTGGCAGCTACAAGTGTGCCACTATTGGGGGTGTCTTCATCCCCTGCTGCAGGGTCACAGCAGTGCTCTTTCCCATGCCTCTTCCATGAGCGTGGGCACACCTGGCTCCAGGCACACTGTGGCACACGCCTTGGGAAACACCCTGGGCTCTGTGCTTGGATGGTTTTGAGGGGGCTGGGATACCCAGCCCAGTGGGCTCAGCTGCTCCTCGGGGCAGTGGTATGCATGCAGAGATTGGCTTTGTCACTGCAAGGTGACCACAATAGGCTGAAAGGGAACAGTTGCAGAGTAACCACTGTAAGGACAGTGCAGCCGAGAGCCTGTGTGGCTGAAAGCCCAAGAGCACTAGGACAACAGCTGAATGCTAGTTGCTCCATAAATTCTACCCTAAAAATGACTGTATCCTGGTGGTTCAGTAATGCCATGCCAGTTCTGGTGCTAGGGCAGGTGCTGTGCTTTCCTCTTTAGTTGCCAGATATGTCTCCCAATCTTGGACGCTAAAAGCAGTTCACTTATTTCATGCAATCAGTTTCACTTCAGTTTTCCTGTTAAAGTTTAGAAGCTGCTGACTTAGGAGGCAATGTATTTATAAAAGATTGTAGGAACCTGGGCATTTTCCATGTCTGCTTCTTTGTAAACACTTCCTTTATGAGCTGCAGACAAAGTCTAATTCATCCTCCTTGCTGGTAGCAGATGCCCTGCAATATTTAAAGGATTACCAGAAGGTAGTCTAAGTTTGCAGATTCGTGTTTTCTGCTCTAGAAGAATTTTGGCTTCCTACCTTTGAAGGCTGAGATCAGACACCTGTTCTCACTTTCCCTTCTTTCTCTGGAGACCTATGATGTGCTAGGGCTGCTGGTACTCACACTGAAATGTTCCTCCCCAGCACCCTGCAGCAAGAAGAGTGGATTCATGCCTGGGGGCAGCCTGTCCACAGCAGGCACCCACCCACCAGCCTGCAGCAGTGTTCCCACTGCCCCTGGGGGTGCAGCCACCTAAGCTACCCACACCTGGAAGAATTCAAGTCCTGAGGAGGTTCTCAGGCCTGAGCAAACCCATGGGATGCCTTCAGCAACAAAGCAGGGGCCTTGGAGGGGATATGGGCAATGCTGCCCAGCTCTGCTGTGGGCTGCCCTAAAGGCAGTGGCTCTCTGATAATCGCAGCAAAGGCATGACAACAAAAATTACCATTCTGCTTTGCAGACTCTTTGCTATTACCCAGGACTGGAGGGAGGTGAGGCAGGCTTGACCCACCAGTAGCTGCAAGAGAGGGTTGTCTGTGTGTTTTTGTTATCTACCAGCAAGTGTAACTTTGATGGCTGGGGGACTGATGGTGCTGATGAGGCCACCAAACCCCTCCAGAGGCTGCCTACATGTGCAGTGCATGAGAGCTGCAGGGCTGTGAGAGGGGGGCACTGCAGCAGGAGTAGCCCAGAGGACCTGTTGCCAGGCTCAGTGTCATGCCTGCACTCTTTCCTTGCAGAGGCAGCCCAGCATGAACAACAGCACTGAAAATAGCACGCTGCAAGATGACATTGCACTGCTTCAGCTGATTGTCTACATCCCAGTGCTCACTTTGGGGATCCCACTGAACACGATTGCCTTATGGGTCTTCTGCTGCAAACTCAAGACGTGGACCGAGACCAAGGTGTACATGATCAACCTCATCATTGCAGACAGTTCCCTGCTCTTTACGCTGCCTTTCATAATATATTTTACCAAGTACAACTATCCCATAGACCAGCTGTGCATTGCCATACATAACATCTATTTTACAAACATGCCTATGAGCATCCTTATCATCACCCTGATTGCGATCGATCGATACATTGCAATCAAGTTCCCTCTAAAAGGGAGGATTCTCCGATCCCCGCTGAAATCAGCTTCTATCTGTGGCCTTCTTTGGATAACGCTGATAATTTATTCCATCGTCTTTCCAAAATTGAACAACAGGTGGGAAAAATTCTGCTTTCAGAGACGAACTCTTGAACCTAATTATTTGTCATTATTCTCTGTTATCTTTGGGTATTTTGTTCCCTTAGGGATTGTGATTTTTTGCTCAGTACAAGTCATCAGATGTCTCAAAAAGAAGATGGCCACAAACCCTCATGAGACAAAATTAGTCCAGAAAGCCATGCACATTATTTCTGTGAATTTGTGTGTGTTCACTGTATGTTTCTCACCTTTGCACATCACATTGCTCGTGAGGTTTGCAGTGGATGTTGCTGGACTGTCTTCTCTGGTCCCAGGAGTTAGCACCTGTATTAAGATCTCTGCATGCCTAGCAAATTCTAACTGCTGTTTGGATGCATTTTGCTACTACTTTGCAGCCAAGGAATTTAAAGAATTTTCCTCTGTGTTCCCCACCTGTATATCTATGAGGTCCAAGACAAACCCAAGCCAAGAGTCACAGCCACCCACAGATCAAGTCATGGAATGAACAAGGTGTAGTGAATGTCAGTGGTTAAGTGCCATGGTGCTGCTGAAGTTTTGAGGCAGAGGGAATGGAACCACCAAAGGTATTTGCAATCATTGTAGGTAGAGGCATGCCTGCAAAAAGGGCCAATGCCCTCCAAAGGGTCTGATATTAACTTGAATTTTGTCCTTCTGCCCTCGCTGACTTGACTCCACCTCTGATTATAGTCTTGTATCATTGTATTGCAGCTTCAGGCACCTCCAGGTGATAGCTGTATCTTGGTTGGCTTCATGTCTTCCAGTGTCTTCTGACTTGTAAACCTCTAAAAAATTTCCCTCGGGGACTGAAAGCCCATGTTCTGGTCATTTAAATCTAGAGACAATTAACTTTCTTAGTGACACCTAAAAATAGTTCCCCTACAAGCCTGTCCCCTTCTCATGTCTGCAGGACACAGTCCGAAACTGCTGCCTAGGCATTGGCCAAACAACATAGCAGATGACTATTCCCATCACAGAAAGCATCTCCCATCCAAAGGCTAGATCTACTTGGTGTCAATACTTTGGCAGGTGGCCCAACATGAGGGAGGCTGCAGTGAGCAACTGTGGAATAAAAATGGATGAAATTACTCGTGTCATTAAGTTCATGATTTGTGTCCCAATTTTCTTCTTTGGTGTATTATTTAATGTTCTAGCATTACTGGTGTTTCACTGCAAACAGGGCAAAAGGGCTATGTGTGTGTGTGTGACCAGTTTAATCATTGCACACTGTCTGGCCCTCATTCTGCCTTTTAAAGTTGCTTTTCAAAGACAAGAAAAGATACAAGAGACAAATAGCAGCTGGTCTTAAAAAACACCTATTGGTTAAGGAGATGTGTGAGTGTTGCTTCACCCATATAGCTGTCAACAAATATGCTACAATTAACTATTGTCAGAGAGCAAGATGCTCCTTGACAGGCAGCACTTGCTATCCAGGCAAGTGGTATTCAGCTAAGAAAAAGCCTTCTTCTTCAGAAACAGCACAGAGAGTCTTCAGAAACACTTTTGGCTCTAGGATCCCCTTCTGGGACTTTGCATCTCATTGGTTGTAAGGAATGCCTGTTCCAAAAAATTATTGTGTTTTTTAATTATTATTTTGAAAAAAAAAAAAGAAAAAAGTGAAGGTTGATTCACATCCACCTGTTTTCCTTGTTTTCTCCAGGCTAACATGGGGCACCTTGTCCAATTTCCAAATACATTGTCCACTCTGGAATACAGAACAGGAATGCTTTTGTATGTGTGGCCCTATGTATATAGGTCTCATAATAACAGCAAATACTACCTGTTGAGATGCTATTTGCTCCTGTTTTGTAACCAAAGAATTTCAGAGCACTTTCTTCCTGCCCAAGCCTAGAGTTTTTAAATCAAGGAAGGATCACAGACAAGGCACTTGATTAAACTAAATACTTCTGTGGCTTCACCCTAGCCAGCAGGTAAGCACTACACAGCCACTCACTTGGTGCCAAAACCATACAACAGCTGCACTAAAGAACTCAGAGCTGGCATTCCTATACACAGCCAAACTTACAGTATCTAGAGCCATATGAAGTTAATGCTTTTGTCTTGTAGGGAACAAATTGAGGTCTTACACTGTTTTTGTTCTAAATTTAAAAAAAATATGTCTTCCTCTTTCTTACTGTAAAGAGGAATGTAGTTGACTTCACAATCCCTGTCAGCATTAAGTAATATTTTTGGTTATTTGCACGGAATGCAATGAAAAGAAAAACCAAAACATACTTTTGCAAGTGAAAATCTTATAGCAATGTATCTATAGTAATATATCTATCTCATAGTAATATATCTATAAACAAATATTCACTTATTACCATTGGAGTCCTCTATTCTTAATGCTAAACCTATACTGGAGATTGTGAGAGAAGACTTAGCTATGACAGTATAAAATCTGCCTCACAACAGGATATTTAACAATGCAACCCAAAGATGAGCAAGGAGTTTTCTGATTCCCTGAAGATATATGTTCTGCCTTGGACAAAGATTATTATCTGTTTTGTATGATAAGTTTATGTGGGTTTCTGACATCTTCCTTTAGTCTGAACTAAAGCTCAGCCCCTTGAGTGCTCCAGTAAATGGAACAGATGAGTTATCAGTGCCTGGGCCACAACAAACTACCAGCCACCACACAGCACTGGAACAGCAATCTGTGAGAACATCAACAGGGTTATCCCCAAATCTTTTCCATTTCCTAGCCCTGGAGTCTGACAAATGATGGTAGAGAGCAGCAGGCACAGTCCATCAGCAGCCCCAGGCAGCAGGGCTGAATCACTGCGTTTTGCTTATGTTTCAGCAAGATATAACTTTCCTGTCTCTACAAAGAAAAAAATGCCAACAATGGCTTCAACCTCAAATGGTCAAAGGGATGCTGCAGTAAAAATTTAGACCTGAGAAAAACAAACAAACAAACAAACAAACAAACAGGAAAAGCCTGCAAGGTAATCCAGAATCTTGCTTCTATGGGAGTGAGTAGCCATCAGACTGAGCATTTTTATGCCTTCTTTGCAGGAAAGGCAAAAACTGGTATGAGACAGTATTTTGGTGTTTGGTGGCGTTGGGGGCAGGCCTGAAACCTGAGTTCTCGCCACAGGTTTGAGCTCCAGGAGGCTGAAGGACACCTGCTGGGGAGCTGTGAGGTGGGTGCTGCTGTCAGGTTTTGGGGGTTTCCCTGTGCTTCGGTTCCCTTGGTGCAGCACCGCTGTTCCCACCACCAGCACTGCCTGGCAGTGTCCAGGGGACTCTGCAAGCACTGGAGCAGAGCAGGCAAGGGGAGGCTTTGCTGTGCCCTCCCAGGTGTGTTTCACAGAGACACACAGCCAGTGTCTTCAGTGCTGGTGCTGCAGGAGTGTGGAGAGGGTTATAGCACAGAGAGCCCTGCCAGCATGTTCTCTGCTTTGTGGCTCAGCTCCAAACGCTTCTGAGGAAGGGGAAAGGGGAAAGGGGAAACAGCCCCAAGAGCCAGGGCTGGTTGTTGCGTGGGATTGGTGCAGTTACCCGAACACTGCCATTTCACAGACTGTCCACGCTAAAAATAAGACTGACATGTTCTGCTCCCAACCCTGTAGTTCTGTTTTGGTCAAGATCTGCTGTTGCAACATCACATCTTATTGTGAGAAAGCCAGGAAAAAATCTCACATGGGGCAGAGACCTGGCAGAACCCGAATGCTGCAGGGTGACAGTGTCCCATGTTCCCCTCCCATGTATGGAAATGGTACTAGTACGTCTCTCACTTTGCCAGAGGGTCTGACCCACCAGAGCTGGAATCAGCAGGGCATGGTCTCTGCAAGAAAGGGGTGATGGAGATCTTCCCTGGCCAGGAAAGGATGCAGGAGCCCATCAAACCTGTCTGTCAGCAATCTGTACCAGGGTACAGGGACACCTCATCAGAAGGGCTTTCTTTGGCTGATAAACACTCTCAAGCAGGACATCAGGCCGAGCTTAGAAAGGAAGGAAAAACTATTGTGCAGAGCAGAAATCAATCTTATAGATCAAAAAGTGTAAATATTAATCAGATCTTAGCAAATTCTTCCCTTAGATATGAAAAGCTGTCTAGAAATTACAAGCAAAGAAGTGAGATCATCCAGTACTGCTGCTGATATAAACAACATCATCCAGATCTGTCCTGAAAACTATCTGATTACTTTACTGCAACTTTCAGTAAGGATGAGGAATCAGAGAAGCCTAAAATTTTAAAAGCATGAAATCTCACACCAGCAACCAGGCTTTTAAATGTCAGCCAAAGCAGGAGTGGGGCAGAGACCACAAACACAGTCCCTTTTCTAGGACTGGGGAACAAAGGGAAGGCTGTGGCCAGTAACAACGTCACTATGCTCAGATCTGAAAAAAATGCAGTTTCACAACACATTTGAAATATTGGATGGGAGGGAACAAATTGAAAGGCAAAAGTTAAATGGCTCTTTACCTTACAGGAATACTTTGCCCCACCGGCTACTTTCATTAAGAAAACCAGTTTTCCAGGCACAATGCAGTAGGCAGTGTCAGTAAAATGCCCTTTGGGGCACACAGGGAGCAGCAGAGATCTCTGTATTGGCACTCGGTGGAGCTGTAGGCCCCCAGACTGCCCTGCCAGCGAGGAAGTGAGACACAGCACGAGTGTCACCTGCACTGAGCCACATGGGTACAGCACTCACAGGACAGAGACAGGCTGAGAACTGCAGAGACAGGGGAAATACCAAGTGAGCATCACTGGCCCATGGCAGAGGTGATTAAACATGTGACTGGATGGAAGGAGGGGGCTGTGAGCAGCTGCAGCCTAGAGGGTGGCTGATGGGGAGATGAGGTGGAGAGAAGAGAAGCGTGGGGATCCTGATGCAGCGCTCTCCATGAATCTGACAGAGAGCTGAGAGCCTCACCAGGGGACATGTAAGTTCTCCACAGATAACAATTTATCCTAGCTTTGCCTAGCTGGTGTTGAGTTTGCTTTGACATATCGTGGTGAACCTGCTGATCACAGCCAGCTGTTTTGTGCCTGGTGCCACAGCTTGTCCCTCTGTTGAAACCTCACCTGGCTGAAGGGAAACCCTCGTCTGCAACCACAGCACCAAGGTGTGGATGGGAAGCACCACAGTGGAGAGGTGCTATGAGCTGAGCTCCTCCAGGCTTGATTCTGACTGCTCTGGGTTTATACTGCTAGAGATTGACTTGACACAGACAATAGGAGTGTGTGAACAACACAGAATCACAGAATATTCTGAGCTGGAAGGGACCCACAAGGATCATCGAGTCCAGCTCTTAAGTGAATGGACCATGCAGGGACCTTGAGGATGATGGAAAGTTATTTGTACAACGGTGAAACTATCACAACCCAGAAGGTGGATGACTTTGAAAACTAAAGTACTAAAAAGGAACATGACAAGAAAATTATGTTGGTTGGATATCAATGAGCTGGGTGTACTAATATGTCCGTAACTACTTATAAGCCTCCACTAAGAAGTAGCCACAAGAAAGGCAACAGCAGTCCCTAGAAACTCAGAAGTATTTAAGGGTAAGCCCTATACTGACTATGCACTTGCAAGGAATTATTTTCAAAGTCTGGCTTGTGATGCACAGATAGACAATGCATAAATACTCCTGTAACTGCTCTAAGATGACCTGGAAAGTGGGAAGGGGAAATATGTCTGCCTAAGACAGCAATTCAAGGTACTAATATCGGGACCTTTAAGCTTATTATCAACTTCTCTGAGCTGTTCTGGTGAATGGGCAGCCAAAGAGCAGTCCCTGGCCAGCAGGCACCTGCAGAGCAGGGCAGCCACAAAGTCAGCAGGTCAAAGGGTCACAGTGTCACCTTTCCTCAGAATTGGTGGCTGATGAGAACTATAGAAGGCAAGAGAATTACTGACTGCGATTCAGAGTGAAACCCCTGTGTAATAATCCCAAAACTGCCTGCAAACCACAGCCCTCGCCTCTCCAACAGCTTTGGGACTGGGGGCCTGTCGGGGCTCCTCTTTCAGCAGGTGCTACTCCCTGCTCCAGTCCCAGCAGGAGTGGCAGTGTGGAAGGCAGAGAGGAGCCCTCAGGACCTTCCAGGGCAATGGGTCCCCTCCAAGCAATATGCACCATCTGTTGGGTGAGGAGGGTCAATGGGCATTGCCCAGTGAAACATCAGGAAACGGAAAGAAAAGGAAAGGAATAACACAAAGCCATGGCTTTGATGGAGGAACTGCTGCAGGGACCACATGACAGACCAGCGTTTCACCTCACTGCAGGGCTGTTGCACTCAACAGGAGGTGGTACCAGCCACACCAGCAGCCACAGCCCCAGCCAAGTGTGCTCAGGAGGGGTGGGGGTGCTTTCTTGGCCAGCATTGCTGCTGTCACAGCCACAGCACCTGGCTGGGGATGTGTGAGGAGCACTGCTCACCGTACCTGCACGGCACACCACGGCTGCTCTGGAGGAGCACTCACTCTCTTCAAGGACACCAAGCGAGCAGGTAATTTCTCCTGGCTGTTTACTGACATGGTTATTGGAATCCTGCAAAGCATTACCTTTCCCCAGCCATGGGGAGACACCAAAATGGTGGTGGAGAAGCAGAAAGGGTCAGAGACAATATATTTTCAAAGGTTTGTTTTGATACGGGCTGCTTTTGACAGGTTTTGGATGCTTATAGGCTGTCTCAGCCTTTGCTAGATCTCCCTGTTGTCTGTTATGATCTACCCTTACATCTTATGGGCTCATAAGTCATTTCTCTTGTACAAAAGGCAGAGCTGCTGTGGGTATCTGCTGTTCCCTCACCTCTGAAGAGGTGTCCTGGCATGATTCCTCTGAGGCATGATTTTCAAAGCTAACCAAGAGCTGTAGATGCACATAGATGCTGCAGCAATGCCTTATGGTTTACTCTCTGGTTTACTTTTGAGCCCATGAACCTGTACCCATAGAGCCCTGTTCCCCTTGCAGGGAAAATCCAAAGACATATCAGATATCTTGAGTCTTTTCTGTCCATGAACAGTTGCACCTGATATATGGTCCTATGTTAACTTGTCCAAAGCAGGAGGACAAAAACCAGTATTGCCCTTAGATCCAAGGTGATAAAACCACCCATTAAGCTCTTCTCTTTCACATGGCTGCCAACCACATTTCTTGCAATGCCATCGGTGGGTTTTTGTGTATTGGAATTGTGGCAGATTGCTGTTATAGTTCTGAGATAAAGACAACTTTGATGATCCTTGAAAGGAAGCAAGCAGACCATAATACTCTGATTCTCGCTGCAGACCACTAAATGGAGACAGGATTCAATGGCAGCTCAAACTAATGAGAGAGGTGGTAATAATTGCTCTTATCACTAATGAGAAGTGCTGCAGAGACAGCTCAGCACTGAAGGGGAGGACAGCTGTCCTTTTGCCGCACATCTCCCGTGGCATTTGGAGCTGTGGGGATTTGGCTGGCTTCAACTGGGCACCACTCTAAGGGAAGGGATGAGAGCCGGGTTTAGGCTTCCCCTTTCCATTATCAGGTGTTTGTATCAGCTCACATAACTCTTAGCTTCAGGATATCTGCTGCTGGCTGATCGAAGTCTGACCCAAAACAGAGGCCCAAGCGCTTTCCCCTGCCTCTCTCCTGGAGCCATCTTCCCAGATGGTACCCAAAGAGAACCTGTGCTTTTCTCTCCTTCACAACTGATCAGAAGTGTTCCTGACCCTCTTCTTCCCTCCAGATAACCCACAGCCAGCTTTGCACAGTCATCTCCATGGTCACATTTTCATGGTTGATAAAGTCCTGTACTCTTTGAATTAGAATGAATCATTGATTCAATCCAGAGCCTCACTTCTAAAAAGGTTTAATCTGCTTTTGCAGGAACTATGCCTTTTACCACCCCCCAAATGAACAACAGCAACTGCAATATCATGGTCCATGATAGTTTTCGACTTGTCCAGCTCTGTGTTTATGTCCCAGGTTTGGTTTTTGGCGTTTTGCTGAATGTGTTGGCGCTGTGGGTGTTCTGCTGCAAACTCAGCAAATGGACAGAAACCAGATTATACATGGTCAACTTGGCTGTGGCTGACTGCTTGCTGCTCTTCATCTTGCCTTTTAAAACACTCTCCCAGTTCCAGCATCTGAAGGCAGACAGGTGGTGCCTGGTTCTGGAAGCGGGCTATTTCATAAGCCGCTTTATGAGCATCAGTATCATCACCATCGTAGCAGCTGATAGGTACCTTGCAATCAAGCACCCTTTGAAAGCCAGGGCACTGAGGTCACCTCTGAAGGCAGCCTTTGTCTTAGGATTTCTCTGGATAGTCATCATCTGTGAGATGATCCTCATTAAAATATTAGAGGAACGAGGACAAAATGGCCTTTGTTTTGAAAAATCTACT
Organism: Xenops minutus; assembly: GCA_035221455.1. Classification (NCBI taxonomy): domain Eukaryota; kingdom Metazoa; phylum Chordata; class Aves; order Passeriformes; family Furnariidae; genus Xenops; species Xenops minutus. The sequence continues at coordinate 24,213,649 of JAWWEE010000010.1, forward strand.
AGGACACCCTCAGGGGTCACACTGGGTGTCGTTATTGTAGAGTTTTTCATACCATTGATCATCTTGAGTTACTGCTCCATACAAGTCATCGCAGAACTCAGGAGAAAGAAGAGTGGCAACTGTCACAAGGAAAAGTTAATCAGGAAGGCTGTCTATATTGTGTCTGCAAACATGGCTCTGTTCATCGTGTGCTTTTTACCTCTTCACCTCGGGCACCTCCTTCGCTTTATAATGGACTCCATCGGCTCCAGCTGCTCTGCAATACAGAGTGTTAACAACTTTGTTCACTTTGCATCAGTCCTGGCAAACACAAACTGCTGCCTGGATGCTGTTTGTTACTACTTTGTCAGCAAGGAATTTAAGGAAGCATCTTCCATGCCAGCAATGTCCAAATCTGAAGAAACTGAAATTCGCCTTGGATCAGTTTTTGTGTAGCTGTGACAAAGAAACAGAGGCTATTCCAAATATGAAAAAATAATGAAGAATTCAGGGTGAAACCACTGCAGAGGAAGAAAGGATGGTGTTTCTTTAAGTCACAAACATTTTTGGGGTTTAGTTATTAATAATGCACAATCCCAGTAACAGAGGCAGATTTAGCCTGCTTTAGACAACTTTACAGCAATGAAATAGCTACAAAATGGTCACCATTGCAATACAAGGGCAGAGGACATTGCAATTGCTTTTACTGTGGGAAAACTTTACATCAAAAATGTTTGAGTAAAATGGCATTAAAACTACTATCCAAAGAGTTGGTGCAGGGCAGTGGGAATAAGGACTCTGTATAAGGACTCTATTCAACCTTATAATGTAAATGACTGTCTAAGGAAAGTGTTCCAAAGAAATCGACCTAAATAAAGTTGTGTCACTAGCACAGAATTCAGTTTCATAATGAGTTAAATGGAAAAGGTGGGAGTTTGGGTGGTGCAGGACCTGCTCTGCTGTCTGCCCCCAGGGGGATAGCTCATCTTCTTGCTGTCCAAGCAAGAGGCAGCAGGTGTGAGCTGCAGCCGAGACTGGGATTTTCCAGGGCAGAGCACTGCATGGCACCACCAACAGCTATGTAGGTGAAACCACTAAAAGGCCTCAGACCACATGCCCCAAGGTGGGATGTACCAGACACACACCTCCACTCAAATGTCCTAACCCCAGCCTGCATGTGCTGGGTCAAACCCTGCTGCCACCTGAGCAGCCTTACAGCCCTCACACCCAGTGGGGGCCTTTGCACGTGCCAAAAGGAGAAACCATCTCAAGGACAGCCCCTGCTGCAGGCACTGGCTACTCAGAGCCTTCCATCCACCTGGGCAGTGGCTGTATTGCTGCCCAGCAAAGCCCCTGCCACCTGAACAGAACAGTAGCAAACCCTCGCCAATTCCCAAGGGGATGCCGGTTTCTCACCACACTTGCCAGAGGTTCAGGTAGAAATGGGGCTATCTGCTCTGTAATCACCAAAATCTGAAAGCAGAATCTCTCCTTTGCTTTCTACATAATGGGGAGGGAGAAGAGGCTCTGGCTGAAAAAAGAAGACCTTTTGAGGAGGTTGGTTTCTCCCCTTTTCTACTTGCATTTTCTTTGAAAAGATCAAAGCAGCAACAAAGGTGAGCGTGCGTGCAGAGCTGGGTTATCTCCTCCTGGCTCAGCCCCAGGGAAGGGCCCTGGCAGGGATTTGGCACTGCTCAGCCAGGCACAGCAGGGCTCACACCTTGCCTTCCCCAGCCCTGTGTGCTCATGGGCTTCCTGCATCTCTGTAGTAACACAGGCACCTTTGTGACTGTAATTTGATGAACTGTGCTCCAATAGGGCTAAACATACCTTTCAGATCCCTCCCCAGTAGAGGATTTGTTTGGTGAGAGCATAGCAGTTTGAGAAATTACCTAATTGCCAGTGTGCTTTTTCTACACCTCCATCTCCCCAGCATGGACGTGAGCTCTTCAGAGGTAAAAGCTCTGCACAAACCCAGCTGCTATTTCAGATGGGCCGGAAAAAACACTTCTAGCTCCAGTAACCACTAATTAAAAGGGTGGAGGAGATACAAAGCAGACTACAAACAAAGCATTTTCGAGAGCATTCTGTTAAGCCACATAACTTCTAGTAACGCCCCTTCCTCTAGCAGCCGTTCGCCTTGAAATGCACACCATGAACTCTTGGCCAAAGGCAGACAAACTACCTCACCACAGAAACCTCACCTCAGAGCCTCTGTGCACCTGAGAGCCCCTGGCTGCTTACCGAGGCTTAGAGCTGGGGAGAGCCTTGGAGGGGCTGTGAAGGAGAGGGTTATGCCAGTGCTGGACAGGGAGTGCAGGGATGGTCATCACTGCCACCACAGCATCACAGCAGCCCTGGGTGTGAGCCAGGACTGGGACCACTGCTCCTGATGACTGTCCAGGAGCAGCTGGTTACCAAGGGCAAAGAGGCAGGACACCCTTTGACACTGAACTGAAGCTTCAGCTCTTCACCATTCAGGCAGGGCAGTCAGGGATTCAAATGTGCTGGGGCTGAAATATTTGGCGCAAGGGCCAAGAACTGCCTCAGGCTCAGAAAACTTGTTTATGCTGTTCTGTTTGTTCACTGATTTTGGCTTCTCCCACCTGGAGCTTTTGGGCTGATTTATTAGAAAGAGTGTTCCCTAAATTCATAACCCACCTGGCCAAGCTCTCCTACACCAGGCACAGAGGAGCTAAGGGATGAATCAAGCAGTGAGGAGACAGCAGTGATCTACTGTAGCAGACATTTTTGGGGGGGGTCAGTAACCTCTGGGAGACAAGGGGGATCCAAGCACCTGCCAACAAGATGCTGATTCTACCAGCCCTGCCTGGAAGGCAGACAGCCCTCACCCCATGCACAGACAGACCATAACTATCCAAGAGGTGCAGCCCTTGCCTGGCTTGCTTTCATCTTGCTGCAAAAACCTCTCTCACCACATCCACCAAGGTTTCGAATACGTGCAGCTTAACCTTCACTCTCTGTCTTTTGGACTTCCCATATTTCTCTGGAGCCAAGTCTGGGCAACATCAGCCTTGTGCTGGAAGGGCTGGGACCTACACCTGGCAGACTGGCATCTCCCACCGTGCAGGATGGCATCCTGCCCTCATCCAGGCACACTGCCCTCCCAGCAGCTGCAGGACACAGGTAGCACAAACATCTTGCACTGGCATCTACCACGTTATATTAATTCTATAAATCTGTGAACTGATGGCAGAGCTGAATAAAGCCAGTGTAGTACCTGCCAAAAACACTGAGAGGACATGTCACCAAAACAGATCTATTGGAAGCACAAGTGGAGCTGCACCAGCACTGGAGGTGCCTGCACAGGCAGGACACACACACACAGCACAGGTGAACATACAAACCTCCCTCTGACTTCCATGTGGCTGCTCACAGAGGTCTGGTAACATCTCACACCAGATTTTGTGCTTGGGGCTTTCCATTTGCTGTTGCTGTCACTTTTCAAATGAACTCTGCTGTCAAGTACTGAACCAGGGCAGCTGACCGAAAAATGAGAGTTCAGCTGAATGTCAGGTGTGGGGGGAAAGTGTGAAAGCTGTCACCAAACTGTGACACACTTCAAGAATATTTTTGTTGAAGACAGAAAAAGAGGACACTTCTGGGGAAGTGAAAATTGGGGTGTCTCATTATCATTAGCCTGAGATAGAAGCAATCTCTCTCAGTTTCTGAATAAAGACTCAGAAGCATCACCAAGGTGCTCCAAGGGGATGAGCTGTCTTGTGTGGGCAGTGCATGCACCAGCCAGGAACAGTGTCTGACACCATGCCCTCCTCATTCCTCAACATGCTAAAAGGCTACAGCATCTGCAACCCTGTCCATCAGAAACCCTGGCAGCACTTTTACTAACTTCAAAATTCCATTTCACTTCTGCCTGCTGACATTTTTCTACGCAGACGAACATTTTCTAATTCTACCTTTCTGTCCCTTGGCTCTCCAACCAGGCTGCCTGCTTTGGTTTGGTAAAACTTTATCACAGATATTTCAAGCCTGACTTTTATAAACCTCAAAACTGCAAGAGCAAATTTGTGGGTGTATTGTCCCTGATGGGTACCACAGCCCACAGTCCCTTGTTTAACTCTTGCTTTATATTACGGTATAAAAATGGGCTCCAGAAGCCTCACGTTTTCACCAAAAGTCACACTTGCACTGACCAGGGACAAAAGGACCAGCTTTTCTCAGTGCCACAGTAGAGAGACTCTGCCACCACGTGTCCACCACACCGCACGTAGGTCACACATCTCCCCTGTCCTGCTGCAGCAATTTCATGACTTGCTTAAGTTCATACATTTACACTTCTGCCTGTCACAAAGGTTATCATTGATAATAACCTTCCCTTCCTGAGAAGAGCCCTTGGTGGCAGACAGAAGAGGACTGCATGATCTAATCTGGTTCTGCAGTAGAGGGACAGCAACAAAGCATTGCTCACCAGCCAGCATGGGCAGAAGACCAGGAGTGATCTTGGGGCAGGAAGGAAAAGATTCTTATTTGAGCTATAATTTAACGGTAAAGTAGATTTTTTTACTGCTACTTACTTCCTTTCCTTGCTAATTATTCTGGTGAGTGGAAAAAGGCAGCTGGTACTCCAATACCTTTCTACTTCCTCAATGATAACTGAGTAAACATGGAGAATTAAGTCCTTTATTTTATCACTCTGAGGCTGCTTTCCTGTCATGGTCTGGGCACTGGCCGTACCAGACTGGAGTGGTGTTTAACATGGCCTTGGGGCTGGCTCTGAATTCCCAAGGGCATGCCCAGAGGCCAGGGGGGCAGAGCAAGCTCTGTGCCTGGGAGGAGCCCACCCACCAGCCATGGCCCTTTGGCATCACTGGGATCTTTGCTCTCTGTCCCTGCGGTTGCACATTTTCATCCTGAGTCACATGGCCGTATTCACAAGGGTTTAGCCATTTAGACAAGCCCTGGGTTTGGCTTCTGTTTTGTTTTTTAAAGAAACTGAGCTTTGAAAAACGTCAAAAGTGCAATAAACTGGGCAATGATAAAAGATATGTGACTTTAATAATAGGTCAGGAATTATTCACTTTTACTAGCTGGCTGGACTCAAGTGGTGAATTTTGTCCCTTAGGGAAGAGCAGATGATATTTGCAGTAGGCAGAGAGAAGCAAGGGGTGATCTCCTGGAGGGATGATGGTCTGCAGTGGTCCCACGTCTGTAAGAAGGGACAAGGGGAGCACAAATACAACAGCACTGCTCCAGGTAAGCATGTTTGTGTTTTGGTGGGGATTTTTGTTTGTTTTATAAGATTCTTCTGTTCTATCCTGTCATCAGGGCCCTCAGAGCTATTTCAGTCACAGCAGGAAGGTTTTAGTAGAGGCAGATGCTTTAGTGCCTTCCCTGCTAGGTAAAGCACCATCTGGGAGATGGAAGCACTGCAGTGAACCACCCTGCATCCAGATGTTCTCCTCCTGCTGGGCTGCAGAGAGCAGGACCACCTCTGTCCTGGATACCCACTGCCTTCCCCCAGGGAGAGGGAGATGGATCCCACCACCTGCCTGCCTGGTGCAGGGATCCTAACCAGACAGCATTTCCTGCTGATTTTCTAAAAATAAAATAAAGATTAAAAAACAAAAACATTTAAAAAACAACAACAAAAAAACCCAAACCAACCAGCCAAACCCAAAAAACAAACAAACAAACAAACCCAGAAAGAGATAAAGGGCCTCCCCTGAAGATGAGAGAAGACAGAAAAAGCACTTTGTTTCAAAAAGCCAGGTGCCTCATTCAAAGGCTTACCCCAGGTTTGAACTGTGCTGCTGGTAACAATTTACCTACATTGAGAGGCAGATTTGAAGTGAAGATGCTGAAACCAGTTAATGAAATTCAGCCGTTTTCTTAATTTTTTATCAATTCACATTGGCTTTCCTCCCCGCCCCACCCCCCCCATTTAACCCCAGAGTGACTATTTTCACTGCTGCATTTCAACATTTTCCTCTTCCTCATAAACAGAAAACCCCCTCACTTCTCACTCTACCTTCCTTGAAACGCTTCCCTATTTAACTTCTTAACATTTTTATTTTCATGGTAAGAGTGGCCAAAGGAGGACCTGCTCTTCTGCTTTTCCATGGGGCTGTGTAAGCCAGGTGCTAAAGAAAGCATGTCACTTCTGGGCTTGGCCGAGTTTCTTCAATTTCCACCTGCACAAAGGCACATCAGACAGCTTATATAGAAGAAAGAAATCACAAGAGCAGAGTTTTGTGCAGTTAAAACTCCCCCACGGAGCTGGCAGAGGCCCTGATAGTGCAAAGGTCTCTGCCAGAACGCAGGGGACACGGAGCTCTCTGGTGCAGCACTCACCTTGGCTTTTGGGTGGAGTGGTACTGGTGTGCATGCCCTGTCCCCAGCACAGGGACTGGCAGCCCTCGCCCCCAGCATGGTTTGCTCCTGGGTCTGCACTGGTGGCATCCCACACACCTCTCCTCCATGGAGGGATGTGTAGGGCAGCTCTAGGAGTCTTTCAGGCCCTTCTGTCATGTGATCAATGCCCTCCCTTGGCTCCAGGAGGGGTGCATATATGACCCCTTCCTCCTCCAGACTCTCTGCCATGGCAATCACCTAGCCCAGTGCTGCTCCCCATGCCCAGCCAGCCCCAGGGTCCTGCTGCAACTGGAAACTGCCTTTTGGCCTTAGATTGCTGTGACAGAGGAAAGGAATGGGGGTGCACATGAAAATCGAGGTTTAGAAACTGCTGTAGCAGCAGTTACACTTTCTAAAGAGTGAACTGTGCAGCACAGCTCCACTTGCTTTTTATCTTTCGGAGGCTTTCCTTCCTCAGGTGGCTCCATCTTCATCAAAAGCTGGTGCTCTCCAGGATCACACAATGTCACTGCAATACGCCACAAGTTAGACCTGTGACCATCCAGCTGCTCAGCAAAACCAATCCTCCCTCCACTGCCACCAGCTGCAGAATCAGCAGATTTCCCCTCCCCTGGGAAAAGCTGGACAGGGTGAGGCAATGAAGGAGGACAGGCTACCCTGGCTGGGGGAGGCAGGGAAGGTTCCGTGTCTACAGGCCAAGTTTAAGTCAGTAGCGCTGGGATATTCCCAGCCCAGCCTGAAAGTCCCCAGTGTGGTTCTTGGGTGTGCAGAGATGAGGCCACCAAAGAGGGAGGAAAGAAGTGTGCCTTAGAAAAACACCACTGCTTCCACCAGCCAGTTGGACTCATCCTTTCCAGGTATTGGGGAATTTTTTTCCCCTTTTATTATCATCATGATTCCTATAAATGACTTGAGGAGCAGCTCAGCCTTTCCAGCAGCCAGAGGCAAGCTGGTTGCTGCTACTGAATTATCCCAACCCTTGCTGATCATCCTGCCTCAGCACAGGTCAGTCATCCTTGTCCAGGGCATTTTTGGTGTGTTATCAACTACAGCCAAATTTATCTGATAGAAAGTAAAAAAACCAACCAACCAAATAAACAAAAAAACCCCAAAACCCAAAAAACATTTCTGCAAGAAGCACATGACTCTTATCTGTCTCCTTGGCATTGTCTCACACTCCTCTTCCTTTGCTTTTTAAAGAATAACCATTTCTAACCTACGTCCAGGATGAAATGGTCTGAATATGTTCATTACAAAAAGGACCACCAAATTCAGGGGTCTTTCCATAAGGCCTGGCTGCCCCACTTGTCAAGGGCACACTGGAGGTGTGAATGTGCTCACAGCCTGAATCATCACATCGAATTTGGGCCAGGGCAGAAGTTGAAACCACAACAACATGAGGACACTTTTTTTACAAGCACATGCTTTCTCTTCTCAACAGGGTAAATGCACAGATAAGAGCAGAGGGTGGCAGTACTCTTGCTCAGGTTGTACTCACCTCCTTGTCATTAACCATGTTTCTAAGCCATGCTGATGTAGGTGGTGTGCTTTCACAAGCTCAGTAATCACCCTCAGCCCATGCAGGTACTGGGGAAGCTGTAACTGGGAACTCACAGTCTTTGTGCTCAGTGAGGTCCCTTCACTGTCACAGCTTAGCAAAGCAGCCCTCAACTGAAGAGAAAAAAGGCAGCTGAGAGAGGAAGGTGAGTGGCTAATAGACCCCAACCAGCAATCCCCTTCCCCAAATGGAACAACAGCTATTCAAGGTCTGCTCCTCCAGCATGTCCATGTGGGAGTGAAAAGCCCAGCAGGACAAAGTCCCTAGTCCCAAGGGCCAGGTCCCTCCTGCTCCACCAGAATCCCTCACTGGCCCATTTTACTGCCAACCTCCACAGACAACTTAGTGCCAACCTACAAACTGCTGGAGGAACCACCTTTCACTCTCCCTCATCTGACCTTTTGCTTCTCCACCTTGTGCCAGAGTAGCCTGCCTCTGATCAACAAAGCCTGCATCATGCAACAATTTCTAGTAGATCTGACTCAATAAATGACCCATATAAGAGCAACAAACCCCAGATGTCAGCAATTTAGGGAAGGTCCATCAACCAGAAAGTCGTTGCAAAAAAAACCCCAAAATATCTGAGGTTTCATTTTAAGATAACAGCTAAAGAACAAGTTCCATGAGTCATCCTCTATCATTTCCAAAATCCTGACGTGAGAAGAAACATTGTGAACACAAACCTCAGTCTCCAGTGGAAAAGTAAATAACACATCAGTCAGCATAAAGAGAAAATAACTCCTTTTTCTGCTTTCTTCCCTGGGCTGGTGACAAAAAGTAGTGGTGTGACATAAGAGGAACAGAAAGCATGTAAGGAGAGACACAGCAGTGGAGAAATGGCAGTGGCTGCAGTGTGCAGAAGGGGAAGGCAAAAACATTTGCATACATTTCTACATACATTTAGTTCCTGATGTGTTAGGTGTGTAAAACAAGAAAAATTAGGAATCCCCCATGAGTAGTATTTCTGAGCAGAGAGCATGGGCAGTTTAATATATACAGCTTTTTGTATAAACTGTTTTATTTTCTTGAACTCATATTCTAATACGTTCTGCATGAACCAGAAGGTTTAATAAATATTCTCCACATGGGACCTCCAGACTTTAAGGTAGGCTTTTTTTTCTTGTTTTTCAATATAATGATTCATCTCTGTGCTAAGATGCCTTTTCAGGTGTCTGAAGAACTTGTGTTCCTGCAATTTACTCTGGGTCTTTTGAAATCAATCATCTTTACTCACTGGTAGCCAGAGCTTCTTCCTTTGGCTCAGATTTGACCCTATAAGAATTTTCTGTGAGCCCCTGGGCCCCCCCTCTCAATACAGAGCTCTTGTTTGTAGGCAGCCAGAGAAGAAGTGCAAGTTCAGGAACTCACTGCCTTCTCATGAGGAAGAGTCTCACACGGAGAGCAGGTCATGCTGTACAGGTCACGTCCCCATGAGGTTTTTTTCAAGCTGTGGTCAGGCTGATGGGAAGCAGAAATCTTCATCAGACCCCATGCTGTCTACAGCACTGAGCCCAGGGAACATCGGGTTTGCAGGGCCCTGGAACTCCACTGCAAAGCTGGAAGACCATCCTGCCTGACACACGCTGGAAACCCACCAGATGCTTTCCCAGGTTACTGCAGCCTCTAGTTTAGGAATGTCCCCCAGGGACATTTCTGCCTTCCACAAGCACACAGAAACACCTAAAATGAAATGAACCACATTCTCCACATCTGGCTTCTCCAGCATCGTCAGCATGTCCCTGTAGCTGGCAGAGGTTGGTGCAGCATCGCAGCAGGCAGAGCAAAAGGAGCCAGCTGCAGCCAGCCCACACCACGTAAATCCTGAGCTGGATGCTGCTCTGAAGGGAAAACATCTGCACACACCTAGAGCTGCCAGGGCTAAAGATTGCCCTTCAAAAGGCCTGAGTTATGCTGCTACACTGCAGAGCTGCACAGAAAGTGTTAAACCACTAGAGGGGAACCTCATCTTTACAAACTCCAGCAGCCCTGGGAGAGGAAGGACAGAAAAGGGCCTTAGGAAGCACGAAAAGGTGTTTGGGAAGATTTCTCCTGGCCCAGGTAAGGGACAGTCCCTGGCACCTTGCACCCTTGCTTGGATGTCTACAAAGGCATTTAAAATGACTCCTGCAGCAGTATGTCTACCATTTCTGGAAGAGAAAAACACCCTGAAAACTTATTCCCCAAATGCTTTTTCTCAACCTCCTTTCTGCAGTTTCTTCCCTCCCACAGTTGTTTATGCAGGTAGCCCGGGGGGCTTTGCGTATGTCTTTATGCCTCACTGAATTGCTTGTTTTCCAAACCATTTATTCAACCTGTCAACACAATTTGAAATACTAAATGTCACTTCCATTGTCTTGTATACTCATTCCTGAAATAACTAATCATGTTGTACACAGAGTTAAGTCTAAGGTTAGATGACCACAAGCAGAGAAACACTTTTCATAACAAAATAATATAGGGAAATATAATTCTAAAAGAGTCATACAGTCATACTCAAAAGAGTTCATACAGTCATAAACTACAGCCATTTTCTTTATACCATTTTGAATTAACCTGGTCCCTGTTACTAGACAGCCTGCCAAATATCTGGAGATGATACTGCTTTCTCCTGCAAAAACTCTGGTTCTTTTTCACCAATTTCTTGACTGTCAGAGATCTGCAAAGGGCAGGATGAAGGTAAATCCCCTCCCACTGGCTGCAAAAGCTTCTCCCCACCCCTGCGCAAGATCAGAGGGACACGACAGATGTCCCTTTGCAAACACAAGCAGTGCTGCTGCTGTGCTTCAGAACAGCAAAGCTGAGAGAGGCCACACAGGCAACACGGTTTGCTTTTAAATTAACCTGTTTAAGACTTTTGCTAAACAATGGGGGACAACAGTGTAATGTCCCAGCCAGCCACCCGGGTGCCTGGCAGCTGGGTCCTCTTTCACCTCATGCCAGACAGGACCATTCTGTCAGGGCTGAACAGATGACCCAATCGAGCCTTTATGTTATAGTGACTGATCAACATATTCCCCAGGCCACAGCTGCCCTCTGCTGTTCAGCACCAGAGGGGACCCTGCACCCTCCCCATGGACCGGAGCAGGGCTCTGGGGCTCCATCACCCTGGCCTTGTCTGGCAGCACTGCAGGCTCCAGCTTCATCCTGGGAGCTGTGGACTGACCCTGGGAAGACTCCCACCACCCTGGTGGAGCGGCAAAGCCATGAGTTGGGAACAGACTGCAGTGGCTGCAAGTCCCTCAGCAGCTGAAGGCACCTCCAGGGAAGCTTTGCTCTTTCAGGATGGAAGATGATCCTCAGGCTGTGATCTGGAGTGTCAGTCTTGCTGTTTGAGGAATACTGCAGATTTAAGGTGGAATTGGAGAAACATCCACACATCTGGCTGGTTGCTGGTGTTTACCTCCAGGACGATCGTGATTGGAGATTTAGGTTCAATTAAAGGATTTGCAAGGGAACATCTTCCCCTGGTCTAGGAAATTTAAGCCCAGCATCACAGCTAAAGCCCTTTTGCAAGGAATAAAACAGGTCTTGCTCTGTGCATGAATGTAAGGTAGTTCCTGGGATACCAGAGTCACAGAATATACTGACTTGGAGGGGACCCATAAGGATCATCAAGTCCAGCTCCTGGTTCTGTATGTGACCGTCCCCAAGAGTCACACCATGTGCCTGAAAGTGTCATCCAAACTCTTCTTGAGCTCTGTTGGGTTTGGTGCTGTGCCCACTGCCCTGGGGAGCCTGTTCAGTGCCCAACCACCCTCTGGGTGAAGAACCTTTTCCTGATATCCAGCCTAACCCTGCCCTGACACAACTCCAGGCCATTCCCTGGGCGCTGTCCCTGGTCCCTACAAAGCAGAGATCAGTGCCTGCCCCTCCTCTGCCCCTCTCAAGGAAGCTGTACCTGCAGTGAGGTCTCCCCTCAGTCTCTTCCCCAGCTGAACACAACAAGTGCCCTCAGCTGCTCCTCACACACTTCCCCTCAGGGCCCTTCACTGTTGTGATAGGTTTAAAACTAGCTAAGGTGTCTTAAAAACTGAAGCTTTTACTGTGTTGTAAAATGGTTTCTTTGTCTCTTTACTTAGTTATTCTTCTTCTTCCTGAGGCCCCTCAGAATCCCCCTTATCTATGTAGCTATGCAGCAAGGAATTCGTCCTTGAAGGTGTCTGTTTTAGTTTCCCTATTGGCCCATAGTTAACCCTTTCCCATTGGTCATTTATCCCTTGATTTCTATTGGTAGTATTTTGGATTCCCCTAAAACCTATATATACACCCCAGCTATGTCAATAAACTCTCTCTGCTTCCCCTCCCGTGGTCTCCGTGTGTGTCTCTCTGGGGCATCTCGGGGGCTGAAAGTGGGGGGCTGAAAGAAGTGTCACCCCTCAGCTGTCGTACCAGGGTACCTCAGGTAGTCTTGTGGTCCCTGTGTATTCATATAATATAAGTGCTTTACTCAGGGCAGAGCAGGTGGAAGCAGAGCAGCCACAGAAAGCACAGAAGCAAGCTTGCAGAGAGCCCAGGGAGTGGGCTGGCTGCTTTCATTTTGAGCAGCTGTAGGTCTGAACAGCAGCAGTAGCAGTAGGGCCAGGTCTGTGCAATCAGAGAGCATTGGCAGTTTTGAAATCTGAACTAATTCCAACATGTCAGTGAAATGAAAGAGACTGTAAGGAATTAAATAGCTTGGGGGAGGTGGGATATTGCAACTTTATTTAGGCCCAAAAATAGATTTAGGAAGAAAAGCAAACTAAACTTTTATGAATATTTTGATAAATGCATATTATTTTGGTTTATTTTCTTTTCTCTTTGGAAATCTTTATTTATTAAAAAGCAAAACAAAAAATAAAACTATTTACATCGATTTCATAGTAGTGGGGATCCCAAAATGAAAAAACAAAACAAAACAAAACAACAACAACAACAAACATGAAAGAAAGAGAAGTTGTATGCACAAAGAGAGAAAAAGAAGAAAAAAACCTTAAACATCTATTTTTTAAATAGATTTTTTAAATCTTTTCAATGAATAGGGCATTAGTATAAAGAAATTGTGAGCATTTTCTGATGGAAAGAACTATTTCTGAAAAGTCACTTGTTTGTATTTCCTTCTACTTAATTAAATACTACAGCAAAAATGAAAAACACAATTGAGATGCTCAAATTTGCATATTTTATGGGATGGAGAAATGGAATAATTATTGAAATGCTAGCTTTGAATAAAGACAACCTGGATCCAATTTCCTAATTGACTTCAGGTGTCCTATTTAATCTTAAGCAAGTCAAAGCTAGACTTTTAAAGGAACTCAACTAATGATTTGAGTAACTTAAAAAACAAACAAACAAACAAATAAACAAACTTTCACCAGTCTTTCTGGAAAGGGATTCATGTCATCTGATTTTAGACCTTTAGTTTAAAGGTGTGAGATTCCTAATCTATGAATTTATGTAGTCGCTGGAAAGAGACAGGCTTCCAACAGAGGAGCTTGTGACTAACCAAGGCATCTAAATTAAATACCACAAAAGAAAGGGATATCTGAGACGTATCATACAGGGTTAGATATTTTTGTGCCTGAACCTTTCTCTGATCATGTGTTTCATTCCTCATTTTTGTTGTGGTTTCCCCATCAGATGAAGTTATTTTTCTCTTATTTACCTTGCAGTAGTTTCTTAAGATTTAATCATAGACTTGTTTATACAGCTCTTTAAAAGAAAGCAAAACTCACTAAAACATTTAGTGAAAAGTAATAGAAATGGGCAAGGATGTGACAAAAAAGTGACTGAAAAAAATTGAAGGATTGGTTATGCTGAAGGATGAAAGACCTGACTTTGTAAATGTAGATGGAATAAAGAATGAAAAAGGTATTTAGAGCAAATGCTTGCATTCACTCTGCCTAACACAAAGAAAAATTCAGCTATGTGAAAAGATGACAAATGGTTCACTGCTAAAAGTATATCTCATATTGTGATTGAGAAACTCATTGCCAATGAAACATATTTAAAAGAGCAATCATAAGCAGATCAGTTATAAATCTACTGCTTCAAGGATTTAGAAAGTTTCTAGCTATGCAGGTATGAGCATATGATCAAACATTGCAATAGTTTTTGACCCTATCTATCGCTTTTACAGCAGTAATTGAGCTTATGGACACCCTAGCCTGGACCACTTGTGACCAGCTGATATTGTTCAATAATCCCTTTTCATTTTATCACAGGCTAGAAGCTCAAGCATAGTCATATCTAGCAGCTGGTAGTTTATTTATTTGCCCAGGGACATTTTAATCTGTAACTATATCCTTATAGATCAAATTATATTCAGTTTGTCAATAATATATCCATCTGTCCTTTCTACAAAGTTCATTCACCTTTTTCTGTCACAGTCACCAGGATGAACTGCACAGCCTTTGAAGCCAAAATGGCACAATATGTCCTAGATAGTATTGTGGATATGAATTTTCAGGTGTTCAACACTGGCTCTAAGCTTAATTACAGTCTGACTGAGGTTGACATGAGATTTGAAAAGGTAAAACAGGTTTTTGCCTTAGAATAGTGATATATGCTACAGTCTGTTGCTTCATATATGCTCCTTCAAAGACAAGGGTACCAACCAATAAAATGAGAGACAGACACTCCTGGGAATCTAGTTATTAAGAACAAAGAGATGAAAGGTGTCATCAGGAATTACCAGGAGACTTACTTGTTTGCTGTATGAAATAACAAAGTTCAAAAAGCTTTCAGTCACTCAGTTTCTAGCACTTAGAAAGAGAAATGACACAAAAAATGTAACTCAGAAATAAATTTAAAAACAAGCGTTTAATTATGAAAAATGCTTGCAGATGACCTGAAGGTCATTTAAAGACATAATACATAGACACATACATTGACTAATTCTTCCTCTTTACCACTTTCTTTTACTTCTTCCCCTTGTTCTATTTCCCTGGCGGGGGAGGTGGGGGGGAAGTTCAATAAGTCACAACATATCAGAAGTATATTCAAGGAAATATAGGAAAGGAAAATAGTTAAAAACATAATCTCTAATAATTTAAATTAATATCAATATAGGATAGGCCAAAGAGCTAAGGAGCAGCTTACCAGTTTTCATGTCTTTAATAATTAGTCTCCCTTACTGGAACCTATAGAAAGTGAGGACAGATGACATATAAACCAGTGGTAAAAGGACTGAGCAGTGAGATTGCAGAATGGCTAAACTAACTGTTGGTATTTCTAGTGGTGGTAAGACAGTTCTCGCACCAAGCCTGCTTAGGAAACTACTGTCAGAGGAAAGGCTCAGAGACTTTAAAACTAAAACCAGTACAAAACATGAAGCAAAACTCAATGAATTGAAAAACAGTTAGTTAATAGGATCAGACAGTTCTGCAGAAGTTTGATGTTCATGTTCGGTCATAATACCTCGTTAAGTATCAATTCCTGAGTGGAGAGCAAAACAGTGTCAGAGGAATGAAAGGCAGCAAATACTACATTGGTATTTACAAATAGTTTCAGAGATGAATCTGTCATGTACAGGTGTGAAAATCTAATTTCCTCACCAGCTTGTCTGACAGGAGTTTTAACAGTTAGTACAGGCACCCTAGATAACCAACAGCGTTCTATCATACTAGGGGTGGCAATGTAGAAGTATGGAACTTCACAGTGTATTCCTTTCAGTGTTCCAACAACCATTTTCCTCTGGATTGTGGACTACTGGTGGACTACTCGTGTGTGAAGTACTGGTTGTCAGAAATAAGCCGTCCTTGCATGAATTCTTTCTTCTGTGGTTTCCCTTGGCATTTCTAGTTGCCATTCATGAAGATGAGCTACTGAGATGGACTTTGACCTGGAGTAGAGTTACAGTTAAATTTTATAAACTGAGTATGGGAAACAAGAACAAACCCACAAAGCTAATATCTAAAATTCTGTATTCACACTTGGTTAATTAAAGAATGAGAAGAGCTTTCACTTTTGCATGTAACTAATAAATTCCTCAGACATACTATCCCTTGATGTGAGCTTTAAAAAGTATATTAAAAGCATGAAGTTAGTTGGCTTATCCAACTACTAAAAAGATTCCTTGATTCATGTATACTATGAAACATCACTGTTAACAGACAATATCATATGACATATGCACTGTATTTTTGATGTCTGAAAAAAACAGAAGTGCCTATAGAAGTGTCAAAATAATTCATTTTAAAACCAATGTGGCCTTAATAATTTTAAAATGTTATATCAATTCACAAGTCCATGTCCTTTGATCTGTAAGGAAAATTTTAAAACAGCTAATCAAAAGAGATTGCTGCTCTACTCAGATTTGAAAAATAGCTAGATATCTGCTGAATAGAGATGGCAGTGGAGAACAGGTTATAATCAGCTTGTGAGTTTATACCTACAGTTGTAATGAAGTTATTAGTATCACATCCTATGTAGCTAAGCTACATACATCCTACTCTAATAGTGAGTTAAGATCATTCTAAAGCAAATGTAGCTATATCTGTGTAAAGTCTTTATATACATGAACAGTGTTTTATTGATACATTGCACCAGAAACATTCATGTTGCTGATCCAAATATATTCTATACACTAAATGTTGCTTCAGGAAAGTGAAAAAAATACCTTGTACTTCAGCCTTCAGTCTAGGTACAGCTTTGTACCTAGACCAATAGTGACAAAATAGTAAATTTGCCCAGTGCAACTTAATCTATACATCTTCCAAAAGAAACCATGCCCTTTGACACTCTTTCTCAACTGAAAGCATAGACTTTTCTTACAGCTGACACCAGAAAGGAATTAAATTTTCTAGGGTAAGTAGATTTCTATAGATATGAATTAATCATACTATGACTGTATCTGTTCAATTACTTCAATAAAACCAAAACCAATACCCACAGACTCTTTAGCTAGTTTCAGGCTCACTGAGAAGTCGACAGGTGATTTAAAACAATTCTTTGAAGCATATCAAGTAAATGTCTGTGCTTTCCTTTCAATATCCCTTGCATTCATCTGCCATAGATGGGAGACTTTCCAGATGCCTTTTAAATACACATATTAAGATTGAATTGTTCTGAAGTTTTCTGCATACAGTCTGTCAATGAAATAAATATGCTCATTCTTCCTCATTGTGACTTTTAGGAGCTGTGGACCCTGAACTGATTCCCCAGTGCCTCCAGTTTATGACATCATTCTCCACTAGTTTATTGGATACACCTCTGAAACCAAATTTAATTTCATTTTTCTCTTGAAGAAGAAGACAGAGATCTTTCTACTACCTGTACCATGGATGTTTCAAATGACCACACATTACAGAAAATATTAGGAAATGCAAGATGTTTAGTTTTCCTTGGTATGTTGCAAAGGAGACATATCACAAGGATGATCTATTATGGGTAAAAGTGTTGGTAATACAACCAAAAAAAAAAAAAAAAATCACTGCCCCCTGCTGTTTTTAAATAGCAACATTTGTTAATGTCTTGATTTCTTAGGCAACATTCACTCTGAGAGATCTTAATTCCAAAGCAAAGATAAACGCAAAGTTCTTAAGCTGAACAAAACCCCAACCTGGCCATACAAAAAATGACTGCATCTTAACTGGAGGAAAGAATCATAACTTTGAAAATAAAATTTTGATTAATATATACCAAAAATATAATATCCTTATTTCTTTCAGATATTTGATACTTACAGAACACAAAATTAAAAGAAAACCTTGAAGAGATCAAAACTACATAGCATAACATAAGTTGCACATCCTTAAACACGTGCTGTAATGAAATTTCATCCATTAAAAAATATTCTGAAAAAAAATGTTCTGAACAGTACCTACCACATCTCTTGAGGGTTCTGGTTATACAGGTATCTCCTGGTGGGCAGAACTGCCAGTGACATTAAAATATCTTTACTCTGCTGCTCGAGGTGGGACAGAGGAGCACTGTGAGATAAAAGAAACATCCTGTTAAAGTGTTAAGGTATCCTATAATCTTGTTCTTTCACTTCAGTTCAAGGGTTTCTGACTCAGAGTTTTGTTCAAGGTATCTGAAAAACTTTCACAAAAAATTAGTGCAGAAAGAGTAAGAATTAAATTTATGCTTTCTCATTCTATCTGTCAAAATAGCTTGGGGAGGAGTTAGCTATAATTGTTCTGAAGAAGTATGCACAGTACAAGGTATTTTGGAAGCTGATTTTTTTAGTGATTCTTGTGCAATTTTCAAAGAATTGCCGAACCATTTTCGTCAAGTACAGTAGGGTTCCAAAAGAAGCCAGATGGAGTAGGTTCTGGAGTTTGCTTTATTTCTCATGTAACTTTTAAGATTGAATGTGACTCTTATAAACCACTGCTTATTCCTATGCAAAAAATTAAGTTTATCCGGCTCATATTTAAAAAGAAATGATTTTGCAGACTATATGGGATTTCTTCCCAGACTTCACTCCATGCTTTCTATACAGAAATCCAGAGACAAATGAGTGTTTCCAACACATTTCAAAATTATTCACATATTTCTTTCTTCAGGTCATTAATTGAACAGAGGTATGCACTATCTATCCCATTTATCACTTCTCCTAAAATTGATAGAACAGACAAAAAGTCATGATTGAATGTAGTATCTTAAAATGTGGAGAATCATGCAGTCAATATATTTTTTGTCCAATTTTATGCCATCTCAAAGACCACAGTAAATGCAAGAAAAAGAAAAAAAAAATATTCCATGCTATCAAACTAAGGTTTAATGGCTTGAAGATAATTTCTTTTCTCTCTCTAGTCAGCCTGGTCTTCAACATTAGTTCAGCTGATTATAGAACTATAGTTTTAGTATGAGTATGGGTAGTTTAGCTTAACTATTTCTACATGAAAAACAAATAGGAAGTGAAAAACTGTGAACTTTAACAAGCACATTTTTATTATGGCACCTAAAGTCCACAAAGAAAAGCCTCTGCCATCACCCCCCTGTTTTTAAAGGGGCTTTAAAGACTAACTGCTAGAGCAGCAACAGTAGATGCACTCATTGTTATTCTGGATAGCAAAACAACCATTCTTTGCTGATGGAAAAAATATCTCTGGATTCTTTCCAGTCTAGGCCACCTGATATATGTCACATTTTATATACTCTATGAAGAATTACATTCATATGAATGATAACTTTACCCTTTGATAGTCTAATCCTTCCAAATGCAGTCACACACTTCAGCAATTCCCCCAAGGAACAAACTGAAGAATAAAAGACACCACTTGAACAAGAATGCAAAGTGACAAATATAGCCATCATTTGCCAGTACTAGCTATAGCATAATAAGAGATTTCTCAAGAAGCTGTTGTGCCACATTATTAACCTCACATGCTTACAACTCTCTAGAAACCTTAGATTTCATTCCTGAATGGAGTTAACCCCACTACCACAGTCTGGTCTGCTGACTACACAGGCAATATTATTTCGCTCCAACGGAGTCAGAGAAGAAAAGAAAAAATGTTTTATCTTTGCAACATTATTTATACTACCAAGAAAAAAAATGTTCACTATGAAGACCTTATTGCCCAAGCAGCATGTAATTCAAACCTGATTACCTTGAAAAACTCAGTTTATTTCCATATAAACCAGGATATGCCTTCCTGTGACTTACTGTTAAATATATCGGGCTAAATACTTCCAGCGGACATGGATGCTTTGCCTGTGCTAGTTTACTCTGGCAGATGGAGCTTTTAAATATTTATTAAGCATTCACTATACTCTCGCTGTGATGAAAGAAATAATACATATTTCTATTAATGAGCTACTCACCTAAGATTGGGGAGAAAAAAAGAAGGTTAAATATCTCAGAAACAAACAGTTATTCATCCAAGATTAAAGAACTAAGTTTATGTCACACACGCACACGTACAAAAAAAAAAACACAAACAAACAAACAAAAACCAAACAAACGAAAAAAAAACCAATACCATGGCATTACAATAGCTTGCAACCATTTTTTTTTTTTTTACCACACATTTGTGATTAGATAATTGCACATCCCATAGGAAGCTATTAAGTGTTTTATGTTAATAGAACTGATGCTATAGTTTTAATTTGAAGGATATACTGAAAGGTTATGCTAAACCCCTTGGCCTTAGAAAAATGTTAAAATTCTAAGGCTGGTTAAGTTAACCTCTGATTCTACAAAAAGAATATTTAATGTTTGACATGAAAAAGAGAAAATCCTTTGTTAGTGTTTTTTATATGTTCACATTTAAAAAGTGTGAACAAAATATTATTATAAAATAAATATGAGTAGTTGCTAGTCCCTAGATGGTTCTTACCTAGTCAGTCAGTTACCACAAGGGCAGACAAGAGTACACTGTAGAGCAGTTTCTCTTTCCACAGCTGAGTGCAACATATAGCAAAGTTACAACACAACAAAGGTAAATAGAGATAGGCCCTCAGGCTTAACATACTCATTGGAAAAGAAAATATTTAAATTAAAGGGGGATAGATTGGTTAGCAGGTGGCTAGCCAGCATGATCTCAAACATAACCACAAATATTTCTTTTTCATAATTTCTATCTGAATTGTAGTTAGAAATACTTTGGAAGTCAAACAAGATGAAGTGATTTTATATGTCATGGAATGCCTACCTCTAGTTGATCACTCTGTGTGTCCACAAAGCACTAGGACATGATCTAGAATTTCCATTGAAAATCTCAAAATTAAAGTGGTGATTCTGTGAATCCTTAGGGGCCTAATTTACAGTTGCAGATCCAGGCTGGCTTGGCAGAGACTTCTCTTTCATGACTGTAGGAGAAATATATGTAGGAACAGCTGCAGAAGAATAAAAATAAAATAGAAAACTCTACAATGAATTTATTTGCACACATAGGCACACACAGGCTTGTACATAAACCATTACTGCCACCATAATGAGAACTTCTATTAGAAAAATGATTGACATAAAACCCAGGCCTTTGTATGTTTCAATCAATTTTGACCTTCAACTTAGTGCTCACTGAGAAAGTAAAAATTTTGCTTGGTGAAGTATTTTGTGTTTTCGAAATGTAATTTCATTAGTCACAAAATGAACATAATGAAGCATTTAGAGAAATCCTAACATATTTGATATATTTTCATCACATAACATTAAAAGCATCAATAATTTCATAAGTTTTATATGTGTGTTGTTGCCCTAGACAGATAGATAATCAGAGTAGTGAACCATTCAAGTGTTTAGTATTAAAGCTACATTTTATCTGGAGTCAAAAGTACAACTTTGAGGAAAATTAGAATAAAAATAGGTATGGCTATACAAGAATCCAAAATGGCTTGTTTTCTGATCTATTCACTAGGGAATGTTAAATCAAATCTTTCTTAGTGTCAGACAGCAACTTTGGATTAAAGCACAGAAAGGTATAGGTTTTACACAGGGTACATGGCCCACTCAACTCTCTTGGGATTGTGGGAAATTGGATAACCTAGCATTGGTATTAAAACACAATTATTAATCCACTTGTTTCTAAGTTTTAGTGGAAACTCAATATTCAGTTAAAATGTGTCTTGAACACATGGTCTCACAAGTTTATAACAAATAAACATTTTTTAAAATGTTAAAATATGGCAAGCATATCTGAAAAAGTTTTCGATGACTTGAATAGTATTTTCAGACTCCTTGAACTTAATTTAGCATATACAAGTGCTTTAAGTCCACCTCAGCACAGATAATACCAAATATTAGCATAAAGTAGACCTCCACTAACATTAGCAATTCTGTATCACAGCTTGTCAAACTGCAAGCAAAAATTTCACAACGAAATGCTGATAGGAACCATGTTTATTAAAAGGTACCCTATCATTACTTTCTAAAGATCTGATAAACAGAACAAGACAAAGAACAAACCACAAGTAAATGTCTGTTTGAATGAGGAAAGGGATACTGTAATACAAAAAAATTCCAGGCAAAGTATAATTCAGAGCTTTCTAATATGTCATTCATTGTCAAATGCGAAAACATGTTAAAAAGTGGTTTGCCCTGGATTTGTTTCAGGCTTTTCCTTAAAGCATAACAAGTTCAGTTTTGATTTCCTATCTGGGAAAGTGTGGGAATCTGCATCCTCATTCATTCTCTGTGTTTGCTTTGAGGCAACACAGACAAAATTAAGAATCCCTAAAAAGTTCCTGCAGAGTGGGCAGAACTTACTGTGGGGTGGTTTTTTTAGTAAATGTGTTTTTTAACATAAACCGTGAGGGTGGTAGTCAAAGATATGGCCTACGCCCACTTTTATCAGCTGCACAACTGTGCATACAGTGTGTTTCTGAGATACTTTCACTATAGTAAATTTTGTATTTCTGGCTTTGTTAACCTTGAAGTACTGAAAGCTGGGTAAGATTAAAATTACCATTGGTGTTACAGCTATGCCTCATAGCAAATGTGGCTAAAAAGTTGCAAAATTATTAAGTAAATAGATTTCATTAAAATGCTATTATTTTTTAATACAACTTGGAAATACAAATTCTACCATAAGAATATGAAAAAGTCTCAAAAATGCGAAAAGTTTAATTGTTTAGATTTAGTCCAAAAATGCATGGACTTAAGTGTCTGAATAATAAAACACCTTTTAAACAGTTTTGAATGTGACACAAAACTAAAAAGTCAGACAAAACCCTCTCCATGCTCCTCTTACTCCTCTGTTTGAAATGGCAAGGGACAGCTGCTTGGAATCTATGATGAAAACACAATATCTTGGCACAGGCACGAAAACAAATAGGAATATTACTAATGTGAAGAGAGAACAATCTCTGTTCTCTAATCTGCCTTACTAACACACTATGAACTCATGCCAAGATGTCCAGTTACTTCTAATTTCAGTGGGAATGAGGCACAGTGTGAAAGTCTGAGGTACAAATGCAAAAGCGTTACCATCTGGCCTGTAAAAATATTGAAAGCATTTTTGACCTTCAAAAGTGAACGTGGTAATATTTGTGAAAGCAAGAAACAGTTCTGAAAGGGTTTATGGATAATTTGAGGGCTTTCAAAATAAATTAGTGCTTTTCAAAAGCTAAATTAAATTTACATTATTTATAAAAGTACTAGTGAAAAATAACGTTGAATAATATAATAAGATTGATGTTACAAATCTAATAATAATACATTACTACTAGTATGAATTCAAACCAATGGCATGCATTTATCCCTATAAACTCTGCAATTCTTTCCTTTTTTTTTTTTTTTTTTTGCTAACAGATAACTTCCATAAGAGGGACATACATGTATTTCTTCATCTAAAAGGCTACCATGCAAAAAAAAAAAAAAAAAAAAAAGTCTATGCCCTGCTGCTTCAGAACATCTGTAGAAGCAAAACACAATGTTATCTAAATCTGCCTGTGCTAAATTGCCCAGAGACACATACCACTTGTTATAACCTGTTGTAACCTGTGCAACCACTTCTTATAAAAATGCTGCTAAAAAAAATTCTGTCAAATGTCTATTTTAATATA
This sequence comes from Xenops minutus, assembly GCA_035221455.1. Classification (NCBI taxonomy): domain Eukaryota; kingdom Metazoa; phylum Chordata; class Aves; order Passeriformes; family Furnariidae; genus Xenops; species Xenops minutus. The sequence goes on from JAWWEE010000010.1 coordinate 24,236,972, forward strand.
TTTTAAAGTAATCAACCTATATACTTTTATTAGTGTTAAATTTGAACTGCAATTTTGACAAACTCATACTACTCTTTGTTCATGACTCAAGCTTTGACATCCTTTACAGTCTAGGAAAGTTCATCTTTCTTTAACTCTCCTTTAAGCCTTGCCTGCACAGCTGGTTGTGGACTCTTTGTGTTTACATCTACTTTTGCTGTTCCAGCTGGATCTTACTTTATCCTGGAAGTTCTGAGGAAAGTCTGGATTTTCTGCTCTCTAAACATGTCATTGGTCAGAATTGAATCCCTTTATCATAGTCTTTTTTTTAATATTTAAAAAAGCTGGTAATTTGACTATCTTTTCCAAAAAAAAAAAAAAAAATAGTTTTTTAAAAATTTCAATCTTTCAGTGTTTTGTTTTTTTTTTTTTTCCTAAAAGACTTTATATAAAAATTGACTACAAAGCTATGATTCTTTATGGATACTATTGAATATTTGCAGAAAACA
>JAWWEE010000010.1:24237559-24263521 GCA_035221455.1 Xenops minutus
TTTATCCCTTGATTTCTATTGGTAGTATTTTGGATTCCCCTAAAACCTATATATACACCCCAGCTATGTTAATAAACCCTCTCTCTGCTTCCCCTCCCGTGGTCTCCGTGTGTGTCTCTCTGGGGCATCTCGGGGGCTGAGAGCAGGGGGGCGAAAGGGGGGAGCGTCACCCCTCAGCTGTCGTACTTCACCATCCTCATTGCTCTCCTTTGGACACTCTCTAATGGCTTAATATCTTTCTTACATTGCAGTGACCAAAACTGCACAAAATTTTCAGGGTGAGGCTGCACCAGTACAGAGGAGTCCAAAAGCACAAGAGTTCAAGGCAAAAATACAATTAAATTCCTACACAATAACCTACCTTCATAAGTTTCTTGGCCACTTGTACAATCCCTGTACAACTACTCTGGTCTCAGCAATCACCCCTTCCACCCAAAGAAGGGAGAAATGGGGCTTATTCAGAGCAGTCTATTATAACAGGACAAAGGGTTTTTTAGAAGAGACTGGCACTTGCACTCTGCTCACACACTCTGCATCCTACCCCAAACAGATGAGGCAGTCCCTTAGGACTGTCCACAAAGAAGGAGGCAATCCTTCCTGGAGAAAGCCAGCTAGTCAGCATACCTTTATGGTTTTATCCAAATCCTCCAAGGCCCCCATGCTCAGCACACTGCAGCACAACAAACCCCTATATAACACACATCCAGAGCTGGGCTGGTGTCCAGCCTCCTCACCTAGCACAGGCCAACACACATCTAGCTGGATGCAAAGTGATAAAAAAATCCATTTTTAAAGAGCAGAGCATCCTGGCTGCCACAGAGACAGACAGACAGACAGACAGACACGTGCACATTCCCTACCTCTGCAGGCAGGCAGGACCACTCTAGTCTTCAGATAGTTGCTGTGTCTTCTGGAGACTGTGTCCTCTGAAATTCAAAAGTTGTCATCTCAGGCTGATATCTCAGCAACCCGGTGAGGTTACTTGCCAAAACTTCTGTCCTGTAAGATTTTTTCTTAGTTTGAAATCTTAGCATTTCTTTCTTTCGTCTGCACCTGATTGCATGATAGTTTCCACCACAGTAACTGTAGTTCATTTGAGAGGTTTTCATCTGCTTGAGGTTTTTCACTTTCCTGCAAGTTGCTTTCTTGAACCCTTTCATGTTATGTGGCTTTTCTCTACAAGCTATTTATAGGAATGCACCTGTGCTAAAGGGAAGGGACCTTTCCAGCATTTCAAATAGACTTCTAGAAGGTTGTCAAGGTAATTATACGTAAATGAAGTGCAGTTTCTCTTTCCAGAGACATTCAGTCATTCTAACATGTGTGTAAAGACACTGGACTCAGCCAGGCAGCCAGAACAAAGACAGCCCTATCGACTCAGCTGCACTGACATTACACACCAGAAGGAAATAAGTATTTAGTCACTGTTAGGCTCAAACCCTACAACCTCTCTGCACACAAAGGAGGATGAATTCCCACTCTCAGAGAAACAAGTCTTTCTCCCTTGGGAGCCAGCTGGGCTGGCAGCACATTGCAGCATCCTCACCTTGTTCCCCCTTCTGCAGCATCCAAGACCTTGAGACCAAGATAAATTGGTTATATTTTAAATACTAATCATATACTGATAGCAAGGATAGATGATCTATATGTGTAGAAGAAACAAGCTACAGCTGATTGAACTCAGCCCCTTTACTGTCCCCTCTTCAGATGCCACATTCAAGGATGGCCAATCCTCTTCAAGGCAAAGACCACTTCTGCAATGGAATAAATAAGGAAGTTTGTTCAGTTGCCATTTCCAAAGGTGAATAGACAAAGTCGTGTCTTCACAAAGCTGAGCTCGCTCTCTCTCAAAGGCTGGCTGTCTCACTGAAATAAAAAGTGGTTGACCAGGACATTAGGAGAGATGAGAGCAAAATGAAGCTCATAAAATAAGTGCACACGCAACCCAGATGTGCAACATAATGACTGTCAATAAGTAATTATGATATCGATGTGCACACAAATATAGACACATTTATTTTTCAATTTATACACGTGGGGAGAGAGAGCACCACACAAAGGAAAATTCACGTCCCACCCTGATGCCTCTTGTCCATCTCACAGACACAAACTGCCCAAAGATGGCACTGTGGGGCAGCAGTTCCTCCAGCAGCAGCGGCAGCCACGCAGAGCGGTGATGCTGAAGTGAACGTGGGGATCCCTGCAAGCATTTTCTTTAACTTTTCTCCTTTTCCTGTCTGTCTGATGAGCTCTCCCTGGGCACTTTCTCTGCAGCACTCACTGCTGTCTCCACAGTAAGTCACTCAATGGTTCAAACTGGGCACTGTTAGAGCAGCAGTGAGATTGACAGCAGTTCTCATACCCTCAGGTCTGAGTGCTAAGATGAGGGGACACAGGTTGGAGAGTCTGCTTTGACAACTGCACCCTGCCATACACTTGGCTGTGATGGAAGAATTCATGCTATAGCCTGCAGAAACCACAAGGAAAACCAAGCCAAGCAAGCATGAGAGCCATGGGTGTGTAATGCCATCATTCAGGTGACACAATGCCAGCATGAGAAACAATCCTCAGCTGGCAGCTCAAATAGCCATGTCCTTGGGACAGAAACCTTCATGTTGTGAGGGGCCAGAACTGGCCTTGCTGCTCTGCAATCCTTTGAAACATGCTTTGAGAGGTGCCTTATTGATGCACAGCTGAATATACACTGGGCTGAAAACAGTGGAACATGGTTGGCAGAACATAAGCTGAAGCTTATGCAAAGATGATGTGCACTAATGAAACAGGGCACATCTCAGGTCTGGAAAATGCTTCTTTTAAACCACTCTGAGATTTTCATCTGACTCCCATCCATTGTGTGTAGGCTTGAGTGCGTAGGCTTTCTTTCCAGAAAAGCCAGTCCCTACTCTGAGAATGGGGTGGATGAGGAAAAGTTAAAGGAAATGGAAAAAATGTCATGCCCACACCAGTCAGCTGCTCTGCAGACCAAGCCAGGCAACTGAAATGAGTCCTTCACAAAGTCGTGGTATCAAGAGTACATAAACCCTGCAGCTGAGGCAGCTCCTACCCCTTTGTGCAGGGCTGGCTGTGGGAAGGTTTAGGAATGACTGTGCAAGGCACAAGTGTGCAGTGCAGCTGCTGCTGCTTTCCTGCACTGGCCTGCCTCTGTGCCAGCCTCTACTCATGGCTCTTGACTTGTACTGATGGTCCAGTCAAGAGTGCTCAGGTAATACATGGTAGAATGAAGACACAAATGAAATAATTTTTTTTCATTTTGTGTTTTGTTACTTAATGCAATGCAAAGGCTGAGAAGAAAATGTTTTTCTATGGGGAAAAAAAAATCTATATACACCATTTATCAAGGTTTATGTTATAGGGTGTAGATGGGCAAGCATTACATGACTGACCTGATCACTGCCTGTGTCAGGAAAAAGAATAGTGTTCAATAACCACACTCTGGCACTGCAGTGGTAAGACAAAGCAGATAAATATCTTGTTTCACTGCTCTCACAGAAGCCTGAGTGCTCAGAAGGCCTGCTAGAAGCCGTGTGGTCTTCTGCACAGGTGCTGGGTTTGTATCCTCAGTGCTCCTAAACATCGGTTCCTTTTACTGGTTGATTGTGAAATGAGCTGGTGGTTTCATTTGAAGCCTTGGCTTTGTGCACACCTACCATTTCCCTTGGCAGTGCCATGGCTCAGTGAGCAAGGTATCTCCAAGAAACCAAAGCAACTCTCTGTTTTAAGAGACCAACACAGCAGCCTTGCATTTCTCTGTTTCCAGGCTGCTCCTCAAGAGATACAACCTGTGTATGAGCCATGAAAAGAACACGGAGGAATCGCAGGCAACTTGGTGGATGGCAATTGCTGCTGGTGCTTCAGCAGCACGAGCCCAGCTCTGCTGAGCAAGCACAGGGCCTCCCGACTGGCCAGCTGGCACAGGTGGCTGTGCTGGTGAACCTGCAGAGCAGACTGCAGAGCACAGGGCTGCAGGAAGCTCTGTGGCTATTCTTACACAGTTTCACTAAAGCTGAGCTTGCAGCTTGACTGGCTGCTCCTGCCTACAAATACCTGAGAAAAATTTATAGCCTGTTGGCACACCCATGCCCAGAACTGCTTTTGGCCACACACAAGCTATTCTGCCCCTGCCTAGAGGAGGAATGCACTGGCCAGGAAGAACATGTCCTCACTGGCACCTGGCTGGCACTGGCCATGTCTAACTGGCTTTTTTGGCTCTGGAAGAGCTATGGAAAATTAGATACTGTGAGCTCAGCTGTAGAGTGTGGGTATGGCACATGCCTGGTGTTCTGATGGTAACTTTCTGAGTCAGACACAGCTGAAGATATTCTGTACTTTAAAATATTGCCTCCAATGGTTTTGCTCACTCAGCTCTATTAGTGTGAGACTGGCTGCTCACCAGGCTGTCCAGTCCCCTTCCTCTCAACATTCAACCCCACTAAACCTTCGTGAGGCTTCTCAAACTCAGTCAGAAACAAATCTACCCTCACAGCTGGCCAGCTCCAAGAAAAACTCCTCTTTTTTTTTTTTTTTCCTCTGTCCTGGGATGCCTTTAAAGGTCTCTGCCTCATCTTGAAGAGGCTGAGTGTGGCTGTTCCCTATAAAATACAGCAGTTCCCAGGTTTTCTGGTTTCCAGTTTTGCAGTCTCCTGAATTCAAAGAAGTGGCTACAGGAGAAAAACACAACCATTCAAAGTTCCCAGGTGTGCAATTAAGATAGCTCACTGTACACCAGGCTTTGGCTGCTTATGAGGATGAGGAAGAGAGCACTGAGCAACTCGAAGAGCACTCGTGTGAAGGGGAAGGCCTCCAGATAAAGAAAGCACTGTATTCCAACCAAAGCACAAACAACAATTTCTAAGCCACCAAGGAAAATCAGGCTTGCCTGGTAATTTACCTGTTCTTTAGGCAGAAGGAGCATCACAGTACATCTTCAAGTAGGTGATAGCATCACAAACTCTTTGCATAAGTTTATCTTTCCAGGATTTTTCTGCTGCTCAGCTGGAGGTAGATCAAGTCCCCAGAATCTCCCCTCTTAAAAAAGGGTGGCCAATCCCTTTTGGGGTACAAGCTGTGGTAGCCTGCTCCTAACAAGACAACTTGTTAGCTTAACTCACTTTGGACATCCAGTTTTTGAAACCGTTTAAAATACAAAAATATCAGAAACTAGTCACAACACAACACAGAAGACACCATAGACTCAGGTCAGGGCTGATAAGCTTTCTATTTTCCCACTTTATCCAGCACTCTTCACAAGGCTGAAGTTTGACACTCACCTCCTGGCTTTCTAGTGAGCAATGTAGAAATGTTTTCCTGAGTCTTTTGGCTCTGGATGATTAAGTTGTGTTACCTGAGACAATATTTTATAGCTGTCTGGGAGAACAAGTCACACATTCTTTCAGAGAGTCACAGAAACACACTGGACCCTACCTTTGAATTTTGATTCATTTGCACTTGAACATCCTAATCCTGAATCTTAGACCTGAATTATTCCATTCTGGCCAATAAGTACAACCAAAGACATAATTTAGACATTTGTGAAAGCTGGACTGCAAAGCTGCTTTGAAATATTTTCCACTTACAAAGACCAGCAGAATTCATGTTGGTGTAATGCAAATGAATGTGGTTTTGCACAGTATGAACATGTTTCCTCTGGAACAGATTTCAATTCCTTGAAAACAGCAAGTCCTGCCTGCTGGTGCCTGATGTAGCAAGAGCAGCATTTATGGCACCTAGAGGATTAAAGATGTAGAAAGCTCATGAACTTGCACAAAACCAACCAACCAAAAACCCCTACTCATCCTTGCCATAAGAATTATACATTTTTTGCTCAGACACTTCCTTTTAGGTACTCAGTTTGATTTTGGTTCCTCCTGCCACTGTCTGTTTGCTATTTGGAACACAGTACTGGCAAATGGATAAGATTGTTAAGATTGCTGTCTCTAGGCAGCACAAACAATACACATCCAGAGTATTTTAGTGGTTAATTAAAAAAAAAAACCTGAAACAAACAAAGTCCTTCTCCTTCCCCTTGAAAACCTCAGAGCCATGCAGCCACCTGGGTCTCTGAAATACAGCATTTATCAAGCAGCAGTGCTGGCTGCTAAAGGCACTGTGAGCACAAAGGACTCTGAAATAATTCCTGCTGAGCCTATTCATGTATAGCACCTGAGAAAGCACAAAAGCAATCAGCAAAGACAGGTAGAAAGAAGCCCTAATTTCTCATTGAAAAACCTATCTGCAGGCTTGGGACTGAGTCATTCATAACTCGCCCTCATTAAATATGCTCTAGATAAAAGTTGTCCTAATTTAAGCCGAAAAGGCCAACCTGCAAAAAATGACTTACGGGTACACCAGTAAATTACATATTCACCTACAAGCAAATTGCCAGCTTAGCAATCGTGGTTGATGAGTGCAGAAACACTGACTTTTTTGTCTATCTCTGATGCATCAAGTGATAGTAAGTGGGAAGTTCATAGAGCCACAAGGAATGAATCTACTGCTGGGAATGAAGGCAGCACAAAATATTAAAATTCATTTTTAACTGATCTGGAGTATGCCCATAGTGAGAGTATTAAAGGAGCAAACCCGTCTCAGCTGCAACCTGACACAAAAAAACTTGTCCCGAAGTCACACAGAGTTGTAGAGTGTTTGTTCTCTGCTAATACTTAGTTGCACTCTTAGGTTTCTTTGTGTGACTCCAGATTCATTTCAGCCTGTTGCTAAGATGAGCCCACAGCTCTGAGAAGACAGAAGTTTAAAAGCCCTTGAAACCTCCCAATTCCAGACTGCATTTCTCAAATGCTGTGAATCATCTTGTCTTCAATTCCTCTGCACGCGATTTTCTTAGGAGGTTTGCCCAAACTTTGTTTGGGTTCTGCTTTCTTATCTTTTTTTTTTTTTTCAAATCTCATTTTTAGATGAGACAGGAAGAAAACTGCAAGTTTTTTCTTCTCCAAGTCCTCTGCTAGAAATGCTGCTGCTGCTTTTTCTGCAGAAAGACAAAATTACTTCCGAAGCCAGGTTGCAATTTGAAAAATGTCACTTAGAGGTGGTCTCTTCTGCTGTATTTTTCTGCACAGGGTTGCTGTGTGTCAGGCAAAAGGGCAGTCCACAAGCCAGAAGAGGGGCTGTCAGCACAGAGGGAGACTATTTGCACTCATCCATATGACACAAACAGATGAGCCCCTGCTTAAGGTTTTATTCTTCTGCTTGTTTTGCTGCTTGGAGGTAAAATTCCTATGTATGAGAGTATCACATTGTCATCAAACAGCTGTTAACTTTTTTCAGCAAATTATGTGATTTTTTGTGAGCACAAACACCCATTTGATACCTGTTCCAACCAAGGCACAGCTGAGGAGCAGCTTTGTGTCCCACCCTTGTCCTCTCTCCCCTGAATACAGCAGTGATGAGTGCCCCCATATTCCTGCTGTTCAAGCACAGTTACCTTTCCTAAAGGTGCACATTGCAGACACCTCCCACAGCAGGGGAAGAGCTTCAGACTCTATCAGGAAAAAGCTATTGATGGAAAAGCCTTGAAAACTCATTTGAAGAGAAGTGTGTTTTGGCTACTACATGACTGACATACAAGTTTAGTGACATACTAGTTTAGTGCTCCTTATACCTCACTCCTCTCAGAGATAAACATCTGTTTGCCATCTTGCAGTCATGAATCATACACCTGAACTGGCTAAAACTGGCACAAGCCCTTTAAATAGTTAAACAGCTGCATGCCTGTAAGTTGCTGTGTCTTTCAGAAGCCTCTGAGTGCTGAGCTACTGATCTCCAGTATGCAAATGGAGCAGAAACTGGGGGAAGAAATGCTATTTTTATTACAACCTCTCCTACAACTTTCCACCTTCCCATCTCCCCTCCAGCTCAAGGAATTGTTGGAAATTTGGAGGTAGCCACCACAAGCTCATAAAAGCTCTCAGCTGCATCACACTAGGAAAGGACCAGGCCAAACCCCTTGACTTCAGAGACTGGAAACAGCTGAGGATTCAAATCTTTGCACTTTTTCCACCTTCACTTGTCTATATAAATAGGCACAGAGTGCTTTTTAAAACAGGAAAAAAAAAAAAAGAGAAGAGAAGAAAAGAAGGATGTGGTTGGTTATGCCACTTAGAAGAACCCTTGTAAGCCATGGTCTGTAAGCAAACGCTCTCATGCTCTAGAGCACAACCTGGACTGGAGCAATGCTGCTGATCCGCTTGCTGGGGTTCAGGTAAAGTCATTTTAATTATTACACTTATTTTTCCAATGTTTTAACAGCAGCATTAATTGTAGATGCTATTTTTGGGCTAGTTAGGTGACCATTACTTCTAAAGTTCAAGCAATAAGATCAAACATCCAGTGTTACTTAACTTAGAGCAGAAAGATATCTGCCTTAGTGATAAGTATAAATGTATTCTGCTGCAATCAAAATACTTAGAAAAAAATGGCAAGAAATTATCCAAGTACAGATGGAATATTTGGCAGGTGTGGATTCTGCTGCTCATCATTGCACTAAGCCATCTCACTCCTCTCCAGTGCATTCAGCAAGAGAGTAACTTACATCTAACACGATCAATATTCTAGAAAACAGGTGTAAACAAGGGATGCTTTTGCTAATGAAGCTTTCATGGACAAGAACACTGTTAATCTGACATCCCCCATCTGTGCCCTCATGCAGAATTCTCTGAATCCCAACTAGAGGCAGATGAACTTGGATCAGTCACGGATCCCGCTGTGCTGTAAAAAACCTTGTGAAGCCAATACTGTAAAACCTCGCTGTTCCTTGCCTAGGCCAGCACACCTTTGCTGCTCACTAAACCACAGGAGCCTGCTATAGGTAAACCCAAGTAGCATTTAACTAGTTCATAGGAAGGGGAAACTCCTCAGTAAGAGAAACTGAGAACAAATGGTACAGCAATGACCCAGAGGCTGGACCAGGTAAGACACACTCTCCCAAATACTGTTAATTATAGGTTGTTATGCTGTCTTTTGGCTTCTAGAAGTTGTCTGAAACAATCCTAAAGCTGCAGGAGATTCCTTCAGAAAATTCGTGGAGAACAGGGAAGTTTTCCTCAGAAAACTGAAAAAGAGTGACCATGGTACCTGTGTCTTGAGAAGGTGGAAAGGGAGGAGCTGGAAAATGGTAGATCACTAAACCTGGCCTCAATATTTGAAAAAAAAACATTGGAATCACCCACCAGAGAACCTGTTTGCAAGCACACAGAAGTCAACTCAGTGGTAAGTAAAAATCTGCACAGATTAATCTGAGAATGACTGAAACAGAAGTAATTTGACTTCCTCTCTGATACAGTGGCAGCCCCGGGGGTGGGGTGTAGGAGGGGGAAACAGGCTTCACACACTATCTCTGAAGAAATTCTCATAGGCAAACAAAGGAAACATGATCTGTATGAAACCCCTATATGATTAGTGAGTACCCACTGAGATACTAATCAGTGTCTACCATACAGGAAAGCTGTCTCTGGTACAGTTCAGTATCTTTCAGGATGAGTATTATCAGTATTTTTATTAAAAATTTGGACAACACAGTAAAGATGATGCTTATTAAATGACTCCAAGGTTATTTGTCAATGAAAATGAATCTTGAAATAACTTTGAGCAAAATTATTCCTTAGTCTGGACTGATTGCAAACAGTTCCCCTGGATTACTCAGGATATGAAATTTGAATTTGAGAGGGTAAAAGGATAAAAACCATCATGGTTTTGACAATCAGACACTCCATTAGAGTACTTGAAATTACCAATTTAAAGGCTGGCTAACATTTTCTTGAAATGAATCATTTTCTGGAATAAGGTACTATGTAATTTGGTACTAACAAATTCTAAAGAAAAAGCATTCAGTAAGAGAATTCTGATGAAAGTAGAACGAAATGTCAGACTCTTAAGAGACGACACGCACAGTTTTCTCATGTATTTACCTAGTACATGAAGTGCTGGATTAGCAGGAGTTGTCTCTTCCATGAAATGTTTCATGCCACCTGATTTTTCCCCAGCTAGAGGGATGCTTTTGGTCACAGGACACCCGTGCTCACCCAGCAGCACAGTGTTCCCATGCCCCCTTAGCTGCCCTGCCCTGTGGTGACAGCAGCACCTGCAATAATCCCATGTACACATGGCACTGGTGCAGCTCCATCTTTGGGGTGATCTTCTCATCTGTCATGTACCACCAAACATGGGATTTTCCAAGTGACTGTCACGCATTGCTGGCTCAAAGGGACTGATTCAGCCTCATCTTGATGACCAAATCAAGATTTTCTCTTTGGTCTCATTTCTGACAGAAAAATCTGCTGATAGCATCTAGATTTCCTTTTGCTGCTTCCAGGGGTCACAGAGCTGTGACAGCCCAGCTCAGGTGGCTCAGTCCAGTTCCCTGCAGACAGCTGTCATGTCCAGCCCCTGACTAAGAGCACCCTCACTCCCCAGTGGGGTCACTGGGGGAAACACAGCCAAGGAGCAGTCTCAGTGAACTTGTGCAACCCCTCAGTAACCTCCATCCACTCTCTTTTTAGTCCTCATCAGCTTTCATGCAACCATTTCACCGCCTACTGAACAGCCCTTGTTCTAACCTCGGTTTTTCTAGTGCTATTTAGTTGTTTCTAGCACACTTTGCTGAAATGCAAGTGCCTAAAATCCTCAGCCTTTCCCTTATTTGAAAAAGCAGATAATTCATCAAAGAAGATAATGGTCTGGTAAGAGCCATCAAAGACTTCTTTAGCAGTTTTCTTTAAAAACCTGTGTGAAGCTTAGACTCAACAGTTACAGAATTGCTTTAATCACATTTGACCCTCTTTCCTTCCACAGACAGACTAGATCAATAATTTTCCAGCTATACTACTAACATACATCCTTCATAACAATTACTGGGTTGGACTTTCAGCATTATGTGCCTATTCTTCTTGCAGTGTGAGCTGGAAATAAACTGTTTCACTCATACGAGCATGTTAAGCCCTGAGTGCATTCTGTGTTCAGATCCAGTAATTTCCATTGTCACTCACTGATTCCCTCAAGTCGTCCCACCTCTGACCTCCAGCACAGCATTCCTATGGAAAGCAGTGGAATTTGCCTTGGCAAAACACAAGGTTATCTCCTCAGTTAATGTTTAGCAGAACTACTTGATCTCCATATATCTCTCTCCCTTTTAAAAAATATTTTATTTTAGCCATGCAAACAAAAAATCTTTCACTAATTGATTTTTGGTTTCTCTAGCAAAGTTCAACTCCATTTGGTGTTGCTTAAGAGTTACCTGTCACTTCTTGTCCTCCAAAGCAGAGATTCTCCTCTTGATCAAATTCTTAAAACATCTTCACTTACTCCTAAAATGTCTTTTGAGCTACTTGATTGGTTGAGCTGGACGGGGAGCTGTGACTACCAATTTTTTCTGCTTTATTAAGAATTGTGGTGATTTTGCTTTAGAGAGGTTATTAAAAAGCATTTTTAAGGTATAGTTTATTAGAGCATGGGTATATTTTTAAGAACAGCAATAACACTTAATTTCATACAAATTATACTTCATTAAGAACTGTATTATGAAGATGTCATGCCTTGCATTTGCTATTTTTTGTTGGATTATCTAAGATAGATAAAATTTAAAGGACTTGCAAACCCCACATTTATACAGAGCTGAAAGTTAAACACAAATGAGAAAACGCACTTACTCATTTTGCACCCAGATAAAAGATCAGTCTTCTTAAGCTGACCTTTTAAAAAACTGCCGTGGATATAAGCACTATGTGAAACTAAAATATATAAATGGGGGGGTAGTAAAAGCACATCAGCAAAAGCTACTGATGCAGGGAATCACAAATGTAAGAGTAAAATCCCAGCTATCAGGTTGACATGCCTTAATATAGAACAATAAATTCAATAATCTCTGTGGAGCAACAGAAACAAACATAATTGTTAGGGAAATTTCCACAGACATACAAGTCAGTAGAGATAGCCAGTACTCATTAGAGTTTTTGAAAATACCTGAATGGGATTAGGCTAAAGGGCATGGTAGTCAGTGGATGCTGGCTACTTGCCACTGAGAATCAGACTTTATAAGAGTTCAAGTCACTCAAATTGGAAATAGAAAGCTCTGTGCTTGAAGCGAGGTTCTGCTTCTCATAATAGCCAAAGGCTGACCAAGTGTCTAGCACAAAAATAAAAAAGCCCAGAACTGTGTTTGAAAGTATGTTGGTCTGGCTTGTCAAGGCATTAGCCTGCAGTTTTACACATTTCCAACCCACTCTTTCTGTCATTTTAGGGGAGAAATGACCAACAGCAGTGGGAAATGCAATTTTACGGCCATCGACAACTTAGCAAAGACTCTGCAGTTGGGGATTTCCATCCCCACCTTCATTCTTGGGCTGGTTCTCAACGTCCTGGCCCTCTTTGTGTTCTGCTGCTTTTGGAAGAAACAGACCAAAACCTCAGTGTACATGATCAACCTGGCGCTTGCAGACGTCCTGCTGCTCCTCTCGCTGCCGCTGAAGCTGTACTACTCCATCACGACAGCTCCTGGCCTCCTCTGCTCCTTCATACAGTCTCTGTACTTCGTCAACACGTACGGCAGCATCTTCATCATCGTCTGCATCACTGTCGACAGGTACATCGCCATAAGGCACCCCTTTGAAGGCCGAGCTAACCAATCCCCCCGCTGGGCTGTCATGGTTTGCTGCTTCATCTGGGCAGCAGCTTGGATTTGCAGCAGCCCAATGTATGTGTTTCACAAGAAAGACGCCTTCACATGCTTTCACAACATGTCAGAACAGGCGTGGAGCATCCCCCTCATTGTTTCTGTGGAAATATTTGGATTTCTGATCCCACTTGCAGTGATGGTTTTCTGCTCTGCTCAAAACATCTGGATTCTTCTGAACCACGAAAGCCAAGCCAAAAAGAAGGTCGAAGGCAGTGGCTCCTTACGAGTCATTATCATCAACCTTGTGGTGTTTTTGGTGTGCTTCACCCCCGTCCACCTGGCAATCTGCCTCCAGTGCCTGGTGAGGCAGCACGTCATAGTGGACTGCAGCCTGAAACAAACCATCAGCCTCTTCATCCAGGTGTCGATGATATTTGCCAACCTGAACTGCTGCCTGGATGCCATCTTCTACTATTTTGCTGCAAAAGAATTCCGTGAGAAAACACACCTGAAAAAGATTATTAAGCTCTGTCCTGTCTTTAAGCCTTGTGTCACATGCTAGGACTGCCAGCAGCAGAACAGCCTCTTCCTCAGCTCCCTCCTGCCCCACAGGACACCGAGAGCTTTGCCCCTGACACAGCAGGAGGGTCACTGTGGCCATGGCACAGGGAGAAGGACAGTGTTTTCCCAGTGAATATGAACCTGTTCCTCATTTTTCTTCCCTTTAAAGAGGAAGGAGAAAAATATTGGAAAAAAGAAACCAGCATTAGCAAACTGACAGAGTGACACGAAGGAAAGCATTAGCCTAGACAGTATCTACTAAATGTGAAAGGCTTGCCAGAGGAAAACTATCCATATCGTGGGAATAGCACTTAAAATCAGTTTTTGTCATAGCTGCACCAATTTTCCTTTTGCTAATGTGATCAGAAAGTTGTTGCCAAAAGCAAACACAGAAACAACTCTTCAAAACCTTCTTTCCAACTTAGAAGGTATCTGGCAGTTAAAAGGCAGCATCCAGCCAAAAGTCTGACTCTGCTCTTTCCTTCTGTACAGCCTACAGAAGGTCCCTGTTGGAGCTCATCTGCTTTGGACAGCTTGGCCAGCCTGGGATACCAGTGAGCCCTCCCTCCTGTAAGCATTATACAGTGCTCAGGGCTGCTTGGGGGGACATGCTACCCCCATGGAGTTCCTCAGGTACCAGCAATTCCTGAGCAACAAACATTTATGGTTAGCTTTCCTGAGGAATCATCATGGTTTTTCCCCTGCAATGTTAAAACAGGTTTTGCACATGAAAACCAAAGGGACCCCTTGAAATACAGCATTTAGTTAAAGATTGAATGTGAGGACCTGTGTTTCTACATCACCCTACTTCTGTCAAAGGCATAACACATGTATGAAATTCTTCTGCCTGTCTTCTCAGTCTTTCTTGAAGGAGGAGAATTGAGAAAGTGAGACCTGCATCACACCAGCTCTATCCATCTCGTTCCTCACAGAAGTCCTTCTAGCCTGCACTGTACACTTCCCAAAACATCTGGGCATGCCTTAACCCTTCTCAGTCAGCACTTCTGGAGTGTCATCACCACAGTGTCATTTGCAACTTTGGCTCAGAATTTAATCTAAAAGTATCCTTGTTGCAATTTAAGCCTACCTTTTCTTGTACCCTTATCTGGGCTCTTAGCCAGAAACACTTTCACATCAAGAAATCAATTTCAGCTGTAAAAATAATCTAAGACTGCTGGTAATCAAATCCTCATTCTGAGGCAGATATTCCCTTTATTCAAAATGTGAAAAGAAATTACTCTCTGTCTGGAGCAAATTAAAAAGAAAGGGGGCCAGTTTGGAAGATACAATTTGCCATCAATTGATTTCCCTAGAAACGACTGGCTGTGCAAGTGGGCAGCTGCACATGTCTAAGAGTGGGCCTGATATATGAACATTTTAAAACTTGTTAGGACTAGAACTGTGACCACAGCTGAGGTGCACAAGGAATTCAGAGGCAAAGAAGGGGTTTTATCATCATCTTTGCTGTTATCTGTAAAGGAGCAAGAGGAAGAGCTCTTCAAAAGAGTGGGATTTCTAAATTTTATTTGTTACTGCCTTGGTCATGCAGCAACTTACAGCCTTTTCAGTATGAGTTAACCTTTCTTTTTTTGCACCTTTCACATTACTTTGCATATGAAACATGTGTGAGAAAGAACATGTTTTACTAAATAAACTGTAAAAACAAAATCTATGATTTGAAAATACATTTTAATTTTCCAATTCGACAGCAGTCTGTGATTCTCCTCTGCCTTTCATGGCAAACTTTTACCATTTTCTTCTTAAAACAAGTCTGAGATGAGGAAATACACTAGCTGCCTAAAAATTACTCGGCGGCATCAACTGTGACCCATCACACAAGGCTTGGATTATTAAAGTCAGGACTAATGAAGCACTACCTTTGACTTTCAACTCATTTGTCACTAAGCGCTTGAAAAAAGTCATATTCTAAACTTCAAAGGAATAAGAACAAATATTAAGCGGAGAGTAAGTGTGTGGGGACTCCTGTATACAGGGGCTGGGGAGAAGTTTCATTTGCCAAGCATAGGGAGACAAAATTTGGTTGTGCCAGTGCTTGGTTAGTGGTAGAGTCACAGCAAACTCAGGCAGGGAGAGACTTCCACTTAAGAGAAGAGTCCATATAATTTTCTCCTTGGAGGGAACAGAAGCCAGTTTATGAAAATGAGTTTATGGGGAGTGGGGGGACCCAGCACGAAGCACTGATCTACAGGCTCAGTCTGCTCCTGTCACACATGGCAGTGAACTCAGAGCACAGAATCTGGAGGTTAAACTGGACTACTTTCTTCCCATTTATTGCCACCAGTGCCACTTCTATGTTGGCCTAAAGAATAATTATGCATAATTTCATTTGTCTAAGTTTTGCCTGTTATATATGCAAATGAGAGCAGCCTCTCGAAGCATACTTGAATTTTTTGAAGAAAAGAGAAAGCCCAGGTGGGATTGCTTTACAGGCTGTTACAGTAGCCCGTTTTTTAACCACTAAAAGAAAGCAGGTCTTTTGAGCAAGAAGGTCTCACTTTCTATTCACCACTTCTCAAGAACTTACATTTAACTAAAACACTTAAATCCTGTATTTGACCTGCAGCTAACAATATAGTTCTTTCTAAATCAGAATTTTACATACAGGTTACTCTATGAAATTTACTGCTAACTCTGGAGCATCTCCAGTTGGTTGTATTTTTATACCTGGACAAAAGTGATGAAAATCCTCATGCAGCTTGACAAGGTACACAATTTTGTTGATGAATAAAACTGAATAACATTTGACATTTTAAAACAACAAAATTTTTCATGAGTCAGTACACAAGTTCAGCACAAGAGATGAGGTTTCTTCTCTCTTGATGTTACTCTTCATATAGAGGGAAATGGTAAGAACCTGAACATGAATGCCTCACACGCCCAGGTTTCCTTCCAGGATCTCAATTATACTATAAAATCAAAGAAACACTGTCTTAGTGAAAAAAAAAAAAAATCAAGTGCTATCAAAAAATGCCGAAAATTATGCCTTTAAAAATAACATTTTCAGTTCTGCTCTTCTTTGTGTGTTGAACAAAGCCACAACTGCACACTTAACCAGAGACCTTAAAGAGCAGCTGCATTTAACCTTTAATTTTTCTGGACAAGGTTGTTTCAGGACACACAAGTGAGAATAGTCACAAAAGCT
This sequence comes from Xenops minutus, assembly GCA_035221455.1. Lineage (NCBI taxonomy): Eukaryota > Metazoa > Chordata > Aves > Passeriformes > Furnariidae > Xenops > Xenops minutus. The sequence goes on from JAWWEE010000010.1 coordinate 24,253,927, forward strand.
ATCTTATTTTTTATCCAGTTAAACTCCTCCAACTGGGCCAAACCCCACAGATTTTCACAACATAGAAGAGGGCTGACTTTTCTTGAGAGCATTTTTACCAATGGCAGATTATTTCTACGACATCCTATGACCAGCATTTGTTCAATAGCCAGTGTGTCTCCCTAAGCTGTGTTTTGTAGACTCACGCAGCAACAGAAACACCAAAGAGCAAAAAGTAATTTGAACAAAAGGGAAAATCACCAACCCCAATATAAAACAAACAAACAAACCCCCCCAGGATTTGTTCCCCAAACTCCTTTCCTGTCCCTTTGCCTGGTGGTTTGTATCATCTTCCATTTCCCAAACCTGCCTGAGCACAGAACTTCTTGTAAGGGGCCACAGTGAGCACAGATGAGGACATGCTGAGTAGAGTCAGTCCAACACCATTTCATTATGATTAAATACATTAGTTAAAAAACATAAAGCAGACAATTTTCCACATGAGAATGATCAACCACAAGGAAAGCCTCATAAATGTCACTCTAGCAGTTTGTCGTATCAAGTAATTTCAAGTGTTCCGAAAACTGAGAAAAGCAGCCCTCTCACTGCCTAGGGCAGCCTCCAGATCACGAAAAGAAGCTGAATGGGGCTAAAATACTGAAACTGATCTTCAGAGAGATATCCTCCTAAACCTCACAGCACTGCGTGCTGCTCGAAGTGAGGCTTCACTCGAGGCTCATTCTCCAACACCACAATTAACCTGTCCGAAACCTGTGCGAACGAGAGACAAACCGAGGCTACTCAAAGCTACACACTTCCTCCCCTCTCATCAAAACAGTTTTGCAGGTTTTCTCCTCCTCACATCCAGAATATTTTCCACTTTAGACTAGTTTCTTCCTACAAGCCTTGGACACCATACCTCCATCCTTCCACCCAAACACAGGGAGAGGGGCTGTGCAGAGTGTTATTTGAGGAACTGGCGAGTCTAACAGGAGCAAACAGAGAGCCAGCCCTGTGTACAGACCTCCTAAGGTGACTGTCCCCTGCCTTGAGAGCCTGCAGGGACCTGCTCAGCACCACAGGGGAAAAGGCAGAAGCTTGGACAGCCCCTTTATGGAGTCAGGGGACAGGGAGATCTTGGCTGCTGCACACTGAAAGGTTTCCCAAGGACTTCCCAAGTTCCCAAGGAACTGTCATTACAAATAGGGGCAGAAATGTGGTCACCTTGAGCAAAGTGAGAAGAAACCTACCTGTCTGTTATTTACACACGAGCAGAGGTGGGAAAGCAGGCTTGGTTAGAGTTCAAACGATTGCCACAAAATAGCACTACGTGACGAGCTTTTGCAATGCTGTTACCTCAATGTTCGCTGGAGAACTCCAGAGAGGGAAACCTCACCCCTTGGGCAGAGGTATGTCAAGTTCACACAAGCAATCTTCTGTTTATCTTTCTAGTATCAGGCCAATACACAGACCAAAGCACGTGCTAGCACTGAAGCACACCTGAACAGACTAAGAATAGTCGTACTCATAGAGTGCCTTTCATCTGAGGAAGTCAGATTGACTGAAAGCAAGAGATACGATCCCCTGCTGCACAGACTGCTCTCCATCTAGTGCTGGAAACATGGGAAGCCAAAAGGTGAACCAGATGGGCAGCTGGCATAGCCCACGTCCTGCAAGGTGATTCTGTGTCCCTGGAGCAGCACAATTTATTGCCTTTGGCCCTGTCAGAAATGTTGCTTTCAGTTATTTCACTTTGAAATACCTCCACAATCAAAGAAATGCTGGCAGCACTCACTGCAGCATACAGCATGTCAGCAGGATCACCAGAGCCAGGGCCATGCTGGCACTGTGGGGTTTTAGCTTACTTTTTCTTTAATCACCAATAGGTCACAGGGATGGCACTGCTTTCTCCAGCACCCACTGCTCCAAGGTGAGGACTCATCCTCCCAGTAGTGAACTCAGTACCCAAGTGGCACAGACCTGTAGTACATCTCTTGAGGGCACCAGGATGCCATCTGCACTGTCTGACACACTTCACTGTGACAAACCCTCAGCCAGCATCTGGCACCTCTTCCACACCATGCTCAGTGCTTTTGTCCATGCTGCCTGTAGTGAAGGTCACAGTGCTCACTCATTTAAGGCATGAGAGGCAGCACTGTGGGCAGGCAGGGCACGCTTGCAGACATCATGACAAGCCTCAAAGCTTGCCCACGATGCAGGTGTTTGGAGCAAATACATCCTGCTATTTATCTTCTCCCCAGCCCAGCTGGGCACTTCTGCCAGTCTTCCAATAGCCAGGGTTTCAGGTTCTGGACCTACCTGCAGTGACCAGCTTCCTAAGGGGCAAGGAACATCCCACAGGCATGAGAGAGCCTGTCTTACCGATGGGTGCTGCACCATGGCAGCCCCATCCCAGCTTGCTCCATGGGCTGGCTGCTGCTGCTGAGCCATTGCCTTTATGGGAGGTTTGAAAAATCAGCTGGGTTTTTTCCCTCCACTTACTGAAGCACAACAGCTTCAAGGGCAGGCAGATTTCCATGTTAAAAGAATCAGGGGAAAACCACTTTTGTTTGTTCAGTTTTAAAGCCCTTGTCTACTGATTCCCTTTTCCTGTTTCTGAGGCCTGGAAAACCATGTTGTTCCATAGTTAATCTTCATTCCAGCCAAGACTGAATTTACCTCGTTCAGTGCATGGGTGAAGTGCTCTTGTAGTTCTGGAAACTGCAAACAGCATGGAAACAGCACGGATGCAAATGATCACATCGAGATCACACTCCAGCACCACTGGTTTTCCTCTTTAAAAATGCAACTTTAAATAAACCCATGAGACATTCTTGTTAAAGCTAACAGAGAGAGCAGAAAGGCTGTAGGTTGTCAGGTCATATGAGCTATATATTAAAAAGTGTATATATTTTATATTTTGTGCAATGTGCTGAAATTAAACGAAGGTTGCACTTTGGCCCCCAGAGCAGTGCCAGTGCTCAGTGTCCCTTTCCAGTTTCTGAGCAGCAGCTCCATTTCTGAGCTGCATTTTACCACCCTGTAAAGATGTCACACTGTCATTCAAGTGAAGCAACTGCTCCCACCTCGAGCAAAGGCCCGTCCTGCAGCATCAAATACAGACACTAGTGAGGCTCTCTCAGCAATCACTGAAGAGCTTTTGGCATCTCCAGTGAGCAATTCAATATTTTAACTTCTGGCTTGCCCTCAATAAGAACCAGTCTGCCCTTCCCAAGGCCAGCAGGGTGCTCGGACATCTGGGCTCTCAGATCATCTATCTCTGTGCTTGCAAATCTGTACCCAGGAGATGGAACTATACAGATGCTTACTAAGCATCTCTGCCACCCCAAGCAACTCATTACTGAAAAAGATGCAGCCAGTAATAATGCCAGCAGCGCTCTGAGCTCTGGAAAGGAGACCACACACGACTGCCCTTGTAGGTTAATAAGAGTTGAAGTAGCCATTAGTATCTGAAATCTATTAATTGCCTGGTGTTACTGGGATAAAAATGAACACTGTGGTGTTTTTCTGATACCTTTGATCTGTTTATTTACTAAGTTACCATGGTTCATCTGCCCTTCACTCAAGTTTACATTGGCTGGGGAATTTCCCTCAGTATTTCTTAGACTCATACCAAAACATGTGGAATATGCCACTACTTTTAAAAGATCCTAAACCCTCCACTATGAACCTTTTACAGACAGTGCCTTTTCTCTGCTCCTACCCCAAGTCTTACCCAAAGGCAAGCAATTCCAATGCAGTGAAAGCAAGACTTGATCTCAGTTCCTACTGCAGTTGAACAAATTGCTGCAACACTGTAAAGGCATTCAAAGAGCGGCACTGAATTCTTGCAGAGCTCTGTCCCTCTTTTTTCACTGCCCTGTATATTCTTAAGCGTGGCCAGCACACCACAGTTTCACTCAAATCAGAGAACTCTGCATATTTCCAGCTCTCTCATTCTAAGGTATGAAGATCACACTGCAAAGCAGGGCCCTGGGACAAGATTGTCTTGAAACCATAGGAGATCACTTGGCTGGTTAAAAATACCAAAATCTGAAACTGTGGTGTGAATTTCTTTTAGGATTTTTGTTGTCGTTGTCTGGTTTTGTTGTTGTTATTGGTTTTGTTTGTTTTTAATGCAACAACAAGCTTAATAAAGACAGTAAAACTGTTACAAAAACTATCACCTTCAAAGGCTGTTTCTCTTCAGGCTCCAGAAGTAAAAACACAAAGATACCCTGAGAATTAAATCTTTCTCTTGAAAGTAGACAGCACGATTTGTTTTGAGTCACAAACTTCTCTGAATGACTCTAAACCACATTTGCCCAATTTAACATCTTTAAACCTTCTGTTCTTTCTCCTCTTTTGACTTCCAGTGCCGGAAATTCATCTCGGGGGATTCAGCCAGATCATCTCTTATTTATATATCCCCATCAAACAAATCACGTGCCAGCTAAAGCTGGTAAAAATCCATTTCACTGGTGTTTTCTGGCAACACACAAACATAGGAAGGGACCAAAGTTGATGCCACAGCCCGAGCCTCGGCAGCAAGGATGCTGACAGCGTGAGAACAAGCACATGCTGCCTCTCCCCGCCCAGGATGGAACCCAAACGCTCCTCTCTCCCTGACACCAGCATTCATTTAGAGCACAGATTTCAGTCCAGCTCAGTGGGAATTGCCTCTCTGTTGGCTCAGTACTGAGACAGGAGAAAGGGAGAAGCAAAAATGTCCTACCTTCAAATAAAAAGATTTCTGGTATCTCCTAACTGCACCAAGTAGCAGGTCTATTATGTAAATAAGGCATCCAGGGTGATTTTTAGGACAGAGTTTGCCACCACCACCTTCAGCCTGACTCCAGCAAACCAGCCAGTGAGAATTCTCCCCAGTGGAAAGCCGACAAGATTTAACATATAATTTTTTACCAAAGAACATACATTACACACTGTCTCCCATCTTGCCTCCAGCCTTCTGCCCTTGAAACACCCTTGGCCACACAAGCCACATTTTGCTTTTTCTGTCACCTGCTTTTAAGCTGAGGTCTCTTACTTTCTGCTGCACTCTTCCTACAATTTGACCCTTGAACATACGAGGAAGTATCATCCTGTTTGCACCCAGTCTGCCCTCTGATGGAAACTCTTTCAATGCCAAAACCAAATGTCTTTAAAAATTAATTAGAGCTCAGTGTGGCTGATTCCATCACCAACCTCTACTAATGTCAAGAGTTACATGCACACCAGGGACTCACCATCATCAGTCCAGGCTTCAGGTCCTTGCTTTTTCAGTCATCACTATAAAAGGAGCAGTCAGCTGTTCTCTCCATTCGTTTGACTGGAAGGTGAAGAGTGCACACATGAGCTTCAGCAAGATCTGTAAATGCCTAAAGATCACAGATACATTATCAGGAGTCATCTTAGCTTTAAAACAATTTCACACTATTGTAACTTCTCACGTTTTTTGTTGTTTTGTGGTGTTTTTTTAAGGGTGAATGTCTCCAGGGTTTGGTTTTTTGTTTTTTTTTGTTTGTTTGTTTGTTTGTTTTTTACTGTAACTAGAACTCAGGAACTAAACATCTAGCCCAAAGATGTACAGACATCACCTACCAATATCAGGGGTGTCACTCAGCTTTTTTAACTAGCTGGACATGAAGTCACAGCCAAATTTTAGGCAGCATCGATAAATGGGCAGACTCCTTCCCTTTGGGCAGGCTGTCAGGAGCAGTGGGGCTGGGAGCACCAGTGGCCATACCCTTCCCACGGGGTGCATCCTGCTGTGCCTGTGCCTGGGGAGCAGCGTGGGGAGCCAGGCACAGCCAGACAGCCCCTGTGCCTGGGCAGGGCTGCAGGGATATTGCCAGGGCTGGGGCTGTGTCTGGCAGTCAGGGCAGGGTGCATGTGTCCCCCTCCTCTGCCTCGTGTTGCTCCTCCACAGCAGCCTGATCTTGAGTTACAGCTCCTCTCAGGCACCCACTGTCAAGTCCCATTTGAGGAAGAGATTTGTAGGTGAGAAAGAGGTTGCAGAGCCCCTTGGGCCGTGACAGGGACACTCACAGTTGAGCTCTGGTCCTTTTAAACATTCCTGTTAGTGCATCACATACAGGTGATGTCATTTGTGACTCACCTCTGTGGCCAGAAACCTCTGTACCAGCAAGCTCTTATGAATCAAAAGCTACTGACATTTTTTCAAGTTGTTAAAGATTTCAACTCCTTTTCTGTGGTGTGCTTTTCTACTTTAACACAAGCACAGCCTGGAGGGCAGCACTGACGTTGGGGCATGTTGAAAGCTGGTCCCCAAGGGACAGAATAGGTACCACACACTCACTGCATTGTCAAGACCTGGCACACAGCTTCAAACCAATCCCTTTGCAAAGGTCAGTAAGTCAAAAAAATATAGATGCTGGAAAACAATATAAATAAACCACTGTCTGTTACCCATCAACCACAGGCAGACAAGCTACCGACACACACTGGTAGTGATCCAGAGCATTCTCAGTCTCTCAGCACATCCAAATTTTAGGCTAGATATGTTCTAAGAATCTGCCCCAAATTTCCCTCAGCAGTGAGAAAAGGCTGCTTTTTCCTGTACATTGAAAGCTGTGGGATTGAGTCACCTTTTTTCTCATGTCGTGTTACCCACATGTTGTTTCCCTTTCTTCTCATGTCAGTGAGCTGGGACACCTGAAGATCTCATGTACACCTGAGGCAGAGCACATGGTGCAAGGTTAAAAGTGAAGAGCTGGGGGGTAATGAAATGACTGAGGTGCAAAATGAAAAAAAACATGAACATAAAAACTCTGTCTGAGTTTCTTTCTTGCTGAGAGATTGGCTGCACAGCACCCAGACCCTTCTCATTCACTAGCCCAGGTTTGCCTTCAGCAGCATGATGGAGCCTGGGTGTCTCTTGTACCTTGGCACAGGAGACAGACCTATGTGAAACAAAACACCTTTAAATAATGCAAGTACCTTGAAAGTCAGCCCTTCACCACAGGCAGAGAGTCTTCTGAAATCAGCCGTATCCCAGCCCAGCCCAGCAGGAGGAAGGCGCAGGGTGATGATATTTAGGCTCTCACAGAGCCAGCAGTGTGGTCTGCCCACCTTTCCTGCCCCTCTGCTGGGCAGCAGCCGGCCCTGGCACCCCCTGCACGCTGGGCTTCCTCTATGCCTGTGCTCCACGGCAGTGCCTGACCTGCCTGGATGCAGCTCAGCTGAACGCAAGCCAAAACCCAGCACTCACATTCACTTTGTGGTTCCCCTATGCACACAAATAAATGTGTTGGTGTAGCCAGCGCCAAGTTATCAAATGTAAATGGTTTTACAGCAGCATCACGTACCTCTTTTTTCTTTCTTTCTTACCCCGTTGCTTACGTGTTGTGCAGACCAGGCTGAAAATATCTGTCCTGCTGAGCAGCAGCTGCCTCTACCTGGACACTGGTGGGGATGATGTTATTGAGCAGAAGCATGGCAAGCCAGAATTATATAGTGCATCCATTTGTCTGGGGGAGAATTGCAGTGAAATTAACGTGTGTGTTTCCCTCCAAACATATATCTTCTCAATTCAGAATCACAAGGAAGTGTTCTCCTGCACAGAAATGGTCAATTTTTCTTAGTTTAATAAACTAGGTCAGGTCAAAAGAAGAAGAATGCAAGTACAACAAATAGTTACGTTTTTTTACTGCTCTAAAGGAACAAATTTGAAACCACCAGTTGTAGCTTCAGGCAGAGATTTGGCTGAAATGCAGCATACTGTGCATGTGCTATTAAACTGCAGTTCTAGAGGCTTGGACTCATCTCGACCTCAAATTTGATCTGACTTTTCACAAGTTTATGAGACCAGAAAGAATGGACGAAAGAATATTCTGAATCCTGGAACAATTTACTCAAAAGAACCAACACTGCAAAATGTGAACCAAGCATCATCTCTGCAAAAACTGAATTATAGTAGTAATATTTTTAAAAGCAAAAATCCTGCAGTTAAAGAAAAAAATTTTCTCACACTTTCTCCCCCTCTTCATCTAATTCAGATCACGAGCCTGACTGCTACATCAGCATCAAAGTTATAGCTCTGCTTCACTTTGCTTCAGTGGTTGTGGTTATTTACAAAGAAGTGCTAAAAACCAGAGAAATTTTATGCTAAAATGTTTAAATATTTGGCTTTAGAAGTGCTTACCAGGAAAACAACAGGAAAAGGATGTGGCCTGATAAATGCTTGTAACATCTTCATCAGTGTCATCTATTTATTCGTATGAATTGAATTTCACTAAAAATTAATAAGGGTGAGAGGTCTGAAGTGTACGCACATCGCGGTACCAAGCGAGCAGCAAACGAGCTCCCTTTTCAGGCAGGAAGACAGACATTTTTTAACTCACAGCAAATGGTCCTCACTTAAAAGCCCTTCAAACCTTTCACTGAAGGGGGATTTAAAAAGGGCACAGAATGGTGCAGGCTCGGTCCCCACACACCAACCCATGGAGGAAAGCAAGAGACGGGCAGTGGGAGGAGCAGGGGGCGATGGCATGGCATGAAGGAGAGGGCAGGAGAGCAGCTCTCCCTTCTTTTGGTTGACACGCAGGCTGTGGTGCCATGTGGGCCCTTCCTATGGGGACTGCATATCTAATTATGCACACAAACTATAGCCTGACAGAGACACAAGGCTCCCCCAGAGTGGCATGAACCTTTCACTGCCCTGATTCACACAGCCTCACCCGAATTAAAATGTCATTGAAATTAAACAGAAAGACTCAAATTGGTTAAGTGATCATGTACACATAGAAAATGACAGGAAATATATGTAATCATATTCTTGATTACTTCTTTTGCATATTACTACGTAGTTTCAACACAGTTTCAACACCAACCACCCAAGAACAGTTAATTCTGAATATGAAAGGGAAGACAGACAAATTATTTCAGAATTTGGGACTCCTAAAAGGGTGTGAACTCCAGTCATGATTGATACAATGTTGTCTCTCCTGGGCTGCAGACAGGGAGCTGGATCCCAGGAAGGAAGTGGCTAAAAGTGTTGTGTTGGCATTGGATACCTGGAGCTGGGAAACTGCACTCCACTGCAGGTATCTTGTATAACCTTTGTTATATCTCTGCTTTGATTGCCCACGTGTAAAATGGAAAAAATTACAGACCCCCACCTATGCCACCAGGACAACAGCAGAACAGGGACATTTAGAAGAGGACAGAAAACCTCAACCATGACAGTGCCAAGCAGGCAAGCCTGTCATGGTGCCTTGTGCTGTCCTGTGCAGACACCTAAACCACCCCAAAAGTGATGTGTTCAGGCACAGCAAACACCACACCTCAGCACAGTGTTCAGCCCAAATATTTGATTAACAGGTTGTAATGTTGTCAAACACCAAACTAACATGTCCAAATATATATACAAGACGAGAGATTTTCATTAGCAACCAAGTCCTCTAGGCACTCCACCTCTGACCATAGTAAAGTGAAATCTGACTGGTAATTCATGGTATCAGAAACACATGCACTGCTGCTGGCCTGTTAACATCCTAAGAGTTCCTGATAGATCATGGCTGTCCTAGTTCAGCAGGAGGGACCAGTTGTCACTGGGTGGGAGTAATAAAAGCTATGTATTCTACCCCCTCTATTC
>JAWWEE010000010.1:24265289-24311528 GCA_035221455.1 Xenops minutus
AAAATTGTAACTCTGACTCATAACCTCTCTGGTAGTGGGTCCATTTCTTCTGCTGGTTTACCTTCAAACCAGCACAATGGCACAGCAGTGGTGCACACAGTGTACATAATGAAGCAACAGAGCAGAACACAGAGAAAGCAGAATGAATTTTACTAAAAAATAATTTTTAAGTTTCCCTTCCTTTTGAAAACACATAATTTTGTAAGAATAATTCCTTTGAGGAATACCTTACCAATATAAACTCAGGAAAAAGCAGCATTGCCAAATTCTCACTGCTGTCACTGCATTTCTAACTAATTAAACTCTTCATGCCAATTATCTAAACTCAGGTTTGCTGTCTTTCAATTTCTGCTACTGTAGGAACAGTGGAAACCACAATTCAGCTGGCAACTCGAATTTTTCTCTTAACACAGTTTCTTACACTCCTATAAACATCCACTGCTGGATTTAGTCAAAGACAGGATACCACATTAGACACACTTTTTTTTTTCTTGCCTAAAATGACTCTCATGTTCTTCTTCAGCTCATTATTTTCTCCTAGTGGCATTCAATGACCATCCCTCCCTGCCACGAGGGCTGCTGCAAACACAGCTAACAGTTTCTCACAGACACTGTGCCCTTACACAGGCCCTAGAAACAAGGCAAGGAAAACTGATTTTTCCCATTAAGAAGAAGTGGAACCATGAGACCTGTGGGGTCTGAGGGAGACTCTTGTGGTCACCCCAGAAAGATGCAGTTCCTTGGCCACATCAGCAGCCCAGTTGGCTCACAATGCATACAGGTGCCTTTTGAAAAGGAGGTCCAGTTACACAGTTACTTTCCTGAAATTGCATATGCAATTCAGAATTATTCAGAAAAATAAAATGAGATCTTGATCATCTTCGGTATCGGATTTCTTTCCCCACCTTTCAAGATTACAGCCAAAGTGCCCATCTGGTCAGGACAGGGCAGTCTTATGGTTTGGAGGTTTGCGTGATCTGTCAGGAGATCATTTGTGAAATTTCTGTCTCAAGTCTTAAAAAGGTAATGATACATTGAAGACCAGTGTAGCTAATGGTTTGAGCAGAAAAAACCCACCTCAGGAGTGTCAAAATGACTCAGTCCTTAGGCAGAGGGAGGGCACAGGCTGTGATGTGATGTGTAGGGCTCTTGGCTGGGCTGCTCTGCGGAGCTGCAGAACTGCTGAAGGTGCACACGCTGCAGCTCAGGAGGCAGAGCTCCACCAGGGTTACATTTCACCAGCCTCAGGGCACTGAGACGGAAAATGTCTGCCCTGCTGACCTGGCCTCAGGAGCATCCCCAGCTGATTGCTCTGTGGAAACTGGGACACGTCTCTCAACAAATACTGGGTCACTTCAACATGAAATGTGTCCAGGCTCAAAGAGCGAGACCAGCTCCCCTGCTCTGCCAAGCAGCAGGTTTAGGTCCTCCAGCACTGAGAGGACCTTCTCTGCTGGGACATTCCTGGCCCTGGTGCTCAGCCAGGGTTTGCTGGTGCCCCCTCCACCTGTAGGGTCTTTCCAGAGGACACTAAACAGGGGTGATTAGGGCTGGGGTCAGACCACTCTATTGGCACAGCATCTTCCTGGCCCTGGCCCCTCGGCCCCACCAGAGACCCACATGTGGTACTTGTGGTCCCTCCTCTACAGCAAAGCTCCATTTCAGCTGTTCCTGTGCTTTGGCCCTCTTTGCCCTCAACCATCAGAGCTTTGGGCTCTCCCTTGCTCCTCACTGATGGGCTGCCCACAGTGAGGATAGTGGAGCAAACAGAGAGCCAGTGAGGACAAAGAGCCCAGTGCTCAGCTGGGGGGGCAGGTTGGGATAAAATACCTGAGCTACAGGATAAGCTGTTCCTCCTGGTGACCCACCACAGCTGGACACAGAGACACCGCAGGGCTGAAGCCGTGCTTCTCATTTCTCCTGCAGCCACGAGATGGAGCAGCTCAGTTACAAACAGTTCTGCAGAGCCACCAGATTTAGGGGATGGGACATTTCATCCCCGTTCTGGCTCACCCAGAGGCTGCAGGCAGTCCTGGATCACAGCAGTGGATGCTCTCTCTTCTCGAGCAGAGCAAATACTCTTCTCACTGGTTAGACTCTGATTTAGGTCAAGAAAAAAGCCCACCACGCCTTCCCTGCACAGTCCTGGGTGGTGCAAGGGTTACTGATGTACCTGCTAACCTGGGAGGATGACAGCAGCACCAGCCCCATGCTGATGCTCTTCCCAAGAGCCAGGACTGACAGCGGGAGTGCCAGGACTATGGTATTGCTCTCTGGAGCAGTCCAGCGCAAGGGCAGTGCCTGGGAATGGCTGGCACAGCCCAGCACTGCCAGAAGGTCTGTCTCAAGGGCAAGCACAGGGAATCAGCTGAGCTTCACTGTTTGCCACGAGGGATGCGTGTGGGATGACCTGAAGGGGAGGTTTGTGTGGCAGCAACAATATGGCAAAGTCCTCAATACTAGCAAAAAACTGCATGTGGAACAGCTCCTTCATCACGAAAAAGGCACAGGATGGTGCATTCAGCATCTGCAATTGCACGAAGCAGGAGGTGCTGCACACACTGGTGGCACCAGTGACAAACCCCGAGGCACCAAGGACAGAGAAGAATTTGCAGAGTTGTCCCTCTTCTCCCTAGTCTTTAAGAAAAGGGACCCAACCTTGGTCTTGGGGACTTTGTGACACACATCCCAACAGCAAAGAGCAGGGCCTGTGCCAAGAAAAGAAAGGTACCTTGTCTGTCCCCTGCTTTCCCACCTCTGCATCCCAAGTAAGCTACTAATGAACAGTCTGAGAGTCCTTCATGGCCTCTCCCAGACTTTCCATTATGCTGCTTACTCGGGTTCATTTTACCCTCTCCATCAGCCCTTGGCATCACACTTTTTCATCCATTCCATTTTGAAGGGAGAGGAGCCTTTACACCTCATCCCAAATGCTTTTGTACCCCCTGTGTGCCTTCCTGGCCATTTCCCCTCATACTCTTCCCTAAAAATCTCACAGGGACATTGCTGGGAAAATAAAAACAGAGCAGCTGCAGGTGGTGGCTAGACTAACCCTGCCATTGCTGCTGCCTCATCCTCGCTTTTCCCAAGCATCTTTCTCAGATGTGTAGCCACCCAGGGCTCTGTGCAGCCAGCACACCCAGGGACACCTGCTTCTGGGCAGCCCCTGCGAGGTGGGCAGTGCTCAGGTGGCAGCAGAATATGAGTGCCAAAGAGAAAACGAGAGACAAAAGAAAGCTCCAAGTGCGTGAGAGGAAAACCTTGACTGGGGAAGAGACATCACACTCTCTGAGCATTGGTGGCAGTCTCAGAACTGACATTTGCAAGCCCCAGACCAGGGCAGGAGCATGGTGAGTGCTCTGGCAGCTGGGTTTATGTCCATGCTTGCAGCAGCCTTAGGTCTCACCACTCTGTCTTAGGCTGTCCTAGCCCTCAAACGCCTCTTCATGAGTGGTGCCTGCCTGTGCTGAGCGGGGATTTTTGTTAATATCCAGAGAACAGCCACGGTCACAAGACCAACACTGGATACGCAGAAGTGAAACCTAGCTGAGGAATGAGGTAAGATATTATTCACTGAAACCTTCTGTCTTGTTTTTCCCTTTGGTGGTGTTTCTTTTCTTTTCCTTAAGTAGAATAATTTCAACCAAAATACCATGGGGAAACCCCAAGTACTACTTCTTTTCTTGTCTCCTATCTCCCATGTCTTTCACAGATGCACAGTTTTAATTTAATCACTATAATCCTCAGTTTTTAAGTATTTAAGGAGCATGCAGAGGATCAAGCAAAACTACACCTCTGGCCTTTCTTTCCCCTTTTGGTAAGAACATTGCAAACATGCATACAACGCGGGGGGGAAATGCCTTTTTTTCCTTTCCTCCTGAAGAAGCTCAGCACCTGACACTCTCCATGGATATATTCCTGCTCCCTAGGAGTAGAAACAGATCCAAGATTAACTCTCAACTCTTTTAAAATACTAACTTGAGGTGAACATGCCAGATCACTACTGAAAATTAATAATCCCTTTTTCCTTTTGGAGGGAAATAATGACAGAAATAGTTCCAAATTTAGCTAAAAGCACATTTTGGTAGCAAACACTCTACCTTTCAAAGTTACATACAATGAATAAGTAATGTCTTGTAAAAAAATACCCAGAGAAAGGTCTGTGGGGCCAGGATTTCATTCTCTGTTACTGAAGCCTCATTTTAATGGGTGACTCACAGACGTTAGTCCCACAAAGCCATGTATTTGCATCCTTAAATGAGCTGTGTGACACGCTATGTACACAGTGCGTGCATGCAGCCCCAGCGTGGGGAGGCCAATGTTGTAATGGAAATTTGTGGCACAACAAAAAGCGCCTCGTGCTGTCTGACATCCTGACCAGCAGCTGCTTTGCATACAGTTCACTCCACTGCCTTAAAAGAAAACACAGGACTCCAAAATTCTGCAAGCAGAGAAGCAGAAAAACTCAACATCCAGAGCTAGAGACAGTTCAAAGGTAAGATAATAAGAGAGAATATTTCACTGTATCAAAATATTGCCTTAAAAGCTTTCCTTTTGCTACAAGATCTGAAAACTAAGTATATTTTACCTAACTTGTTTTGCTTATGGCATAGTTACCCTTTTTAAAAGACTGAACAAAGCTGGCCTTTGCATTTATGCTTTAAATATTTTTTTCTGTTTGTTTGTTTGGTTTGGTGTTTTTCTTTTAAATCTCAACAGACTGTAGTCTGAAATGCTTTTTAACCATAACTAGAATTTTCTTAGTTACACATCTTGGCAATAAGCTGAAATTCTATTTCTCTAGACCCAGAATTTCCTGGACACATTAACCAACAAACAAATTAAAAACAAGTCTGAAGGAGAAAGAAAGTACTCATGAAATCTCCTACAGAGGCAATGAAGTAAAGAACTTTGTCAGCATTTATTACTTTTCAGTAATTCCTTAATTAACTTTTTCCTCCTTTGGCTCTCATTAATGCGTTCCCTCCCTGCATTAGACTCAGGGTGCTTCCCTTGCTGCAGGTGACTCAGCAGGAGAGCAGCACGCTGGGTGTCCAAGCCTGGGTCACACTCTTGTACCAGGCAGTATCACCACCCAGCTCAGCAGTGTAACCCTTTGTCTGTCTTGGGCCACCTGAATCCCGAGGTTCAGGGACCCAACCCAGCTCCCAACAAACCCCCAGCCCTGTGGATTTAACTCCTGGACACTGAACAACCCACAGCATAGCAAGGAGTGCTTCTCTTCTCCTGCCATCCAGAGCCCCAAACACTTCACCAGCTCAGGCTTTCCCACCCTCTGTCATTTGGGCAAGACAATGTCACTGTGTGCCCCCAGCCTCCTCCTCAGCCTGGGCTTCTGGAGCTGGTTTTCTTACTTCTGTCATGTAAGCCAGTAACTCATTTACCCTGCATCAGTGTGTCCCTAAGGAGCAAAGAAATAAATTTCCTTTTTGCTGATCCTAATCTCTCTCAAAGAGATCCTAATCTCTCAAATCACAGCAAGGGACAGCTTACCTCTGAAACACTCAGGGGGTGACTCGATCTGCAGGACAGAAACTTTGGCTGCAGAGTGGACAACTGGTTGCCAAGTCTAAAATGGAACAGCTTCCAAATCAGGAACTCAAGTAGAAAATACACTGTTTTGAAGGGATAACAATTAGAGAACAGGAGGCAAGAGCAACTTCTGGGCACTGACAGAAAGATCTCTGACAGCCTTTATTCACAGGTTCCATTTGCTGTCATGGAACTGGCTGGAGCATTTGCATTTGTAAGTGATTCCAGCTGAGACCAGCATTGCAGAAACCAGTGAGCGCCTTCCCAGTCCTTATCAGGAGAGTCTGAGGGCAGGATCAAGCCAGCACCCTTCCTTGAAAGAACATAATTGCTTCATGACGCCAGCTCAGAGAGCTCCTACCTCAACACGTTTAGTCCCCTCTTTGCCCAGGAGAATTCAGATGTGGGTTTCCTGCAACCCTGTCTCTGCTGTGGTAAGTCTGGCTGATTTAGACAAAAGCTTGGGTTCTCGTCTCCTTCTTCTACTAAAAACTTCACCTCTGCTGGAAATAGCCTGTTTGGAGCTTCCTGCCTGCTGCTTTGAGACAGCTTATAGAAGGGCCAAAGGTAATCACGGTCCCTCTTTGCCCAGGGGTGGTGGGAGAGGGTGCAGGATGGCAATGACTATGTGGGATCTTCACATTAATAAACAGGAGGGACCCTCGTGTTCTTGGGTCCCCAAGGTCTTTTATGATAGCTTGATGCAGGAAACTAGATTGAACTGTCCCCATTCTCACAATCCAAGAAACCCCCAAATTAGGGCTGCTACCTTGGTTCTGGAAGAGATTGCATCACTCCAAGGGGATGGTGCACTCACATCTATACTCTGCCTAGCCTAAATTTAGCACAGTTAGGGGTAACAAATGACAGTGCAAGTGAGGCTTGGACCCCAGGAAGCCCTGCTCCTCCTTGAGGCACAGGCTTGCCCCAAGACCCCTTGGCACTGAGAAGTTCCAAGTTACCAGGAGCTGCAATTCAGCACAGAGCAGCTTGAGAGGGAAAAGAAACATCTCCAAGTCTGTGGACACACAGGGACCTCACTGGCCTTTGTACCATGTCTTAAATGTGATCTTCATCCTTCCTTGCAGTGAAGGTGATTTTCTTCTCTTCCAGCATTACTGGAGACATGAATGACACCAGTGCCAAGAGCGATATCAGCAATATAAGCAGTATCAGCAGTATCAGCAATAACAACAATATCAGTGTTACTGTGGAATGGTTCCAGCTCATCATGTACACCCCCACATTTAGCCTGGGACTGCTGTTCAACGTGATGGCTCTGTGGTTCCTGTTTTTTAAGGTTAAAAAGCTGTCAGAATCTACAGTCTATATGATAGCCCTTATATTCCTGGATACTTTGCTGTTGTTTACTCTTCCTTTTAAAATCATTTCCTACCACCTTCAGGACAAATGGAACTTGGGGTCTGTGTTTTGCTCCACCTTGGAAAGCCTTTACTTTGTAAACATGTATGGCAGCATCCTCATCTCCCTCTGCATCTGCGTGGACCGGTACGTGGCCATCCGGCACCCCTTCACAGCCCGCTCCCTGCGGTCCAGCAGGAAAGCTGCTGTGGTCTGCGCTGCCGTCTGCCTGGGCACCTCGGTGGGGACAGTCTCCACATTCCAGCTGCACGACAAGGGCCACAGCATCTCATCCTGCTTCCATAACTTCTCCAGTCGGACGTGGCAGAACGCGGGCCTGTTCAGCACGTTGGAGATCATCTTCTTCGGCAGCATGGCAGCCATGACCTTCTGCACTGCCCAAACCATCAGGTGCCTGAGGAAGCACAGGGACCCGCACAGCCCCCACACATACATCTCGAAAGCAGAGACCATAGTGGTGACAAACCTTGTGGCCTTTCTGCTCTGTTTCACACCTTACCACGTGGCGTACCTCGCGTACTTCTTGGTGAAGAATGAAATCATCCACATCAGCTTTCAAAAAGTGCTACGAGACGTCATTCAGATCACCCTTTGCTGGGCAAACCTGAACTGCTGTCTTGATGGGGTGTGTTATTATTTTGTTTTAAAGGAGTCATTGGAAGACTCGTCACAAAACACTGAAAGAAGAGCCATGCAAGAGCCTTGATTTACATACTGCATGTTAGTTACCTGGGATGATGTGTGGCAAGGCTTTTATGGAAAGCACAGGGTCCTGAACTTCTTACCTAAGCAGTTTGCTTGAAATATTCAGGTCTGAAAATGTTTCATAAAAAAGTAGAACTAACTCGGTTTCCAGGAGACTTTTTTATTTTCTTCCATAATGTTTTCTGTTATTATTTATGGGTAAAAAGAAAGGTAATTATTCATATAAATGGTGATGCATATATCTTTGGATGTTGTTCCTCTTTGAAAAGAAAAAAACGTTCACTTATACGTGGTAACATCTTTCAGCCTCCCTATCTACACTGCACCTGTAAACCTCCCTCAGGACTTTAGTCACTACAGGCTTGGGCTGTTTTTAAACAGAGACTTGGAGTTTATGGTAAAAAGCTTCAGACTAAATTGTGTTGCCTCCCCTGCCCTGCATGTATGCTTGTACTCACATACATGCACCGTGAGGTTTAGACCTACACGTGCCATTTAAAAAAAAAATAAGTAATGGCTGTGATTTTAAATGCAAAGGCAGCTTTAGGTTAACACAAATACAGTAAGATCTCCATGTAATTCCTCCCCTGGTTGACTTGCTCTGCAAGGTTGTTTTAGTGACAGTTGTGCCTCTCTCATCATACTTCTAGCTCATATTGCCACTAGCTCAAGTCCCCAGACAGCTCATGTTAATTTGACTCTCCCCTTTCCAGAATCCCTGACCAGCTCCTCTCCTACTCACAGGCTTTACACATCTGCTCCTTCCTGCTTGGTTACAAACACAGTTTCAAGAACAGAGTCAAACCAAACGAAAGCATGAGTTGAGTCCAACATAGTGGCAAACACGTGAATCTGAAGGAACAACCCCCCACCTTACTGGGGGATAAGATAAGAGCAGCCCTGATCCCTAATGCAGCCCCCAAAGACACAGAATCCCAGGGGGAAGGCAACCTTTTGGACCTCAGAGCAAGCAGAGCACTTCTGCTTCCCAAACAAACAAGGCAATAAATAATGATCAGCCAAGAGGAGCCTGACATGCCAGTCAGTTACTTCTTATCAGTGCTCAGAGGCATCTAGATAAAGGGAATGACAACATGCATCGAGCCCGAGAGAGGCAGGACTGCTGGGGGGACCCCATTGCTGCCTCTAACACTATCCCAGCAGCCAGCAGCCACTTTCCTCAGGGATGGGGCTGATTTAACAGCTGAAGCAATTCGTTTTCATCTTAAGGCCAGCTGGATCCTCTCAGTACCTCTTCTAGGCAGGGATACTAATCCCAGCCTTTGAACTTTCTTTTCTCCGTACACTTTTGAAAAGGAAAATGTACAAACTGTGTTTTGATTTCTCCCCCGAGCTGGTGATTTACACATGGAGACTCCAGTCTGTCAAAGGGAACTTTTTTGAAGTTTCTACATCTGTGTATGAGCTTATGCCAAAGAAACCCATTTGCTGAGGAGGGGAACACTGACCCAACAGGGACCTGAGGTTTGCAGAGTCCTTTTGGTGTTCAGGTGGTGAACTGGGCTTCTGAGAAGACAAAGGCTGTGCATTTACACTAATGATGTCCTGGTTATCTAAAAGTGCTTGAAAACAAAATAGACCAGGATATCCCAGCAAGAATTCCCTCCCAGTATCAATGGCCATTTCCCTTGGTTCCCTCAGTAACTTTGGAATATCTGACTAGCTTCCCTGCCAGCAGACAGGGAATTCCCATCAATTCCCAGATCATAATTTACCTCTTAACTAACACTGCAGTAGACACAAAGGTTTTACCACTGCAACTTCAGGCTCCTTTTGGAAACGGAGTTAAATAATAGAAGAAAATAGTGCTGAGGCAAAAGAGTTATTTTACAGCTCAAAGCAGGGGGCCATGCCAAGAAGGCCTCCACTGTAGCTGGTAATGCCTGAACACAGGAAACAGGGGTCGAGTCAGTACCTCAGGAGGCAGAAAATGCCCAAGTGTGCAAGAAAACTGAGCTCAGTTGCTTTGCTGTAGCCTGAGGCAGCTCCATTCCTTTTACTGACATGACTTTGGGCTTGCACTGTGATAACTAAGACTAGAATCTCACCTGTAGTTTTCTGCTTCCTCTGTTGCTCTGCTTTTATCCATTTTCAAGCATGCTAGTCCTTTCTTGGTTTGTTACCTCGCTGTCCTTGGTCCCACAGATCATAAAGTAACCTGCACTGTAATTTCATACAGTGTGCTGGTAGACAGCAGTGAGAGGACCATTACATTTAGGAATTTTGGGCTCCTTGGCTACCTTCCTCAGCAATAACATACTGCATAGAAGAGGCAGGGATGCTGACCAGATTAAGCATCGTTAACACTGCATGAAGGACAAATTAAAATGTTGGAGGCATTTTTTTCTTCTCCCAAGCCTCTCCCCTGTCTCTGCAGTGATTCTGGCCATTGATTTTTCTGGAAACAAGCAGGCTGAGGTGTGGAGAGTTCGTACCTGCCCACAGGGAGGGTACAGCCAAGCACTGTTAGAGCTCCCCTTCTCTGCACATGACCCTCGGTGCCTCTGCCAGCTCTGAGAGAGCACTAATTACAAGGGCACAGCGAGGACTTTCCTTCTAGATTCCTGGGAGAAATCACTATCCTGCAAAGGCAACATTTTCTACTCCAGAGTTCCCTGCTGGATTTTATTGCTTCTGAGCCTCTGAGCATTCACTGGTCAGGTCAAACCTGGCATGGCCTGATCCCTTCTTTGCTCAGCTGGGTAACTGTGACAGCTTTTTCATTTGCAGGGGTTTATACTCAAATCATGACACAGGGTATGTGGTGAGACTACAGAGATTGCTCTTTGCACCAAGGCGATATTAAAGACATAAAGTGCTAAGAAATAAAAGGAGGGGAAAAAAATCTGAAAACCTGAAATGTATATTAGGAAAAAAAGAAAGCAAAAACTGAGGGTTTGTTTGGAAATTGTTCACCTCTGAGGACTGAGGACTCATTCTCAACACAGAGTTCTTAGCTTAAAATGATTAGTTTGTTCTGAAAGAATTCCAATGGGAGCTAGAGAGCTGTTTATGGAGCACTTTTTCTACTTGCACTTGTTTTTGCATTTGGATAGTGAAAGGGGGAAGGTTTAAACCAGCCCTGAAAGCACAGCAGGTATGGGAGCTGGTGGAGCTGCTTTGCTGAGGAACTTCACCCTTTGGGCCAACCAAGCCATTTCATTGGAGGGGCCTTTTGGAAAAGCACCCTGAGGCTGCCAGATTTCTTGCCAAGAGACTTTCAGACATTCAAGCCTGTATCCTATTCACACAAGAAACCTTCCTACTCCCTTATTTGCAGGTTTCACTAAAAGACTGGGCACGTGTTTCAGCAGCAGGTGCCCTATTCCTGCAGCCTCACTCACCTGGGAAAGCAGGGAAGCTCAAACTTAGGTTATGCACCAACTCTGCACATCTGTCCTTTGCTTTCCAAATTTATTTCCTTCTGGTACAACTATTTTCTATGTTTCAAGTTCAGGAATTATCTCTTTGGTTTGGGAAAGAAGAAAAGGTGTAAAAGAAAACATCTCTGATGATATTTGCAAATAACCACGGAAATCCCAACCAAAACATTCAAGTCCCAAAAAGAGAATCAGCAGAGGTACCAGGCATGCAGAAACTTCTACAGAGATGTCACTAGTTTAGGAATGAAAAAACAGCTAAAAGGTTCACTTTTTATGTTTTGTGAAAGATGTTCACATGCAATGAATGGAACAAATTATTTACCATGAGCAATATCCCATCTGTGGTCAGTGATAATGAGAAAAACCTCAGAAAAGTAAGTCTCAAGAGACATTTAAAGGCTTTTATAGAGATCTTATTATGCTATGCTCCTTCCAAAATGTTTTTAGCATTTTTATTGCTGCTAAAGATGGTTAAAATTGCCTTTTGTTTTCTCTGCAGGACAGCAACATGTTCTAAAGATGAATTTGGAGCACTCTAGATGCTAGAGAGAAGCCCTCTGAGAAGTGATATAGTTAATTTTGCTGTGACAGGAAGTATCACAGATAGGCTCTGGCAGAAATGATGCCCCAGCTCCCTTCACAGTTATTTCCCCACAGGGCAAAGCTATTTGCATGCCCTTCCATCTGCTGCATCTACTGGGAGAAAGCTCACAAAGAAGTAAAAATGTCCTAAGTGACACCCAAGGTGATGGAGCTCCCACTGCTGCCCTCGGTGTGACAGAGTCACACGGAGCCCTGAGCAGGTCTGGCTGTGGTGGGAGGACACTCTGACTCTCCCACTCGACCCAGTGCAAAGCTGCAATGCAATCTATGCTCCAGCTTGCCTTATTCATCCCTACCTTCCTCCTTGCTTTCCTTTCACATGCCTCTGTCTTCTGGGCTTTGGAGGCACAGAATCCTTTAGCAAAGCTGCGGCTCCTCCCTCCATCAGGTTTCCTGCTACTGAGAAACACCTACCATAGCAACAACCTCTAATGAATCAGTGTCCTCAGCTACTGTGAAAGGCAAAGGACACCTACAGGCTCCTTCATTTTATCTCATTAATTCTTCTTATTCTGATTTTATACGCTGTCACTCTGTAAGAATGGCATTTATCACATTTTTCTAATGTGATATAGAATTTGCTGTGGGATACTGGTCCAACCAAAAATCTATGAGGAATCAGAAATGTTTCCCAAGAAGAAGAGCTGAATCAGTGCCATTAGCAGACACCAAATGATGTAAAACCTCACATCTGCTGTATGCTACAGATTCCTATTAATCCTTCTCTCTATGCCAAGACAAAAAGGGCATTAAACTGGGATTATATCTGAAAGCAAGTATCAGCAGTTTACGGTTATAAACAGTGCTGGGCAATTGTTAATCCCAAACTAAGCATTACAAACCCAGGAAATGCAGTTTAGATTACACTTCAGAGTACACCAACACAATCCTGACCGTTCCTGGGTAAGTATTAACTTTGTGACTACAAGCAAAGCCATCTCCCCGAGAGCAGAATCCACCCTGGCCCTCCTGGCCAGCCATCCTGACTGAGGCAGTGAAGGACACTGTCTGCAACAGCTTTATCAGTTTAAAGAGCAGCCTAGGAAAGGAGGCACGAGAAGCTGCAGACAGCACAGGCCCATCTGACTTCATTCATGCTAATAGGAAGTGCAGTGGCTTGAAAAAGTTGCAGCTGGAAGGGGGGCAGAAGTGAAGGGCAGACCAAGGTTGGTATGGCAGTAAAAACCCTGCAGGTAGGTTTGTTTCCCTCATGCAGAGCAGAATAACTTGGTATTAATAACAAACATATTATACAGACCATTTTGTATGAGCAAGATAAAGAAAGCCTGAGCTATAAAACACTTCATTTCCCTCTGAGCCCTCTGAGCTTGGCTCCTGCTGCCGCTCCTGCCTGTGGCTGCACAGAGACCTGGTGGGACCTTGGGCAGGACCCTGCTGTGTGACAAGGGGTGTTTGCTCCCATTTGAGGTGCCCTGTGGTATCCCACCCACCCTCCAGTGCTGAACCAAACAGGGGTGGGCTATTCCTGCCTTGTCTCAGTCCTGGGAGTGAGCTGATGGGGGCACCTCTCCCAAAATACATACACAAATCACACAAAAGGAGCCAGATCACACTTAATCCAAACCCTCAGCCTGTCACACCTTGCCTTGTGATTCCTCAGAAAAACCCCCACATTTAGGCACTCAGGAGTGGGAGGAGGTAAAGCCACGGGCTGGACAAGTTTGCATTTGTAACACACTCCCTGCTATAATGGCAAGACAGAACTTACCATTACACTCAGCAACAACAGCAGGATTGTTAATGCCCCTCTCCTTTGCAACACAAAATACAGAGATTAGAGCAATATATTCCCTAGTTTTGGAACAACAGGGCAGAGATCAAGCAGTATCACCGAGTCTTACCCCAGATTTCATTTCAGGACATAAATACACCATGCAAATAATTGTTATGATATTATGGTTTACTGCTCTCTCAAATGAGCCTCTGTCATTTGCCTTGGGGTGCCCACATACAACTGTCACAAAACATCTCTGGAAAACATCCCAAATCTCTCTCCCACTTTTTTTGCCAATCAAAAATCCAATCCTGTGGGTAAATATACCCATTGTAATTTTCAGTCTATCAGATTGTTTAACTTGCACAACACAGTAGCCAGACTCCCATACTGAAAACTATTTTGTTTGCATTAGATGAAGCATTTGTTTTTCCAGAACTCCACTGCATGTCCAAGAGTCTTATTTTCCACACTGTTCCTAGTCACACAAGGTTTACAATCCAGCTCCCACCTAATATTTATGTGTCCTCTAAACACATACGTAAACAGAACCACATAGTTCACAATCTCCCCTTGGCAAAACTGTTCAAGACACAAATTATTATTTTCTTGGGTATATACAAAACATTGAAGCAGCAAAGCTTGAACGTCACCCTGTAGGGAGCTGAGAGAAAGGAAGTACTTTGCTGGTCAGGTCAGGGACACCTAGAAAAGTCTTGCAACATCTTTGAGCCTTGATGAAGACAGCACAAGGAACCACCAGGCAAATTCCCTGACTCCAGTGAGATGAAGAAGCAGGACCACAAGCCTATGGCAAACCAGCCATGGAGCACAGCCACACTGCAGGTGGCCCGGGGGAGCAATGGGGCAGCAGCCCAGGCACCTCCAGCTCCACGATCCACAGCCTCCAGGGAAGAATGGGGCTTCAACCATGGCCAGAAACAGCACATGAAAATTTCTGTTCTTTCACAGCTACATTTGCCCCTTGGAGGCCTCTCAGAAAATCACTGTCAGAAAGGTAGTTCATTGATGTAACTGAAATTGTCAGTATTATTGCACCCCACTCTCCATTACAACCATGTTCACTCAACTTCTGCTGCAAACTTAATCCACCAGAAGTTAGAAAGCCTTTTCTACATCACAATCAGCTGCTGTGGAAACGAGCTCAGTATCACAGAGGATTAGAGTCTGGAGGATCCGATTTAATTGCACTCCCTGGGCAGCCTCAGACTCCAGTGGTCAATGTCCAAATGAGGAATTAAGTAACAGGGATGGATCAGCTCTTCAGAAACAAAAGGTTCGTTTTCATGCAAATAGCATTCGATAGGAAGAACAATGAAGGTTTTCAGGAGGTATCAGCTGCTCCTGAAACTGTAAACAAAATTTCAGAGCTTTTCCATCCCGAGGTGGGACTTGATAGATGCAACCAAAAGCAAATGTCCGATTTGCTTTAACTTTGTTATTGTCACTTAGCTCCTATACACTCCCTCAGATGGGAGCGAATTTCAACATCTGTTACCAAACTTTCAAAGGAGAAAGAAAGAATAAAAAAACAGAACTAAGAAAAGAAGAATGCAGTAAAAGAAGAGCAGCAGCAATGCCAGCAGCTCTCCTCGGCAGGTGCTGGCTGTGAAAAGCTCCTTTGGAAGGTCTTGGCAACAGTACCCTGGAGCCAGGGCGAGTGTGTGCCAGCAGGAGCTGCTGGTGGGGACCAGTGGAGGGCTGAGGGAATACCTTGGCACAGGCACAGGGAGCTGCCAAGCAGCAGGACAGCAGAGGGTCACACCTGCAGCACAAAGCAGGGAGGATTTAAGGCCCTGTGCAGAGAACTGCTGCATCCACTGGGGAAACTCCAGCCTTGGACTGCCACAGAGGGAAAGTGCCAGGGAAAGGCACATACAGTCACAGCTCTTTGGGTAAGTCATAATAAATCAGGTATTGCTTTACCATTTTTTCCATGCTAAGCCCTGGTGACATGAGATACAGCTTTTTTTCTTTCTTTGTTTCTTGCTCCACTGGCAGCAGAGCGCAGCAAGAACACAACAAATCCAACACTGCCATTGGGAAGGGCTCGCAGCTGGCCAGGTTTAATTCCAACCACACCAGCCACTTCTTTTAGCACATTTTTTTATAATGCCAAAGCAATGCCACCCCTCTTGGTGCTGCACATCCCTGAGTGCAGGCTGCAGCCCCAGCTCTTTCTCCTCCCACTGCTGTGGGGTGAGGACCTTTCAGTGCTTCCCTCCCCTTAAGGCTGGTTTGTTTTGTTTGAAAAAAACCCAAAATAAAATAATAAACTAACCCAACCATCCTCAAATACTTTCCTAAATATGCCACCACATTCAGGATTTCATCTGCACAACATATCCTGGGGTTCTGTTTTTGCAATGACTCCTGACAAGAGCCCAGGGAACCACGAGGGCAGGACTGGCCACTGGCAGGCTGTGCCTCAGTGCAGCAGCACGACGGTTTATTTTAAACATGGGCAGCAAAGGATTTAACTTCTTTCTCCTCAAAGCTCTTTGCCAAAGCCAGAAATGCAATGTTACTTTTAAACCCTCCCTGTGCCCAGCGAGGATTTAGCACAGAAGCACTCACAGCTCCAGAGACAAAATGCTGCCCCTGGGGCCTGATCTCTATGAGGGAACAACGTGGCTTTGGACATTAAAATATTAGTTTAAGCCTGGGACTGGAGCCATGGGGGGTGGCAGTCACTGAGCCCTCTGAACCAGAGAGCAGATACTGAGAACATTCTCCTTGCTTGTAAAATCCCTTGGCCAAGCTGGTGCACATAAGCAGTGGCCAGGCTGCTCCACTCCAGCTGCTGAGATGGTGCTGCCCAGAGGTGTCCCAGCAAATGAACTGAACACACTGAGAGGGGAAAATATCAGAAGGCATTAATTGACTTTGCAGCTCCTGCAAACAGCATCACATGGTGCTGCCCTTCCAGCAGTCAGAGCATAAAAACAGTGGAGCTCTTGCTGTTAATAAAAATTGGGGGAAAGAAGAAGGGAATGAAGATGTGGAGACCCACTAAGTCCTGATATGGGTGAGCATAACGTGCTGCTTTTGCAGAAATGGTGCTTCAGAAACAGCTATGCCAGATGAACTCACATTGTCAAGGAGATTGATACCAAATATTTACCTTTTAGCACAGTTAAGCAACTTCATCAAAAGCACTGAATGAAAGCAAAGTGCATTTCCTTTGCAAACCTCATTAGGGAATTGCCATGCCTTCCTCTCCCCATTTAACATTTCAACCAGCCATTAGATATTTGGTACCTGCTGTTATAAAAGCAACTCAGTTTGAGTTTCCTTGTTTGCTCATGCATTTTGTGGGCTAACACTAAAATACTGGGTCAGGGAGAAAGAGCAAGCATTTCTATCTATGACATCTTATCTGAAACTTTTTTTAAAGCTGTTATAAAGCTCAGAAAGAGACAGTCCAAAAGGCTTATTCCAAACCTGCTTCATGCTTCAGAGGGGCTCAAGCTACATTGCAACTGTCTGTACTTCTGTGGCATTCATTTTTCTTGGAGAGGTGGATGACTGTCAGCTTCAAATGCCTCCTTTCCAAATACAGCAAAACGCTTCTCAAAGCACTTTGATCAGGCAATTCATTTTCCCCAGCCTGCTGCTGCCAAGAGAGGAGCCCCCCCCTGGCAGTGCCAGGGACCTGGATGTCTTCAACTGAATGGGGAGCTGTGACCAAAATAGGGCAGGAGACAGAAGACACTTAATTGGCCCTCATTTCCTTCCAGGCCCTGGGCTCAAGCAGAGGCAAGACTGACAGCTGTGACCCTCCAAACAGGCAGCTGTCCCCAAAATACAACTAAGTGCTTAAGAAAGACCTACTTAAGGGCTGTCTCTGTGGCTGGCAGAGCAGGGAGGCAGCACAGAACCAGCCAAGGCACCAGGTTTTGGATGGGGCTCAGTGCTTGTTCCCAACAGTCACAATCCAGCAGGACAGAGGCAAATGTGACAGTCTGCCCCGAAACAGCTGCCATTCACCATTTGCCCTGACCCACACCCTGACTTGGGGAACAGTTTCACAACCCCCCTGCCCACAAAGGGAAACACACCACCTTTAAACCTTCACTGCCAGTGGTGGAGTGGGAAATCACCTGTCTGCTGTTCCCAGCCACATCCATTGCCTGCTCCGTGTCTGCCACATTCCCATCCCAGGGAGCTGTGCACAAACAGGTGCTGCCTGGGGTGCCATGGGATTTTTCCAGCATTGCTCAAGAGCTGGGCGTGCTGTTAGTTTTTAAGGAGGAGGTTGTGTTACCACCTCATACCCCAGTGGGCAGGCTCAGAGGCATCGTGCTGCAACCCCTCGTGGTATGTGCCCCATGGCAAGCTGCCTGCACACCCTGCCACATCCAAAGGGGCATCAGGAATAGATACTCAAAGCTCCTTAGGATGCAGGGAGCCTTCAGTGGCACTGGGGAAGGACAAGGATGGGGTTTGGAGCCAGCATCCAGCCCAACATGCTGAGCCCACCCTCCCTTTCCCCACAGCTGGTCTGACAGTCCTATCTCACTCGGAGATCTTGCTAAAGTCATTACAAACCCAAGAGCAATCAGCTGCACAGCCTGGGACAGGAGCAGGCTGGCAGCACTGGGCTGCCAACCCACACAGCCTCCTCTGCCTCCCTCCTTAGGAGCTGGGGCTGCAGCTGGTCCTGCAAAGCCAGTCACAGCTCACTGCAAAGCCAGCCTGTGGATGTGGCTGTCTGGGCATGGTTTATTCCATCCCAGGCTTTTTGGGGGGATGTTTTTGTAGTGACCTCCAGTGTTTATTCTCAGCTGGTGTAACAACAACACAACAGTTTACTAGGCTGCTCCCAAATATTTGACCTACAAAACGATCAGTCCATTTGGAGACCAAACTGAACTCAGCCAAGTCATAAAATGCTGCCTCAAGCTGCTGCTTTCAGCACTTAAACCCAAGTCCACAGCTGTGTCAGGACCAACCCTCTCTCCAAAGGGTAACTCCACTGGTCTGTATTTTCCAATACACACCCACAGAGGCCATTAACACGGTGCTGCTGGTTTAATTACACTGAGCCATAAATCTTTTATTTCCCAAATCCAGCTTGCCAGATTTCTTCATGATGTGCATTGCTAAATGACTGCACACTCGCCCACAGGCACCTCCCAGGCCTTCTCAGTTCCATGAGACCCAGACACTGCAGAAGAAGGTACCTAAGGGCCAGGGACAGGCTGCACCTCCCCAAATACTCTGCAGAAGGTGCTGCTCTGGCAGCACTGCTGAGACAGGGCTGTTTTCAGATGGCAGCTCTGTGTATCCACAGTGCCAGAGCAAGCCAGCTTATAGCTGCTCCTTTGAGCTTTACATGCAACAATTTTTGGAGAAGGGAGAATGACTCATGAGGATTGACTGCTGTTCCAGCAGTGGCAACCACATAATCACCATCTGAAAAGAGGGAGAAATGAGTTTGGGCCTGATCCAAAGCCTTTCCTGTCACTTGACTGAGAACAAGTTACTCCATGAATAACAATTGGGGGGACAGAGTAACATCTTAGTGAAATCTCGTGAAAGGACGACAAATTATGATTGTGGAGGTTTTCTTCAACATTGTCTTCTTCTTTGAAACTTCTTTCCCCAGTCAGACCAGGAGAATATTCAATCATTGCATAACCTGATTTCAATTCAATTCAAATACGGAGCTAAAAGTTCAAGTATGAAATTACATACTTGGCCTTTTCCCATTAATTAATCCAAATGAATAGAGTAACATACTGGCTTTCATAGGAGAACATCTTTGTGCTAGCAAGAACAGTTAATTAGAGCTGGCACAAACACCTTCCATATTCGCCATGAATAATAATATTCCCAGTGCAAATTTTCACAGCAAGCTTAAGGAAACAGCTTATCCTTGATTCTTCAACCCACCCATTTCTTCTAAGATTTTAATAAGAGAGAAGGAATTAAAGTGCTGGTAGCTGTCAGACAGCCCCTGCACCATGTGCCCTTCCTGCCTGATGCACTCCCTCCAGCCTGGCCTCTGATGTGATCTGCCTACACAAGAGGTGCCCACACCTGTAGAGTCAGTCCCAAGGCTGCCTTGCATGCTGTGTCACCTCTGCAGCATCCTCCTGCTGCCTCCAGCAGGCCATTAGTGACAGCCCAGGGACAGGGGCTGAGGCTCTGCAATGTGCTGCACCTCTCTGGTCTGCTCCTGATCTGCAGAGGGGAAACTGCCCCAGGAGACCCACCTGTGAGCTGGGAGGGCCCCGGGGGAAAGGGACTATACAAAAGGAGACTGTGGGGATAGGGAAGATCACTTAGTGATCAGTTGAAGCTGCTGTGGAAGTGGCTCCAACCTAAATCAAGAGGTTTTCCTTTAATACAGCAGAGACTGAAAGCAGCAGCCCCAAGCCAGCACACAGGGACATCCCTTTCTGCTCAGCTCTTACCTCTCCCCTGCAGACACAGCAAGCTGGAGCCAGCTGTGTTCCAGAGGGAGCAGGTCTGCTTCTCAGGCAGAGAAGGACAAATGTCCAACATACAAGGGGTCATGCACACAGCAGACAGGAAAAGCAACAACCAGTGCCACCCTGTCCTAAAGTCAGTCTTGTTTTAAAGTGTCAAATATTTTTATCTGGCAAACAAGGGTGTCCACATTGTCTAACTTAGGAGGCTCAGGTATGCAGGAGCTCCTAAACTGAGCAATCAGAGGCATCCTCTAGAGATGTCCTTACCCTCTAGGAAACAAAGGCTCCTAAATTAAGTAGGACAAGTTGGATGGTCCAATGTTTCAAGCTCAAGTTCCATTTTCAGTCTTATTGAGCCCTGCTGGCAAGTAAGGCTGGTCACTGTTTTGTAGACATTTTGGTCAATATAAATGTTTCTTTCAACACAAAATGAACAGTGTTTCATTTATTCCTACGTTATTTGACCATTTTAACTCAGAGTTTTTAGATAAAAGTTGTTTCAAACCAAGAAATAATAACTTAATTACTAAAATATTGAAACAAATGCTTCAGCTTAACACCAGGAAGTTTAGCTGCTTCCACCCACCTTTTTATGCTATGATATTAGCTGAAAACATTCAGTAAAGCTCAACCCATTTCTTAAGAGACTCTGTCCCCTCACACTGCTTTCCATTTTATCCAGAAAACATTCCCTGTGATGGAGCTGCAGCACCACAATGATTCCACTGGGACATGAATGCCTCATCAAGAACTGTACTTGCCAAAAGAGCAAGAAATGGGCCATTTACCTGAGCCCTGAGACAGCAACCTAGGAAGCTATTTTTGGTGATTACAGAGTGGTCCAACCATGCCTTTTTTCTTCTGGGAAGCTATGGCACCATCCCCAACACCTACTCTTACAATGGAATGGGTGGAATTCTGAACCATGGCAGCAAAATGCTTGGGAACAACTTGTACATCCAAAGGCACACACATGAGTATGTCTGAGAGGGAGAACAGGCTTTCATCAGCTTGGCATCAACATAAAACACCAGAGAGCTCTTCACGTTGGGCTATAGTCAGTTCCCAGCAAGGACAACTCAAAGGTGCTGCCTGCCCAAAGGCATATGTGACACATCAACAAGATGCAGCCATTCCCCCACCAAAAATGGGCTCCTCACCTTGTTGGTGGAAACCAGGCCCTTCAGCTGCCTTTCTGGAGTACCTGTGTGGACCATTGTGGCCAGAACATTGCTCATCCCAAGGCTGCAGAGATCCCAACAGGCTGTACTTCATGGGATGGGACTGGACTGTAAAGGTAGCTGTAGAAGACTTGTAACAAATAAAGAGTTTATCTATGCTTTAGAGGAGATTGAGGTTTCTCCCCTCGACTGCTAAGGTAATTGGTCTCCAGCACAGCTTTTTATAAAAACCCCAGAGCTTGGAAGTGGATGCTCCCAGAGTTAGACCAAAACTGTGACTTACTGAGCCCTGCCTGGCAGAGCTGAGCAACAGCCTCTGAGCCATGCTGCAAGTATTAGAAAATAAATTATATCAGGTGCCAGCCACTATCACAGTGACCCATATTTTAGGGTTTCAACCACATCTCTGTCACACAGTCCTCCTAAAGCAGGTTTTATTGCCAGGCTTTTGTATGTGCCACTGTTCAATCAAATAAAGCAACCTTCTGCCAGAGTGTGACCAAGATTAGAAAGCAGAACTGACTTATTTTAAGTCTGCTAAGAGCAAGGGCCAATGAATACAACCTCAGGAAATGAAAAACTGAACCAAGAGGGAAATGTGGAAAATGCAAAGTTTCAAAATACAAGCCAGTTTTCTTTGTAGTGGACAAGCCTCAAGGTGACTGACTTGCTGTTAAGTAGATTTAGTGAGGTGCATCAGTCACGTCCTTAGTAGCAGCATTTGAGCCTTCAAAAGGCACGGCTGAAGGGGTCAGGTTCCCCTCAGGGTGGTGCAGAGTTGCTTCCTCAGCCCAGAGCTGAGGAAGGGAGAGGGGTGTGAGGAGAAGAGGCTTTGGCAAACACAGTTATTGTAAGATGCAGCTCCCTTCAGCAGAACCCCAGTGATGGAAAGAGCATCCGGATACTGAAGAGCTAAATGCAAAATGCAGCAAAAATTACCGTAACAAGTGAAACAGGAACTTTTCCTCCCTGATTGACCAGAGACTAATTGTGGAAAGGGGAACAGTTGAGTTCAGGAAAAAATATTCTGACACTTCCCTACCAGAAGGATGAAATATGGGGAGAGAAAGCTCGGGAGAGCACTAAGGGACCCCCCTGTGTGTGCAGTGAGGAGAGAAACCCCCAAAGGCTGGCCCTGCAGAGCCAGCCAGAGGGCAACAGCAGGTTTAGGTCACACACAGACAGACACATGTCTGTGTAGAAGTCCAGCAGCTCAGAAGCAAGGCTGAGCACAAGGATCAGATGGCCACTAGCCACTCGAGCAGCAGAGGCATCTTGCTGCTTCACAGACCTCAGCTGAGCCACAACTCCCCCCCAGAGGCTGCCCTTGGGTCTGACAGGGACGTGCAAGGACAGGGCAGAAGTCCTCCAGAGCCTGCAGGCATGGGCAGGCTCCCCAGCCGTGTCCCCAAACAGCAATCCCACCACTGTGGAGAAGGGCCTCCGCCCTGCATCACCCTCCCACTGCCCAGCCCCACCATGGCACTGGGCTGGACCCTGCAGGGCCTCCCCTGAGCAACAGCTTTGGGGAGGGCATGTGCTTCTCCTTCCAAACAAACACACACTTCATATATCAGAGGTAAAAGATTTTATTATCCCATGGGTTTTTCCTAAGAAGTAAGAGTCCTACCAGACAAAATATACAAAGCATCTTATGTTTTCTTCCTACACAACTGCATTCTCATCCTATGAAACAGTGACCACATTAGCTCACCTGAAAGAACTGAGGTTTGTCCTTACAGCTGCGGGGGTGCACAGAGTTAGCATATTCAATGACCAGTTAAATCATGCAGAATCAGAAGGAAGGGGAGAAAGGTCTGTATGCTCACCTGAGTGCAGGCTTAGGTTTCTAGAA
Organism: Xenops minutus; assembly: GCA_035221455.1. Classification (NCBI taxonomy): domain Eukaryota; kingdom Metazoa; phylum Chordata; class Aves; order Passeriformes; family Furnariidae; genus Xenops; species Xenops minutus. The sequence goes on from JAWWEE010000010.1 coordinate 24,288,170, forward strand.
ATGAAGAGAAACACAGGGCTTAAATTTACCAGTTTGCAGCACTTCTATTAAGTGAACCAATTCTCTGACCCACTTCTTGTCATCTTCTTGGCAGTTAAAGGTTGGGGCTAACAGCAAGTTATCGCTGGAAAAACACAATGCTAGAGCAGTAAACACCCCTCTGGCACTGGGAAACCTTCCTTACCATTCTACACGAAGTGCACACAATTCTTCATTTTACATCAGGCTTAAAGCAGAATGAAACCAAAGTGTCATCCTCTTCCGGTTAGAACTTAATGTTTATAGTTGACTATGCTTTATATATAAAAATAAATTCTCAGCCTCTAAGGACATGCTAATTCCCTATTACATTACATGACCATTCTGAGATCCTGTTTTGTTTTCACATAATTAACTCATAGTATTATTATTTGAAAGTTTAAAATATATTCACTTTTTTTTTGGTTCTGCTGAGTTAATGATTGTACTTGCATTTACTTTATTCTTCCTTTTCTAAAACAACAAGCTCATTTCAACAGATGGTGAACAAGTCCAGATTTGCTGGAAACCAATTAACAAGAATGTGCCAAGTTGAAACTCACCCCATTCTTTCAAGCCAAAAAACTGCCTGCATTTCAAGAACCTAATTAGTTTTAACTATATTTATGGAACAGAGGGAAGAATATTTAATTACTCTGCAATTCTTCTGTCTGATGATCAATAGAAATGCAGTTTTGTTCACACAATTTCTCTGCAGTATATCGATCAGCTGAATCTTGCCTTGTATCAATATCTGTACTACAATGGTGCCTGCAGATAATGCGATGCACAGCTGGATTACAGCAATTACTACTATCAAAACAGCTTTCATCAGAAGAGTTATACAAGAATACACACTGTTAAAAAAAAAGATTCAAAAATCTGCTTCTCCACTTGCCAGTAACTCCCAGTTCTGCTGCTGACACTTTGTATGTGGACATGGCACCCCATCCACACACAGCTGGGATCTCGACAGGCAGACAGACCCCTGTGAACACAACTCACTCTCCCAAGCAAGCAGAGCTGGCCAGGACAGACACGGGGCTCCACCTGCAGCCACAGCCCATACATGGCACATCAGGGGGGCTTTGGCACTTTGCATCAAAGATACACCTCTGTTTACTTGGGCAAAGTGGCAGCAGGTCTGCCCAGGACCCACAGCAGCTGCAACTGTGTTTTAGAGAAAGGGCTCCAGAGCCTTGCACTTCACCCTCTGCTTTGTGGCTGGAGAGCAGGGACATGCTGTGTGTCATTTGTGTCATTCCCAGCCTTCCTCACTGCCCCTTGCCCTGTCCTCCTGCCTGCTCTCAGGACACCCTGCATTGCTCAGTGGGTCACACTGAGCCGTGTTCAGGAGATGTGGTGACAGGTGAGTGCAGGAGCCAGCCATAAAAACAACACATAGCAGCTGCTTTCAGTGTTTGAAAATCTGCTCTTCAAGGGGCTAGCATACAGCAAGCTGGGACCACCACAGCATGGCTTGGGCAGAAACCTTCCCTCTACTGAGCTTTCCAAATTGTCTCTGTAGCCTCCCAACTGTTCTTTTCCTAAGTGCATCTGGGTGTGGATTTTAGGTCATTACATCAGTATCAAAATGGCAATCCTCCTCCTGTGCATATTCCTCGTCCTCTGTCCTGGTGCCAAGGCAGCCTCGGAGCACTATTCCAGCCTGAAATTGCTCAGCCAGGAAAAGAGGACCTCCTTCTCAGCCATCCCTTCCACCCTCTACCCTAAAGGAGATTCCCATCCTGTGGTGTGTGGAAGAAGCTGCATCCACTCCCAGGCTATCTTTGAGCACTGTGTAAATTTAAGCCCAGCAAATGTCTCGGGTAGGAAGCAGGGAGAGAAGAGGCCACAACGAACCCAAGAGGTTTGAGCTGCACAAGCTGGGGGGGAGTATAAAAAATAGCCAGATTACCATGTCTAAAGAGAGGGCTGAGAGCAGGTGTGTGCATGTGTGTGCAAGCAAAGCCAAGGAAGGTTACATCTGGAGAGTGGCTTCATGACTTTTGGCAGATAACAGTTTCGACCACAAAAGTGTTCTCAAAGTGACGAATACGATGGCAGTTCCCAGCCTCGCGCCGACTGATACCTAGAGGTGATGTAAAGAGAGGAGAGAGGAGATTCAACAACTGATAATCTCCAAGAACTGAAGCAAAGAGGGGAAGGAAAACAAATTAAATGAAACTGCTGAACACTGAGATGCAGGAAAAACACAGCCAGTATGGAAAGCAACACCATCTGGTCTTTGGAGGAAAAGCCATGTTCTCTAGGCCACAGTCCTGCATTAAGAGCTGCCACTGGCTGAGGGAGTCACCTGGAAACACCTGGTTTCCACTGACAGCATCTCAGTGTTGTATCAGAGACCAGAAAGCCTCGTAAAACCAGCAGAAGCCACAGGCTGCTACAGAGCACAGCCCTGAATGCAGCCAAGGAGGGCTTACAATAGTCACCTCCCCTCTGGCTGCTTGTACCCCTGCACACACTGACCTGCTATGGCCCCAGCCCCTGTGGGAAAGGAGCAATGTTTCCCCATGCCCTTAAACTGCAGGACCTCAACTCTGGGCAGCTCTGCCAGGCAGCTACTCTCCTCTTAGAGCAAACCCAGTGGTGCCCTGATGACAAGCAGGACCATGCCAGCACTCCACGAGAGCAGCAATCAGTGTGCCAACAGCTCCTGCACACCAGAGCAGCTCCTGCTGGGAAAGCACCATGAACTACAGCCTTGGTGACTTCTGCACCCTGCAGCATCCCCAGAGACACAAATCCAAGCTGACTACAGGCTTATGTTTCAGGTGAGCTTTTACACCACTATCTATAAACAAATAAACACAAGTACTGATATTAAGGAGCTTTCAGCAGCAATATTACCATTTGTGTATAAGATACATATTGCTGATTTCCATAAAATCATTCTAACACAGTCCAATGTTCTCTCTTCACAACGTTTTCCATATTATTAGGAACTTAATTAATTAAAGGCAATTTGCAGATCTAATCTGCTCTGAATAGCTGCCACTGAAGAGGGTGCCTCCATTAGGGAAATTTTCCAAATGAATCCCAACAGCACTGCTATTAGTTCAGCCCCAGGAGCCCACATGTAAATGAATTGCTGCCTCTTGCAACCATTTCCCCAGTGTTTCTGTTAGGCTGACAGACGACAGAAACACAGCAGCCAGTGCCCGTTTGCAGCAACAACCCCCACATTTGGGTTCAGAGGAATGGGATGGGCAACACCTCAAAAGCTCACACCCACAGGGAGACCCCCCTGTTGCCATGAAGAGGCAGAGGCCAGCACGGCTAAAGCAGCGCAAAGAGGAGTGTGATGGGTCTGGGGGAGAAGGGAGTGAGGAGAAGGCAGGGCTCACGTCTGCGGGCGCTCCGCCGCTTCAGCCGGTAGGTCTCCTTGCCGCTGCACAGGCGGTAGATGAAGGAGCCGAGCTGCTCCATGTCACTGACGTGCTCGGTGGCGATCATCTCCTCCTGGATGATGTACGTCTGAGGCAGGTACGTCCCTTTCTGAAACGGCACAATTCCCCCTCAGTAAGCACAGGCACTGCCACGCTCTCCTCCTCGAACAGAGCTGTGTCACACACAGCACTGTGGGCAACCAAATGGCAGGAAATTCACTGCGTGGAAGGCTCAAACTGCACTCACTGAGGCCAGTTAACGTGCCTCCCTGTCTGTGCAGGACACACAAAAGAGGCTACATCCAAAAATGGAAAGTTCATGTAGGGGATGAAGGCAGTGTAGGATCAGCTCTGTTATAAACTAACCCAAATTTTAAAGCAGGATACCCAAAGCTGTAACTCTGAGATCACAACAAACCCATCTGGAGAGGGATCAAAGCCCAACCAAAACGCCAGGAACTCCACTGAAATGTGCATTTTCCATTTACTTCAAAAGGCAAAACCCAAAACCACCAGCCCTGCTCAGATTCCAACATTTCTGCCTCCTCCCTGGTCCATTCAGCACAGCCACAATAATGTCCTGCCCTTACTGCCTGCAGCAACAGGGACTAGAGATGGGCCATGGGCACCACAGGCAGAGGAGAAGTGACCTCTCAGCACACTTCCACTGCCCCAGGAACATTTGGCGCAGCACCCCAGGGATGGAGGCCACCTCTTTCCCTGCAGGAAAGAGATGAGCTCAGCACTGGAGACTCTCTGCACACCTATTTCCAGGTTCTTGGGGCATGTTGCATCCCTGGGCATGGCTGTGGCAACAAACAGCTGTGAGCAGACTAGATGCTAACTAGGCCATCAGGCAAAGACACACTTCTGGTCCCTTGCGCTTAAAAAGGGTCAAAGAAATGAAAGAACCATCAGACCTGAGGCCAGTATAAGTATAATCAAGGTGAACAGCAGCAGCATTTCAAATAGCAGCTCTCCAGTTTCCACCCCAGGACTGGTTATCTCCACAGAGACATACCTGGAAACGCACTCTCTGAACCTGGTGCTGTGCTGCTGGGCTGGCACAGCCTCCTGGATCGATAAAGCTGTCCCCTAACGCTGGAGGATTAGGCTATTAGTGGAAATCTGTACTACACTAACACAACAGTTCTGCAAGAAATTCAATTATTGATTCTCAGGGGGAGAATGCAAGGGAGGCCATGTGATTCATGCAGTTCCTGGCAGGAGCTGTCATGTAACAGTCAGGGCTGGGGCTCAGCATTTGCCATATCCATGACCTGGCAAGAGGGCTTAGAGAGACAGACACATGGACACAATTCAGTTTCTTCACTGTTTTGGATTTAAATAGCTGTGGCAGGTGAAGTGGGAATTATCACTTCTCCATCGCAGGACTGTGCAACAAGGACAATACCTTCCACTCTCCGTCAGGAATTTGAAGGAAGCTAAAGCTCTGAGCATCTTGTGTTCTGCAAAAGGTATGGATCATCCATCATTTAACTGGGTCACCTCCAGCTTCCTGCTGCTGCACAGGGGGAGCATCCCTCCATCCTTTTATCTCAGACACGGATCAGGCCTGCTCACTGAACTGTCACACCTCTACACAACAAAGCCTGCAAGAAGCAGCAGAGCTGCCATTTACGGGCATAAAGTCAGACACAAGAGGCCTGGTAATGCAGACACTGGGGTCGGAGTGAGGTCTGGCCCAGCTATGCCCACACAGAGCGGGGATTGCAGAGCAGGCAGAGGGCACGTGGCAGCCACACTGCAAAGGGGCACCCTGGCACCAGGCTGCCCGGGGAGGAAAGGGCAGAGGAGGGTCACTGACCCCCCATGCTGCCCCAGTCTGCTGGAGGAAACCACCAGTGTCATTTGCTGGACTGAGGTTTGGTCCTAGAAAGAGGACTGCAGTCACTGAACAGCTCCAAAGCTAAACTTTCATCTGGAAATTAGTCTCATTCATTAGGGACTTGACTGGATTCAGAGATGAAGAGAAGGCTAAAGTCTCTGAGTCCAAGGACCAACACAGGTCACCCAGCATCCAAACAGGAGCACTGCTGAGCAGCAGGGCAAGTCATAAGGTCCTGAAGGGCCCTGCACCAGGAAGGAATTTGGCCTCTCTGCCTGACCAGCAAGGCCCCACTTGTGGCCATGAAGATCACAGGCTCACAGCTGGGGAGGGACCTGAGAGCTTTATCCCATCTTCTCTTGAAAACCTTCAAGGATTTCAAGGAGGCAGCACGACCCCCTGAGCAATCTGTTTTATTACTTCACTGTCCTCAGTGAAAAATTTTTTCTGAGCTCAATACCAAGCTAAACACTTTAAACCAATGTCTCTAAGGTGCACATAAAACCTTCACAGATAGATTGGACACCTGCCCATCTCAAAAATCAGGAAGTTATTTAAACCCACACCTGCTTTGGGCTCTTCAAGCAGATAAGAACATTTTAATAGTATTATCCTCTTTTTAAATTCCATCACCATGCATAATTTTCATTGACTGTGAGTTATTTTAGGATGTGAACAGCATTCCCAATCTCTCATGTTTTTAATGTTATCTTGTGTAATCCTGCCTTTTCCATTTTCCTCTGCCCCAGGGACTGGTCACCTGCCACAGTCAGAAGCTGTGACAGGTTTGGAGTGAGTTGTAAGTAAATGTGTGTTGTACCCCAGCGGGGTTTCCAGCATATTTACCAGATGGTCACAGTGCATGAAACTCTGAGAACTGCTAGGAAATAAATTGGGAGCTTGACAAGGACTGGAGATCAGGCATCTCTGCAGGCATAACTGTTTGTCTCCAAGCTTAACCCTTCCAGAATTCATCACACCACATGTGGCAGTGAGTGAGCAAAGGGAATTTAAGAAAGACTAGGAGTTCCTTTGGGGTTTTTTTTCCCTTTCTTTTAAACAGACCCTCACAGAAGGGATAAAAGACACAGGCTCAATGCCTTATTTTACCTGCAGGAAGACTGAGACAGATACATACCTTCTGTAGTCTGAAAAATCCTGTCCTTTTTTCCTGTTGTTAAGATTAAAGAGTACTCTGTTTTAAGACAGTCACTGCAATGGCAGCACAGGCTTCTGAACTGAACAAAACTGCTGGGGCTAAACCCAATTAATGCTGGCTGTGAGCACAACTGCATGAGCCCATGTCCAGTGCTGCAGGCTGGAGCACAGCAGGGAAGGCAGCACAGATTCCCCCTGCCCCAAAAAGGGTGGAAGCTGAAGGCCTGTTAGCCCCCAAAGGACACAGAGCTCTGCACTTGGCAAACCACAGTAAGAGTGAAAAGAGGGAATTTTTTCTTTCTTTTTCTTGAGTCCTACAATCAGTGAACAGCAGAAGGAAAGAATCTGCAGCTTCTCTATTGTCTCCTGGGTCAGGTTGATCATCATGCCAGTGTTACTGTGCTGTCTGCAAAATTAGTGTTTCAGCTAAACCTGCTGAAGCCCTCACTCTGCATGCAGACTCAGTGCTCTCTGGGCCAAGGCTCACTTCCCCAGACACAGCAGTTTTGATTTCCCATGGGCTTCCAGCTGGCACCCACGAGCCTACTCAAGGAAAGCCGGCAGAGCAAGCAGGATTGCAGCCGTACCTTCACGTTGACCAGCAGCTCCCAGAGGTTGCGAGGAGGCATCACGATCGTGGTGTTCAGCTCGATGACGTAGCATTTGTCCAGCGTGATGTCATGGTAGGCTGTCAGACCCTGCGTTCCAAGCACAGAAATGAAGGAATTGAGCCCTTTGCGATGGAATGTGACTGTGAAAGTGGGTGAAAAGAGGGAATTTGGGGAAGATGGGAAACTCCTTTAAACAAATCTGGACTGTCCAAGGACCTCCCTACCAAGCAAGTCAAACAGGTTGGAAGAACACAGAGAGGGCCTTGGGCAGGAGGACAGCTCAGTAATAAGACCACCACAGATTTATGTGACAACAGCAACAATGCGTGGCCATGACCACAGTGCTGGTGCATCCAGCTCAGCCCCATGCTGTATCCCCAAGAGCTCCTTACCCTCTGGAAATCATGGATGATATCGGCAGGGTCACTCCCTCCAAACTGGGGCACTGGGACGTTGATTTGCTCGTAGTTCTCCTCGAGGTAAATCTTGACGTCCTCGTGCAGCTCCAGCTGCCCCTTGAACGGCGAGTACAGCGAGTCTTCGTAGAGGACACCGCAGTGGAACACGCTCTCCCGGGGCAGCTGTGGGGACAGGACCCAGGCAGGGGTACAACACCCCCACACCCCACACCCAGCTCCAGCACACACGGGAAGGAGTGAGCCCATGCTGGGTAAAACACTCTTTACAAACAGATGCTTGAGGATGTTTCACGATCAGTCTTTTTACCAGAGCATGTTCTCGATGAAGACAGTGCAAAACTCCCTTGTGAAATGACCACGTCTCACTTCATGCTAGCTAGGTCCAAGAGGAATAAAGAATTTGCTGTGGGATTTCACAAGGAGTAATCCAAAAAGGCACCTGCAGGCTCTTAAATTTCCTAACCAGACCATTCACATGCCTCCAGAGCCATGGCTTCCACTAACTGCACTTTCCTACAGAAGGCATACAAGGTTGGGGTGAGCAGAGCATCATTTCTAAAGGCACTTGTAGCTTGGATGTTGCAAATGCAGCAAAACAAAGTGGCTCTGCCTCACAGCAAAACAGGGGCTGCTGCTCTCTGAGCAATGTGGTCTAGTGAAATGTGTTCCTGCCCATGGCAGGGCAGCTGGAATTAGTAAGGTTCCTTCCAACCCAAACCATTCTCTGATTCTCCAGAAGCACAAGGTATGGGCAGGAAAGCTAATGCAGGGTGAAGGATCAAGTCAGAGTGTGAGGATCACAGGGACAAACTGCAGCCATGGGAGACTGAGACACAAAGGCCCCATTGCTTGGTCTCCAAAGCATCTCTGCCCATGTTGAATGGGCTTTCCCATGTGAGTGGATATAAGCTGCCACTTGCTACCACAGACAGGCAGTTGGGGTGACACCAGGTGGCCCCAAGTGACCTGGGGGGCATCTCTCAGAGCTGTGCAGCACAGTCCAAGGGGGTTATTGACTGGGCCATGGGCTGAGTGCTGTCATAACAGGGTCAACAACCTTCCCTCAGTGCCAGGGCTGCTCCTCCCAAGGAAGTGCCTGCACCAAAAGCCCTGCAACTGGGGGTGCTCACACTGCCACATCAGTGTCTGTGAGGGAGGAGCAGCCCCTCAGCTGTCACAGGGCTTCCAGGTCAGCTATAAATGAGAATGGGTAATAAAGCGCTGATGAGTCTTGAAACAAAGACTGCAAATTAATTTGACAGCACGGAAATGTATGGAGAAAGGACTATATAAAAAGACTATATTGCTGAGTGGATAAGTGCTGGCTACAGAGATGAAGGCAGCAGAGGTCCTGGGAGAACTCATTCACTAATAGCACTCCACAGCAGAACGAGGGCTTAGTACAGAGCAGTGCTTTGGGGTTTCTTGGCTACACACTCAGCAAGCCAGAGCTCAGCAGTTTGCTCCTTATAAAGCAGCTCTGCCCTGTTTCATTCCCTCTGCCCTGACCCACCCCACTGCTGCCAGCCCAGCACCTCAGCCAGGCCAGGCTTTGCAAAGACTGTGGCAGAAAAGGTGCTGGGTTTAATGGAGGTTGAGTGCTCATGTTCTGTACCATCTCCCACTTACTTTTTACTTCTCTCCTTGCTTTATTAATAGCAGCACCTACTTCTACTACACCTACAGAGTTTTGCTGTGCTAGAGCCCACAAAACCTACTGCAAAAAGCTGTTCCTTTGCCTGTACTCTCCCTTGCTTTCTCCAGGCTTGCTCTCCTCTCACAGCAAGCCACACTTTCAGATTGCTCTAGCCCTGGCAGCAGTGACTGGGTTTAAAAGGTAGAACTGGCAGGGTATTTTTATGGCGCTAATAAGAAAAAAAAAAGGGCAAACCAAAACCAGAAGGGAGGGGAAGAAGAGGATTTCTGGAAGGCCCTTTCTGGCAGTGGGGAAGGAGGTGAGCCTGAGCCCACCACTTAAGGAACATCTTGCCTGTGCAGGGCAATAAAAACCAGCACCACCTCTTTCAAAGGCTGGACCAGCTTGCCTGGCTGCTCAGGCTGGAGAGCCAAGAGCCCTTTCCCAACTCGGTCCTACCTGGGTGATGAAGAAGTATCTGTACACGTACATGGAGGCGAAGACCAGCCCCAGGAGCAGCACGAGGAGACCCATGGTCAGGTAGCACACGCCGCTGAGCGATGACCTCCGGCCCTGCACGGGGGGAGCCGGCTCCTCCTGCCAGAGAGAAACCACGGCCAGGGTCACCCACGGGCTGGGCAGGGGCACAGAACCCGCTGTGCTCCAGGCACAGCCCACCCACGGGCTCCTGGTGTGCCACGAGGAAAGGCACCGTCCTGCAAAGCAACTCCACAGCTGGCAACAGCAAAACAGCTGTGCGGTTTGCACCCCCCTTCCCACCCCAGCCATGTATGTAAAAACCCATATCTTTGTGAGAACATACACACACGTGCCTACTCTGCTTTCCACCCACTGTTCACAACAAAGCCAAGCTTTGTTTCAGTGCGGGATTTACAAAAAAAATAAAAAAGGGAAATCAGAGTTCCTGGCTACTGAATGTAACAGAATTTACGTGTTTATACTCAAAAATTTTGGTTGAAATGCTGCCAGTTTTGGTAGAATTTCACAGTGGAAATTTTTGAGGTGGAAATTATTGGCCCCAGGGAGGTACCTCCTGGCCCTGCTGGGGTGAGCTGACACAACAAGCTGATCTCAAGTTTATTTTCAAGCACCTTCCAGGAACATGCACAGAGCATCAAAATAAAACATATCTGTCCTTTATAGAGTGCAGCCCATTCCATATAGACCATAGCCAGCTCTCCCTGTTACAGCCCTGAAAAAGGATGGATTACCTCCTGGGAGACCACTCATCCCAACCTATGATGCTCTTGTTTTTACCACCAAAATAACCCTTCAAAAACTTAAGCAGGAGGATGTAAGGCCTTTCAAAACCAGATGAAAGAAGCTGTTTCAGAGATGCCCCAGTTTCCACACAGAAGAGCTGAAAGCTGCCCTCAGCTGAGCAGGCAGGGAGGGGAGAGAGGCACCAGGGAGGGCCCTTGCAGATTAACTCCCTCTGTGCAGTTCACAGATGTGTTTCATTGGAAAGACACTCTCTCCATGGCTAGTCAGAGAGCTGTATGAATGGGAGGAACAGACTTAGCAGTGAACAACAGCCTCTCCTTCCTAAGATCCATCACTTCTTAAAGAAAGAGATATCTGTCCAGGGTAACATGGCCAAAACCCTGTGGGTGGTGCAGGTGCTAAAGGGGAGATGCCCCTGGGTCCCTGCCACCCTCTGGTGGCATCAGAGCAGCTCTGCCCAGCAGAACTGGTAGAAAACACCTTTTTCCCCTTTCCCTGTCTTGGAGCAGCCCTTCCAAAGCGGTTCAGTCCCAGGCTTGGGGGCATCATTCCTGCCTCAAGACCAGGACACCCAGCATCACTGAGGCACTGAACAGGGGCAGAGCCAGGATCCTGCAGCCCCTCTGCTACCTGCTCCACTCCCAGCCAGCACAGACTGCTCCAGACAGACTTTTTTTCGTAGCCACATTCAGACTGATAACTGTAAAGACCAAATTGCTTTGGGAGAGCTACAATTCCAGCACAACTCCAAGAGAAATTAATCTATCTTTATTTCTCCTTCATCCCAGCTGTTGAAAGACCCATAGCACCTCTGTTCACTGCCAGCTCCCTGCACTGAAAGACCAGTGTAATCAGTTTGCTGCTGCTCCTCCAGCAAACAAAGGGACGAGCAAGCTGAAAAATATCCCATTTTAAGTTCACTTCCAGACTTTCTCTTCTTTTGCAGATGAGGGGCAGCAACTGGGACAAGCCACAAAGAACAGACAAAAAAAACCCCAAAAAATCACATTACTAGAGGAAGTTTAAAGGCTCTCTGACATGAACTGCTAGGACAGGAAAGTCGTGCTAGATGTCAAGTGTTTCACCCAAACAGGTTTCCCCAGACACTTGTCATCAGAGAAGGAGTGCAGACAGTGTGAGTGAAGAGGAACGAAAGATCTCCTGCTACTGACACTGAAGCAAGGCTGAGAAAATGTTGAATGCTCTGCGAGTGAACCATATCGGAAATGTGCCAGGCTGTGCTGATGGCTAATGCACTGCTCCTTCTGTGGTGAGCCGGGCTGTGAGCTCCCTGGAGGGCTTGGAGAGAGGGTTCATAAGGACACAGCAACTCACAGGGGGAAAAAATCATCCCACTAAAAGGAAAAGCTGTGTTTGAAGAATGGTAGGAAGAGGGAAATGAGCCCTCCCTGATTTACTATCTGCTAGTGCAGCTCTGTGTTCCTTGCACAACCAAAGGCACAGCAAGGCATCCCACCTCTCACTGCCAAAGGAGGCGAGTTCTGCTCCCCACAAAACATTTCTGGCTTCAGGAAAAACGCCCAAGCTTTGCATTTTGGGAGAAGGTGGGAGAAGCAAAGCAGAGCGTTGCTGTGGGAGAAGTTATTAAACACTAGGGGGAAAAAAATCTTGAACAAAAATTCAAATTCTGAGGGAGGAAAGAAAAAACCAACAGCAATCATTCTGATGGAGCAGAAATTAAGGCAGAGAGGTTAAAAATGCTGTCAGCCAGGCCAAGGGGAACTGTTAACCACTGTCTTGCAAAATACTGCATAAAAATCACCTGGAAAACCCTCACTAAAGTATGCACCTCCAGTCCCCAGCCCAGCAGATGAAAAGGCCACCAGCCTTTGCCACTAGGAGTAAATTACAATTTAAAAGCAGCTAGGTTAGCTGGTGCCTCTGCTTCAGGCTGGAGGCGTTCTCGGTGCTGACAGCCAGCACACAACCTGCTTTAAGAGCACTTCACCCACGGTAACAAATCTCCACCAGGTTGGAAAAAGCCAAGAAACTTCTTCCACAGGCTGCTGCCCTGCTCATGCCACAACACACCTCCTTCCCACAGGGTCGCTGCTCCCTGCAGTAGAAATGTGGGTATTTTAAAAAACAGGAAATCCATGGCAGCTGATTTCCATCTGTTCTTGCTGTAGGAAAGCCCAGCTCCCCAGCAAGGGAGCAGTTCTCCCCTGAGCCAGCCTTATCCTGAAGAGAACCAGGTGGTCCCAAGCTGCAGGAAAGCCATCCCTGCCAGAAAGACCCCCCAGGACCAACCAGCAAACCAAACCGTGCACGGCGCTCGTGCCCCACAGCAGACTTTGTGGGTCTGGCAGCAGTGATGGTCTCCATGAGTTTTGGTGACAGGGGAAAAGACTCAGCAGCAGGGTTTCCCTGAAGAGCAGATCATGCCCTCCAGACGTGCATGGAGAAAAATTAAAATATTAACACAGAAAAATGCTGTATATTCACCAGACATTTGACAATACTCCAGAGGAACTCGTTAACCAGACACACTGCTTGCAACAAACCATCCTACTAACTTTCTGTCTTGATCAAGCCTGGGGTTTTTTTGGCCAAGGGGAATGGGAAAGGTAGAGGTCAAAACCATCCCTTGGGCAGATGCAGGGACAAGTATTTCAGCGGGGCAAACAGGCTTTCCTCTTTACATAGTTTTAAACATCATATTCCAACAGATGGGCATATTTTACACAAAAATCAACATTAGGCCCTTCTTCCCCTCTCCGGGCTGTGCAGAAGACAAACATCCATTTGCTTCTCCATGGATGAACAGGTGGAAAAGCAACAGTGGTGGCAGAAGAGCACAATGTCCATGGTCCAGGAGTTACAGATGTGCACACCAGGAGGATGCACAGACAGATCCACAGCTCTGTTGAGCGTCCCACTGTCACTTCAGGGCAGGGAAACGCTGCCACTCCACGCAATGATCCTTTCTTTGCTCCATTTTTCTTGGCATCACCACATCCTACAGCAGCAGCACAGGCAGCAGAACCTGCCACTTTGCTGACCCTACTGAAAGGGCTGGGCCAGCCCCCTTTCCAGTGGAGAGACTGGAAGAGGCAGTGGGCAGAGCTCTGTGCAACCCGACAGGAGGGCACAGCTCACTCTTCCTCTGCACAGGCAATGGGGGAAAGCATCCACCTCTCAAGGAGAGTGCCTGCCCATCTTGCTTTTCTGCCAGGCATTGTCCTGCTAATACTTCATCCCACCGGGAAGACACAGAGACAGCCTCACACACAAGCCTGAGCAACCAGACATGCTGACTTGGCTCCAGTTTGCAGGCAGGATTGCTTTCAGACACTCAACCCAGCGCCCTGCAGCAGACAGGATATTGGAATATAAAAAGGAATTCCTTTCCATGGATAAAACAGGCTCCTCACTACGACTCAGTGCCCTGTCTGCTCGCAGGAACAGAACACAGCAGCAGATACCCACATGGGAGAGGATGGAAGGATGATACAGACCATTTGGTAGAGGAGGCTTGAAAGTAGCGTGAGGCAGGGGAAAACATACTGATTCAGTCCTTGTGGATTTTCTTCAGAACTTCAGACCTGCTGAGGACATGATGAAAACTGCCAGTGTCCTGTTACCCCTGTGTGTCACTGAATGGCTAAGGAACATCTCTGCTGCAAGGGGACGGGGGGCAGAAGCCTGGCTGTGCTATACAGGCTGGTCCAAGGCATGGAAACCAAGTCCAAAGGCCACAGTGAGTGAGAGCAGGGAAAGCAGCAATGCCTGCCAATACTGCTGAGGGCACCTAGTGCTGAGGACACCCCCCTGAGCTCACAGCACCGACCCCCTGGACACATAAACCAGCCGAGAGGTGGCAAGAACACACGGGGGGAGTGCTGCCTTTGGCATTTCTCATTAATACAGTAGCTTATAAGAATAGAAATTTGACTCTACTGCACCTTCATCACCCTTGCTGCTGAAGGCAGAAGTGAGAAAATTAGAGGTGTCATGTCACGCCTTGATCCCTCCTGAATGACACTCTGCCTCAGCAGAGATGGGCTCAGCTCACGGCACTTTTCTGCTTCTTCAGCTTTGGTAACAGCCCTGAGTCCTCCACACGCCATTTTTCCTGCATTCCTGAAACATGCAAGTTTGAAATCTTTCTTTTTAGGTGTAGCAGGGCCTGACAAACAAGGACAAGCATCTCAAATATACACCCCCAACAGGAAAAGAAGCGTGGGGCGACCAAAAATAGTAGATGAGATTTCGAAGACTGACAAGTGAGGAGAGAAAGGTGATGCAGAGCAACGCGATGCGAAGGGATGTGGTTTGGAGGAGGGTGCTCTCTGAAAGGCAGCAAAATGTGTCACCCTCTCTGGGGTGTTGCTTGTTTCAAGGCAGCAGCAGCCTCAGCTCTCAATGTTAGATGTCCTGACATAACTAGAGACACTGCCATGGCTTTCTCAAAGGATGCAGGCTCAAAACTCAAGAAACTCACATCAGAAAACCCAACTTATTGTGCTGTTGACTCATTTCTGGAAACCAAAGGCCAATAGGGACTATGGGACAAAAAAAATAAATCAGTTCAAGGTCTCTACCTCCAGCACAGCAAGTCTCAAATTCATAGCAAAAATCACTTACTGCTTTACAAAATGTACAGACTGGTAATAGTGGAAAACCCCAGAGCCAACTGCTGGAAAACTGCAGTGCTGCCACAGCTGGTGTAAAGTGGAATGGACTGACCTCTCTGGCTTGCTTTTGAGTGTCACCTCTTGGGAAAGTGACTCCCATGTCTGCACCAACACAGACTGCTCTTCTTGCACACAAAGCAAAGCCCTCTCATCCATCTACCCCATAGGCGCCATCCCTGCTTCCTGCAGGTCCTTAGTGCCACGTCTCTGCTCCATAAACAGCACTGGGGACTTGGTGGGATAAACTGTAGGGTGAAGAGATCCAGACTTGTCTCCCAGAGACAACCACTCCCATACTTAGGAGTTCATACACAAGGGAACTCAGGTGTAAAGGGCCCCCAGAGACGGCCAGGGCGAGCTGGGATGGCCAGCCAGGGTTCCAGACTGCAGCCCATGCCAAACTAGAGCTCTGGAGATGGAAAGTGAGAGACTACACACAAGGAAAAGGCAGACACAGGAAGATGAGAAGAGGGAGAGGAATCAGAGAGATAAAACATCACAGCAAAGGCAGTTCATCCTGGCATCCACCAAAGCACCTCCCACACTCCAAAAAAGGCTCTTCTGCCAGATGAACAAAAAATGAGTCCTGTCCTCAAGAGCAGTTACGCTTGGAGAGAGGAGAGGGAGCAAAACGTGGAGAAATACCACGTGGAACCAAGAGGAAGGGAGTGCCTGAGCCATCACCCTGGCAGAGCCACAGGGGTCAGTGCTCTGCACCAGCAAAGAGAGGTCTCTGAAGGAGCCACACCTGGAAGGAGAGACCTGCCAGGCTGAAGGGCATTTCTGTGCTCTAGGTCAGAAAAGGAAACAGCACGTGCAAGCATGGACAGAAAGAAATACAAACATATATATATATATATATATGGCACACAGTTTCCAGGGCAACCAAAGTCTCTCCACACAGTATTTAAGCAGTGTTTGTGCAGGCCTTCCATGGAGAACACAACTGATGGCTTTTGGGCTCAAAACATGCCTGGAAGCAAAAAAAAACCCCAAACCCAAGCCTGTAATTAAGAGGCTATCACAGCCAAAGGCAAAAAGGTTGCAATAAATGAATCTAATCACACCTTTAAACAACACCACAGCATACGACTAGCAACAAAGCCACCTGCCTCAGGAGTCACTTTGCAGCGCTGGAAATTAAAATATCAAAACCAACCACTGGCTAATTAAAACCCCCAGCTTTGTTGCTATACGACAAAGACAGCAGGGTGTTAAAAATGCAGCCTAGCATGTGGGAGCTCCTAAGCACTCACTGATCATATTTTCCTTCTCCCTCGTCAGCAAGAGAGATATAAATCCCCCTCTTTGCTCCTTTTTCCACCCCTTTCTGGAACTAAGGGGCTGTTCCTCCTCCCTCTTTGCACAGGGATGAGGAATTCATTTCCACACTTTTTTTTATTATTTTTTGGCAGAGGCACAACAACTTCCAGCTGGAATGATTCCAGCCTCCCTCTCCTCTTTCCCAGGAGCAAAACCATTCAGAGCATCAGCAGAGCCAGCAAAGCCCCTTGTAAAAATAAGGCTATTCTTACCAGGCACATGGCTAAAGCCCTGAGCATCAGGCTGAACAGACAGGCAGGCAGAGAGAAAATACACAGTTGTTATGAAGTGGCAAAAAAATGTTCCAACCTGGGCATTTATCAGCCTGACTGACAAAACACAGTCTGATAAACACGACCTGATTTCCAGAAATCCAGTGCTACTCACTGCGACAATGGGGAAAATCAGTCCCTGCTACAGAGCAGCTCTGACACCACAGCTAAAAAGGCTCTGGAGCACCTGGGCAGACCTCACCTGGGAGAGGGAAGGAGCAAGCACAGCCATGTGAAGGCCACAGGGGTTTTTTGTCATTAAAAGAACAGGAATTTTCTCCAAGAGACAAACGGAGGTTAAGCTTTGGCACTGGGTCTCAAAACCATTAAAGCCATTAAGGACAAAAGGCAGGTCAAGCAAGAGCAAAGCAGAGTGGCTGCTCTGGGAATAGGGGAAGCTCTCAAACTGAGGGGCTGGCAAAGTTAAAGAGAGACTTGATTCACAGGTAAAAGCATATTCAGGTGGGCAGACACCTGACTCCTTAAAAGACCTTTATCAAATGCCAAAAATATTGAAGAATGCTAAGAAACTGAGGTAATGCCAACAATTTTCAGCTTTTTCTTGGTGTAGATGAGTCTTCCTTCTCCTCCCAGGTGAAGGGAAGAGAAGCTGCTATGAAAACCAGTCTGCTTGTTTCCACCTTCATTAATGACCTCCCCACCAAAGGGACAAGCTGTCCCATGGTGTGACAGCAGGACACACTCCCCTTCTCCCAGAATAAAAGTGTACAGTTGCTCCAATATAAAACAAACCCACCTTCTAACCCATAAAGCAGCCCAGGGAGCCCTGGGTACAAGCCAAGAGAGCTAGAGGCTGATTTTGCAAGAGAGGCAAAGGATCAGGTGCTGTCTCAACACATTTGAAAGCAGAGAATGTGACAAGGAAAAGACACATCCAAAGGTTTCACGTGATTTCACTTGCAGTTTTTCACTGTCAGTGACGGCTTGGGATCCTAATGAAGCAGCCCAGAAGAGCAATAACTGGGCACAGGACTCACTTGAACACCACCACTGGGCTCTAACCACTGCTCCCCCCAGGGAGCTTCATGTCTGGAAAGTTTGGGGGTGCAAGAAAGTGTACAGTTTAAGATTACAGCACCCACCTCTGAGCTTCTACAGTCAAGCAGGCTGAGATGGTCAAATTAGCCATTCTGGGTTCCACCAAGAGCAAGCCAAGTACTGCTGGTCTGGCTGTGGCCAGTTAAGTCATCACTGTCCCACCTCACTCTTCCTAGACATGACTCATTCCCAAAAGACTGGGAGAAACAAGGACACAGTCATGCCTAAGATGCTTACAAGCTGGAACAGCCGAGGTATTGCCTTCTGCTGGTTCCCCAGACAAGAGGGGGAATCACAGCCATAAATCTGCACTGTTCACTCCAAGCAGAGGGGTCAGAGTTAAGGCTTTCCTGGAGTTCAAGCTGAATCATCTTAACAAGGAACCAGATTTCAGGTTACAGCACTTGCCTCTTCCCTGAAAATCAGGACTTACACAGTGTCACACCGTCAAATGAAGTCACTGCTCCCTTTCAGAACACTGACAGTGATTATCTCTCCGAGCAACAGCAGAGGAAAACTCTGACAGTCAATCCTACACTTGAAAATTCACCACAAAGAAATGGTGTCTAGTTCAACAACAGCAAGAGAAAGGAGGCAAATTTACCCTTCTCTTTGTTGTTCAAACTGACTTCAAAGGTAGGGCACAGCAGCAAGGAAGACAACTCTGAAAATCAAGTGCAGAGAGAGGAGTTAAAAAACTCAACACCCTCACACTGTTCTCCCTCAAATGGTAACACTGGCATTAAAAAAAAAAAAAACAAAACATGCCTAGTCTCCCACACATCAGTTGGGAAGAAAATACCCATCCAGAAGTGAAAATGGCTTTTCCATTTCATTCCAACCTGTTAAGGAGTAAAGATTTGGTAGCACAAACACCTCATGCTCCCTAGATGCTCCATCTCTCTAGACCTGGCCAGAGTGCTCAGCTGCCCTCCTCTGAGCAGCCACACACACCTGGCCAGGCCACCTCTTCCCCAGGAGCCAGAATGCAGCACGGTGCATCAACAGGGTGAAACCAGCCTCGTCTGATCACTGCACAGCACACAGCTCCTTCCAGAGAACACAGCACCTACAGATGCCAGGTATGCAGCAAAGCTTCTGCCTCATGCTTGCTTTCAGTTCATTTGTACCCTTTAGAACTCTTTTCTTTCTTTCTGTGTTTTGCCAAAAACAAACAAACAAAAAGAGCTGTTCCCAAAGCAGGTAAAGGCAACAGGTTCTTCCCATGTAAAGAGCACCTACACACAAAGCTGCACTGGCTCCAGCTCTCCCCCAGCCTTGGGAGAACACTCCCCTCCAGACAGACATTACAAGTTTCTCCATCTCCAGCTCTTCAGTCTACATCTCTTTGGTGAAAGACAGCTCCATGTTTCAAAATTCAGTCACATTTATAACATTTCTGCTCAGAACAGACATTCCCTCTGTCCTAATCCCTCCGCCAGTTTCAGCCAGGTCCTTTGTCATGCTCAGCTGGAATATCAAATATTCATGTCTGGAGTCTGGTAAGATACTCAAGTCTAGTAGTTCATTAGAGCAGATCCTGTAAGGGTCAAGAGACAATTCTTTTTTTCCAATTCAGCCCTTTCCCTCTGCTTCCAAGGTACCCCCAAGCCACAGAGAACCAAGAACCAATGACAATGCTTCTTTTTAAGATGATGATTCCACACGGGACACAGAAAGAAGTCACCACCACTTCAGCCCATGTGGATACAGGAGGGTTGAGCAAAGGCCAGGCATACTTTGTGTTACAGGAGGCTGCTTCTTCATATTAGGATCTGCCATATTCAGATCCCTAAACCGAGCCCTTAACACGGTGAGAACACCTGCAGCTCAGGAACATCAAACCTGGACTCAAGCCTGCAAACATGTCAATGAGCATAATCAACCCACATCGCTGCCAGCTAGTTTTCTCCCTCTCTCTGAATTTACAGCTTGCTTTGTGAAAAAGCCTGTTTAAAAGACTCTTCCTCACATCCCTTTCCTTTGCCATCTGTCTTCCACCTCACAGCATCCTGCAAGGAAGTCGCTCACACAGCCCAGCACTGTATTGGCACCGCAGCTCCCACAAGCTGCCGTGACTCTGCTTCACGTGCCCAGCAAGAGCCCCTGCTCCCCCACCTGCCACTTGTGCTGGAACCCATCTCTGGAGCATCACTGTTCACGATGCACAGGTACCCCTGGGAGGGCCAGGAGTGGCACTGCTGCTTGCCCTGCTCCGATCTGATGCCACCATGAAGAAGCCCTTGCCCTCTTGGCCTTGCTCAGGCAGGTGCAAAGCAGCCCCAGCTCACTGTGCAGCATCAGGAGAGGCAGGGGAGCAGGGACACAGCAACAGCCCCAGCAGAGAGACACTATCTGTCTGCTAAGAGCTCCACATCCACAGCAGACCTGCTCCTTGCTCTGGAGTTCTGCAGCGGCAGCCACAGGGAAGAGACTCTCCTGAGCACCAGAGGGGCAAACTCCCTGCAGGGAAAACACTCCCCTGTGAGTTTAAGGGCTTTCCCCTGCTATTTCTATTAAACAGGGCAATGCCACTTGGTGCCCTGGGCCGGCAGCAAGGGGAGGATGGGGTAGCTCAGCCCTCAGCCCCCCAGGAGGCTGAGACACCCACCAGACAATGGTCCTGAGGTGCAGCCTACAAAGAGAGACCACACAGAGAGACAGAAGGGTTGGATGGATCCAGTGCCAGGCAGCAAGCAGCTCCTTGTGGGAAACTTTTCCATACAGCCCTGAAGGGTGCAATCCAAAGACCACTGAGTCTTGTCAAGTCTTTGGGAATGTGCAGATGGGATGAGAGGCACAAAACCAAAGCCTGGTATTACTGCAGCCAACCAAGAGCAGAACATCAGTCACACCCAGCAGACGTGGTGTGCACCCTGGAAAGCCCCTTGCAGCCCCCACGCCTATGAGCCACTGCCAAGGTGTTTCCAGTGAGCTTGCCAGGCCTGTGGGTATGGAAAGAGCTCTCCCAGCCTCCTGCTTCACCCATAAAGCCCTTCTCTCCCACCAGCCAGACCTGAGCCATGGGCTGAGCAGACACTGCCCTGCCCTCGCTGTTCATCCTGCTGGCAAGCTGGAGACAAATGCGACCGCACGCGCTGTCTCACCACAGCCTTGCCCAGAGGCAGGACAAAGGCTTTGCTCTCTGCCTGCTCTCCCCAAAGGTTTCTGTGAAAGCAGCCCCTGCACCACAGAGATGTCTCTCCATTGACTGAAACCATCCCGGTCTGAGGCACGATCCTCCGCAAGCCAGCGGCATGGAGAGTCTGGCAGAGCACGAGGGGGACGAGAGGTGCCTCCTCCCTCCAGTTCTTATCATTTACACCTCGTGAAGCAGAAGATTTTGATGAAACTCGTTCTCCTCTGGCTCTTGTACTGTCTCTGCCAAGTGACTTGCTAGTATTAGAGGGGTTCACAAGGAATCAGCCAAAAAAAAAAACCCCAAACGAATTTTGACCATTGGTTTTACCTGGTTCCATCCATCACAATCGCAAGGACCATACTTCCCAGAGCAGTTAAAAACACAGCATATGTACATATATACATACATATAAATCTGGAGTTCAATTAAAACTCACTCAATACTACTTTGCATCTGAAAAATTTTTTCCAGTGAACACAACAAATTATTTTGCTGGCTGTATAAGCTCAAACTGCCTTCTGCTCAGTGCTGCTACATCCCCACAGCTCCTACTAATGACAATAAGATTGTTTCTTTTATAAGCCCTTAAAACGTTGCAACAGACCCAAAATTATGTGGATTTTTCTGACAAGAGCTTAAATTGCCTATTCTTTCCGCCTCAAACTGAGCTGCACAGGGGAGAAACAAGGCTCTGCACATGGGAGCTCGCTGTCAGGACTCCTCACCTACTACTTTCAGGACACATTAGCAGCACAGACATCTTCCTGCCTGCTGCATCTTTGCATTCACGGAGCACCTGCCAAAATTCACAGTCTGAGGAAGCTGCCACTGAATCATTCCCCAGCTCTGGCTCCTATCACTGGGATTGAAGTTATGAGATCAAAGAGGAAAGGAATGCAGAGCATCTTGTTTGCATGTCACCAATGCCATTTTGCTGCAAGGCAGCTAGAGGAAGACACACACAGACAGAATTTATTGGCAGCAGGAGGGCGAGCATGGCAAGAAAGCCTGGCTATGGAAAGACCAACCCCACAAGCTGGGTGTTTAACAAACATCCCATGGTCCAGCTAAGTACAAACTACACCAAAGAATATCCAGTGTCACAGCCAGCCTGAAAAACAGCATCAGGTAAAGGCCACCTCATGTCAGTGGATGTGCTTCTCCCTGGACACTCTCATGATGCACTGACTTACTGCAACTCACTCCTGCCCTTATTTCATGGGTCTTATGTTGATGTTCTTACATGTCTGTCTGCTGGAATTAAGAGACTGTTGAAGAGTCTTTGTTCTAAATCCATGCTTTAAAGTTCTTAAAAGAACACCACTGTGCCTCCCAGGAGTCAGAGAAAGGCCCAAGGCAACAAAAAGTACCCCAAATTTATTATTTGCTACCTAAGCCAATTTTGTTCATCTGGCAGGACCTGAATCAGAATAATTTTGATTGTTGGGATCTGGCAGCACTAATGATAGAAATTAGCTTCTGTTACTTTTATTTTATTACTTTTTAAACTCCTTTTCTCACAGTGCTCATGAGAAGAAGGCAGATCCTGCCTGAACTCATGCAGGATCACCACAAGAACTGAGTTTCTCGCTGTGGAGATGGTTTAATGGCAGAATGAGCTGAAAGTCCAGTGTGACAGACAACTTTCAGGGTTGGACATCAAAGGCGGGGAAAAACCTCCCACCTTGGTTTATAGCTAGGCAATATAAAGTCGGGAAATCACCGGTAGGTGACAGCTGGCCATGCTCCTCCCTTACAGATCTCTATACAGCTCCCATGTGTTAGATTAATAGATGCAACCACGACAGAGCCAGCACATTCCGACCCTGACAGCACAGCCGAGAGCTGCGAGCACATCCGTGCGTGATGTGAGAGATCATTAGGATGGAGGTGACTCCTTGAACTCCCTGCAGAACCGAGCAGCCTCCTGAAGCCCCTGCTGCAGAGCAGCTCTCCAGGACAGGGAATTCCTGCTCCCTTGGAGAGGCACACGATGAGGGATGCTCTGCACTGCTGCGGGAACAGAGCAGAACCACTGCTCCCTCGTCACTTTTGGAGTCAGGGAGATGTTAGGGCTCAATAAATTATCAAACCTCACACACGTCCTGGGGCATTTATGAGGAATACAGAAATGCCATTTAGGTCTCCTCCTCTGAAATGGAAGCACCGTAACAAGGCAGACCTGATGCTGTGGGTCAGGCCCAGCTCAGGAGAACACTCTCGCACTGGGCAGTGTGCTGTTCACCCAGTGGGGCAAGCTGGGGGTTCTCTAGCACAAGAGGCTTCAGGAACAGCCAGCTCCTAGCCAAACACAGCAGTGCCCACTGCACCTTGAGAGGGCATGGGCTGTGCCAGCCCTGGCAGGGGTACAGCTCTGCCCTGGCTCATGGTCTGGATGGGCTCACACATCTCTATGCCAGGGCTCCAGCCATGCCCTGCAGCCCCAAGGGATGCCCTGCACCCCCAAGGGATGCCCCTGCGCCCCCAAGGGATGCCCTGCAGCCCCAAGGGATGCCCCTGCACCCCCAAGGGATGCCCTGCAGCCCCAAGGGATGCCCC
>JAWWEE010000010.1:24312134-24371113 GCA_035221455.1 Xenops minutus
CATCCCCTGGGATTGCTCCCCGACAGTCACAGTCGGTCCTGTCCCACCGGGATCGCCCCCCGACAGTCACAGCTGGTCCTCATCCCCGGGATCGCCCCCCGACAGTCACAGCTGGTCCTGTCCCACCGGGATCGACCCCGACAGTCACAGCTGGTCCTCATCCCCGGGATCGCCCCCTGACAGTCACAGCTGGTCCTGTCCTCCCGGGGCTGGTCCCTGATCGCCCCCCGACAGCCAATCCATCACTGGGACCCTTCGGCCCGGGGGCACCCCCCGAACACTGGCTGTGCATCAGGGTACTGCCAGTGGCACTGCTGAAACCTGGGCAGCAAAGGGGGCAAAATACCCAAAGTAACACAGAAATGAGCAACCCCCCCGCCCCAAGTGTGAAAATGCATCGGGCTGGAGCAGATGCACACAGAGAGCAGGGGTTACTCTGGGGAAAGCTCCAAAAAGTCCAGCTGATGTTTCATTGAGAATCTGAGAGCACTCAGGTGGTCTCTCCCCCAGGGTCGGCTCTGGGCAGCAGAGCAGATGGATTGCCATCTCCATGGGCACAGTGATCTAGAAATTGCCCTGTCTGACAGAAGCAGAGTGTGGCAGGCAGAAGGGAATTTGAGGGGGTTGCTTTTGTGCCACTGATCCTGGTCTTGTGCCACTGGCTGGCGGCTGGGGAGCAGAGCTGTGTCTGTGGACACGAAGGCTCTCTGAACAGCAGGAGCCAGGGCTGGCTGTACGTGGGAGTCACTGAAGCACTTGCACAGCAAGGAGCAAAGAACATGTGTGGACAGTTTTGTCAAGGTAACAAAATGAGAAAAAAACCCTTCTCTGGCAGCCACAGGTATTAAAGGAAAGTAGCAAACTTAGCTGTGGATAAACACAGCAGTGCCTTTACATTGATTTGGTCCACTTAAACATAGTATTTATTTATAATAAAGTCATTATGACCATTTTCTTTCGATCCAGAAGGATTCATTATGTACTGAGTGGTTTACATCATGTTTTGAACTAAGCCATTGATAAATTAGTGCTAAATTTTATTTGCAAAAGGCATCTTTGGCAGGGATTCAATGTTGACTCACAACAATTGCTCATAGTGCTGACTTGCCACTGCTCAATATTTGGAGCCGTGTGGTCCTCTCAGCATCCCACCCTGGGGGTAAAAGTTACATTGACATGGCAAGTTTTATCTCACACAGAGATAAGGGGCTGCATTTCTAAAAAAGCCTCTAATTTTGGGAGCTCAAACTGAGCAAAGACGGTCCTGAGTTTATGATAGCGGGAGTGCTTACAGACAGATCCAAACATCTCACACTCAACATGCAAACCAGGAGACATCCCACCAGGATCTTCTGTGACTAAAACTGTAAGGCAATATGTGCTCCTCTAACAACGTTATCCTGAATGACATGTAGCCTTGGAGCAAGGAAGTGCCCAGAACAGGAGCAAAGGGGCAGAAATCCCTGTGCCCTCAGTCCTCTTGATCCACCAGATTATCCTGCTTTCTCTTCAGCACCCTCAGGCACAGACTGGGCCCTGCCTTTTTTAGGTTGTTTGGCTCCAGCTCTTTGCATGAGAAATACTGCATTACCTCTTTTGTCTCCAGTCCAGTGGTCCATGGGGCAGCTCTTGTCACAGAGGAGACATCTAAAGCCAGGGTGCAGCTGGGGAAAAATGATATGAAATCTTTCAAAACATCTGATAAACGGCAGAGAAAGCCTGACATGAAAATCTTCATTTTAAAAGCAGAAGTTGTAAAAAGTTGGGGTTTGTTCTTTCCATTTATGGTGAACGTGACTCCAACCCCTCCATCCCCTGTCAGTCAGTGTGTGGGACTGGGGGGACAGGCCTGCAGGAGAGCAGAGGATCTGCTGCTAATATTTAGGTCATTTGTGACAGAGACCGAGAGAAATAAGCACAAGGCTCCTGATGCTCACCAGGGCTCCTGACAGAACTAGTCTATTGATTTTCTCAGAGGCAAACAGACTAAAAGGCAGCATCACACCATGCCAAGCCAGCAGCACAGCACTGGGCAGCAGTGACAGTGGCTCAGGTGCTGGCCTGTCAACTGCTGAATCAACCTGGGTCTTCTCCAGAGCACAACAACTGATTTCCTGTTCTAGGCAGAGAGCAGTATTGATCAAATATGCAAGACTGACATCAGAGGGTATGTGCTGGGGGAGTCCCCTGTTCCCAGCTCCAGAGCAGCCTGCTCAGCCCAGCCTGGCTGTTCTCCATCAGGAAGCCTCACCTGACAGCCCACGGCCCTCCCTGCTTGCTGGTTCTGCAACTCAAGCCCAGGCACAGCTTAAACAGCAGCACCCTGTAAAACATGAACTGGCCCCCAAAGGGCAAGTGCAGAGTGAAAACTGCTCCTCCTCATGAGGGCAGGAAACCTGCAGCATGCTGAGAATATTCACACACACTTAAATGCTTTTCTAAAAGTATTTTTTCTTTTATAAATGGTAATGTGTACAAGTGCCTCAAACAATCTCCTAGTTTGCAGTATTTTAATATAACTGAAATACTGGAATATTACTTTTACTGCACCGTGAAAAAAAAGTGCAGACTGGCAAGGAAGGAAAACTATTCTCAATGTAACAACAAACCCAGAACAAGTATAGAAAGCATCCAAATAATGATAAAATAGGTCACTATTAAAGGTCTAAACTGTTAAGCACCTTTACTTATTTAACATTTCCAGATTCAGTATCAGTCACAGCCATGTCATTCTGTGGTGTCTCCGGATTTCAATTACATAGCTGGATAAATGGCTTTGCAAGCATTAAGAAAAATCACCCTAGTCATCACAGGCTGAGTTTCACACTAAAAGAATTTTTCAATACGAAATCTCCTCCAGCTATAGGCCCTTCAGGCTGAGCTTAGAGGATAAACACTGACAATGAACTCAGCATTTCTCTCTAACACAGCTTAGAACTGTGTCTCTTGCCCTGCAGTGCAGAAGTGACATGCTGCTTATAGAGCATCTCACCCAAATCTACTGTCTTTTCTATTTTTAAGCCAGCAGGTTTCTGTTTAAAACTGCCACCTTACTGACTTCCTTCAAGCCATCTGATATTTTAGAAGTCTTTGACAACAAACTTTCCATCTCTTGAATGTAATTAAGTTGAATCCCAGAAACAATTTACTTGACTGATCTTTCATTAAGTATAGCAGCACGATAGCACTTCTCAAATAATGGATCAGTGGGACCTTTATAAGCCTTTATTAAACTGTCCTTTACCTTGCCACTTCTCACCTTTCAAAAAAGCACTTTATATAAAAAAAACAATATTAAAGACAGAGCACAAGATAACTGCCTTAATATATTCTGAGCCAACCAAAATGTGTTTGTCACTTATTGAGCTGCATCTATTTCAGAGGTCTGCCTGGTGTATTAATAGTCCCTCGCTATATCAGCCTGGAAGGAAATGTGAATTTTAGAGCCCTTAAATCATTTTGCTTTTCCACTGCAGTTCCAATAAGGGCTTATATTAGACAGCTTGCTGTAAAAAAGGAACAGAATTTCGTAATGTGCTGAAAGTATACTTTTATTTTCCCCCTCTTATGCCTGATCAACTGATTAGAAAACAAGTGACAGGCTGGGCTAAAAAAACCAAACCAAAACAAACAAAAAACACCAAAACCCCACACAACCCCAAAAAAACCCCAACAGTTAAAAAAACCCCTAATCACTCTTAAAGGAATAGACCACCAATGCAGAGAATGCACTCATGGTTTTTGCTATGCCTTGTATAATTTACTTCTAATTGCCACACATAATTGCATGAAGTCAAGCAATTACCTGTAGCCAAAGGTAGAGAAACAATCCAATGGTTTCCATGGAAAGTTACAGCTTTCATCTGCAGCTGAACTGAACTGAGTTTCTTGTCACTCCTGGGTGTTCGTGCTGCACCAGCTGGGGTAACCTGTCGATCCCTGCTACAACTATCATGGATTGAATCTTTTGTTGCCTCTTTTCTCTTCTTTGAAAAAAACCTGATGGCTTGGCAGCAGCAGGAAGCCCTGAGCCACCTAGGAGGGTAAATGGAAAACTATTACCATTATGTACTTCAAAAATAACAAGAGAGTAATTTTCTCCTAATAGTCAAAATAATCCTGGGTTAGTCTCCCTTCTGGAAACGAGCAAGCTCCAGGCATCCCACTTACCTCTCTTTTTTAAACTCTAGTGTCTAAAAGGCCAACACTTAGCATATTCCAGTCAGTATTTTTAAAAAGTATTCACATTTCAAAAGGAAGGCGAAGACCTGAAACACAATGGATTTGACCTGAACAATGTTTAGTTAACCAGTGGTGGCAGGACTGCTGTAACCCAGAACAGGGGGTTTGTTCACATTTGGTTGCCTGCTGTGGCACCAAAACCATCTCACAGGATGTGCTGAAAAGGGAGGTGAGATGGTGAGAAAGAGAAGAGAAAAGGTGGCTTGGAGACAGCACCCTAAATACCCAATATGGATTTTTATGTCACAGGATAAGCAGGGAACATACCTGAGGTAACAAAAATTACTAAGATTGTTGTACAGTTTATAGCTTTTAGGATTTAGAGGGAGTTTTTCTATTGCAGTATCCACCTTTTACCTGGAAACATGTTAGGGGTTCCACAAATCAAAACACTTTGACTTGTACCACTTCTGGAAGGGCTGGGACCAAGAGGGGAAGCACTAGCCCGAGCTGGTGGGAAAGTACTAGAGGAAAGAACAGGATACAAGCCTGTAAGCCAAGAAAGCCCAGGAAGTGAGAAGTGCCCTATTCCTTACCTTTACATATGAATGCAAGTGTTAAAATACAGATTAGGCTCAAAAGCAGGAGAAAGGGAATGTAGGAGAGATGCTGGTTTAAGATAAAAAGCGGGGAGTAGGTTTAAGTAGTTGGTGGAGAAAGAGGGTGTGAGGTCTCAGTTCCCCAGAGTTCCTTCCCCTGCTTCCCAAGAGCCCCAAGGAGGGACAGAGCCCCAAGCACCTTTCCTTTCCATCACCTCATTTCTAGGTCTGTATTCAAGAACTGCACCAACCTTGAAACAGTCAGCTTGTCTGACATTGAAAGAGGCCAACTGATGTGGAAAAGCCACAAACCAAAGCCCTCTCCTTCTTGCCAGGGGCCTGCAAACCAAAGGAGTGGGAAGGGATTTGGGGAGGTTGGCTGATATCCCCCTCACCAGAGGGACTAATATTTCAAAGTCATTAGGCCTGGCAAAAACTATTTTCGGGCAGGTGCAAGCAAGAGTTCCCTCTTCATGAGCTCTGCCAAAGCAGTGTTTGAACCACCAGGCTCACTTAGTGCAGATGCTGCACAGGACCAGCCTCCAACGTGGGGAGTGAAGCACCACTGACTCCAGTTTCTCTGGTTTCAGGTGCCTGGCTCCAAAAATGTGCCTGCCATTACAGTTCTGAGCACAATGCTCATTTTAGTCAGCTACAGCAGAGCTGGGCAGTTTCAAGAGGGGTGTATTAGCTTACACCAGCAGGCCCCAGTTTTCACCAGCTCAGGCCCATCCATCATGCAAGTAACCTACTGTGAGCAAAGGCCCCACCTTTTTCTTATTTATCCTCTTCTTCAGTGTTTGTGATCAGCCTCAGCCTGAATAAAATGCTCTCTGGCAAGTGCAGAACACACTGAAGAGAAAGGAACATGATACTGAATACCAGTACCAGATCCCCAGCAGATTTTAGGCTGGGAAGGAGGAAAGAAAACGTCACCTCCTTCCAGGAGTTTGACTGTTGAAGAACTGCTTTTAAAGCTCAGAGATAGTAACTGTGGTGTTCCGTGCCACCCATATCCTCTAAATGAGTCTGCTGTCTCATTTAATTAGCAGATCTTAATGAACATCTCAGGATTTTATGTTACATGCTCAGAAAACTACCATTATCTTGAACCCAAGGGGAATGAAGTATCATAGGACACCATAGTAATACTAATAATCCTTACTTGATGGAGATTTCATGTTAACCAGCTGTAGGACTGAGCAAGAAAGAGCCTGAATCTCTTCTCTCTCCTTTCTCCTTTTCTGTCTATTGAATTTTTTTGTGTGATAACGTATTGTTGCCCAAAATACTTGCACAGCAGGCATCCTCCTCCTTGCCCTGGTTCCTTCGATTTGGTACTTCTCTTTAGAGCCTTGCCTTTGAGCACACTCCTGAAAATATACACCAAGAAGATGAGAAAAAACAAGAAAAACGAAACCATGGCCAGCACATTGGACAGACATGCAGACTCAAGTGTGCCACTGAGAACCTGAGCCAAACAACTGCTTGGACACCCTACCAGTTTTGCCTTCTTTTGGGGTGGGTGACTCAGTGAATAACCCTTTTGTTCAGACACCTGGTTTGTCATACCCAAAACTACTGCAAGTCTGGTCACATGGAAAGAACCTGCCATCCCTCCTAGCAATATGTGGCATCCTATATGTACCTGTAACTCAATTAATACCTACCAAATCTCAGTACTGCATGGCTGACAAAGAGCTTTCAGCAAGAGAGCCACTCTTATTTACAGCATGAACATATATTATACAAATTCAAGCAAGCTCAGAGTCAGCAACTGGCATAAATTGATCCAGCCTTGCTATGTAAGGATCCTCTGCTTTGCAGCTCAAATGAAATAAAAGCCAAAGCAAATTAAAGCCCATCCAGTAACTGTTCTGCTCCTCTTCAGAAGGGCCAGGGACAGAGGGAACAAAGATGACATCTACAATGATGTTCAGTGGTGCTGTTTCTCTGAAAATTGGCCTAATCTCCCATGACACGGAGGGCAGCTGCTCATTGATTGGAGAGGACCCATGGGGTCAACTGGACTCCAACACATTTAGAAGCCAATAGTGCCAATAGACAAGCAGTGAAAAATATACTTAGATTACCTCTAATCCAGCTAATTACATTGGCCCAATAACTATGCAACTAAAGCAAGCTCCCTGCACTCTCTTCTTGTCCCCTACACTGCTTGACACCTTTCTGCCCAGGGATGAGGGCAACACAGAGCAGAAGCAGATGCCCCAGTTTACCTGGAAATGCCCAAACTATACTGCAATCTTTCTCTAGCCACCCTCTCTTTGTTGTGAAGACATAAATCCAGGTGACTTTATGCACAGAGCATCCTTTACTGGCAGCCTCCATGTCTGTGTTTCTGGCTTCAAGGCCTATCAAACTGTGTCCCTGCCCATCATCTACCCCCAGTTTTAAGAATGTGTATTCTACTTTAATCCCACATATGAGATACCATCAGCTTCCAGACATGTGGACACAGCCAGTCCTGTTCTGCCTGTGAAGATGCTGGTCTGCAGAGTATTTAAAGTCTTGTTAATGCCCAGAGGCAATATTTTCATGTTTACATGACAGCTGGAGTCCCATGAACATATATTCTTCTCAGGCTTTTTCAAACCACCTAACAGCTGCACCAACAGCCATGAAGCTGATTGCGTCAGGAGCAGGAAGAGCTTCAGTACTGGAGGGTGGGACATCAGAACACTTTCCTGGACATTTCCAGCATGACTGGGGTTACCCTTTGGGGTATTCCCACAGATTTGCTCCTCATGAGTGGGCTGCCCTATTATGTGGCTCCCCATTTCCATTGAGATTTGTCTTGGTGTAGTTCTGGGGTGCACATGCTGGCCCTGCTCTTGTCTTCATGGTAAGCCCAGAGTGCTCTGCATAAGTGAGACAAAGTTGTCAGTCTCATTTTTAATCACTTGTGGGTTTGATTTCATTAGTGTTCTCCCAGATTTTCTTTCCTCTGGGTAAAGATTTCCAAAAAGCAGAAAGTCTATTCAGTCAGGTCAGATTGCGAAGGATACACATTTTGTGCCTCCACAAGTCATCAGGACATATTCCCCTTGTCCCATCCTGCTCTGCCACAAGGAATATAAAAATCTCTTGCATTAAGTACTACGACTTAGGATAAAAAAATATCTCCCATCATCTATATTGTTCAAGTGGAAGAGATAACACATTGTGGGTAATGGATGGCACATTAAGGTGGGGCTCCTGAAAACATGGACAACTTTTATATCATCCTTAAAAAGAAAAATCTGTAGTCTCATGAGTTCATCTCCCACTCTGTGTCCTCGTGCCTTCTGAGTCATCTTTCACAGATCTCTGTCAGACACACCACAACCTGCTGCTGTATGAACCCATGAAAGCCTCTTATCCAGCAGCATCTAAAGGTTGCATCCCTGGATGAACACACTACACTATTCATGAGCTGAAAACACCGTACGTGCTAAAATTACTTCTCTTCTGGGTCAAGAAAGAAACATTACAATGCCCCAAGATCTACCACAAGCCATACACAGAATATCCATATTCCAGACATGACCCTGGAACAGCACATGGCTGTTCATGCAGGTACACATGATGGCACATATATATGAGCAGTCCATGTGGACGCCTAAAGATTTATAGAGTTGGCTCAAACTCCTCTGGACACATGTTAAAATATCATCTTCCATAGTGAGGGATGATCCTAAGGGGCAAGAGTTCAGAAGATGATAAACAATAGCATTACTTTTTTTCAAAAATCTCTAAGTTCAATGTTTGAGCATAAACATGTTTTTTCCAGGACACAATTCCAAGGAAAAAATGGGGAATAAAACCTGTGCTCCAACATCTCATTGTACAACATCTGTAAAAATTATATAAGGGCAACAGACAGGGCACCAACACCTTAAAACAATCCTTTTTGTTAAAATTCATCTTTGATGAGCAATGGATCCCCCAGGTTACTATAGCAGCAGGATCCATCACCTAGGTGACCAAGCACTAATGATGTCAACGTGAACCTATCCCTACACACAACCTCACACTGTGCACATTATCAGACTTCCATTCCTTGCAAGATGAGTTCATTTTCATACCAACAGACGGGCAGCAACACACCATATGGACAGTCTCCATGAGGAGTGAGCTTTCCTCACACCATCAGCCTGCCTTGTTAAGAAGGATCATTTCAGAGAGCATTCCCTGTAGAAGAGCTGGGCACCTGAGGCATCCACCATGTGCAACCTCATTTACTCCCGGAGTAGTGTGTAGCAACAGAGCTTGCTCAAAAGTGCTTTGGAAAAAGAGGTCAAAGAGGTCAAAAGGTCACTTAACATAACATACCAATGGGTCTGAAGCATAAAACCACACAAAACAAGAAGAATGACTTAGAAAATGCATTAGCATGGCCTTCTCCCAAAGAAGCATTCCTTTTGGGAACTCACACTTTCAATAAGGAACAGCAATAAGCCCAGGAAAGCACATTCTCATGTGAATACATTACCTATTGCACGGGGATGATCTATGCCAAATAACCCCATGCTTTCTCTGTGCCTAAGGCCTTGCAAGCAGGTCTTCAGAGCAGGGCAGAGCAGAGCAGTGCCCGAGCCTGCCCTGCCCCACGAGCTGTGCAGAGCAGGAGAGCAGCACGAGGCCCCTGTGCTGGTGATGTAACCCCAACAGGGCAGGTGTCCTCATACAGCACTGCAGAGCTCAGGACGTGCCCTCAGCCATGGGGGTTCACCGAGGCTGCTTCACTCAGCTACCCGAGAAACACTCAGGAGTGCAGATGTGTTTGTTTATAACCAAGCAACATATTTGATTACAGAGAGAGATTAAACCTCAGACTCATGGAAAACGCTGCTTTTTTTGGTAACAGCCTTACATAATTGGTAACTTCCACAGTCTAAAGGGATCTTGGTTGCTTGGGCTAAAGGAAATTAAATGGAATTTGGTTTTTTCCCCTCCTTTGTTAAAGGCTGCCTTTATATCCCATAGAGAAATTAACTGAGACAGAAATCTCTTTCCCTCCACTTCGATAAATTGGGATGACTCATTATTTCCCCATCTTGCTTTAAATATCCTGTCATCCTTGTGGTTTGCTTTGTTCAGCTATTCTCTCAACATCATACAGCACCTGCTGTAATGACACAGGAAGTCCTCTGTGGTTCTTTTGCCCTTTCAGTGTATCTCTTATCAACAGCACGCTCTGACCTTTAAACATCACTTACTTTACTTACCAGCAGATACCTGCAACCTCCAAAGACAGCCTTTCTTTGCTCACCATTTCCTA
The DNA here is from genome assembly GCA_035221455.1 of Xenops minutus. Lineage (NCBI taxonomy): Eukaryota > Metazoa > Chordata > Aves > Passeriformes > Furnariidae > Xenops > Xenops minutus. Next base: position 24,322,197 of record JAWWEE010000010.1, read on the forward strand.
GATAGTAGGAGATTACATTATCTTGATGAAACCAAAAAGCCTTTACCCTCATTGATGCACAAGCAGATTCTGGGTTGCAGTTTAAATTTTTGAAGTAGAGTGAGCTGTTATTGCTTCATAGACATTTTCAGTAGGTGGGGAAACCCCTTGAATCAAATTTATTTGCTTGAAACCTAAATGTTTGTTTCTTATTGTTTGAACCTCTTTCACTACCCGTTGCCTCATGTTTGTTGTGCTGAGACACCAGGCCATGGTGTCTGCTTATCCACCAACAGGTTGAGCAAAGACCATTAAAAGCCAAGCCCTTTGTCATTCTGGAGAAAAAAAGAACAACTGTCTTCCTGAAAAAGCCAGTTTTCTTGTCTGTGTCTCACTGACTGATGATGGGATAACACCAGCAAAAGAAAACAAGATCAAACTAGTAGTGCTGGATCTGAGAAGACAAAAGAAAAAACAAATTTCAGAGAGAAAGGAACCTTGGGCATTTGAAATAAGAAACACGTTTCTACAGCAAAGGATATTTTACACTGAGGCTAGACAAGGGCAAAAGATCTGAGGAGAAAACAAGGCCTCTCTGTTCCAGGGAAGAAGACATCTGCTGGCAAAGGGCTACTGAGTCCTGAAAGATTCAGCCTCAACACAGAGGACACTTGAGCAGTGGAAAACAAAAAATAAGAGCGTGGAGATGAATAAATGTTTTATTGTTAGCCAAGAACTGTACCTTCTTTGTTGCGGATAAACGCAGCTTGAATTTTGCAGAAGTTTTGTATCTGCTTGCTCCCACCATGAAAACACCCTTCAGAGGTGAGACATTGCCCAGGAGCACCTGAGGGCTCTGGCCTAAGGAGAGGATGGAGCTGCCTGGGGGGCTGAGGCTCAGCCCCAGCTGCAAATGCCAGAGTTCAGATTCTGTGAGAGAGAAACCAAAGGACAGTCACGCCTTGACTGCTGATAGGAGACAGTGAAGTGTCACTCTGAGACTGTCAGATGAGCTACCCAGGGTGAACAGCACACATGGATGCAGTCAGCTGCTCAAGAAACTCTCTGTGGTTTTTTGCCTGTGAATTATATGAAATTATGCTTTTCTAGTTCATATCCCTAACAGACCTTTCCAGGGGATTGAATATCCAAGGTCAGCAAGCCTTTCAGGACAACTAGGTACCTTCAATGTATAACTGCACTTTAAGCAGTGAATTTAATTAAAACGCATCACTATGCTAGAGAAAATATTCATCACTTGTGACATTATGCAATATGCATTCAGTGTAAAGATACGAGATTAACAAGGAACACTTGGAGCTTGCCTGTCACCCTGAATGACTTAACTTCCTATTACCTTCTACCTTTTTCACTTTTAAATTCATATTTATGTTTTTAGAAAAGATAACAGGCTAATGGAACATTGCAGAACTGCCAACAGCTGCTCAGGTGGAAATCTGGCCATTATGAGGCTGCAACTGGGCTCAACTGTGCAGAAACAAAACTTCCTTCCTGAAGCATCTGGCTGGTCTTGCCTGCAGGAGCAGTGAAATGCTGAGCGTTTCTAACTCCCTAACTCTGAGAAACTAAATGAATCCTAAATGCTGTCATCCTATTTTGACTTCCATTTTTATCCCTCTCAAAACCAAGATTGCAACAACAGGAAAAGCCAGTAGGATTTTGTCTGTTGTTTCAAAGTGCAAAGAGCAGCTCAAGATGGCAGCTGAAAGGCAGTAACGTAAAGCTTCTTATTTTCTATAATGACAAACAAGAGAAATGTTATTCATCTGTTTCTTTGTGGGGAAGGCTCACACTAAAGAAAAACCAAAAACCCAGGATAGAATTGCTTGAACAAATCATGAAAGGAGACCTTCAAAGGAAGGAGGCAAAGAACCTTTGGACTACTTTCCTTCTCCCCTTTTTATAATGCATAGAGGACATGAAAGAGGTTTTTCAGTAGTTCTTTCTTATTCCAAAAGGATTTTTTTTTTGTTCCTGCTTCTCTTTTACATTAAAAATTCAAGTCTTGCCTTGAATGGAAGGCTCTGAGGCAAACAGCATCAAAGACATGCACAAGTCAGGATCAAGTACATTGGTAAGGACATTTGGTTAATGCCCATCTTGCACTGAATTCCTAAGACTGCAGACGAAAGTCAACAAATCTGAAGATTCAAAACAAAAACAAATTTAGTTCGGCAGCAACAAATATTCTTAGAGATGTAAAAAATTAACATCTTTAAATTGCTGATGGTTCAGCTGTCAAAAAATAATGCCCTCCAAAACTTCACAGCTGCCTTTGGGCAGAGGAAACCTGTCCCTCCTTAGTGATGAATAAATAAAATGCCTTTTCATTGCCTTTGACAACAATTTATGTTGATGGGCCTGTGGCTGGATATTTATTGCAGTTTGGTCTGTAGAGAGCCTCTGTAGGTATGTCTGGAAGAAGTCCTTCTGAAGGAAGAGCAGTAATCCATTTGTTCATCCCATACCATCTCCTGTGCTACTGAAACTTTCAGTGAGTGGTGCTGGGACAGTGACTGTGTAATGAACCGTGACTGTGCTCAGGCTCCAAGCAATGATTAAGCAAACTTGCATCCACATAGGTTTCAAAACAGAAGTTCTGCCCCTAAGCTGTGCTGAGGGAGCTCTGCTGGGCTGCTGCTACCAACCAAGTGCTGCCCCATGACCTCATGTACCCAAACCTGAACCAGAGCTTAGCAAAGGTGGGCAGGCAAGCCAGCAGTTCACACTGAAGATAGAGAGGGAAAAGTACTCCAGTGTCTGGGAAGGCTCAATGTACACTGAACTTAATGTTTAGGACACAAAGTTTGAGATACTTGGTCATAGTCTCTGACCTCTGTCCTAAAACATGAGCCTGCACAGTCCACATGAAAACAAGGAGAGACCCATCAACACACTGTGGAAGGACACTTAAGTGTTGGCACATCTTGGATCACTTCACTTGCCCTTCTCCATCTTTTGCTAACGTGACATTGCCTTGCACTGCAAAGCCACGTTTCTGTCCAGAAGCCTGCCTTTTTCCACAGGATGTGTGCTAAATTGGGCAATGCTTCCATGAACAGGCTTTAAATTACCTTCTGAGGCAGGCTTGTATCCCAAATCCTTTTTCTGCTGAAAGGAAAGGTACTTTCTCAGTCAGCTGGTTGAGTTTGCTTCTGAGTAGCAAAGCAGCAGCAGAGCTGTTGGAGAAGGACTGAAGATGACTGTTTCCTGTGCATCAACAGAACAAACTCCAAATCTGCAAAATGCTGGGTAATTTTCTCAGCAGCTTCCAAGAGGAGGAAAGCTCTTACTTTCAGACTGGCTGTTGGTGCAACTATCTGCTAAGAACATAAAGAATAAAAGCATTTGCTTGTAACACTAACACATTGGGTTTGGAAGTCAGTAAGAAGCAGATATGGTGCATCTGATGACATTTCCCCAGTTTCTTTCTCAGGGTAGAACTGAGTTTTCAAAACTGAAAAGACATTATAACACTTTTTCCTTGTTCTGCATGTTTTTGGTGGATTGCCCACTGCATATTGAGTTAGAGATGCTGAGAGTCTGCTCGTGTTCTCAAATTCATGTGGCTATGTTGCCCTAGTCAGAATTAAATGATACATTACACCCTGAGTCACCCTCTGCTAATGCCTGCTAGATGTTTTCTGGCATCAAGGTTTAGAAATGGAGGGCAATGGAAATTTTCCATAGGGAAGATTTTCTGAAAGAGAATTTTGTTGCTGAGAAAATAGGAATTTTCCATGAGGGGAAAAAAGGTTGTTTCTGCCAAAAAAAATTTAAAAGGTTTATTTGTAAAGAGGCTCAAAATAAAGTATTTAATTTTGAATTGAATTGGACTACCCAAACGGTGCAATGCCCCAGATGATCCACATGAATTTTGGATACTTTCAGATAGAGACAGTCCAGCCAGAACCCAGTCTCAGACAACAAGAGGGCTGTGACTTTAATTTCAAGTCAGTCCTGTGTGACTGCTCATTTCTGACAGCCACAGCTGTGAGTCACAGGTGGCTGCTGTGCAGGGCAGAGGTGTGGCCAATAATGCTCCCAGTTCTGTAGCAGGGTTACAGCAGCTCCATGCAGGGATCTCCACAGCAAGACACAGGCCCAGACACAGGCTTTTCAGTGAGGGAGGATGCACTTTCCAGTAATCCCCAGATGCTTTCTGAGCTAGCACTTCCATCTCCATGTCCTTTCCTCTCTGCTGGAACCACCTCCTCCACTGGAGAGCACCCTCATCTCTCCCATCCCTGCTCCCTCACCCCTTGGATCCCCACTCCCCCTCCAGAGTAACATCCCTGCTGGCTGCTGCCACTCAGCAGCTCCACACTGACACTCTGGGATAGCTGCAGCTGTCTCCTCCTTGTCATCCCACTTCCTTTGGCGGCTGCCTTCACCCCACACACAGGCACAAACTGTGCTTGGCACCAGGAAACTGGGCAACACGCACACACAGAGCCCCACTGGCACCTCCAGGCTGCTTCCCACTGGAAGCCTGTCACTGGGAACATGGATGGGAGACAAATCCTCTGGAATGAAGACTCTCTACAGTCCTTTGCTTATTGAGCAGAAGTTTCTCCTACAGCTGAAAACAACCCCACAGCTTGGTTTTCATTAATTTCTTTTTGCATTATGAACAAAACCACACAACTTCTGGCACTTGGCTATGGAGGCCCCTTCTCTGTCCACCCAGTGCTGATTAGGAATGCCCCGAGGTCTGGCCTGTCTGGCCTCTAAACCCTCCAAGCCACCAGCAAGCTTTGTTTTTAATGTTTCAGTGCTGCAGGCCAGTCCTGGGAACAGCCTTTGTTCAGGCCATGACGCCGTTCTTCAGGTGATATTTGGAATTCATCTGTCCCTGCACTGGACCAATTCAAATGCTGCCCAATTTGCAATTGCCTTTTCTTATCCTGAGGGTGCTAATGAATCAGGCAGACAGCAGGGGAGGGAAACAGGTCTGGCTGACAGACTGACACTGCCTGCAAATTGGAAGGGTCAGTCTAAACTGCAGCACCAGGGACAGAGATCGGTCCTTATACCTGTCACATCTGGTGGTGGCGCAGCACAGCAAACTGCTCCAGCAGAAACAGAGAATAGGAAATCCAAGATCTGACCTCCTCTGCTGAGCTCAGACAACTCGGTGCAGGCTGCTGTTTAGTCCCAGAATTATCAGACGGCATTTGACTCTGCCTGAGGTCAGAGGGTGACTGCCCCGGCCACCGACCTACAGCCCAGAAGTGACAGGAAAAGATTGCAAAGCTCACTCACTGACAGCCCATCCCTGACACCAGAAACCCAAAGCTGAGTGTTTAATACAAACACAGCATTTTGTAAGCAGAGGTAAACACAGGCTGCTTTACAAATCTGTTACCAACTCCAGGTAGTGACAGCCCCACACTGCTGTGTGTGGGTGTTGGCAGCACCTAACACTGGTCAGCCAACCTACAGGCCAAACCTGTGGCCTCCCAAGTGTTAGCAAGGCTCACTCTAGTCAAAGTGTGCTAGTGCTGCTCCCATCCCTCTCCACATCACCAGCAACATCCCTGTGTGCCAGACACAGCGCTGAGCCCCACGTGTGCAGTATTTGCAATCTACTCTTACTCTTGCCTATTTGTATTTTCTAGTGATACACAAATAGTATTTCCTGTAGAAAATCATATTACCTGCAGTAGTGATACTAGATGATAAACTTTTTACACCTGGAAAAAAAAATTATTAGGAATAAATAACTGCACTTACTTATATGATATTCAGCAATTATGGAATATTTCCCAAAGTATAAAGAAGAGCCTCTTGGAAAAAGAGCTAAAAAGGCAAGAGTAGAAAGAAGTGATTTGCCAAGAGGATCAGGATTTTGTAAGTGTAGAATAAGGGAGAGATTAACAGAAAAGAAAGCTGTAGAAAATATCCTTTATGGACTTGGAAGTTCAGAAGCAAGGTGTGGGAGCAGCAGAAGAGATAAAGAAGATTTAAACCATCATATCCCCTGAGCAGAAACAGTTCAGCTCCTGAGCTGACTACACAAAGCTACCTGGGCCAAAGACAGGTAACCCAAACTGCAGTTCACACTGCAATGCTGTGTCATGAGAATACTGACAGCTCTGCTGCAGGACTGCAGCTGTCCTGAACCTTTCCTTCACTGCCCTATCCTGCTCCATGGCCTTTTTCCTGGAGGTTTTAAGGCACTGTGAAAGGAGTCTGCAGGATGAGGCAAGAGCCAGGTCAGCCAGGAGAATGCAGAAAGCTGCCTCCACTGCCAGAGGCAGCTGCCCCACCAGCAGTGCCAGCACTCTCCTGCCAGGAGCTGGCAGAAGGACCTAAACAGCTGGGGGAACGAGCCAAAACCGCAAGCCATACAATAATGTGTCACCTTGGGTCTTACCTGCCTGGCAGACACTTTTCAAAACTAGTCTGCAGTTTACTGCTCATAGAGCCATCAGCTAATGTATCAAAGCAATTCCTGGGCTTTGCACATCTTTATTAGTGAAAGGATGCAATATATTGATGTGTCCCCCTGCTCTCTCCTTTTACTTTTTTCCACAATTTGATTTTTTGATGTTTTGACCTGCCTCCAGTCACATGGGATTTAAACTGATCTGCCCAGGTACACTTGTAAATACAGGTGACATATGTCAGAAACCACTCCTCCCAAGTTCAGTGTGTTCAGATTAAGTTGAACAAATGAAGTTTAATTTTTTCCTCATTATGATACTATCCAACACCTTAAACTGCAATATGCTGAAGAGCTACAAGAAACAGCCTCACAAAGGCCAAAACCTTTGGAGAAAGGAGTACAAACTTACCATGAGAAAAAAACACAAAGATGACAGAAAATAAAGACACTGCAACGAGATGGCATCATCTTGAGTGAACAGCACGGGAGGGAAACCAACACAGACAGGGAAATAATTCAACACAGCAGCCAGCAAAGGTCTAGAATAAAGGGGTGGGAAAATGGGGTAGCAGCAAAAGGAAAACATGAAGTTGCCTGGTAGGAATGGCTTGGGAGGCCACAAACAGAAGGAAACTTACTGAAAGCAGCTTTGCCCACCACGTGCTCCCACAGGCTCCAAGCACAACTCCTGGGGCTCCCAGAGATGGCAGCTCGTGAGGAAAGTCCTGCCGATCAGCTCTGTGGGAAAAACAAATTTTAGGAAGTCAGGCCAACATCTCCTTACATTTCCCATGCCTCCCCCCAGCAGGGCCATTTCAAACACCCAGACAAGTACCCAACCTGACCACTCTTCATTAAAATTTGCACTTTGTCTGACTCCAAGTGTAAATGACTCCTTTCTCTTGCAACCTGTGATCTTACTGTCAGTGACAAAGAGAAATGTTAACATTTCCTACAGAGGCTCAAACACGTGTAGCTTCTAGTGGGGACTATCAAAGACCAAACATTTCTGTCTGCAAGGTAATTATGTTCCTGAGGGAAGGTGCTTTTTTCAGTAATTTTGCTAAACCCCCCCCCCATGTGAAGAATCTGCATCCGAATGCTGTTTTAAACACAACCCCCTCTCGTGGTGTTTGCCACGCTGCAGAACTTGGGGTGTTACCTGTGACCAATGCACAGAGGCAGCCAACTCCAAAGGCACAGAGACCATGGGATGTCCTAAGGAAAGAGTTACCCATTGCAAACACTTTCAGCTCCTGAAAATCAGAGAGAAGTGAAGGGTCAAAAGTTATCAAGGAGTCACTGACCCCATCAGGTCCAGTCTCTAGCTGTGATGCAAGAAATAGCACCTCCTCTCTCTGCCCTTGGTGATACCAAAAAGAAATAGAATCAGGAAATAGTAAGACAAACAGGCAAGAGAGGCTACCAACAATTAATTAAAATTGATTACATCTCTAATACAGTACTTTATCTTAATTCCTCAAAAATGTTTTTGCAAGCCAGAGTTTTTCACGATTTAAAATGATTTCACATTGAAAAGGAAGGAAGCTGAGCCACTCTAAGGCAATAAAGAACTGAGTCACATCCACAAGAAACTCATCCTCTTCAGTAACAGAGTAAAGAACACACATTTTTCTTCAAAATTTTATTTTAATTTAAATTATGGGGCCAGCCAGATTTTTTTTGGATACGAAACGCATTTTCCTCAGGAGAAATGAAATGCTACCATGGAAATAGAATTACAATTGTATACATCTCTTACCACAAAAAAAAAGAAAAAAAAAGAAAAAAAAAGCCAAACGAAAAACCGCTCGCATTTAAATATCTTTTAGTAATACTCTTAAGCCTTCAAGCAGATAAGAAACCACTTCCAGAACAAGTTTTTTAATACGAAGAGCACGTCAAAGGAGCTTTAATTTAAATACAACTTCTTTTCGAAAGCCAACATTCAAATGTTTCCACATATTAAAAAAGTCACCACAGCCATTGATTCCAAGGTCTAATAGAGAGTAACCTCTATCCCAGTCCAAATGTTTTCACTTCTTGACACATATAAATCTTTAGCACGTCTACACCTTTCTAAAGAGGAAGCCTTACATGTTTCTCGTGAGTAACTTGGCAAATAATGTTTTCCTCCACTCAGCTATGATAAACCAAAATATAATAGACTGTTAGTAATGAACTATAACACCACCTCAATGCCTGTGATCTCCGGGCAGAGAAAGCTGTTTTCTTTCCTGTAGGCAAAATGATTTGGTTTGCAAAGGAAACGTTAAGAACCTTCCAAAGACCAATTATAATGTTAAGAGCAATTTTAAACAACTGAGTGAAAACACCCAATTTTCTGGAGCTCTTGGACTTCCCTTGTGAAGGCTTTCAAATCAGTTTAAACGTCACTGATTGCGAAGTGTTTTCAGTGGGAGAAGGACAGGAAGCAACAAACATTTTCTATAGCATTCGCAATCATTCAGTCATGCAGAATTTCAACTTTCAGACCCCAATCCATAAGTTTGCTTGGTTGTGATCTTAGAGTTACTATATGATGGATAGATACAATTTTAATAACATCATTTAGCTATATTTAGTAGATTCCTTTTGTATGGTCACAGTAACAAAAACATGGTGCAAAATCAGTTGGGTTTTCTGTTTTTATAAATACTGATAGTTTGCAGCATTAAAGAACAAAATCAGCAAAATTAAATCATTTTGTTATCCTAGGACACCTATGAAATTGTTTCTTGAAGTTGGAGGGAATTAAATCATTCACTTACACAACTATTGTACTGAGTTATTTACTGTAAGGAAGAAATGACGCACTGCAGGCTCCCCAGAAGTAAGAGGGATCGATATTAATTCAGCATAATCTTTGCCATTTGCAGAGCTGGTGAGCACAATGCTAGTTTAATTAAATAAGGCCAATATTACCCAGTAAGAACGTAGTATAAAGGGTTCCAGTTCTCTGTTTCAGCCTACCCTAATAGATGGCACCCCATTACATAAGTGAATACAAAGAATTTGTTTGGGTTGGTTTGCTTTTTTTCCTTTTAAATGCTGCAGTACTTAAGATTGTTAAATCAGCATTTCCATGTGATCTGAAGTATTCAATTACACATGAGCATTCATTTTGCAAAACTCAATATTAGGTAATAGTTACAGACTAATACAATAACATTCCTCTGCTGTACAAATTAAATCATATTTTAAAGAAATGAGCAGCCTAGGAGTTATATACAAAAGAAACCAGCAAGCATTGTTGAAATGAAATGCAAAATGTCACTGCTAGGTCTACTGTCTGAAATACCTTTAAAGTAAAATTAACAAAACCCCTTAGAACATATTTCCAAGTTTACAAGTCAAGTCTCAGAAAAATCAAATCATGTCAAAAAAAAAATTCTATAAAGCAGTGAAAGGCATATATACATTTTCCTTATGAACCTTGAGATTTCACTCTTTTAAAAGCTGCTAAGTTTCAATATCAGTTTATTTGCAAGACAACTGTTTATCCCAATAAGCTCACATCTTAGATACATTTCCCCTTTGATTACAAATAAAGCACTGCACATTTTTTTTTTTAATCAAGGCATATAATCTTATACTATGGTGCCAGGTATGCACAGGTCACATTGTGCTCATTATCTCAAACAAGGTAAGTGCAAACATACAGATTTATTCAGATTTGCAAGCATGCAACCTGTTACTTAACTACATTAATACCTTCTCTCCTAAACCACACTAGTATCTATATGTTTGCTTTCACGAACCTAGAATCTTTCTTTTCAGGACTCCTAAAACAAGCAGTGTCTTTGAATTCTGAAATGACACAAATATCAAGAAAGTCCACATTGTGCAAGAAAGCAGCAGCTATGTTTCTCAACTTGGACTAAAAATGAAAAGAGAAAAACAAAAACCGTTCACTGAACAGCAGATTAGCAGTAATGTTCCTCATGAATCGATAAGAGTGCCTGATGCTGAATATCTAACAGCAAGTGCTGAAATTGGGTTTAATATTTTAAAGGTTTATTGGAGATTAAGCTTCTTGCTGCGCTGGTCTCTTCAAATCCCTGATCTGTTTAACTAAATAGGTCTTCTCATCATTAAATTGTTCATCCTCGGTCCTGTCATTCTGAAACTTGCTGAGGAACTCAATAAGTTTGGTCTGGTTCTTTAGAAGGATGTCTAATATAGGCTGTGTCTTGTTAGGATTGGCTACAAACACCTGCAAGAAAATAAAAGGCATTGAGCACAACAGTCAGAAAGAGAAGGCTACATTAAAAACCAAACCTATCCAACAAAGTATTGATGACCACAACTTAAAATTACATTTTAATTATTCCAGTATCCTACAGAAAAAAATAATGGAATAAATGCAAGTTTTAAAATGAAATTACTCCTTTTTTCATCAGGACATGCGCTGAACAGCAGCAACAAAGTAAATTTAGTCTGTAGGAGGTGACCAGCCACAATACCCTCTGCAAAAACCACTGAGTCATGGTTAAATTCTATAGCAAATGCATGGTTTCATATCAAATACAGCATCAGATGGGTATCTCACAGTTCACTACAAAGTTTTAGGTCTCAAGTTATAGCTCTTAGCTACTTGTCTGCAGGTATCTGTTATAACGTGCAAAGTAGTTTATAGGCTTTGAAATTAAGGTGACCTTACTAAAATACTACAATACTTCAGAGGTCATGCAGCATGATAAAAACACCTTTAAATTCCAGGGTGCTTCATGATTTTGTATGAAATCATGCATTCCTCCTCATCTTACTGCACTTCATCCTTCTTAATTCCAACATTTTCTAAGAGAGATTACACTGACAATCATATGGAAGGCCCTGGGCAGTATCTAAACAGTTTTCAAAAGACACCAAGATAGCATTTTGTAAAGATGGATCATAATAAGGGCAAACATCAGCGCTCTCTTTATTTAATCACTTAGCAGACATTAAGATAAACTCCATTTAGGCTCAGATAAGTAGTTTACTTCATTAAACAACTTCTGGTTGCATTCTTACATTTGTAGTTGTTTCATGGTGGGGTTTTTAAACATACCTTAAACACATGGAAGGCCTCAAACTGAATGTTACGACTCTTGTCTCGTAGAAGGTTCATCATTAGTTTGAGATTTTCAGGTTTACTGATGTACTTTGTCATAATTGTGAAGTTGTGTCTGTCCAATAACAATTCACCAAGAAGCTAAAGGTAGAAAACAAGACCAAATGGAAAAATTACTAACATTGGACATAAGAATCAACTTTTCCTTCAGTGTTTTCAAACACCCTGGGGAGCTGACACTGGTCTGTAACAACAGTAACAACAGAATTCCAGTGTCCCAAATTTCAAAGTGCAGGGTGTGTTTTCCTCTTATTTCAATGATGCAGTTTCTCTTTCTACTCAGAAAGTGAAAGATCACCTTTGTTTCCCCCTTGTTATGAAATGAAAATGAAAGAAAAGTCTTTCATTCTTTTTTCCCCTCATGATTTCACTATTTTTTTCATTTATACAGCAGCTATTCAGCACCAATAACAATGCTTTTAAAAAACCCACAAAACAAACCCCAAAACCTAAACAGGTTAGTACTTCAAATGAGAAACAGTCACACTCCTTTTGCTACCTTCTTTGCCCAAAAGGGATTAAAAGGATATTCCTCACAAGGATAACCTTTGCTACAAGTTCTGTATTACATTTACATTCACTGTGTCTTACCTATTTGAATGTAAGATTAGTAGTGCTATAGTCACATCATGTGAATCTTTGTTAAATTATTTAAATGTACCCAGATTTGTTGAAGGGAAAACTAACAAAAATAAAGATACTTGAAAAGCTATTTCTTCAGAGGGAGAGAAATTAATTGCGTCTGTGCTGGACACTAAATAATGAAAAGACTGGCCTGAAAAAAAAGTAGCTAACCCCAAGAATTAAAACATGAAGAATTAAACACTACTGAAGGCAGCTACATCAGTCATTTCAAATAAAGTCAACTCACCTTGAAATTAAAGGCATTCTCTATCTTTGCATTTAAGAAGAAAATAAAAGTTGCCTTACCTTAAGTGACTGTCTCTTTGTCACATAGTTTTCTGAATGAAGTAACTTCTCATATTCACTGAAGAACTAAACACAGAATAAAGAGAAGGGTTAGGACTTTTCCAAGTGTCATAGGCACTCTTCTTCCAAATTACTGTAACAAAGTGGAGGAGATGCCAGTCCCTAACAAAAACATAAACAAAATCTGAAATCTCAATAGGTTCCTGTAAGTCACTACTGTTAAACATAATAAATATTTGTTAAACAAAATAAATATATATTTACTCTTTTATTTCAAGGTAGTGGAAGTAGTTCCCTCACTGTTTCTTAAACTGTAATAGGACTAGGTTGCCCAGAGAAGCTGTGGCTGCCCCATCCCTGGAAGTGTTCAAGGCCAGGTTGGATGGGGCTCTGCTCTAGCGGAGGGTGCCCCGCCAAAGACGGGTGGGGAGGTGGCACCAGACGGTCTTTAAGGCCATTCTGTGATTCTCTGAGAGCTCCTGGCACTGGGCACTGTTCCCTAAATCCCGGGTTCCCAGCAGCAGGGAGAGGGAGATCCTGGATTGCCGGGGGTCGGGAGAAAGGCAAGGCAAGGGCTCCCTCTAGCGAGGAAACCAGGCCTAGCGCTCACAGAGCGACATTCCCCTTTCCTTCTCCTCCTTTTATCCCTTCCCACATTCAACAACAGCGCCTTGGTCCTAATTTTACTATTGGGCAGAAAGTATTGGAATTTCAATTCTTTCAATATTATGTGGGAGTTTACAAAACCAAAGCTGAACAAGGAACAAACCCACCGATTTCTTCAAATGAGCTACACAGTGCTAGGAAATTCTAAATACTAAAGCAGGTCTGCTCACCCTATCGTAATGCTGTTCCAAAAACTCTGCACTTAACAGCTTGTGTCTTGTAAGCAAATCCTGTAAAAAAAGCACAAATCCAGTATTTGCACTAAAATATTTAAGCAGTACATAGACATTGGCATTAAACAGTGAGTACACAAAAGACATTCAAGAGAAAATTTTACTATTTCATTAAATGAAAAAATTTAGGGCATGAATGCAATTGCCTGGACACTGTTAGGGATCCTGGCATCACTTAGGAAAGAGCTGTGATGTGTTACTTTAACTCACACAGAGTGACTGTGGAATTATCACTGAACAGTGCCACTTACGGATCAAGGCTGTGCTCTGCACACAACCAAGATTAAGACCCACTCTTTAATATTGATCAATATTACACCTGTAGTCCCATAACTCGCTGGTTTAGGGCAACGAAAGTTTCCCCAGGCAAAGCAACAGCATGAAATATATTCACGTTTATAACAGAATGAAGAGAAGTTTGCTCAGCTGAGGAGCTGCAGACACAGCTGGAAAGCCCCTGGGCACGTGTATTCAGGTAATGCAGGATCCTTGACATCTTACTCTCCAGAGCAACATTTTGGGGAACACGGTCTAAGTATTTAAAGGAAGAGCAGGGTCCAGCCCACCCAGGTGCACCTTATTTTCTTCCCCTCTCCCAAGGCTCGTTTTGCCCAGCAGCACCACACAGAGCAGAGAACTAGAGGGGACAATTCCAAGGCTGTCAGAGAATTACCTTGAACGTGGCAAAGGCGTCGGAAGCGATGTCAAACGTTGACATTTCCACGTATCTGAAGAAATCATAGAATTGTTCTGACCACAAGATTATTTTAGCAAGTGGTTCATGCCGGATGCATTCTCTAAGCATTATTCCACAATTTAGAGCAATTTCTGGAGATTCGTACCTATAAAAAAAAACCCAAACAACCCAAAGACTTTTTACAAACACTTTCACAAGTTAGCACTGCAACACCACAGTGCTAATTGCAGTTTTCAATACTGTCAAGTAAACAAAAACTCCAAAATTACAGGCACTTCTTTCTGCATTGAACTCCCATTATTAAATATTTCTACAAAATATTACTGAAATAACTGGCAGTTACATGCCAAATTATAGCCAATTGAAATGATTTTCACAAACTGAGAAACAAGACTAAATAAAAATATTTTCTTTGTTCTCAAAATCAGTTTTCTTGTTCCATACTGGTAGGATTGCAGACATCTGGAAAAGCAAGAAATGATTTCTGTCTTGAAAGCTGCTTGCTTAAACATGACAGCCATTTGCATAAAACTATGCATATAATCATGAAGTGTTAATAGTAATGGCTGTAAATTCATGTCTCCTCTTTACTTAAACCATTTTTCACCATCACTGGCTGCTCTACAGATGGTGGGGTTCAAACTTCAGGAGCAGCCACAGCCTCTTATACACCTTCCTGCCTCCCACCTAAAGAATCCTTCATCCTGTACCACTGGAAGGTAATTAAAATTCACCAGAACAATTCAGGAGCAAAGTCTCATTGCGCATACTGAGCATTAACTGTATTAACACACAAAAACATTTCCTTTTGAAATAATGCTCATGTTAAATGGTGCAATACTTTCCCATTCATTGAGATTTGAAATCTACTGAGCTTTTTGCAACTCATCCCATAGTTTACCTTTAACTAAATTTGCCTCAGCTGGATACCAGATGTAACATGTAGGTCGCTAAAGGTAAATGCCCATTTCAAGCATCCTGACTTAGGAATATGAATCCCAGCAATCCCTGTGGGAATGATGCTCTCTGAAGGGTGACAACACAGACTAAAAGTGAACACAAATGTGTTACAGCCCTCATTCATTCACACATCCATGAGAACATGTTGAGAAAGCAGTTTTTCTCCCTGCACCTCAAATGTTGCCTTCTTTTGTAAATTATTTTGATGAACTACTGAATCAGTAATGCCTTTTGTGTTATGCCACAATTCATATTTTTGTCCCTCTCACATTTAAATCATGCTTTACCCCTATATCAGAGCTTTCATGCAGGGGGGAAAAAAAAAAAAAAACAAAGCAGTCCCTCTGGCAGGTAAGTGTAGATCTTACACTCAGGCAGTTTGGTAATTATAAAACTACTTCAAATAGCTGTGTTTTTTAAATTGTTTATTAATGTTGGATGAAGTTTTCTATCCCAGAATAGCACACTGGAATTGCAATTTTCAGAACTATCTTAATTAATGTTATTAGAAATGTGAGCAATCTTTTTGAAACTAAGAGAGCACATTCTCAATTTTTTAAGAAAATCTTATTTCATACAAAAACATTAACACCACCTTCCTGCTTTCATGTTTTGAGAGCCACAGCTCCACACACCCATATTCAGTATGGCATGACTCTCCAACATCCAGCACATCAGATAATACAAGAATATCCAGCACACCCCATAACAGCAGAAGAGAGGAAGAAACAGCCATGCACAATATGCTCCAAATTATTCTTTGTTCGGTCAAGTTTGAGTTGGTGTGTTTGTGTCACTACAGGAATATAAATCACTATGAATAAGAAGTCTAAGACCAAATTAAGGCCAGGGGGTAGGCCAAAAAACTAGAAATTACAGTAGTTAAAAGGAAAAAAAACCCCACAGCCTTCAACTCTTGATGAATAAGTTCACAAGGAAAACGTTTAAATAGTCTCAAATACTATACTGAAGGAAAATGTCTGACTACCCCAGAAAGAATATTTTAGATTACCAAGAGTTCTCAATTTCCAGTTATATTTCATGCAGAAGTAGATTGCTGGTGATTTATTACTCAAGTATTCCTTTACTTAGGGGAATTGTAGATCCCAAGACCACAGGGGGGAAAAAATAAAATCAAGCATATTGCAAATGAAGAACAATCGTGTCAGAACTCACTGCTTCTCCATGAATTGAAAAACTCCTTACTTTGTGTAAAGGCATATTTATGCTTCACAGTGCACATACCCTTTTAATAGCATGAATAATATATTCTGTTGAGTGCAGATGTATTCAACTGTGGGAGTTCTTGTACCAATTTGTCTTCTGAGAATGTTGTTGAAAATTTGCGCAACATCTTTCTTGCCCTGTCAAAAACATTGGCAGTTAAACACATAATATTGAAGTCCACTAAGAAAGTTAACAATTAAACATCACCATCAGCTCATGCACTTGTGCTGAGTGAGTTCTGCAGTTCAGTCAGCCTCCATACTCTGATCTTAATCAGATTAAATACTGTTTCTTTATGCCCATTTCTAATATGCCAAAGCACTCAAAGCCATTACATCATGTTGCAGCCAGATCACGGGTAATTTACATTGAGAACTAAAGCCAGCTGATGTCTCATCAGATACTTCTATGCAGCATCAATCTTCTGGGCTTATTTTACATTTGTTTTTGCCAATAACATAGTAGTTTGTAGCTGTGCTCTTGCCTCAATGGGTGTTTCTTCAATATTCCATTATCCTCTGTCCTCATCTAGGAGCACACAATGCCACCATTAAGAGTGTGCAGAGCATTTCCAACTTCAGTATTAACATTCAACTTAGAACTATAAGTTATGAACGTAAGTAAATAAATAACACACAGAAATCATCCACTGACCTAAAATGCAAGTCTCACAATTTTCAATTCACAAAAGAAGTATAAGAAAGATGAGGATGCTGAAAAACAGCACAGATTATACACAAAAAGATGCACAAGGAGAGCACCAGACAGCATAAAAGGAGCTGGGAATGTTCTTTGTTGAATATATACACACATCTCCTGTTTATTTCTTCTGTCAGACAATAGCTAAAGATGACAAACTGGCACAGACATCTAACAAAAAGCTGATCATAAATAAGCACTTTTCATTGTCATTCACATGCACCATTTAAAAGCCAGGTTTCTGCAATTAACTATCCATTCAGGATGGACACAAAAACACCTTCAGGATTATGCTTCATCAGATCTAACCCAGAAAAAGACTAAACTTGTACTAAGCTTGGACTTGCAAATAAAGGCCTGTTAAGAAACTCCACCTCAAGGTTCTCTGAATGTTACACACAAACCCCATATGTATATAATGTTTCTTGACAAGCTCTAACTGTACTATAAATCTCCTGGGTAACATCAGCAAGCTTTTGAGTAAAATGCAGGGCATATTTAACTAGCAAGAATTTTAAAAACTACAACAATTATTTAAAATTATTTCCTTTTTCCAATCAATGTCAAGCAGATTACATAAAAAAAAATGCAATGTTTATAAAAATGTAGGAGGACTGTAGTTTCACAAATGGCTTGTTTGTGAATTACCACGGACAGTTTTGTTAGTGTGTTGTTTTCAGGATATAAGAGATTGTTTGTAAATGCTTGTTTTCTCAATTACAATTCCATTGAAAGCCAGCCCAAGGCAACACCAGAGCTCTTTGTTCTGAAATGAGTAGAGCAGTGTTTCCAGAAATTGCTTTACTCAAACTCCACATAATATAGTCATCAACTCTCATTCACTACCGTTGCCAGTTTTGCGCTGGATCTCACAGTTTGCTTTGGATTCCACAGCAAGAACAGCATTTCCTTATTATGCACATAATTGAGCTGCTGGTGGCACAAAGCAACAGCAAAGGCACTTATTGTCACAGGGATGCATTGCTAAGTGACCTCATGGCCCCAGTGGGCAAACAGGCACCAAACCTGTGCCAGTGGTCATGGCTGCAGAGGTGAGGGGGACACTGTGCTCGTGCTGTCCTGCCAGCAGGAGGACTCAGGGTCCCTTATGCAAAAGGCATTTTTGGTTTTGGCTTTTTCTTTCCTCAATTAAAAAAAAAAAAACAAGAACAAACACCTGCCCCCCCCAGTTCTAAAAGGGATGTCACCTTTTCTACAGACACACTAGTGCAGATCAGCCAGGAGATAACTGGTAAGTTGGCAAGGCTGGTTAGTAGATGGTTGGGTTGACTGCTTTACTTGGAAAGCAAACTTCCAGAGAAGGGCATCATTTTAAACAGGTCTTTACATGCAGCAAGGGCTGGACAGTCACAGTTTGATAATGAGAACATGAAATTTGCTACTTTTCTAGTTTTTACATATTACTTTTCTGGGCTTTTTCACCCTACCAATTCAGATTCAAATACACTTGAGACAGTTTAAGAGTGAACAGTCCCTGTCTATTAATTAGCTGACTGCTTCTCTTCTACAAGGAAACCACCTTCAGAAATGACTGAATTTCTTGAAAAAAACCAAAAGTTTAGTTTACCATTGAATGATCGCAAGCTGTGGTGGGACACCAGAAGAAAAAAATTCAAGACTTACTCTTCAAGTGTAAAAACCAACAGAAAATCAAGCACGTATTTCCATCAGTAATGGAGAAACCATTTCAAATGCAGCAAACCCACAGCCACAGAGATTTGGGATATCAAAGCCAACCCATGAATGGCTTTGAAACAGCTGGGAAGCTGGATCACATGTGGAGCACAGGTGTGTTGACATTAATTCCAGGTAACAGGAGCTGGACAGGCTGACAATCCCATCCTGACAAAGCAGACATGGTCCAGCCTAGAAAGCAGCGTGAATGACTTGTCCTCTCTGCAGGGGGAACCGTCATATCCTCATGTAACAAAGCAGCCAAAGGGCCACAAGCAGGAAACGACTCACAATCTTTTCAAGTCCCCTTAGAATAAAAAGCACAGTTCTCCTTAATGAGAGCGAACCTGCACAAATTGTTATCATTCCTCATTACCAGGAGATAATGAAGGTTTCCTTTGCTCATAACTGGGCTGGGTAAACACCAAGCTGATACAAATCTAAAGGTCAGCAGAATCCAGATGTTTCATGATTTCCTTTCTTCAGAAATTAAAGGCCACCACATTTCAGCACTCCCTCTCAGCTTTCCCAGGTCTCCTTGCTTATTTAACAACCTGAATGTTTTATGTTTGGTATAAACAGTTGTGTGGGTAGGGAAAAAATACCACTGTATTATAATTAAACACAAATCAGAGGGAGTTATGGGTGGGGTGGAGGAGAGAGAAGAAAGAACTGGGAAGAAAGCCATTGTTTTTGGAATGTCAAACTACAATAGGACTTTAAACTGTTGTGTTTGCACTGTGAGCAACTTGTTTATGAACAATCCTGTTTTTAAGCAACCTGAAGTGGGATGGTCTTTATGGTGGAGGCTGTGGAGTGAGATACATGGGTTTTCGCTCCTTTCCTAGATAACCACACGCTTCTTGCGAGACCTCAGGGAAAACAGAAAAATCCAATTATACTGCAGCTTCTTATATATAACTGACTAGGGTGATTCTTCACTATGGCACTGGGAAGCTAAATTGTTCCATGTGATGTGGTGACAAATGCCACAGAAGTTTGTACAGAGTTATGTTTGAATATACGTATTGCTATTTTGAATTAATGAATAAAAATGTGGGTTTGTTGGGGATTTTTAATAAACAGGAAAAAAGATGAGGAAAATAGAAAAAAAGGTTGCATCACTCATTTCTAAAAAGACGGAGGAATACTGGACTGTTAATGTAACTAACAGCTTTATAAATTCTCTTTACTTTTCCAGTAATTTTACTAAGATGAATATACAGATATGTCTTATAGTATTATAGTTTGTGTTCACTATGGGATTAAGAGATTAACCCTTCTGTGTACACAACAAGTAAGAATTATTCCATAATTTTAACAGAACTGTATCATTGCATTAGAGGTTTAACTACTTTAAATTTGTGTTGTTTATACGCCTACATTCACGGATTTCATTTTCTATAATTGCTTAATTTTCTGTGCAGTTTGGAACAATGAGTTCTCCTTCTAATGGATTTGTCATAACCAGAAAATAAAAGCTGAAACATATCTTACCCAATTAAAGTAGTAGGAATTCAGATGTGTTTATTTTAACATACAGAATATATGAAATGTCCAACCTTTTTTCTTACCTCAAAATCAATTAGCTGCAAGTCAGCTACTAGGGTACTAAGAAGACCACTGTTGTACAGCTCCTGAGCCAGCTGTGCCACAGCTTCTGTCTGGGGTTCTTTTTCATTTGTGCCATACAAGATTTCCTTCATGGCAACGAGGTTTTTTGAGACCTCCTCAGTGGCCTAAAGAAAATGAGAAAACAATACAGTTGGAGCACAATGCCATTTGTCTTTGTAACTGCACACTCCATTATGCTTAACATCTGCAAACTTCCACTGGGGGGGCAGGGGGAATAATCAGGAAATGACAACCTGCTAAAAAAACCAATAGATATTCTTTCTGCAAATAAGACTGTTATAAGAGTGGTCATTCAAGAAAAAAAAAGAAAAGCAGAGGCAAGACACAATTTATTTGACAAGTTACCAAAAGTAAAAAATCTCTTCCTTTTTACCACCTTTTAACTTCCCATTCAAAAATCCCCTCAAGAACAGCAATGGGATGAAAAGAACCCGACAAAATTTCCATTCTGTAAAACAGAGTTATGCAGGATCAGCCTGGAAAACATGACATAGAGACTCACATCTGTCCCTGGTGAACTGCTCAGAGACCAAATGCATCCCCCTCCTACAGATTTTGCACTCATCAGGTTTTGTCAAATACTAGGCTCCCATTCCAGTTAGTGTGGGAAAATTTTTTCCTCTGCAACAAACAAAACCTCAGAGAGAACCTACTTTAATTTTCAGGTTTTCTCGGTATAAAAGAACAAACCAGCAAACAGGCCCAGAAAGAGGTGCACTCTAATGGACACGGCGACACAGGGGGAAAATTCGAGGTCTAAAATCCTTCCCTATTTCAAGTCCATCTTACAGAAGACAGACAGGTCTGACCTCTTACTTAGGGATGCCAGGGTGAAGAATTCCCAAGTTGCCATGATGAGCTGGAGCAGCATTTAGCAACAGAAACACAGTTATCTCATGAGTAAAACTAAAAAAATAGTAAATCAACAAGAACGCTTCTAAACACCCACTTGTGAATCTTAAATCACACGTATCTTGGACGAAAAGAAGAACTATTCCTTTCAATACATATGTTTACTTAGCTTGGGTGCAAAATGCTGGAAATGATCATCCTAAATAGTTCATTTAATTATACTCTATTAGTTCTTCACATGCCTAAAAAGTCTGAATGGCTTCTAAGTGCACTGATTTTCAGCTGAACCTGCCAACAAAGTATGCATACATTTTAATGTAAAGCATTCATGATTGATAGTTCATGGAAGCTTAATGAAGTGAAAAAAAATCACTTTCTGGATATTGCCAGTCTTCCAAGGGGTCTGTAAGATTTCTCATTTGTGCTTTTTATCTAGAGAGGCTTTAAGATCAGCATGACCCATGCACTATTCAAGCCAAAGCCATTCCAGCTTTGCTAGGTATGCAAGTAAGGATTCCATGACCTTTAAGGAGACTCCGTATCATTTTTAGCTCCTCCACAACTTTCCACTCCCTGCTGCCTCCCTCTTCTTGCTAACTGCAATTCCTAGTCCCAGTTGTCTCCTCCTCAATCGAAATTCCAAAGGATTTTCTGTGCACTTGTTAGTAAGACAGCAAGAAGCAGGTGCTCAGTAAGACTGTTTAGATTCATGACAGCTCCTGAAGACATGAAATGGGAAAGCCAGCTCACCATAATTTAGCAGTATTACACCACACAAGGGTTATATTTCTCGAAAATTCAGAAGAAATACCTCTTTTCTAGGAAAATAACTCGAACATTTGTCAAATGTGGAGATATGAAGAGCTGTCTTTGATGCACAGCTACCAAGAAAAGAAGAAGCAGTAATAAGAACTCCATTGCAGTTTGTCCCTGCACACTAATGTAGAAAGCAAGATGAAAGAGGAAGAAAGGCAGAAGTTCAACTATGTATTTTAAGTAAGATGATGGCATTGACGGCATGCTTGTAATTAAGAACAATGCTGGTGGAGAATTTTTCATACTAAAACCCCAGGAAACAGAAGAAGCCTCCCCAAACTTTATTAATCACACTTGAGTGCTCTCTCTCAACATGAGCCCAAGCAAGACATCAGTAATGGAAATGCTTATAAACCAGACAGGAAGCACTGCAGTGTTTCCAAACACTGAGGGCTTGAACAAAAAAACAAAAAAGAAAAAAGGAACTTTCTCGCCTAACATGAACATACAACTTCGTAACTTCAGAAATAGACAGTAGAACTTAAATGCTCTTCACAACTGTCAAGAACATCCCAATGTGCTTCACCTGAACTTGGAATGACATGCAGTTTTAGTGGGAAGTAATGGTTAGAGACACAGAGTCATAGAACAGAATCATAGAATCACTTATGTTGGAAAAGACCCTCAAGCTCAAGTCCAACCCTTATCTGAGCCCTGCCAAGTCCACCACTAAACCACGACCCTAAGAAACATGAACAGCTTAGGCTGGAAGGTCCCTCAGGAGCCCATCAGGGTTCAACCACCTGCTCCAGGCAGGACCAGCCCACAGTCCTACCCAGCTGACCAGGCTGATGGTCAGCCACACTCTGAAAGCTCCATGGATGGACACTCCACCACCTCTCCAGGCAGACTGTACCCACATCTGACCACCTCCACCAAGAGTCTTGCTTGCATCACTTTGATTTAGGCCAAAATATAATTTCTGGATACGTTCTGCAAATACAGAAATATGAGGTTTTCTGAAAGTATTATATCAATAACCAAGGCCTTCTGATGCACTACCATTTCATAAAATATCATCTCTACACTTCCTTCTCTTCTACTCTAAAACTCAACATCAAAAGGACTAGAAATAAACTCTTACAGACTTCTAGAATCTCTCTTCTATATTCCATGAACTCTTGAATACATATATTCCAAATACAAGATGTGCAGACCTATTTTTTGCCATTTCAGATGCAGAATGGAATGTAGAAAGCCACACTGAAAAATATAATGCTATGTTAAATATTAACATTAAGAGCCAAGTAAAAAACTAGTAAAAAAAAAAAATCAAGGAAGATAAAGCTGCAAAGCATTACTTACAAGATTTCCTGAAGTACTGAGATCTAAATGATTTCCTAATGCACTACCTTCTTTTAACAGGAGAAGTTCTCTAGAGAAAGATCGCCATACACAATGAAGTTCATCCAAAAACCCATGATCAAAAGTGGAATGAACAATCAGACACCATATATAAAAATAAACAAAATATATCCAAATACAACATATAAGCAGAGTATATTTTACATATACAAAAGAGCTATTCTCTCTCTATATACACACATATAAAATACTCTCTGAGTGTATATTATGTATTTTTATATATTAAAATTTATATTTTATAGGTCTTGGCATTTATATAAATATATGGTCTCAACACTGAGAAGGAGCAACAAACATTTTATAGACAAATTCTGTGGCAAGTCACATTTGAAATTCAGTGGTGCCAGACAATATCATCTGAGGACAAGTCAAACTATAAAAGTTCCATGCAAAGCAAGGAAAATAAAGGAAGTACTTACTTCCCTATTTTTATGAAAGATAAGAAGATATTATTTAAAAATAAAAGCAGACAACATGAAGTCACACATATGACTGTTACACAAGAGTAGCTCCATGTCATTATAGCTTGAACCACTATGGTTCATTCCAATCTCTGGAAATATCAGTGAAATACCCTAAAATTTACTATTTCCTTAAATAGTAAGCAGTGAAAATACCACATACTTCATTTAGCCTTGTACAGCTGGAGTATTTGGGGTTTATGAACAGCAGAAAAAGATAAAGAACACATGGTCAGGCCTGAAATATTTCCAAAGAGCTTGGCAGGCTCCAGGCCCCTGGAAGTCCTGTGGCTGGGGGTTCTATACACATGGATATTGCAGTTAAAGAAAACATCCATCCAAAAGATAAAACAGATATAGCTTTGAGCTTCCACTTGCTGAACATTTTAACTAGTGTAGAGCAGTATCTATGATAAGTAACAAACATCACTTTTTAATAATTTCATTTAAATTGGTTGGGCTTTGAAATGCTTACAAAAAACACACAATTCTGTAAATCTATGTGAGTGCAGTGGTACATCTGGATGGCCCAAAATGATTGTATGATTTTTCAGGAGACATTTAACATGAAGAGCTAAGTTCAATTAGAAATGAAGCAATCTTCTCACCCATTATTCCAGAAGAAGCCTCATCTTTCCCCCTTGAGTAACAGCCCCACGCCATAGGCCTGGCAGATCCCTTAACCTTTGGCCTCCTTTCAGCCACGGATTAATTGTACACATGTGCCCTACAAATTTTAAATTTTATTGCTTTGTAAATGATGGCGTTAACTCGCGGAATGAAATCTGACCTATGGCAACGTGGCGCAATATTCCATGTGGACAGCTGAGTGCCATACACGGTGTGCTGCCCATCCTATAGAGCTGGTGACGTAAAGAGAGGCCAACCTTGTCTGCAGCAGCAAGGGCTGCTATGGGCAGGTTAACCCAAGGTCAGAGGGTAGGAAGAACAAGTTTATTACACGGGTAAATATTTACCTTCACGACAGTACACGTGTGCCACAAACCAAGCAAACTGGTAGGATAAAAATAAATGCTGATGTCAGCCAAAGAGGAGGAAGAGATGCAAATCAAGACTAACTAATGGGCTAGATCAAAGGTAGGTCCCGCTTACATGAAAGGAGTTTTCCTTCCCCTTCCCTTTAGCTCCCCCCTTTCTGAAAGGGCACAAGTAAAGGACAATGAGCAGCGTACGTGAGGAACACGTTTTCAGTTACAAAGCACTTGACATTTCACTTCTCTTTCAAAATATTAAGAGACAACAAGCCATCCCCTCTATGCAGCCCCAGCACTGCAGTCAGCCAGCCCCAGGGCTGTGGGACACGAGGCAAGGAGCCAGTCCAGCCACTTCAATCACAGCTCCTCACAAAGTACCACACACTTAAAGGACATTTCAAAATGACCTGGAGAACTACCTGGTTAATTTTTCTCCAGTTTTCACAGAGCTCAAAAAAAAAGAGTAGATTAACAAGTAACTAGAATTCACCTGAATTTCAGATTTTTAGTTATAAACCAAATTTTCCACTATTGCAGGGCAGAATGTCTCATATCTGAACAAGAGGTATCAGGACCACTATTGCTGTTTTACATCTTTAACTTTGAAGAGTATCTTCCATGTTGATTACAAAGAACATACAGGAACACACCTTTTGCAAGCTTTAAAATCTTTATTAGCTCCTTTGCTTTTTCCTCTTCTCACAAAACATTAAAGGTTTTAAATTTCAGCCTAAGCACTGAGAAAAACGAGCGATTCTGTTCAAACATAATTCATTACACCTGTTATTTCTAGGGAAAATTATCTGTCCAATTTTCTTAGAAATCTGTATTTCCAAATGTGTTATGAAACTATCAAAGAGCATAGTAGCAAACTCAATATTTTAAGAAGCACAATAGTGTAGGAAAAGGAGGTATGCCCTGCTAAAAGCTTGTCTTTACCACAAACAGTAATCAACAGTATGTACCATGCTGCTTAGCACTGAAATTTCACTACTGTTATGTGACAGGCTGTAAAAGCACATCCCTTTATCAGTGCCCATGGAGAAGAAATTACTGAGAGAGTATATTTTATACAAGTCTAATCACTAATAAAATGAAATCATAAAAAAAGAAAAACTGGCATTCTTCTTCCATTTTGGTAAAAAGCAGTAATTTTTGTGCTTGATGTGCAGTGAGCTTTTCTATTTCTGTTCCACTACTATGTACAGAACCCACCCTTTCATCAGCACAGAATTCTTCTCCAAAAGAAGCTGAAAAGTTACATTACAGAAAGAACGATCATAATAAAAGGAATAATGAAAGATAAAAAGATGCCTAAATACTGAGATATGGGCACAAAGAAACCTTTGTTCTTTTCTAATAATGGCTACTGCTCAGATCACTGCTGTCTTTTAACTCCAAAGTCATTCCAGTCATTTCTGCAGCCTGGACAGGAAGAAGGCACAAATTCAGGGTGTCTAACCAGAGCTGTATCCTCAAGGATTTGATTACTGGTCCATAAGATATTAAAGAACTTTCCCTACCAAACCTGCCAACCATCTGAGATAAACAATCACAACCAGAAGCACCTTCCTGAAATCTTGGCTTGCCCACAAACAACAATTTCTTGAAGAATCTCAATATGGAGATGTGGACATTGGTGGTGTGAATGTTTGGATCCATGAGCTGCTCTGCTTTGGGAATAATGAGGATGACAGGGAACAGCGCTACCATACCCAGGCTCAGTCCCCCCAGTGGCAGGATTTAACCCTGCTCACATTTTACATGGGCCACCCTCTGTACTCCTTCAAGCACACTGTGCTGCTGCTCTCTGTATGGTGCAAGAAACCCCTCTACAGGCTTAGCATATTATTTCTTGTCTAAGCAGCAGTAAATGAGGTCTTCCAAAAGGATGGAGGTATGGGACTAAAGGCCAGCAGGAAGAAATGGGACATCAGCACCTTCAGTTACAGCACCAAGGCCACAGTGCACAGATACCCACAGTGGGATGAAGCTGGTCTGTTCCCCATTAGAGGTCTAAGCAAAAAGGGATGACATAGAAGAGCATGGATTTTAAGATCAAGCCATGTCCCTGGGAATTAATAAGGAGGCCAAGATGAAGGAGGTAGTGCCATGTCTCATCACACTCTGCAGAGTGCACCTCCCCCTCCCCTCCTGACAGATGTCTCTTAGTGAAAGAAGAAAAGCCTTCACACAGGCCTGCATAACACACCATAACGTTTTTCTCTCCAGCAAGAGAGGAAAAGTGTCAAGGAAAAATACTGTGGTACACTGCAAGACACCTGGAATACAACACATACTGCCAGTGGTGTGGAAGATACTGATTTTTAAAGCATACCATGATAAAGATGGCAATTTAATTAAGACCCAGATTCTCCTTCTCTTAAACGTAGTAGTGCCAGATCTAGGTGAAACTGAATGTAGAGAAGTTGTCCACATTCTGCTTAAGAATACTGGTGAACATGAGAAGATTGTGACAAACTCCTACATGGGACTCTGTGGATGCCAAGAATGGCACAGAATAGTTAAATAATGCTGGGAGAGGATCCAAGGAGGATACTATAGCCTGCTTCAAAGCTGGTAGATTCGAGAGGAAGATGTTTTGTTTGCTTGGTTTTTTGGTTTGTTGAGGTTAAGTATTCAAACCTATGACCTCGTGTTGAGTTTTTCAGGAAAAACTTCATCTGAACAGTAAATACCTCTGCCATACAAGTCACTAGGTGGGATGCAGCTGCACACAGGCTGAACTTTAAGGTCATTTTCAGTCAAGTTATCAAATCAAGGCTACCAGTTGAGAAGTAAATGACTGTCAAAAGGTAGGGATCCTGAAGGAGGCAAGATATCCATCTAAAGGAAACTGCACTAGCACAGGAACTTTTCACCACGTCTTCCTGTGGGCTGAAGAAAAGGCAGGAAAGTCAAAGTATATTCTCTACTGACATGCATGGAGACACAAAGTTCTTTGGTTTCAGTAAGAGACACTCTGGTCTGTGAGCATTTGCATGGACAAGCAGAGACAGAACTACTGTGCAGTAGTAAAGGCACTCTGGTGGTCACAAGCACCAGAACACCATACAGCTGTGAGCTGCTTATTAAAGAATACAATGTTCTACATTTCCAAACTAAATTATTTTAAGTATCATTATCAGCTGCCAGTGGCATACAAATGCAAAGCCAACCAACATGAAACACACCTTTCCAAGGGTACATAACTTATCCTTTATCACAGTATAAAACCCCAAAATATCTCCTAATTGATTCCATTTCCACAGCTACAAATCTCTCGCTGCCCCCCTTTTCAAATACTGTTTAGCAAATGAAAAGTCATAACTGTACCTTTTCTGCCTTTTTGTCAGAGATATCTTGTTTTTCTAGAACTGCCATACTTTCCTTCAGGTTCTTCACTATGTCTGCAGGAGACTTGTGGGACTTGCCAAAGGGGAATGGCATGATTGCAAACCACGAGGTCTTCCTTCTACAGCTCCTGCTTCACCTGGAAAAGGAGGAGAGAAAAGGTACATCAAAAATAGAAACATGACATCAATATAACAACACACAAAGATCAAAGAGTAGCAAAGGTATTCATATGTGGAGTAATGATCCTTGACAGGTGAACCAGAGCTTGCCGTGACAAACTTAAATTCTTGTGTTTATAATTCTTTTAAAACACAAGATACAGAATCTAAGAACTCACATTAAGATCATCATCTCATGCTTCAGGAAGAAATTAAAGAGCATGTTAATTATATTCAAAGCCACATACTGTAAAGATGCCACATATGGGCAAGACTAACAAGGATAAATTATTCCAATTAATGCTGTCAAGCAAAATGCCTTTCTACATGAGGTCTCTGACACACAGGTCATGATGTCTCTGACTCTGCAGGGACTGTCTAGGTAGATGCTTTCACCCAGATTCATTCATTCCATAACAAATGCAAAGCAGACCCTGAGGGCTGCACCTTAGTACAGACCTACAAGCACGATGTAGATGAGGCTACAGAGAGCAGCTTATTCCTGTGTGAAAACACTTGGCATGTCCTGGCATTTTCATATCAATACTACTGTAATTTCATACTGAAATTCAGTCTCACCCTCGCTCATTTTATGGGAAATAAAATTTGTCACCAATAACCAGGTGACAAACGTAACACGGATGTAAATAAAGCACTTGTAAACCCAACATCTGACATCTTTTTCAAATAGATAAAACATGTCCTACAGGAGAAACCTTCCTTCCCTAAAAATATTTGTCTCTTGAATCCGAATATATTTATTCTTCTGTATATTTACACACATTTGCTTTTACAGACACACACAATACACACAATATATATCTGCTTCTGTGTACAAAACAGAAGAGTATTACTACAATAAATAAGTGTACTAAAGTTTTTTTTACACCCGCATCTAAACACTAATAAAACCTTCTTGCAAGTGAATTCCATAAAGAATAATTCTACAACTCTCATCTAGACAGAAGAGGACAGGAAACTCTATATTACAAATGCTGACAATGCTACTTCTAGACACAAAAGACAGCTGAAGCTGGCAGAGCAGAGACTGCACTGTCATTCCACACAAAGGACATTACCCTGAAAGTTTAATTTCTCTCTCCCTACAATGTCTGTGTAGTTAGTAACAACTCAACTATAACCAGGACATGTTAAAAGTTTCTTATCTAATACGGTGCACTTTGCTCCTTGATTAAAATACCAGCTCATCCACCATGAATTCCAAAATGTTACTCCTAGGTTTATTCAATCAGGGTTTGATCATGGATTAAAAATACCGATTAAATGCTATTTTTTAGCTACTTTGATTTTTAAAACAAACAAGTTGGGCTGGCCCAAGGGCAGCAATTTAAAGGGGAAGAACAGAAGTACTTGGATCTCTAGCCAAGTAAATTTCCATAAATAGGGATTTCAGGTAACCAGCTACAAAGATCATCCTTCACTGGTCCATGTCTGCAACTGACTCAGTTTTGAGTTAGATTACTTTCAGATAGAAGTATCAGCAGGAAGGTTGAAACAAGACCTTCCACCAGCCATTTCCGTTCTTTAACAGATCACAAGGACTTTCTGTCACATTTATTTTGCAGTACAGTACTTGTGTCATTATAGTATCTCTCATTCACAATTTGCATAAAGAAAGGGCTGTAACACTGAAATTACAAGCACAAGACTGGTACCCTAAGAGATAAAAAAGTGCCTCCAGGTTATTCCTTAGAGAAGCTAATTTTATGCCTCAAACTTCATCACATCCAGCGGAACTGAAACCTGCATCTAAGAAAAGCACAACTACTTACTGTTATTTAACGAAAATTTAATGGTACTTAAAGCAACATTTAATGAAAACTACAGTATTTTCACACAGGATTTTTTTTACCCTAGAAACAGACAGGTGTGAAAATAAGCCCAGTTTCCCTACAACATGGATGACATACCTCGATCACCACAACAACATTTTAAATATTCCTTTTATCTCTCCCTTTGATTACTACTCCTGCCAAATGAAGACGAGCCCTGAAAACAAATCTGTATTCTTTCACGCTTGCATATCATCATTGATAATAACAGTATTTAACAACCACTCAGCATGTTCATTCTGGAAGATGGCTATACCCATGTAACTGGCTCAAAAAATTGCTAGTTTAAATTTCTTGGGTTATGTGCTAAAACAATCAAATCCAGTAGAAATCAAACCAGATAAGAGAATAAAAATATTATATGGAATAACAGAATCTGGTATTACAGCAATATACAAAGAAAATAAATCAAACCAAGAAAATGGCTCTGTACACTCATTTTCTACTTTTAAACTGAAAGACTACATGACAACACATATAATCTACAGAAATATAGAATAATGACCAATTGTCCTCATGGTGTGCCCAGTGTCTAGGTTTGCAAAACCTGATTTTTCTCCAGGCAGTGCTCAATTTCAAATAGTCTACAGCCTTGACTTATTCATGAAACCTTCCAGGTGCTGCATAAATCAGATGCACGTACATGCAAACACAAGTCACACGCAAATTTCAATGTATGTACTAGCATATCTAATAAAAATAATCAATTAATAACAGTTCACTAGCATACAGTTATACTAAAAATTTTTTCCCATTTCAGTGAAGTTTCTGTATGAACTTCTCACAAGCAATTTAGAAAAATCATAAAAGACTGTCAGCATCATTAAGAAGGAAATCCACACCCTTGGTTACTGAAGGTGATACTTTGCTTCAAGGTATTTCTTCTATTACATAAAATGGAATAAATACACTGTTTATGACATTTCAGTTTTATTACTGGAAGGAATGCAGTGGCACTGCCAGGAACATCATCTGGGGCCTCAAGACTGAAGATCCCACTAACCCTGAAGCAAAATACTGTTACTGAAGAACCTGTGCCACATCCTGTCAAAAAAAAAAAAGAAGCAGGAGCAGTCCTTTGTCTCTCAAAGCTGTACTTCATGCTGGAGAACATAGACAGGCTGTTCCTTTTTCAGCCCAGCAAAACCACCCCCAGCAGCACCCTGTGCACAATAGACAATGACAACATCTGTGTGAGATCGGAAAGAGCTGCCACCACCCACATCTGCAACACGAGAAAAAAAGGGAACAACATCAAGTGACATTTTCTGTAAATAAGAATGGGCCTTACATCATGTCAAATGATAACTGATTCACAATATTAGCACCTGGCTGCCTTGCAAATCTGGGACAAAAACAGTGATTGTGGCTAAAGAAAGGGATCACAGGACTCTTGAAGAGTTAAATTGCAACAAGTACATGGGCACCTCTGTGCTCTGCTGGGCTGCTTTGCTTTATCTTTCCTTCCCAGAAACCTCACTTTTATCCACTTGTTAAAAGAGACCATGAACAATATTATACAAATCTCTGGCTTTCTCAGGCAGGCATTTTATTTCCCCAGTATTCAAGTAGGCCAAATCTAATAAAATTTAAGGTCCTCAAAGCACTGGGGTCACAGCCACATTTAGAAATCCTGACTGACGTTATCAGTCCAAATGGACCATCAAACAACAACATGGCATGCAGCCAAACACCCAGAGATTTGAGTTCCACTGACATACAATCGGGCACACTGGGACATTTGGGCTTTTGTGACAAGCAGCGATAGTAGCCCCTCTGTTTCAGATAGTATATAACTTCCAGCTCTGTCAATGCAGCATGCATCCGTGCAGTTGGCTTTATGTATAAGGCTTTGTATCGTTTTATTCACTGCATTGACCACACAATCAATTAATGCCCAATTTAAATCTAATGCATTCCATATATAAGATTGTTTTATGTAAGATTGGGTTTTTAACTAAGCAGAACACTTAAAAGTGAGGACAACCCTCTTGAAGACAAAAAAATGCCACGAGAATAAATATATAAAGCAAGATACACAAATTCCTTTCCTTCAATGAGTTTAGTTCTCTAAAGAATAGATACACCAGCCTGGAGTATGGTGTCTCATGTAGCTTAACATTTTTTTATTTGAAGGAAAATGTGCCATCTCTATACCAGAAATGTGTGCTACAGTTTAAAATCTGATTGCTTAAGAGTAGCAGCTTTATTTCTGTTGTAGGTAGTATGTTTTTGTTATTGCAAGATGCCTGCATTACTATTTTCAGAACAATACTGGTACAAGAAATAGTACAATGGCACTCCTGACAGCAGTGACATGTGCAGAGTTACTCCACAGACCAATGAATTACCAGCACTGGAGTCTCACCAGCACAGGCTTTTAAAGCTACATTGAAGGCAAAGCAATACAGGCAGTATAAGCAAAGACAGAAAAACAAACAGCTTTCTACTTAAAACATACCATGAATTTACCACAACATAAAAAAGTTTTAACTTTTTGCCTCTGCATAAATAAAGCATCATTCAAGTATCCACAATGATTCCAGCTCAGGAGAGCAAACAGCTGCCTTTCCCCCATGCAAAATGCTACTTAAATAATGTACAAGAACCCCCTACATTCCCATTTTAGTCAAAGAAACAAATGCAATAAACTCAATTCCTTATTCTATTGTAGGCCTCACAGTTCAGTTGCACTGTATTAAGTCCTCTTGCTGCCTTGTTTACACACCAAGAGTTTAAGGTGACTGCTTTTAGCAAGCTCCTAACCAGGAAAAGAGGAAGAAAAAACCCTTTAACTATTTCCCGGCTACAACCTGCACATATTAAAAAAAAAATCCAAGCCAAGTGAAAAAGCACATGGTAACATCCAGTTAATGTGCACATGAGGAGAAAACTGCTGAAGATCAAACAAAACCAATATAACTTTTTAATGAGGCCAAATAATTAACAGTAAGGTTCCCCAAGACAAATGAGCCAACGCAAGAGGTGGCCACCAGTGCTGGGCAGGCCCCATTCCCTGCTCTGCTCCCAGCACCACCTCCTTCCCTTCACTGTCACACTCAGGCCAGCTGAGCCATCCATGAGCTGAGAAAACTCAACATGTAAAAAGAAAGTAAGCAATGGCAGTGTAGGGAAGGTAGAAAAATCATCCCTTTGACCAGCAAGTAGTTGTGAATCAGCTCCCCCATCTCATGATGTCACCATGGGAGCCCTCCATGGTAAGGCTGGAGCTGAATCAACAGCAGGACTGAAGGGGGAAGTTCACTCTCCATCATTATTTTGAGCATCTCATATTTGTCTGAGTGCCCCATGTGCTGACTGAACTCTTCAAAATGGCAGAAGATAAAGCCAACAAAAATGAGGGGAAATACATTTAAAAAAATAAAATTCAGAAAGGTTCTTTAGACAAACCAGTACAAGACACTCCCACTATTAACCAGAGGAGGAGAGGAAAAGGCTGGGGCAGCCAGGAGGAAAGGGCACACCACCTCCTTCTGCAGGTAGAGGGAGGCTGCCAACCTCTACCCTGAAATCATATCATGGGTCGATTACATTCAGCAGCGTTAATAACACATAGGAGAATGGCTTGAGCAAATACAGTTAAATAAACTAATGAGTCTATAAAGGCAAAACACCTCAATTCACAGTAAACAGTTGGCTCTACTCTGTATGTGGATTTTTAATTGACAATTTATCAGTCTATTACTGACAGAACATGCTGCATCTTGCTAGAAAGAGGCATGTTGTTATTAAAAAATATAACGCAGCAGGCTCATGTTTGTCTTGATAGAACTGATTTCCCTCAGAACCTGCTTTTTTGCTGTAGGCCTCTTGGATTAACAGGGATCATTAAGCCAGTAGTGAAAATAATAACATAAATCAGTTTTCATCGGGTCTTATTGTTACAAGAGGCTGTTAGTTCAGTCAGAATTCACCACTGTGAAGTCAGGTTGGAATGATAAACCCAGAAATAGATCAAGAAATTATGCATTTTTAAAAGCACTGTCTCACTGTCAGACATGCCCAGCATCCAGAAGGAAGACTGACAGCCATTCCTTTGATCCAAGAACCATTTTTTATGCAAGCTACCATGCTCCTTGGGAAAAAAAAATATGCGAGTACTTCAAAGCCAGAAGCAGACACCATATTAGCTATGCAGGCCTCTTGTACCAGATGATGACATTTTACCAGTAATCAGAGTATTGAGCCAGAGCTAAGTGCCTGAGTGTACTTTCTGCAAGCACCATTTGTGAGCAGAGCAGCCCTGCCCTGGTGCACCTGCAGCAGCTGGCATGGCAGGACAGCAGACAGGTGCCACTGGGAGGCATCTGGAATATCGCTGCCAGCTCCTCCCTGAGAATTCCTGGCTACAGCACATCTTCCTGAAAGGCCTCACTGCTCCTAATTGCAGAAGTACAGCTGACCCAAGGCAGTATCCATCATTTCCTTCAGCATATTATTTAAATTGGGTACTCACGTTCCTCATTAAAACATTCTCCCACATGTTTCATGTGCTGTTTTCTACTACATCTTGCAGTATCCTTACTCTGGATACATGGTTCCTCACTAGACTGAACAATTTTCAAGAGCTTCAGTGTTGTACCAAAACAATTCTTTAATTTTCTTTTTGACATGCTAAACAAATTGAAGCATGACAGCCTCTCAGCCAAAATACATGTGTAAATAGCATAGTTTATTAATACCTCACCTGCAAAACTTTCCTATCACAGAGGAAATGAGACTGATAAAGAGCAGAAGCCACACCTTGGTGTATTTCAGGGCTCCAGCATGAACGATTCAGTATAACCATGGCTTTACTTGCATAAGCATGCCATTAACAGAATGGCTATGGCTGTAAATGATAACTACTGGCACTACCAGCTGGCAAAATTTAGGAGTATAGTCCAGCTCTAAAGCATTTATGCTACCCTGTAAGTACTTCTACACACCTTTTCAGCATTTCTTTCAATGTAACTTTAAAACATGGATAGGAGGACTACATCAACTATCTCTCACGTAAGAAGGAAAACTATTAACATACTAAATATCTAAAGCAATCAATTATCTGTTTGGATCTGTCATATTTTGTGAGAATTATAATTCATATGTAGATGTTTTCTTGGAAGAGAGGCATGTTCACCTCATACCTGGTATGTGCCACCCACTGAATACTAGCAGCTTTCTTAAAATTCACTATTAATGTGTTCTATCAAACCTGCAGCATTCAAAAGCAGTTTCACAACTCTGCATCACAGAATTATTTGTGCTGTGACCCATTTAAAGATTAAAATGGGGGGGGGGGGAAATTCCCTCTATAAGAATGGTAACTTAGTTCAGGGAAAAATGAAAATAATGATGAAAAAAATTCCCTCCTGTAACACAGATGAACAATAAAGTGAAGGAAAAAAAAAATCAATTCAGTGGATTCAGGGGGAAAAAAGTAAAACTGGAAAATAAATGTCTACATAAAAACAAAATTCATAATGTGACAGCTTCTTACCTACTGAAAATTTCAAAGCAATTAAGTTTCTGGCAGTTCACAGCCCTGCTCGTTTCTTTAGCACCAAATGCCAGCTGATTCCTTTCATTAAGCAGGCTTCTCTCTTCCCATTCAATTAATTTACTGATCCTTCTGCCCCTTCAAAAGCCTACTTCTCCAGCAGGCACCTGCACCACGCTGGACAAAGAGAAAGGCAGCTCCTGCCATGAGGCTCTACCAGCTCACTGCAGCCTCCTAAAACTGCGCTAGAGTTTGTGACTTGCACATCATTGCACTCATTGCAGTTTAACACACAGCTACAGAAAAATTAAGTAGAAACTGGTTTCAAATAATGTTGCTGCTTTTAAGGGGCTTCAGAGATCCAGTATAAGCAGAAAAGCTTGTTAATACTAATGCTTAGTATGTGAGATCCCAGCTCCGTCTCCATGTTCAAGGAAATCTTATGACTCAGCTTCTTTCCCTGGTGTACTGTTTAGTTACCCCACCCATTCATTTCCCCACAAACCTTTCTGCTATACTGCAATATGGTATACAGGCAAGCATGTAAATGCCTCACCCATTCCTTGGTAAATATATTTTTAAAATAATAATAATAATCCCAAATTTCACCACAAAAAAACCCCTACTACCTCTAACACGCTGCACAGACAAAACCAAAAACATAAAATAAAACCCCAACTTACTTGAATCTTCAA
This sequence comes from Xenops minutus, assembly GCA_035221455.1. Lineage (NCBI taxonomy): Eukaryota > Metazoa > Chordata > Aves > Passeriformes > Furnariidae > Xenops > Xenops minutus. The sequence continues at coordinate 24,358,498 of JAWWEE010000010.1, forward strand.
GAGAAGTTGCCAGACAACATGTCCACTTCTGGCCAGGTAGAAGCTGACATAATTCGCTCATAACATGGTATTACAGTCAATCCCTGTTGGCTCAGATGCCTGTACCACATCATCACAAACCCCAGAATATTTGTTACATGACAAAAAATGCTGCCATTACGTACGTGCCATTCCATGCACCCTTGGAAGCAAAAATGCAAAGCAAGTCTCTTTTGTAACTATTTCTAGTCCTTGGTGTATATTATTTCCATTTTTTTCCAGAGGTTCTTTTTGCATCAGATTTCTGATACACATCCAAGGGTTAATTTGAGAGTGAAGAAGTGGCAAGAGGGAAGGCAGAAGGGCACTGCAGTTTAATCTCTCTTATTTCACATCGTGCAATATGGTGTAGAGTTCACACATTCCAACAACTAAACATGTCTTATGAGCATCAGAACCTGCACACAAGGACAGAAAGCCCCACCAGCACCACAACATCAGCATTTAGCCTTAACCAGACAGCCAGGGCATGGTCAGAGGGAAAACAGATCACTGCACACACGAGTCAGTGACGTAAGCAAGGAGGATGAGAATCCCAAGTACCAGCACAAGATAGGAAGGGAAACGCACGTGTGCTTTTGGGGGCGTTTTGTTTTGAAGAGAAGCTGAGAACAATTACACTGCGAGAATGGTCCTGGGATTGCTCCAGACCAACCCTCTAAGGTGCAATTTTCTTCAGACAATATTCTCTCAAACAAAAAACTGCACTCACCAAAGCCATTCTTTACTAGCACAAGCAACAAAGGGAAAAAAAATCAAAATGGATATTTACCCAAATATAGATTTAAAAGTAACGCTATGACACAGTTCTTATTAACACTGACTTTTAATAAAATCAACAATATTTTTCCCATCGTTCCTTTACGTTCTTTGGAGACGATATTGCATGGCCTAGACACATCTAATGCTCAATTTAAATTTAACAAAGTTCAACACAACATCACTCTTCATCTACTTTATCTGAAGATCAACAGATCTTTAATAAAGATAACATAAAAAAGAATAAGATCACTTAAGGAATGACAACATTTAAAGCACTAAGATAATGGGCTATAAAAGAGTGATCTCAACACAACTCAGGAACATCCTAAAAACACTGACTTAAGAACTGGGAAGACACACCAAGGAGTATCCTCCTTCCCTACTGATGACTACTGGCCCCCCCCATAGGCAGCACAACAAACTACATCCATCTCTGCTTTGAAATTCTCTACTTCTGAAGGCTTCCCTTGCAAAATAATCAGTTTGGGAGTTCACAAGTAAAGACTCTATGTTAAACTACTGTACAATTCACCTCAGCCCCACCAGCTTCAGGAACTAGCTGAGATGACACGCAGTCAAGCATAGCTTAATGTCTCTGGGTTCACTTTTGTGATTAGCTTGACAGAACTAGGGCTGAAACCCAAAACCAGCAGGCACAGCAAGCTGCACTGCAAAAAATTGGTCAGACTCCCAAGAGGTGACTCGGAGACCACAGCTGGTTCCTCCATTCTGCCATTACTGCCTCTACTGAGAGATCTCAGTGGTGGGACATGAAGATTAAAATGTAAGTTATTCTGAGATCAACTGTCATGAATCCAAGCTGATTCTTGCTCCATGAAACCGAGAGAACTTGGCCCATGATTAGATGATTACGTATCTCCTCTGCAAAAGGGAGTTCCTGACAATTAACCTACGGGAGGTCTGTACTGAGTCACAGGAAAAGCAGGAGAGGGCAATCAATAAGCGACTCAGAATCATGACCCCACCATTACTGTGAATCTTTCCCCTCTAGTTCATTATATCCTCATTCAGTAAAGGAAGAGTTGTTCAGGGCTTTTTGCCCTTAAATTCTCTCTTACCTAGTACTAGGAGCTGAAGTACAGGCAATATCTGAGCTGATCCATAAGGTCATTATCCATTTTATGAATGTTTTCTGTCAAATTATTTTTTTGCCATGGTCTCTGGCATTTAAAACACTGTTTTGATGACAATACAAAGGATTCACTGACACAGCTCTATTGGCAAATCCTACCAGTGCAGATATAGCATAGATTAGTAAAAACCACAATCCCTGACCATGGTAACTGCAGCTCCGCTTTACTGGTTAAGTACCTTTATAAAGAGCACTCTCTTCTTCACATTGCCTACCAACATCAGTACCACCATCAATCAAGTGTCCAATTTTGCCAAGCTAGCTGCGGGGAGGCATCTTTTAGTATGGAACTTTCACCCAGCTCATCCTCAGATGAAAATCCCTGTTTCCTCTTGAGGATGCTGTACCAAGGACAATGTGGCAGATGGGAAAACATCACAAAGATCAGCAAAATCACAGGCTAGCCAGGAAGAACTTCTCTTTTCCCCTAATTATTTAAGATCAAGAATTAGTTTCACGGGCATCATTTGAAAGACAAAATCCACACATTGCAGGCCAGCACACAGGTGATATTCAGATGTACATTGCATTGCTACCAAGACACCAGTGCATTCATAAGAAAGAAACTTAGGAGAAACAGCTGAAACCAGCCTGAATAAACTCTCAGGGGTTCAGGAAGGAGAAAATCCTTGGATAACATATTATCCACCACAATGAGTCGCAATCCCCAGGGGTCACTATTGGACCAGCACTGTTCAACGTGTTCGTTGGGGACATGGACAGTGGGGTTGATCCCCCTCTCACCAAGCTGATGACATTGAGCTGTGGGGTCTGGCTGACATGCTGGAGGGAAGGGATGCCATCCAGAGGCGTCTGGTCTTTAAGTTTCCCTTACAACTGAAACCATTCAATGATTCTATGATAATATTATCATCCTTTTCAACTAAGCAAGAAATCATTACTGAATTGATGACTGAATTTTGTGCCAAGATAACACTCCATTCTCCCAAGAAAAGAACCAGCCATGGCGATACAGAAATTTCACATAAATAACTTCAAGATCACACTATACCTAAAGTGGCTGTAAAAAAAGTGTTTCTTTCACAGTTTCCTTAAATCACCTCTGTTTCTCTTGCCAGTTCACATGTTTGGTTTAACTCTTCAAAGTCACTAATGGATTCGATTTCTGATACATAAACCATAGCACACCTCAACTGCCAAGCCAGGTGTGTTCCTTTGGGGCAAGGCAGATCATAGGGCATGGAAAGATATATTTAAGAGCAGACATGATGCACCCCAGAGTTAGAAGGGCTATCCGTGGCACAGACCTTCAGGAAAGAGGAGGCAAGGGTCACAACATTTAACATTATGCCATTGTATTTTCCTTTTGTATATTTTGAGGCAGATGGAGGGGAGTTTCAGCTTAACTGTGAACTCCATGCTATGAAATGCTCTGCAGCACAGAAATCAAAAAGGGGAAATGATCCAGACTGACCCCCAAACACACTCAAGCTCCTGTCATGCCAACCTAATTAAGAGTCCTTCTGATGACTCACAAGACACCAGCCCAAAGGTTTATGACACAGCAGTATCCTTCAGCATACACACTCTGAAAAGCCAGATATTCCTGAAAAACCCAGGTCAAAGTCCTTTTACCTCCTGACACCACCCGAGAGTTCCAGTTACTCAAAGTTATTGTACATTAAATGAAAGCAGAATAAATTATGGCAGATGTCTATGGTGATCTATCAGGTATATACACATGCTACTTTTCATCTGTCTTTCTCTTTCTGGGAACAAGAATTATCTTTCCAGGTAGACCCCCATCACACCAAGTGAACTACTTCTGCTTCCATCAGAGTAACAAATACAAGAAAATACCCTTGGGACAGGCAGGCTGAAAGTCTTCATAAGAAGTTTAACATTTAAATTTATTCCAGCCAAAACTCACAAGAAAATACCTTACAGTTCCCTCCTGCTAGCCTGTCACAAGTTGACCAAAAGTTTCAAGAAGTGTATTTGCATTTGGGGGGGGGGAAGGAGGCTGGAGGGAATACCAGAGCACAAAGATACCTGTCCAAAAGGAAAACATTCCAACCAATTTCATTTGAAGCAGCCAGCAGTAGCTGTTGTAGATACGACTGTCTAAGGCAGAACCGCCTGAAAAGGTCACAAAATGTAACTAAAACCAGCACTGTTGATACTTTCTATATAGTAGTCAGGACAGCTCCTGAAACACAAATACAGGTCCACGGACAAAAAACATCTTGAGAGCTGCCTGTCTACACACAGCAAGTGAAAAATGAGGCTTGGAACAAGAAACAACCAATATTAGCTCAACTAACATGGTGGGAAAACTGAAGCATCTCCGCGGGACAGTGCCCTTATCTAATCTGCCAAGAGTTGGACTGGAAAAGGGAACAATCAAATTGTTTTGCAATACTAAAATAAGAGCTCCCAGCTTTCCTCTAATGCAATTGCTGTGCAACGCTACCAAGGGAAACTTGACCACCACAGAAGCTATCATCTCTACGCTTACCCAAAGAATCACACATTACCTCTGTAATGACCAAAAACATTCTGAAGAGCAGCAGATCTTCCAAAGGGCTGACATCAAGCTCAGGTGGAAACGCTTGCACTTTACCTGATATCTATACTCCTAACATTGTGTATTTTCATTTTTCTCAGCCAAGTCAGTAACCTGTCAACCCTCTCTTCGTCAGAGCTATGTGCAAAAACAAAACAAACTCCACAACCTTTAAAATTATAAATTGGTGAACCAGCTTAACATAATTTTATTTAATTACAGATTATAAAGTTATTCAGATAGGAGTTTACAACAGCATAATGCCATCACTTTCTATGTCACCAAGGAGCTTCAAACAAGAGCTCTTAAACAATCAAGTAGTCTAGAAATCAAAATTCACACACTCAGTAAACTCCAAAGTTATTCAAAACCTTAACTGTTTTTTTTAAACCTTCTTTTCTGTGCTAAAAGATTTGTTCTAATTACAAAGGTGAGCTAAGAGAAACCATAATTATGAAAAAAAAAAATTTCTATACTGCAATTACATTTTTAACAAGAGAAGTTATCACCACATTAGGAAAATGCCAAATTTAAGAAGAAAGTCAGGTTATGCTTTCAGGACTCTGGTTTAAAACTGTAACCTAAGGTTTGACTACAGTCAAAATGTACTACTGCTCATAAATTCTATAAGACAACAACAGAATCACAGAATGGTTGGGGTTGGAAGGGACATTAAGGGCCATCTAATTTACACTCATTTTAAAATTAGTTTAGGAATTTGATCAAAGGCTGGACTTTCTGAGTTTTGGCCTAAATCTCAGAGGCAAGAACCCACAACACTGAGAGTTACAGTACCTTAATGAATAAAAGTGAAAAGGTGTAGAAACTTCTGTTGTACTTACTAACACTTTTCAATGCTTGTTAGTAATTCTGAAAGTTAAAAATAACCTATTTAAAGAGAAAAGCCTCTGTACTTCTGTCCAACAATCCTTCTCCTTGTTCATTAAGAGCTCAAGAACAGCTACTTCTCTAACACAGATTTGACATTTCTTCCTAGATTTGATACTGTTAAGTCCTCAATCTGCATAAACACATGAGGGGTGACCGCCAGTGCCAAAGGGGGAGCAGAACCACTCTGCAGAACCAAACTGCACTCCCACAATGCTGAGAGCTTATCCAGGGCAATTCCCAAGGGAAGCCAAGAGCCTTGCGTGCTCAGTCTCAAAGCAAAAAACCCTAATCCATCTTTGTTGGATATAAACTATAAATCCAGGCCTATGTGGCTGTTAACATTTCTTATTTATACATATGCACACACACATATCTACATACAAGTTTCCAAACAAGAACAAAAGTTCACTAAAGAGTTTATTTCCCTTTCAGACAGAAAAAAATGAAACTATACAGGTAAGAAAGGATAACTACTACCACAAGCTAGAAAGCTGGGGAGTTGAAGAAAGTTAAAGGAATGAAGAAAAACAAAGTGCAATTCTCTCACAGAATTTAAAACTTCAACATGTTCATAAGTTTGTCATCACACACAAATGCCCTGAAGTTTCTGGAACTTTTCTGGAAAATATTCCATAGTCTTGTAATGAAAAGGCTCTTTTGGATCTAATGATGTTACTCTTGTCACCATAACACATGAGTTAAGGGTAACATCAGTCAGAGGGCGCAGCTATGCCAGGACTCTGCCCAAAATGCTCTGTGAATGGATGCTGTTCCTAACAGAAAAACTGTTTACTCCAGCTCCACCCTATTACAGAGGGAGTAGAGTTTGGATATTGCTCAATGTCAATTACAGATGTAAAACGGAACTATGTTAGTCAATTCCGGTGAGTCAATATAATGCTTTTCTTAGAGATTACAAATATAAATAATCACCTCCAGAACAGCACTTGTTTAGAAAACACAGAATATCTTCAAGGAGCTGCCTTTGTTGTCACTCATTATCCATGAAGACTATTTGAGCTGGTCACTAGAACCTGTATTTGCTTTTGATCACATTTTAAGACAACCTGCACTTCTTGTGTTCAAATAGCAAAGTCCTCGAGCCCAACACCTACAAGATTTAAGGTTCTCCAATTATCTTGATTATTTTAGTTTCCTCAGTTGTACTTTTTTCTTTAAGAGGAGCCTTCATTCATTCCACTAACAAACTGTACCAGACTATAAAAAAGGCAAAATTTCTGTAAAACTTCTCCTTTTTGAAGCTGGAAAGAATACAAGGCAGAGGACAGTAAAACCAAGTCCCTTAGACAAGACTCCCAAGCACTGCCCCAGACAGCAAAATTCTACTCCAAATCTTCCTTTCTCATTAGGCAACACACAACCCACCATGGTCACTATAAGTGTCCATCCTCTTCTGGAAGCCCAAACTGAGATTCCAAGACTAACAATGAATACCACAGCCCCCATTCAGGTGCCTGAACAACAAACACCACTGCTAATGCATTAGAACAGCACAGCTGGTCTCCAACCACCCCTTCAGAAAATCACAAAACTTTTCTAGGGCAGGTGCCTTGGAGCAATAAAATAAAACCAGTATCTATGTTCAGGCAACAGAATTTCACATCACAAATGGGCATCACTGGGAAAAAAAGTGTAAGTTCTCAAGTGCTCCACCAGACAACACTCACAACATCACACAGTCAAACACGGGAGAAAATTCTCTGTGCTTAAGCACCGTTCCCTGAAAAAGGGGGGAGAGGCACCATGCTGCTGAGGAACACTGAGATGTACTGTCATCAGTATCTGGGAACCAAAGAAAAACCCACAAGGACCTGAATCCTCCTGTCTTCACAGAACTGAGTTCTACGCAGTAATGCAAAAGACCAAACCCTACCCTGCAACTAAACAAGTGCATGTGAAGGATGGCCCTGCACCGAGCATTCTCTTGTGCAGTGATGGAACAGAAGTTCCTGCTGGAAAAACCTGAAAACAATCACATACTCAAACTTTTTGTACCAAATCAATATAAGCAAAGCAAGGTTCTGAATATTTGCTAACTTTTAGGATACTAACTTTGCTTTCTCAACATTTTTCTAATATAGTACTGAGTACATACATCTTTATCAGGAATTGTGCCTCAAGTGTCCCCCTCCAAAGTATCTCTTTAAATTCTCATGAGAAGTTTTTCCATCGCTACCAATCTTCAGTCAGAAGAAACTGAGGACTTGAATAGCAGGTGTGACAGGTTACACATAAATTGTGTGGGAGAGACTTCTCAGGGATCACCTGTGTTACATTCAGTGCATGTCTGCATCACTAAGGTCTCATTTAGGTTGAATAAACCCCCCTATATTTTCTCTTTTAAACCCATACTTCTCTGTGACTTTGCTTTTGCTTTTTCTTTGTCTATACACAATATTCAATAAAGTCAAAATGTTACACAGTGGTTAATTTTATAAACCATTACAATACATCAAGAAAAAGGAGTATCATCTGCCCAAGGAGTAACTTCACACGTAACAGTCAAAAGTAAAATACAATGACACAAATAACTTCTGGCTCATTGCTACAACTGTAGCAAAATCTCCCAAAACTGCTTACCCAGAGGAAGTGCTCAGAGCCTCCAATGCAGCAGGATGCTCTGAACATGTGCTATCAGCACACACATCTACCACACCATACAAGATGTCGCTGATAATTCAGTGTCTACACTTCTTTTTTAAACCAAGCTCCTCAGCAGATGAGCCGGGAAGCTGGTGTGGCTCTGAATGAGTATTTGGAAAAAGACACATCCATTCACGGGAGGCTTCCCAGGTGAGCCAAGATGAACACAACAGAGAAAGCTGCACAGTCGGATCCTGTCCTGCAAAACCCAAAGCAGCACCCAAAGAGCTGACAGAGGGGCCTCCATGACTGTCTGTGCAACTGCCTTTCTCCCTGTTTCTATGCACTACCCTGCCTTCCTTCAAAGTCAGTAAATAAAACAATAAAAAATTTTCAGAAAGCTATTTCTTCAGATGTCAACTATTTGCCTGGGCAGCTTTAGCAGCGAAAGGAAGACCATGCACTCCACATTTCTGGGAACACTTCTCCATTTTTTACATCATGTGTTTTAACAAGGTAACTTCAAAGGAGATAAGGCATTTTACACACACGAGTGACTGAACATAAGTACTGCTCTCACAGTCACACACATTCAACTCCCTGAAAAGCTGACAAATTAATTCTATTTAATTTATAGCCAAGCTCTATCTTAGCTATTTTTAAGTGTCACATTTCAAATCTTGCAGGGTTTGCAGTTGAACTTGCAGTTACATTCTCTTTGTAAGAAAAATTAATTTGTTATCAATAAAACCTGACTAAAAAAATCACAACGGGGCAAGGATCAAAAGCACAGAGCAGTTTTTCCCCGATGCAGCCATTTCCCACACTTGGCAGCATACCTGAACATTTTAAAACAACCCCAAGTAGTAACTCATAAACAACCTCATCCAAAGATGTTTGTGAACTTAGAAAAACATGTTGCACTAATACTACAGTTCTCAACTAATTATAACTTGCCAATTTTTGAACTGTCTTGCTATATTTAACTTTTTGGCGATGAATTCTCTGAGTGTTTGAAGGGGACGGGAGGATTACAGAGCAAACAGATCTTTAGAGTGGAATTCAGAATTTAATTACAAGTAGCAGATTTTCAATAAACAGAAAGATTAACTACAACATTTAGCAACACCCCCTAGAATTTTATGCCCTTTGGATAGGCTTAAAATTTGCTTCCTTTCAGCAAATTTGAAGTCCACAGTCAGGAACTTTTTGTAGTCTTTTGATTATATGAAGCATTAGCTGGAATACTCAAAACAAGGGAGTTAGAAAGTAAATTGCAGTTGTTTATTTAAACCTAAGCAATTTACTTCCTAAATTAACACTGTCTGAAGAAAAGAGGCCACGAAGGCTCTTGAGGAATGACCACAGTTATTCCTGTAAACACACAGTAATTTGGCTGCTTCCAGTTTGGATCAATCCTGAATCCAATGCTTTATAAGGAGTATTTAAATAGCGACAAATGAATGTGTCATTTTATCACAAGGTGAAATAACGAAAGCACATAAATCTGCTCAGGCTAAAGAAAGCCCAAACTCACATGACACCAGTGTAAGCCTTAGGTACCCCCAGCCCTGTACTTAACAGCCCAGCTCCAGTCTGTTAAAATAATTCAAGACAGCCTCATCTTCTAATTTAACCTTTGTGTTTGCACTTGGGGGGTGGGGACGGGAAGAGGGAGGGAGCTCAGCATAAAGTTTCACCTTCTAACTGCAGATATTCAGCTTCCTTCTGGCTCACACCTCTGCATCTCGTGGTGCCAGAAGCACAGTACTGAGAGAAAGCAAAGAGAGAGCCCAGATGGAAGGGGAGCTGGACTTGCACACAATTCAGACTAATAAACTCCCTAAACTGGACAACAAATGGGGGAAGTAGCATTTTAAAAGCTCTCCTGCTAGAACAGCACAATCCTGAGAACAAAGAGCAAAAGGAATTTTGCATTTTGCCTAAGGTTCATCTACAGCTATGGCAAACATTGGGACTTAGGGTCACTGAACAATTAAAAAGGTTTTTGTTCAATGTCATTAATATCCGGCTTCAGCTTGCAGCTAAAAAGTCATAAAAGTACATGTAGCCCATTGTTTCCTTATCAAAAATTGATAAGCTTACACGATTTCAACTGTACAATATTGAAATTACAATATTTGAAATTCAACTCATATTTGTGCTTTGCACATTATTCACATAAATAGCTGCAAGCTGTTGTGGAACTATTAATTTTGAAGGAGCAGATGAGTCAAATCTTTTTTTTTGATAGGTAGCTGCAAGATGCCTCCAATTAGGCAAAGATAACCATACTTTAATAGCTGCTCTTGTAATTAAACCATATTACAAAGTGTCAGACATACAGAAAAGCAGGGCCAGAAGGGAATTCAAAAGGTCAACAGGCTCCTTCCTGCCCCCTGCTTCAAGCCACCACCAGATATTAAGAGTTCTGAAACTCAACAACAACAAAAAAAATTAATTATTTTAGAAAGTGTCTAAAGCTTCTAAACACATACAGAGATTATGAGCTTTCAGAAACACCTTAAAAAAATTAAGGCTGCATACAATGCATTAAAAAAATCTGCAAAAAAATCAATAAAGAATTGATTCAGAAGGGAGGACACTGGTCAATAATGATAATATTCACCAAAATGCCATAAAAGCAACCTAGGAAGTGCACAGGGCAACAGTCAGGTCTCATTCAACTACCATCCATTAATTAACGAGAGGCCACAGAATGCAAAATAGATACCATTCCCTCCTGAATAAATGTTTGATAAAACCGATCAAGGAATTCCAAGAGGTGGGGTTTTAATATTATCACACCCCTCTGGGAATATACAATTGTCTGCATTTGATAATACCCAAAGAGCATAATTATCTCTCAAAGACATACTGTCACAAAGTATTGCTCAACTGGCACTTTTATTTAGTCTCCTTTATTTGTATAAATACATATATTTTAAAATACATCAATCCTGTTTCGTAATTGCCTGCCTACAACCATGCATTAAATGCACACAAAGGCACTAAAGTCTCAGAACTCTGTGTCAACATAAAGAAGGCAATTACCCTAAGAAAAAGAGAATCAGTGGTAACAGCATTCAGAAACATTCACCAGCCTCTTAGCCCATACACACAAACTCACATTCCAGGACTTTATTCTGTTTGCTCCCAACACCACTGGACACACCTCCTCCTGTTCCAAGGTATTTCTGTCTGACCAAGGAAAGCCCCCAACAACAGGTATATCACACTACAACATCTTAAAACACAAATAAATTTAGGCCAAGTGCATAGTAGCTGGCTGACCCAGCAGCTTCTCACACCACGAGAAGCTGTGAGATACAATATTCCTGTAACAGCGAGTCCATGACAGACAATCCTACCAAGACACAGTGCCATATTCCATCATGCCACTTACAGATCAGATGAGCTGACAATTTGTACAGGACAACCAAAACAGAATCCAGGTATTTCTGACCCCAGAGCAGGTCCCATGCTTATTCTATTTCATGGAGTATTTCTTGGTCTTTTTTTCCTCTCCTCAGTTAAAGGCATGTGCCATATCAACAGGTATTAGGTAATAGCTATTAACTAAAGGTACATGGTGTTTTAGATAGTAAAATTCTATTATTTAAAAGCTTTAATACCAAGGCACAAGCCCAGGATGTTAAATTTCCTCTGACAGTCTACAATTGCATGAGCGTTCTGTGTTAAAAAGGAAGACACACTTCCTGATGATGCACTACACTGCCGAGAGGAAAACACGGGGCTTTGAGCTAAGAGTTTCTAACAGGTAAGTTTAAAAACAAGCACAAGCATAAAAAAAATCTCTCCAATATGTTGATGCTAATCAAATTTCATTTCTGATCTACACTGAAACTGTTCTTTCACACATTGTTACTTGCCTCACTGAAACTGAAGAGCCTCGGTCATGTAATTTAATCTTTGACTCATCATGCAAATGAAATCACACCATTCCCATAAGACAGCATATAGGTTTTAAATAAATCCCGAGCACCTACGTGATCCCTGACCAAAAATTAAAACAAAAATAAAAATTTCAGAACGCACCAACACGGGATACATCCTGGTTTCAGTCCCAGTAACGTTTCACAGGCCAAAACGGGGAAAACTTCAATTTTATTTACCACGCTTTGTCCGGGGCAGCTCGGGAGCAGGCAGGCTCTGGCCCAGGGGCCCGTCGGGGCTGCCGCTCCAACAACAATTGTAGGAAGAGGCCTCTGGCCGGGACCCCGGGGAGGCCTCGGGCTGGGACCCCGCGCCCGGCCCGTCACAAAGAGCGCCCGGACGGGCCTGCCGGACCAGGGGGCCCCGGGGGGCCCGGCCCGCTGTGGGGTTCGCTGAGGGATCAGCTGTGGGGTTCGCTGTGGGGTTCCCTTTGGGGCCCCGCTGTGGACCCCGCTGTGGGGCCCGCTGTGGGGTTCCCTGTGGGGCCCGCTCGGGGCTCGCCCCGCGGCCCTTCCTGGTGCCCGCCCGTGCCGGGGCCGCAGCAGCTCCGGGGCCGGGGCGCTGCCGCCCGGGAGGCGCACCCCGGCCGTGCCCTTCCCCTCTCGGCCCTGCCCGGCCCTGCCGGTCCCTCCGGTCCCTCCTGCGTGGCCCGGGCCCGGGGCGCGGCGGGACCGGCCTGGCCG
>JAWWEE010000010.1:24371213-24413213 GCA_035221455.1 Xenops minutus
TGTGCCCGGCATATAATGGGATTGTCTGGCCCGTCCCCGCACCGCTTCCGCCGCCCGCGCCGCAGCGCCCCCTGCCGGCCAGGAGGACCCGGGCCGCACACACAGGTACTGAGAGAGATACAGAGATATATATATACATATAAACACACAGAGATATATATACATATACACACAGATACAGATATATATGTATACACACATATATACACACACACAGAGATAGAGAAATACACATATACATAAATATACACACAGAGATACAGATATATACATATATACACAGTTACACACACAGATATACACATACATATATACCCATATACATACATATATATACCTACATACACATATATATATATATACACATACACATAAACACACATATATATACATAGATATATACATACATACACACACAGACAGGTACACACACACACATACACAAACACACATAAACACATATACACACACATGCATACATGCATACACACACACATACATGCATACACGTACACAGCTATACACACATACACACACATATATACACACACAAACACATACATAGATACACATATGTACACACACACATATACACACACACACACACACATATCTATGCAAACACACCCATATACATACACACACATACACCTGACTTTCAGTATTTCTCTGTTTTATTGTTCACTGGTCTTTTGTTCTTTACCTCTGTTCCAGTCGTAGAATCATCAGGGTTGGAAGAGACCTTTAAGAACATCCAGTCCACCTGTCCACCCAGTAACCCCTAAACTACCTCACCCAGTGCCAGATCCAGACTCCTCTTAAACACCTCCAGGGATGGTGACTCCACCACTTCCCTGGCCAGCCTATTCCAATGCCTGACCACACTAACAGGGAAAAATCCAGTATCCCATCTGACACTCCCCTGCCTCACTTTAAGGCCACTTCCTCTCACTGAAGGCATAGCAGAAGAGGCTGACCCCACGTCACCACCACCTCCCCTCAGGTGGTTGTGGAGAGCAATGAGGTCCCCCCTGTGCCCCCTCTTCTTGAGGCTAATCCAACCCAGCTCCCTCAGCCCTTCCTCATAGGACAAGCTTTCTGGTCTTTTCATGAGCCTTGTTGCCCTTCACTGGACCCACTCCAGCACCTCAATTTTCTTTTTAAAGTGAGGGGCCCAAAACTGAACACAGAACTCGAGGTGCACCCTATTCTTTATTGGTAGTTAGCATTCTTTTTGTTTCATTGTTATTTAAATTTATTATTTGGTATTTATTGATCTATAATTCGTATTTATTACTATTTTTCACCATTATTGCCCTCCACGCCTCTCTCTGCCCTGCCCTCCTGCAGACCCTCCTCACCCTCTGCACTGTCACTCCTTTCCCACATGGTGACCCTCCGTGCTCCTGTGTGGGGTTGGGACTTGTCACTGTGCCTTGGATGTGGACTGATCCTCACGATGCATCAGGTGCTGGTTCATCAGGTGCTGGTGAATTCCAGTCCGGAGGTTTCCTGCAGTTCCCACTGCAGCAGGGAAGGGCTCCGGGCTGTTTTTGTGTCCCTGTATGTGACACTCCTCTGCTACTGTCACAGTGAAAATGCAGATTAGCTGGCATGGTGAAAAGCTCACACCTCTCCCAGCACAGATCAAGCTGATACTGTCCATTAGTGTGGTATAATACACAGTGTTTAAAGCAGAAAATTACATTTTTAATGGAACAAGTAATGAATGTCTTCCAAGCCATGAGGTGAAGCTTCGTCCTGGCTGTGCAGCAGTGTGGGATCTGCTGGCCTGCTTTCCCAAAATGTCCACGAGCTCCTTGTGAGCTGACAGCTTCTGTCTTCAGCTTCTTTTTCATTACATGTCTCCACATTCCTTTCCTGCCCTTCCTTGTCACATTGCTGGGGAGGGTTTGGGTTGGGCAGGTTTTCCTGCAGCAGCGTGTTGCTGCCCTGAACTCCACGTGTCACAGTTCCCTGCTTTGCTGTACTGAGGGCAAATGGTGTCGGTGGGCAGAGCTGCCTCTTGACCTCTTGGGGGTCTTCTTGGACCAGCCACCTTAGTCAGCTGTGTGCTACAGCTTGGATATAGGAAAATGCTTCTGGCCACACTTGCAGCCATCCCTGCAATATAATATACATAATACAATGTATTTATATATACTTGCTTGTATCCCCCAAATATATACTTGCTGTTCTATAACGATGTAAGAGATGCAGCAGCCCTTGGATCTGAAGCAGGATGGGGACATGCTGCCTCTGTGAAGTGACAGGACCTTGCCAAGCTCACCTGGACCCACAGTGTGTGGTCAGCAAAATGCTGGCTGTTCATATATCCCACTTGTGAGCTGGAAAAAATTATTTTCAAAGCCAACATGGAAAGGGTGTGTATGTCTGAGTTCAAGTTGTTAACCCATAATTAGGCTGAAAACATTCAAGTTGAAACAGATAATATTCAGGGTGTTGAAGAGAGAAAAGAAGGAGTTAAAGGCAAGTGCTGGTACAGGGATTCAACACCAGCTCCTGGAAAATAGGCACCACTGCTCTACAAATGACTATTGGAAAAGAGATCATGCAAGAAATGGGTTCAGTGCAATTACTATCCCTGCACACTTCAGGGAAATCCCTGAGCAGAGAGAGCATGAGATTTCTAAGATCTTAGAAGCAGGAATTAAATTCAGCACGTGAGAGAGCTCCCAGCACACTAATGATTTGCTAATTCACAGCCATGACTGAGACATCCATTGTGAATTAATTAATCTTTGCAAATTAGGAAGTGAGGAAACATGAAAAAGAAAATGAAATTAAAAAGTCCAAGTTACTTCACTGGGAAAAGAAGATTTAGAAGGGTAAGCACGCAGGTGTTTTGCTCAGGAGGGACAGAGAGCTGAATTGGATCCTGGGGCTTTCTGCTGCTGGTGGGAGGCCCAAGGAGCCCTGCAGCTCAGTTCCAGCTCCTCTCATCACCATCCCACACCAACAAATGGCAGAAGTGGGGAAAAGCAATATGTCAGCCTCTGAAATGAGTCCTCCTTCAAGCAGCCCTGCTTTGCTCACCTCTTTTCTTCCTTTGGACCACACCTCACACAGAGTGGCTGTGCCCACATGGAATGCCGTGGCAGCAGCTGACTCTCCAAAGCCAGCCACCCTTGGCTCTCCATGAGGCCCAGCAACCCATCTCCCATCTCCTGGTTTATCTTTTCCCGTTTCCAGGGCTATAATGCAGTAGGACACATATGCCCTTTCCCCTTGGAGGGTGTTTCCTCCTCTCCCCAATATCCTGCTGTGGCAGCAGGTCCCAAGTGCCTGTCATGTCCTGCACGGCATCCCCCCAGGTCTTGCAACCTGCCATGCACTTTTGGATGTCACAGCCCACAGCCTGAATGGACACAATCCCAAGTACACTAAATGCCACACCACAAAAAGCCCCACACTGAGTTTTACTGGCAGTGGTGCAAGTGAGAGCTCCCCAGCATGAGCAACAGGGCTCAAATGGTCATAGGAGTGGGGCAGAGATCCCGGGGGCAGAAATAACTGTGCACACTGTGGACAGGTCACCCTCCACCATGCAATGGGATGGAGGTGCTCCTCTGCCACCCACGTGGCCATCTGAAAAGGCATGACACAGATTGTCTGAAAAGATAATCTGGGTGGCCTTTCCAGCTGTCTGGACAAACACACAAGGAGGAAGGAACAGAACCAGCAATCAGTTAATGTTTTAACTGGGCATGGGCATGCACTGGTGTGATACACAGACCAGAGCTTGGGTTCCTTGTCCCTGACAAAGCGTTTCAGGGAAAAGGCTTTGGGGAGGAAATACTAGGAGCAGGGACAACTGTGGTTATGCTGAATTTCTTCAAGTCTGGCAGAACAAGCATCCTGAGTCTTTCCGTGGACTTTGGCCCAAGCTACAGTGGCTGAATTTCATCACCAGGTTTCACAAGTGCCTGTGACTGCCCCTGAAACTGCATTTCACACATTTCTGGCTGAAGATGTTCACTGCAGACTCATGAAGCTTTTCTCAAAGAAACCTCTATAGGTATTTTGTTACCTTTCATTCAGTTAATACATAACGAACAGACTCACCCCCACCTCCCCACCTCCAAATCCTATTTACCATAGAAAACACGAATAAATGAAATTGTCTTCCATATCAGTTGGGGTTTTTTTTCTCACATAGATGTTCTGATTTATCCTCAATTCAAGGTGCTGTTTCAGAATTTTAAAAATATTATTGCAAGTCACAAGAATTAAGGGTAGAATGTAAAGATTGTCAGAAAAGAAAAACAGTTGCCAGAAGAATCATGGGAGAAAAATCCATTGCAAATTCCTTTCCTGGAGAGCAACTACTTTTAATAAAGTTTTTATTACTGTGGAACAATTGAAAGTTCAATTGTTATGCTATAAAGCACAGCATCCATTCCACGGAGAATCCAATAATAAAGCCAAAACCAGGTTTCCATCAGTGTGGCAAACATGAAAGGAAGTAGCAGAAGCTGCCCTGAAAAACAGCACTGTAGTAAAGAGGGGAAGAAACCCAGTCAAATAAGTTCATGTATTAATTTGATAGAACTGGAAGCAAATACACTACAAATCCCAAACCATGCAGAAAGACACAAGGGTGTGAACACTGCTGAAAATTACTGGGGGTTTTGTGGGTTTTTTGGGGGTTGTTTTGTTTGTTTGTTTGTTTGTTTAAGATGCTTTCCCTGTACTTCTACATTATAAAGAAATTTCAAACCAAGGTTACTAACTCTGTTCATATTTAAGAAGTGCCTGTTAAGCTCTGAAATTCACACACTCTGAATAACGCTGCTATGCACTTCCTTAGCCCTTTGCCCCTCCAAGGGGCTTTGCAGAAACTAATTAGTTCTTAGAGCAGAAACCTGCTGCAGTGAAGGGCATGGGCTTAGTGCTGCTGTTCAGCTGCTGGGGGGCTCAGTTCACACAGGAGTCGTTGTCACATCACTTGACACTCAAACCTGTGTGGAGCCACTCCAGCAAATACATACAGGGACTTTCCCTGAGACTCTCCAAAGCTTTTCTGGGCCTCTATTCCTTGCCCTGATGGGATGCCTAGCTGCTGAGGAGGAGGGCACTCCAGGGCTCTGACTGTCCCCACCTTCAAAGTCAGGCACTGCTTTGGAGAAGGGCTGAGCTCTTTTCCTCGATCTCAGTGGGATACCTCTTCAAAAGAGAGTTCATTTACATTCTATGGCAAGATTGTATCTTCTGAAAATTGCCCGTGTGCAGGTGTGAAAGTGCATCACAGTCTGCACTTGTGTATAGGCACACACCTGGAATGGGGAGATGGGAGGGAACCACCTTTGAAACACGACAAGACACCCGGCTGGTCACAGGTATTCTGGAAAACTCAGGGAGCTCACGTGTGTCATGGCCTCTCTTGTTTTTTGACAGAGCAAACCCAAGGCACAGCACCTAAAGTTAAAAATAGATAAGAAAGGCAAAGTGGGTTGCAACAGTGAGGGTTTTGGTATTATTTTTCCATGCCTCATTATGGAGAAGCCAAAACAAGTGCAAGCTCTGCTTTTCCCCTTCCCAGACTGACCCATGGAGCATCATCCACCTTCTCACAGCTCCTGTTGGTGACCTGGTTTTTCTATCCCCAAATGACTGTGCCCCAGGAGCTAGCAGGACTTCCTACATCTTTTGGTTCCTCCAGAGGAATAAGAAATACTCATGCCTATAAAAAAGGATAGTCTCCTAGATATATCTGAAGAAGGGAAAAAGTAAAGAAATGAAAGAGGAGAGATGGTTAAACCAGAAAGTAATGTTAAACAAAAAAAGCAGTATAAAACTTTTTGCTTTAATTCGTTAAAAAAACAAAAAAAAACAAAAAAAAAAAAGCTTAGACAACAACATAAGATTTTACACCCAATCCAGGATAGACTTGGCTCAAAGGACCCACGGCCCTGTGGCTCATGCCCTCCCCTCCTAAACCCTTGTGTCTTCCACTGTCACAGCAGCAGCCAGGCTCTGCCCAGATTGAACCAGCAAGGGCAAAAAAACACCCAAGTGAGTGTTTCCCCACTTCCTCAGGTGCTGCAATCCCAGCCCTGCAGCAACAGAAACAGGCAGCTGGTAGGAAATGCTGCTGGTAAGCCTGGTGCCCATGGGCAGCAGCACAGCCACCCACCCAGCCAGTGCCCAGGGCAGCAGAGGGGCAGGAGGAAGGCAGGGCACACTCCCTGCAGAGCATGGAGGATGACTGGCCCCTTTGCCTCATTCGTGCTGACAAGGTATTTTGTGTCAGGAGGTCAGGATGTGGTGTCAGTACACGTATACACATGTACTATAAAAAGAAAGAGTTGTTGTGTGGCCAAGCCGGGACAAAAGCTGTGTTTATTCCCAGAAGCTGTGTTATATCCCAGAAGGTATATTTTTCTTACAAATGTGAAACTTAGCCCAGGTCATTCTGTGGCCTCAAGAACTGAGAAGCTAAGAAGAAACAGGCTGTGAGGGATGTGCAGGGAGTGGGGTAGCGGGTGCTGAGCCCCAGGTGCCAATATCTAGGGAGTCAGGCACCCACACTGCTGTGAAAGTGAATCCTACCGAATAAACCAAGCACTGGCTACATTATAGATCAGACTTATTATCAGGTGACATCTGGTAACATCTCATACACACAGAGTGTGAGAATGCCCAGGGCTGCCCTCCTGAATGAAATAACTCCTGGGATGCCACAAAAGGAAAGTTCAAGTACCCCGCTGAATGCTCCCTCAAAGCCCCCTATGCCATCTTTGTGATGTTTGGCTCTTCTCCCTTGTACCACCACTTTGGCGCATGCAAGGGGCTAACCCTTATCAACCAGTCACCACCCACAAAGCTTATCAGATTTTCTCCTTCCTATACGACTCTTTTGGCCCAGGAGCTGTGTTTCAAGCAGCAGCTTTCTGGCTGCAAAGCAGCAGATAAGACTTCCTGTGGGGCCGGGAGCACTGCTAACCTGCCAGGCAGGAGACAGCTTGAGCAATGGCAGGAGCATCAGCTGATCCTTAACAGGAAGGCTGGATGGGGGTGTGTGAAAGAAAAGCTGAGAATTACTCAGCTGGTACCAGCCTTGTAATTATTTCCTCTCCCGGGAGTTCACTCCCGAAGATGGTAGAGCCAGCTGGTACCCAGGAGGCTGAGCTGGGGCCAGGGAGGTTTGGTGTACTTGGAAAAGGACATGAATCAAGAGATGTCCACAGAATTTCTGAATATCCAGCCCTACTTTTGGAGCTGGATTTTCTCTCTAATGAAAATACTGCATGTAGCACTGTCCAATGCCTTATGTGACCTCTCTCTCTCCACCTATAAGTGTCTTTGGAGCAGCTGAACCTTCAACTGCACTCCTATCTCTGCCTACACCATGGTGAATTGCACAGGATATTGCCTTGGTAAGCCAGCACTTACCATAGACATCAGACTCATCTGCCAGATCCCCTGTGCCTCTTCCCTGCTCACCACACAACCCGGCCACAAACACCATCACTTCCCAGCCCTGTGCCAGAAGCAGTGACCTGGGACAGACAGTGTCAGTGGAACCCCAAGGATACCAACACAAAGGAGCAGCTTTCCCCAGCACAGCCATAGCTCCCCGTCCTGCAAGCTTTGAGGGTGTTCTTGGCCCCACATCCCACCATGGGAGGTGTCTGCTCATGGGGGCAGTGCCCTCAGCCCATTCTCCTTAAAACAGCAAATGTTCCTCTTCATGCCCCCAACACAAATAATCATCCCTTCCATTTTTTCCCCAGCTTATTTCCAGCACTATCCATCCCGGCCAGGCTGTGGGACACATGGTCCCCCTGCAGACCCTGCTGCACTGGGCTGAGGTGGGACACAGTAGGTACAATGTCCCAAACTGAGGCCAGTGTGGAGGTGTAGCCCTGGCCCCCTCCAGGCCATGCAGCAGTGAGTAATCTCCGAGAGACTGTGGTTGAGGTGCTGTGTGCCGGGAGCCAGCCTGCCTGCCTGCCCAGGCACCGCCTGCACCCTCCGGACCCGGCACGTCCAGTCACCGCGCCGGCACGTCCTGCTGCTCTCACATTCCTCTCTTGCTGTAACATTTCGGGAGCAAACCACCCCTGGTGACACAGGGCTTCAGGATGGTGTGCTTGGGATTTACAGCTTTAGAGAAGGATCCAGATTTAAACATTTTGGAGGAAAGCTTTACCCCTCATTTTTAAACCTCAACCTTAAGCCAGAACTGACCTTCTGGAAAAAGCCAGACAAAACCCTCTTTATTCAGAATGACTAAAGCCCCTGTAAAACAGCCTCTCCTCAGAGAATGTTTGCTCACAGCAAGCAGAGCCTGGAGCCCGATCTGAGGGAGGGAATGCAGGGTTGTACATGGTGCCCTGTGGTTTCACATCAGAGCCAACCCACTCCCCATGCTGGCAGCAGCTGCTGCCCCCACCTTACCCTGCCTGCTCCCAAACCTGTGCTTTGCTCCTCGCTCCACAAACCCCACGTCATTGCACGTGCTGAAGGCACAGCTGCTGTCATAAAAACAGCCCCAGCAAACTCAGACAACTGGAAGAGATGGATGGGGCAGGACCCCTGGAGCACCCTGTCCATCCCTCTGATGACTGCTCACCAGCACTCCCAGGGCCAGGCACTCTTGCTCCCAACACCCAGCCAGCAGGCACCACAGAAGTGGGGCAAGCAGTCACCTAAGTGGGGGTATATCCAGCCTGGATGCTCCCCAGTCTGGAAAGGAGAGGGGATCAAGTGGTCCTGCTATGACCCACACATGCAGCAGACTGAGCAGCACTCAGGACCACCTGCTCAGCTCTCCTCCCATTCTCCCACAGCAAATCCATCCCTGCAAAAGGCTCAGCTGGGTTAACGAGGCCATCCATTAACCAGACACGGCATAGGTTGGACTTGGGGCTGCCCCAGCGCTGCACAAGCCCCCTCGTTAGTCCTGTCAGGTTGTGAGTTGGTGTCCACAGCATCACCCCAAACTGCAAGAGGCAGGAAGGACTGGCCTGGGCGGGTTGCATAGGTCCCTGGGGACATGCAGCATCCTTCCTGCACCTTGGGGCTCCTCAGTGCCTCTGAGGTGGCTCCTGCTTCCCAGCTGCCATGCAGGGAGGGCTCTGCTGGCAGGAGAAACACAGGGGACACCCACAGCAGTGTTTTGGGCTGCTCGCTCCAGCACTTGACCTCCAAAGAAGTGACAGAGCTCCATCTCCCTGGGCTTTCCCCTCCAGCCCTGAGCAGGGAAGAGGCTGAGCTGTCCTGGCACAAGGCAGCCTCGCTGGCAGGAGAGGCTCTGCCTGACCAGAGCCCAGAGAAAATGGACTGGGATGGAGATGAGGCAAAATGAAACTTGGAAGAATTAGAGGAACAATCACAGCGTGCTTCAGGTGTAACAGCAAACTGGAATAAGCTACTTTCTTATGTGAATTCTCTTGGCTCTGATGCCTTTTCTCAGGGCATCTCACTTTTTTCCTGTGAAGTGCTTAAGCTGAGATATTACCAGCCTTCATGGCAAAAACTTATTTTGAAATAAATTATCAGCCAGAAAGAAAGGCAATGAAAGGTTTCCAGGACACACCTTTTTCTCTCAAAATTTTTGCTTTCAATTAAACATTTTTTTTCCCACCAAAACCAGTTTCACAAGGGTCTTTCGACTGTTCCAAATCAATAGGGCTGGTTTGGGTGTTGTTGTTATTATTATTATTATTATTATTATTATTATTCTCATGGCAGGACCTCTTCTTTAAAAGCCTAACCAAAGACATCCCTGCTGTCCAGCATTGCTCCCCTCACGCTGCCTTGGCCGGTGTGTGGGGCAGTCCAGCCCAGCCCACCTGCCCAGCAGGTCCGTGCCCTCCATCTCCTCAGCTGCTGCCGTGGGGCAGCCAAGGCCATTCAGCACCTCGAGCAGAGGATGGTCCTTGGCCAAGCACCACACTGGATGCCCCGGAGGGAGCAGACAGGGGGCAAGGAAGGGACACCCATGCTTGTAGCCCCGGGGACGCGGTCAAATTCCCTGGTCCTGTGGCCACCGGCTGCCCCGAAGCCCTCCCTGGTGGGGCCGGGGGCCGCTGACCATTTCTCTGCTGGTTATTAGATTGTTCACGGCTCTCAGGTTTGTTTGAATAAGCGCCTTTGTTCGGCGGCGCTTTCCCACGTCCCTCCGCTCGCTCGGCAGTCGCGTGTCCCGAGTCAAAGAGGAGCCCTGGCCGCCAATCCCCAAAGAAAGTTTTCTTCGGAGCAAGACATCTGCGGTGGAGGGAACCTGCCAACATCTGCCACACTTTCCCCCTTTTCAAGAGCCTTTCTTTCCCTCTTAAAAAAGTTCAGGAACAGATGTTAAAAGTTGTTTTCTTTCTCCAGGGTGTGAAATGTAGACAAATAGCAAAAAAAGAAAACTCTAAGCAGCACTCACCCCTTTCTCTTTCCTTTCCTCTCCTTTTTTTTTTTTTTTGGAAAGCCCATGAAAAAAAGGGAGGCTTTGTTTAGAAAGGAGAGAATCCCCTTTTCAGTGAAACCTGGCAGTGGCAGTGCAAAAGGAAAGCGGGAATTTGCAGAAAGCTCCCTGTAATGCTCATTTGCATTGGCCTGTTGGGTCCCTACAATCCCCGGCACAGATGTCGGCCTTCCCCAAAGCCAGGGCAGCTCTCCCGCCCGCACCCCCCGCCTCCGAAATAAAGGCTTTTGCCGTGACTGAAAGGTGTAAAATAACTGTTTACAGCACAAGCTGCTCTTCTTTTTCACTGTGGTGCTGTCTTACAAATGAACCTTGAAATGAGCTCACCCGGAGCAGATGCCCGCGGGCAAGCGAAGGGGCTCATCCTGCCTGGGCTTGGCACAGGCTGTGGCTGGGCACCAGGGGCCACTGTGCTGCCCTTGGCCTCCCCTCCCACCCAGCTGTCCACTGTACCCACAGCCTTGCCACCGGTTTGCTTCGTGGTCTTGTGGAGTGTCCCACTCACCCCTGATCTCTGCAGCAACTCACAGGATAAGGGAAGGGGAAGGGAAAGTGAGGCAGAAGCAGCAAGTGTAGACCAAGGAGCGAAGGGAGAGTGAGGAAGGAGGTGCTGCCACTACAGAGATCAGAAAGACCTTTCCTGGTGGCACTGGGGCTGGCCAGACTCTGGGACCACTAACGTGGTGGGTACATATAGTGCCTCACAGCCATGCCCACCCAAGGAGTGGTGCCAAAGCACGGGACGTGCTTTTAAGAGTTTTTAGGTAATTCTGCATTTGCTGACACCTCTGCCATGCTCAGTTGGGCCAGGAGCCAAGGTGGTCTCAGGCTTCCCCCTGCTGCCCTGACTGCCCTGGGAAGGAGCTTCTTTCTGCACAAGGTGCTCGTGGAGGGATGTCTGGGGGCAGATGGGGGACTTCTCTTCCTCGCCGACCATCTGAACCAAACCCAGCCAGAAGCTGTGTGCCCAGGTGACACACTTCCAGCCTGGAGCACCCTAGCAAACTGCCCAGACCTCCTGTACCCCAGCCCATCCACTGTGTCCTTCATGCTGAGCTGCTGGAGTCATGGATGCCTCAGCTACGCCTTTTATAAATACCATCAAAAATCCACTTCACAGGTGGGCTGGAAAAGCTTGGAAAGCCAAAGGAGTCTTCACTGGTGAGCAACTGGGGCTGGCAGACATGCCCAGCTACTGCACAGGGTGGTGGAATCCCCTTTTGCTGTCTTTGCAGAGCACACACATAAGATAAGGGGCCCATCCCTGCTCCCTTTACCTGGCACAAAGGACAAGTTATTAACCTTCCCCTCCCAGCCCTCCTCTCCCAGCACAACAACCACACCGGCTCGTCCCAGGCCTCTGCCAAGTAGGGCACTTATAAAACCTGGTGACTGCACCCTAGCTCTGCATCTGACTGACAAACAGCCTCTGCCTGCCAGATTCCATGTCTGGGGACATGTTTTGATGATGAGTCCAGGCAGCCAGGTGTGCAGACATGCTGCAAGTATGTTTGCATTTACACACAAGCAAACACACACCCACCCACGCTGTGCTTAGGCAAGGGACGTGCTGTGCTCGCCTTTATCACTGGGGTACATCCCCACCCTCGGCTGGAGGGGGAGAGGGCTCTGCAGCCACAGTGCTGCACTGGAAGCTGCAAAATCCCACCAGCAGGTCGGGATGGCTTGTGGTGCTTCTGAACCCCTGCGGCCCCTTCCTCTCCACTTCAATAAGGTGACACATTTGACACCCAGCCAAAGGGCTTCACCTGCAGGACTCAACAGGACACTGCCAAATCCTGCTCATTAGCAAAGTGACCATCAGAAAGCAAATGCACGGTAATGAAAAACACCCTCATACTCTCCCCCAAACCAGGCAGAAGTGAGGAAGTTTATTATAAAAGTGCATTCTCACCCCATGCCAAGCCTCCTCCAAAGGCCCCTCTGCTCCTGCACCAGCATTCCAGAGGAGTGAACAGACACCCCCCTTGCTCCCAAAGACACCCAGACCTCCTTGCAACATGGGGGGAAAAAAATCAAAGTAAAAATGCCACAGGACTAACTCACCTCTTGGGTTGGTTTGCATCTGCAATAGCCTGTAAATTTAATATTAAATTCTGCACAGCAACCAAAACCCAGAAGAGTTAAGTATTTCCTACATCCACCCATGTGCAACAGAGAATTCAAGTTCCCAAGAGGTAAATAAAGTTCCCAAGTTTGCCTAGAGGATTTCCGTGATGGAAACAACCTTCCTAGGGGTGTCTGCTGTCAACAGTTTTTAATCGATCATCATTTCCTTGCAATAATAACCCCTGGGAGCAGGAACTCCTCTCTCAAGCACTCTATTATTAAATTAAGAGGCTGTTTCAAAGATGTGAAATGACTGGGGTCAGCTTAGCAGGTATAAACAGGCATTGCTTTAAGGAGATAGAGGGGGGAAAGATGAGTAGAAGGCATTTTCCCAGGTGTAACTCAACCGCTTGCCGGCTATTGTTCCCCTCCCTGGGAATCTGTGCAAATCGAACGAGGAGCCCTGCAAGCTGCTCAGAGCGCGCCCATTTTCCTTCCCTTCTTCCCTAACAAAGGATGCCTCCAAAGCCCAGCGTCGGAGGCCGGACATCTGTCGCCGTTTGGGGGGGCTGGCGTGGTCATTGAAAAGAAGCAGTGACCTGTCAGCTTTGATTGATGGCCACAAACCTCCGGGCTCGACCCCTCGTGTGGGAAAAGAAGTCCCGCCAAGGCAAGCTCCCTTTCACATGCTAATTCGGGGTTATAAATACAGCAGAGGAGCAGCGGAGCAGCAAAGAGCCCATCTGGAAAGGGAGCGCCCCAGTGCCCGAGCGCCTCCTTCGCCCCCGTCCGTCCCGGCGCCCGGGCCGGCTGCCCGGCTTAGCATGACGGCCACGGCCAGCACTGGCAGCACACACAGGCTGGCCAGCACCAAGGAGGAGAGGAAGGTAGGTTAATTAATTAATCAATTAAATAATAATGGGTGCTGGGGCTGTGAGCAGCAAAGGGCGACATTTTTTTTTCTTCATATTATAATGATGTTTTCTCTGAAATTAACCCACGTGGGGTTTTTTTCTCCTTCCTTTCTCTGCCTTTTCTCTGTTTTGTTTGGTGACTCTGCTTAAAATAAGTGGAAGGGGGAGAACTGAGAGCTGGTGCCATCTGAGGGGCAGGCCGTGGCTGAAGATGGGACACATCCATCTTCATCTTGTCCCTGCTGAGCACCGTGTCACCCTGAGCTGGCTTCACGCAGGGGCTGGGGCTCTCTGCCCTCGCCGAACTGCAGCAGGGAGAGGAATGAAAAAAACACACCAACTGCAATCTTTCCTGCTCCTTTTCTTTGCCAGTTAAGGAAACCCCTCATTGAGCGGAAGCGAAGGGAGAGGATTAATAACTGCCTGGACCAGCTGAAGGAGACAGTTGTGGGCGCATTTCACCTGGATGTAAGTGCTCATTGTTATGCTGCTTTTTGTCCTTTGGTTGGTGGGAAACTTGGGCTTTTTTGGGGAAGGGTGTCTCATCTCTTGAGAAACCGGGCATGGTGCAAACCCTTCCTTGCCTCTAACTGCTGTGCACTTTCCCCATCAGCAGTCTAAACTGGAAAAAGCAGACATCCTGGAAATGACGGTGAAGCACCTGCAGAACATCCAGAGCAGCAAGGTGATGGGTGAGTGCCCGTGGGGGCAGGACGTGCCAGCAGGTCTGACCCGCTGGCAGCGTGGTTTCAAAAGCATCATTCCAAGCAGCCGAGGCCGGGCTGCTGCCGGGGTTTGTCTTTCTCCACTAGATGGGGAGATGGAGCTGGGCACTCCGCGCAGGATGTGTCTTCCTCCCCGAGCCCATCGCTGCCTTTTGGTGTAGTTTTTGCCGTGGCAGTAGGCAGCAGGGCACTGGGGCTCGCACGCTGCTCACCTTCGCTCTGCAAACGAGGCATCTTCTAGTAAAGCCTCGGAGTGAGCCCCCCAGAAGCCCCTCGGGAAACCTGGTGAGGGTTTCCCAGCAGGACCACCCCGGTCAGCTCTTCCCCTCTCACCAAGTCCCCTTTGTCTCCTCTCCATCGCAGCTGACTCCAAAGTGGGTCTGGAAGCCCAGCAGAGGTACAGCACGGGGTACATTCAGTGCATGCACGAGGTGCACAACCTCCTTCTCACCTGCGAGTGGATGGACAAGACCCTCGGGGCGCGCCTCTTAAACCACCTGCTGAAATCCTTGCCCAGGTCTGGCGAAGACACCTGCAAAGCAGCACTGAGGTCTTCGAGCCCCTCTCAACAGCCTCTCTTGACGCCAAAAAGCCCCCTGAGCCCTAAGGGGGGCACTCGGGGCACAAACCCGGCCCAGGAGCGCTTCCACCCTGCGGAGAACAAGCAGGCTTCCAAAAATTCCTTCCAGCCACCGCCATTGTCGGTCTTCAACCAGGTTGATGCTGCACCTCCCAGACAGGTTCTGCAGCCAAATTTTTCCCATAACAACCCTCGAATGGGGTCATTAGATATGTGGAGACCATGGTAAAGTGTATTTTCAATTTTTATCCTAACTTTAGACCCTCTTACGTATGTATCTTATAGATATGATTCTTTAAAACACTTGTGGAGCAAGTCTGTTCCTGTAGGTGTACTAAAGACCAGGGTACTTCAAGCCGAAGTAAACCTATGTGTAGCCTGCATTGTAGAAGGCTGCTATTATTTTTTATTTATTTAATACATCTAAATTATTGTATAGAATCCTCTCATGCTCTTTAGCTTATATTAATTCTATAGTTTTGTCTTACATTCTAAAATAATTAACTTCCTATTAGTAAAATTACAAAACAACAAGCAGTGACCCTCGCTGGCATCAAATTTACCTCTCAGATCTCACATAAATCACTGAGATCACTTTGTTGGAGAAAGGAGTAAACAGCTAATCTTGTCTGCTTTTTGGTTTTATTATTATTATTATTGCTGTGCACCTGTAGGAGATTGCAGTCTTGATTCCTGTAAAAATGCTGCAGTGGTTAGGAAAAAAAGAGAGAAAGGGAGAGTCTTTGTCTGGACTTTGTAGGCTGTTTAAACATGCTCTCTGAGCTATGTGTATTTATATGTATATATATATGTAACATATAGTGATATTTAGGGAGTTTTTTTTAATTAAAAGTTCTAAATAAACTTTAGAAGATCACTTCTGCCAGCCTTGTCCTGTGTGCTCTGAATAAACGGTACTTGAGCATCTGCCTTTGTTTTATTCTTTCACAAACAGTTTTTCCTCGATGCAGTTGCAAGAGCTGGTTTGGGTGTTGCCTCTGATAATTTGCAGGAAAGCAGCGTGCAAAACACACAGACAGCATCACTTGGATCACAGGAACACTTAAAAAGTTACGAAAGAAACAGGGAGTTGGGTTTATCAGCCTGGATCAATGTTTTAGCTTTTACTTTCAAATGAATCACAAGGATCATCTAAAGGGCAGAAGGTAAAACTTCCTACAAACTGGACCGAGGAGGCTGGGACAAATCTGCTCGCTTGCTGGCAACATTTGGTCCCTGTTTTTCATCTCAAAGGCAGTTAAAAGTTCCTCGCAGTTAAAATAAAAGAGCAGGGAGCGCTTAAACAAATACCACGCATACTAATGAATGGACCCGCAGTTCAGAGGGGCTCATTATGCAGCGAGATCTATTTGATGAGGTGCCTAAGGAGTGAAAACCAGCACCTCTGGGGTTAGCATCTTTTTCTGTGAAGCTTTCCCTTTTATCCAGCCCTCTTGAAGAGCCATTAGGAGCAGTGACATAAGGGTGGTAGGAGAAACAACTGGCCTACACATGGCTGCAAGGAGGCAAGGCAGGTTTCTTCAACGGAGGGGTCAGAAGTCAGCTAAAGACACAGCAGTGTACGGATCCTACCCCAACCTCAGTTTCTGTCCTCTGTCTGAAAATTAGAACTTCACCTTTTGCTGATAGGAACCTCCACCAATGGGGAAAATACACACTATCCCCCTGCAAAAATCCAGGGGATTGGGAGCTGGTGCCACGCCAAGCAAACCACTGCAGCAAAGTGCACAGAATATTCCCAGGTAGAGAAAACTGTCAGGCAAAGCAAACCACAAAATTCTGAAAGAAAATACATTAGACCTTCCCAGTTTATTATCACATGTATTGCTGAGTTTAGATAAAAGCCCACCCCGTAAGAGCCCCACCAGAGGAAGCTCCACTGCACACCAGTGGGACCGACAAGAGGAGAAGCTCCCTACCCAGGATCAGGCCTGGAGTGTTCTTTTACTTCTAGATGGTGTCAGTAATGTATTTCGTGACACTCGTGGCCACCTTATTGTTATGCTGGGAGAGGCTGGGATGAAAATATTTTACTACAGTTTGACAACATTAACTTAAAAACATACATTCCCTCTACAAGCTGTAAATCCCCGGTGACTGTAATTATCAGCTATTGTTACCGTGCTGAAAAGAGATCAGTGGGAAATATCTATTTCTCAGTATCTCAGCTTGTTTATTTTGTGTCTGAAAATACTTTGTGGTTAGTGAGTTTTATTATTTCCTGTTTCTAATCAGTAAGGACTTTTTTTGCTGTGGGTGTGGAGGGAAGGGTCACATCACAGCTGGTGAGAGAGTTTTAAAAATAGAAAAGTAAGACTGCAATACTTGGCCAACAATCTCCAGTAACAGTTTTAGTACAAGATACTCATTTTTCATTGCCTTCATTTCAAACCAAGCATGACCTTTTATATGATCTCCTTGTCACATATCCAACTAGTGCTGCAGGAATCCATTACAACTCACTAGTTTTTCAGGAAAAAAACCTGTTTCTTCAGAAAGGCAGAGGATTACTCATAGCACTTCAAATGCAAGGATTTCAGCCCCTCCATAGGTTTGACAAAGGAACTCCATATTTACCTCAAGCCCATCCAGTTTTATCAAAACTGGGACTGTACAAGAGCAGTGATACTTTGCTCTCCAATATGAGAAGGTCTCCATTGACAACCCAAAAATGCATTGGCAGTTGCTCCCATCTTCTCCCCAAAAAATGGGATAGAGCAGCTCCCCCAGCCAGCTGGCTAATGAGGAGTAGAGAGCACTGTCCTTGTAAGCTGGGGTTTGAAGCTGCCCCATCACAAAACTCTGGAAACAGCAGCAGAACCCAGACAGACGCTGTTTTCACATCTGCAGCAGATGCCAATGGCTGTGTGTCTTGGCTGCCAGAGGTCCACCAGCACCCAGACAAGGCACCTTCAAGGCTGCTCCACCTTTCCCACCTGGGACTACACACCCAAGGCCCAGGGGTTTGGAGGCACAGACAGTGAGGATGCTGCACACTCAGGTGTTTCAGCACTGAAAAGGGCCAACACAAGCACCCAGACAAGATTCCTCAGCCTGGGCATGGCCAGACAGACCTGTTTGCCAGAAGCGATCACAAGATGCAGCACGTGTCCCCCAGCACACACAGGGAGGGGACAGCCTGCTGCAGAGCTGGGCTTTGTTTGTCCCTTCAAAGAACTGTCCCAGACATGTCACAGAATCACAGAATATTCCAAGCTGGAAAGGGGTCCACAGGGATCATCGAGTCCCTCTCTAAAATGAATGGGCCATACAGGGATTGAACCCACAACCCTGTGTTTGTGAACAGAGCATTAAAAAGCAGAGGCCACTTGCTAAGTGCACAGAGGTGTGGGGAATGCTGGACCCACGGCTCAGGACCCTCACATGCCTTTAATACAAAGCAATTACTGAATTTATACAGTAACGTAAGCCCAGGGGGGCAAAATACCCATGTGCATAGAAGTTCCCTTTATATTAACTTTACTTCCAGACCTGCTTTCATGGAAACCGAGAAAACTCTCAGTTATTTCTCAGAAAACCTCAGGACCAAGTCCTTTCCCATTAGGAATGTACAGAGGTTCATGGGTATGTAAGAGGACTTAGTGCCCTTTTCCTAAGCACACAAAACCCTCAGGACCTCTGAGCATCCCTGCCTTTTCCCTTACTACTCCTCCCACCCCAAGGGTCCCACAGCCACCCACAATAACAAGGCCAAAATGCTTTAGGAGTGGTGCTGAGTCCCTGTGGATCATTACATGAGAGGGCTGAGCACAGCGATTGAAGAGGGAACACGAGGTAAATTCTCAGTTAATCTCTTTTTGAGTGCTCCCTTTGGCCAAAAGGAGGCTCCAGGTTGCCAGTGTGACTTCTCCAGAAGCCACGGAGGGGCTCCTAATCCTCTGCACTCACACGAAGCCACCTTGCAAAGCCCTATGCAAAAGCAAAATGCTTTCAAACTGACTTGAGCCACATTGCCATGGCTGTGAGTGCTTGCAGATCACCAGCAAAGTATTCCTCTTGGGAGGAAAGTGAAAACAAACCCACCAGCAGCAGAACACCAAAGACTTCACTTTCCCTTTATATATACCATTACCCCCCAGCTTCCAGTGTATATATTCCTGTCTTAAGAGGGACAAGCTCATATTTCATCTCATGAGAAGTAATGTGTTGAGAACCTAACCCAAAGTCTGTCACATTTTTCAGAGCTTTCACATACTCATGAATAACGCAGCAGAAGCTGAACTAGCCCTGGATCTGTTCTGCACCGATGACATATTTCATTTATAACTTGTAGCCCTGGTGGGAACTTGGTTTGCTGCCTGAGGCATCATCACAGATCTACCAGAGCCTGGGAACTCAGTTTGCTCTGAGACTCTCCTGTGGGTCCTGCATTAGTTGTCAAAAATCCTGCCACATATTTGGAAATAAAAAGCATGTTGCAGCATTTCTAACAAGTTTTCTATGGGTAACACCACCAAACAAATGGTCTTCCTCAGTCAATCCCACATCTGCTGCCACAGGGAGTTTGGTTCTTCTAGAAACATCTAAAAAAGGCTCATGTTTGGGGATGGAAGACTATCCCTTTTGCTCTGCCAAATAGCAAACACCCTTGAGGAGTGCTGGGAATGATGTCCCCTCTCCAGGGTCCCTTCCTGAGAATGCCAGGGGAAATGGCAGCACAGAAGCTGTGTGGATTTTGGAAAGCTGCTCAGCAGGGAACAACCTTGCTGGGGTAAGAGGGAGGATGGAAAAACCACTACCAAGCTGGCCCTTCCTTCACTAGGAGTTTTCCAAAAGTCCCTCCTCTCTCTCCATCTGCCCCTTGCCCAGGCTCCCTCATCTTTGAGCGTATTCACACAACAGAAGTCGCTGTAGGGCAACTTCTCACTCAAATTGGCATAACCTGAAATTGGCAAACTGGGAGGTACAGAAACCTCTTCTCAGTATCACATCATCTCTCACTGCTCAAGCTGTTTCTTTCTACCTCTTATGGACTGAGAAGGGAGAAAGAGAGAAATAAGCATTTCCACACAGTTCAAAAGAGCAAATTTTAGGAAGGATGGTGAAGTGAGCCAGTAGGGCCATTGCTGAGCTCCTTAGGACAGAGTATCCCAGAGCAAGGGCAGTGTGTCCCTGTGTAGGAGCTGGGACTTTCCTGGGTCCCTCTGGGACTGTGGGAAGAACTGCTCAGGAGCAACCACATAACCTCAAACCTCTCTGTCCCCTGCCCTACCCTCATTAGCCTATGTGGGTAATAAAGTACAGAGCGAAGCAGTCTAAGATATGCACTGTTCCCACTGGAGAGGCTGTGGGAACAAGCAGAGCAATCACACCACCTCATGCTCTCCACAGAAGTGCTGAGATAGGTGTGAGAGGTGAACCGTCCAGCCACTGAACACAATGAAAGTGATACCTGGACGGACAGGTTCTCCAAACCATACCTCCTGGCATTCCTGAGTTTGGCACTGCCCTCATGAACCGATTAGAAGACCTCTGCAGGAGTCCAAGGCTTTGTCCTGCCTTGGCCATAAGAATCCATGAGCAGAGAGCACTTTCCAACACAGAACCGAGACACCAGAGGAAAGCCCTGAGCCCACCAGTACAGTTTATCTCAGCCTTGGTGTCAATAGTGCCTTGGTTCTTCAGAGCAGACACAGTGTGGGGCAGTGTGGGACAACTGGTCTCCTTCTAAGTCCAGCTCTCACCTCCACCTGCTCTGCACCTGAATTTTTCCAGCCTCCTGCTTGGGAGATCATTGGTGATGATTGTATTTATCTCAGAGATCTCCAGATGAAAAGCACCAGCAAGATGCCAGGGATTGCCTAGATTAAAGAGGTGAGGCAGGACTTGAAAAGCACCTCTCCAACCAACTGTCATATGAGTAATTTCTCCACTGTCTTCCCAGCTCCAGCACTTTCCTCTTCCAAGTCCATCTGTGCAAACATACCCTTACTACCACTGGAGCCTTCCCCCAGTGCCTGGCCCAGCCTGGTCACTGCCCTCAGCCTTCTCTGAGCCACAGTTCCCACCAGGCTTGGCCCACCCAGCTGCCCTTGTGCTGGCAGTGCTACCTACAGTCAGCCCAGGTCTGCTTCCCAACGCAGACTGCCCAGCTCACATGGTGCACAGCATCAGTCGTGTCTGAACTCACCCCGATGAGGGACACAGCCCCCACAGATCAGGCAATGCTTGCCCTCCCACAGCTGAACTAAAGGCAACACGAAAGCATGAAGCTGTGCTTGGGAAGAGAAATTTGTGGCTGGGAGGGTCACTTGTTTTTGCAGAGTGACCCTCTCTTGCTTTCATGAGGAATTCTTTCCAGCCCTAGCCCCTTATCAACCGGCTGTGAGGTGATGTCCGTATCAGAGGCTCTGCCCCTTCCTGCTGGAGGTGGTGCCTGGCCACTCCAGGCACTGGTTATTCACTCAGGAAGCATGTGGTTTGAGATGATACCCACAGCTAGACAAGAAGGAAAGGGAAACCTTGGCATTGAGCCTGAAAAGAGACGTTTTCTGTTCCAGCTGTTCTCTGACAGCTGCAGGGAGAGTGGCAGTGCTCTGAGCACTCACTGGGTGGTTCTGCTGCCATGCCCAGGGCAGTGGCAGCTGCAGGACAGAGCCCGAAGGTGCTGAGCTTGGAGGTGCTGCTGGGGGTATTCCCTGGCACAGGGCAGCTCCTGGTCAGGCTGCTGAGCACAGCCACAACACGATGCCTGGCAGCCGAGCACACCGAGGCAGGCTGCTGTTCCCACTGCCCAGCAAGCACTTCCAACAAACCAGCCCATTGCCTCCCACACCTTGATCTTCTCCAGCAGAGGTGTTTTTACAGCAGCAGAGGGTGGCAGGGGCTTTCCCAAGGGATTCCAGGGTGGCTGCAATTACTTTCCAGACCAGGGAATCCCCAACATTTGTCCTGATGGAGGACTCAGCAACCATTCTGGCCATTCCCTCAAACACCTAATGTGTAAAACAGCAGCCAGTGTTCTTTGTGATGGCCCATGCTGATCCTGCTGCAAAGGGGGGATACTCAACCCTTGCCCTAGCAGAGCAAAGCCTGCAAACCTCTAGCACTGGCCACAGTGCAGTTGTAGGTGTGAGACATGAGCAGGGTGACCTGTGGTCCCTGGAGAGCTAAACCTCAACACCCACTTGAGGCCACTACTCACCAAGGGCTCAAGGTCACCTAAGCTCAAGGGCAGCACCTACATCAGCAAATAATTGTGTGTGATAGAGGAGATCTGTTGGCTGAAGTAGTTGCTTTTGGGGCTCCTACATCTGCCATGCAGGCTTCCTCACTTGGGCCAAACCTCTGGACATGTGTGTCATTCACAGCTGCCCAGAGGACCAGCTGCTGCTTTCAAACACCAACCACATCCTCCTCCACAGCTGCTGCAAGCTCAGAGCAGAATTCTTGCCCTGTTTCCACCAAAATGAACCCAGTTTATGCGCACAAAAATTGTGCCACCAACCAACACAGTGTACAGAGAGTGAGCACAATTAGGAAATTTGCTTCAAAACCACACGACTGCTCCAAAATGAAACACCAGTAGAGTTAGAGCCTATGATCTCTCAACTCCCACTGGTTTTGGAGGGAAACAGGGCTGCCCCAGATGGAGCCTAAAGTGTTTCCATAAGCTTTTGGTTTCACAGCTCCAATCCACGCCCCCCAGGGGGGATTTTACACACCTTTCATCCTGCTGTCTGTGTCTCTATGCAGCTCCTGGCACACAGATCAGAGAGGCCTCACCCAGCGTGCAGACAGCTCTCCTGCCCTGCACTGGGGCAGGCACTGCTCCAGCTGTGTGTGGAGAGCCAGCCTGCAAGATTCCTGGGACTGGGGAGCAAGTCTGAGCGGGAAGGGCTCTGCCTGCCCAGGGCACAGCCCTCCACCCAAAGGGCCACTGGGCAAACAGTCTTGAGATGCTTTTGGGTAGCACCTACCTGTCCTCAGCCAGCTGGAGTCCCATCACCAGCAGGAGTTTCTGCTCCACACCACACACCTTCACAACCACTTGTGTGGTCAGGGTGGATCCCGAGAGAGGACAGGCAGCTTGAGGCAGGCACTGGGAAAGCACCCACAGCAGAGGAGCAAACATGGGCTACAGGGCTCCCCTCCCTTGGACAGACAGACTGCTGCCAGCTTCAGAGGGCAGAATTCGCCATGTTCTTGGGAAGTGCTGTTCAAAAGATGAAAGGCTGAAACAAAAATGAACCACCAGGAGAGCAAGTCCAAAAGCTGTATGTTTTAGAACAAGAGGAGGTTCACTTCAGCACCAATGTGTCTCTGCCACTCCCAGCCAGAGGCCCCAAGTCCTTGCACAGCTGGGATGTGAACCACAGCGAGGTGGACAATACCCACCTCCTCAAAGGTGAGATGTCCTTGTCCCAGATGTCTTTCATGGCTTCAACAATACACTTTTCAGGCTTGCCACCTCTCCACAGGGAGGCAAAGGGTTGAGGAGAAGTGGAGTCTGGCTGCCTCAGAACCACAAAACACCCTTGGCTGAACTGAGTCCCCAGATACCAGCACTGCTGTGTGGTGCTGAGCTGACCTGGTGCCAGGGCCCTGTGCTCAGACTGCTACATTGCTGGCACCTGTTTAAATTCCTTTAAATATATGGGAAAACCCCTCCCAATAAATATGTGAACATGCCCATTTAAAGGGATACTGCAGTAACTCAACTACAGTTTCTTTGGCCCACCATGTATACCCCTATGTATGCATACCTCTGTGTGCATGTATATATAGGTCTAAGTGCATGTATGTTTGTACATACCCATAAACATACACATAAAGAAATGTTGGTCGGACTACTTGGGAAACAGAAAGATAAGCAGGCAGCAAAACATAAAAAGCCTAAAGCCAGTACAGAAAATAATTGCTTCTCCAAGAGCCTTCTTACATTTTTCCACAATAAAGTCAACACCACCAAATCAGTGATGAAACCCACAGCAGTAGAGCAGAGAAACAACCCCAGGCAGGGAAACAAAGTGCATAAGGTGAACAGCAAATTGCCCTGCACAGGCTGCCATCAGGGCCCTTCTGTGGCATATTTTGGTGCGTCCTGCTTCCCAGGTATTGTGAAGGAATCAGAGCTCAGGTC
This sequence comes from Xenops minutus, assembly GCA_035221455.1. Classification (NCBI taxonomy): domain Eukaryota; kingdom Metazoa; phylum Chordata; class Aves; order Passeriformes; family Furnariidae; genus Xenops; species Xenops minutus. The sequence continues at coordinate 24,395,071 of JAWWEE010000010.1, forward strand.
TTGGTGTGCCCCTTGGACACAGTGCAGAGATAGCCTGGCACAGGTGGGAGACAGGGCAGACTCCACCGGGGGCTTCCAAAGTTCCTGCACTCATGGGCAGGACAGAATGGCTTCAAGATCATGCAGCTTGTTTGCTTGGGAAAAGGAGCCTTGCCTTTTTTGAGGGAACACTTCACCAGGGTGAACCACCATTTCCAGGAAAAAAAGAGGATGAAAATGCTAATTATTTCCATGCTCTTCTCTTCCTCCAGCACCCTCAAAACCATCAACTCCTCCTTAGCATCCCCATCTCCCCAACTCCAAAAAGGTTTCATTTCAAAAGGTTGTTTTGCCCTGGCCATTCCTAGAGCCAGAGCACGGTGTGTGTGCACTGAATGAAGGAGATGCTGCATTCCTCCGGGGAGGTAAGGAGGTGGAGGGAGGAATGCTTTCCCCTGCGTGTCTGTGCATGGCCCAGACCCAAACAGCAGCAGCACCGACTGGCAGCTCCCCAGCAGATGACTTTCAAACTGTTTGAATGCATGTCAAGCTGGCAGAAAGGATCACCCAAAAGGCTTGCCTGGGGATAACCTGTGCACACCTCCAGGACACGGCCAGAGCCCAAAGCACGATGCTGTCCGAGGGCTCCCTGCACGCCTGAGGACCTGGGTTTTACAGAGCTTGGCTCAGGTTTGGGTGCTGAAATATGTGACTCTGGGGTGCTCTGAAGAGAAACCCCGACCTCAAGGTATGATGGGGTGTGGGCATGTGAGCACAAATCCACACACAGTGCACATAGTTCCCTGAGGAATGCTCTGCTCCCAACAATGGGAGCCCACCACGCATTCCTGCTTCTACATGTGAGCAGGGGTGAGCCGTGCCCTATTCACAACACCCTGAGTGCTGGCTTAGGGAGCAAACACCCTTGCTCATCATATTCCTGAGCCAGCAGCGACTGCATGGGAGATGCTGTGTATTGGCTGCCAATCAATTGATGTGTGTCCAGCTCCTCTCACCTGCTCTTAACCAGTCTTGCTGGTGCAGCTGTACTGGCAAAACTCACCACCACAACGAAATCCACCAGTGGAATCCACACATCAGACAAGCAAAATCAGCTTTGTTTACCCAGTGCTTTCATACTGGTATAACTGGTAGGGATTTTGCAGTGTAGCAGCATAATTAAAGTCAAACAAAGAAACAAACCTCTGCCACTGATGTCCTGCAGTGAGCAGTTGTGACAGAGTGAGGTGTCTGATCTAGGGTGCTCTGCAAAACAGGCGCAAAGGACTGTTTAATGGCTGGTGAAGAACTTCCATGCTGGGGTGAAATACAGATGGATTTCACTTGTGCTTTGGCTGGAGTAAGCAATTAAAAATCCTATAGGCTGCTGAAAATGAAGACAGAGAAGCAGAGGAGAGCTCTTTGCCCACTGTTTTTCTGAGACTGGTGTTTGTGGCCTTTGGCCTGAAGACACTCCAAGTTTCGGGATTTGTGTGCAGGAGTGTTTGGTGTCTAACAGCCAAGTTAGAGACAGGAATTTCCCCGGTTTGCACCATTGCTCAAAATACCTGTCACAATACAAGGGCATAAGAGTCACTTCAGATGAGAGTAGGAGCCCACCTAACACAGCATCCCATCTCTAATGGCTGTGGGAAAGAGCAAACAGGGCAAGCACAGAGCTGTCACTCCATAGCACACCTTTATTTTGGGGTGGTTTTTCATGGTTTCCTTTTGCAGATTGCTTAATTACAATGCCTCTATATTGAAATCAGAACTAAGCAGGGCCAAAACAATGAAGCTTAAGGAGAGTTGAATTTCAGTAAGCTGATGTTGAGGTTACTATTTTAAATCCAGTCAGATTTAGGGCTGCCAATCAAAGGGTCACATTTGCCTTCAAAGAGTGCTGTGCTGTGAGGGATTTCCTGATGCTAAGCACCCTGGCTTAGCTGCCCATTGCTGCGGGGAGCAGAGACCAATCACCCTGATGTATCAAATACCCAGCAGCTCAGTGCTCTTGTCTGAAGCATATAAAAAAATATTTGCCCTAATCTCGTTTTCCAAGTGATGGTGCAGCCTCATGTTGAAGGAGATGCTCTCCAGGAGATCCTGCCTCTGGGGTCCCTCACCCTCTCAGGGTGGGTTCTGCAGCAACATCTCTCCTGAGGAGTCCCTGCACCTCTGGCAGCCCATCTGTGAGGGCACCTGAAGCATTGAGAACCTGTATTTTGTTTTCATGGTTCCCACTCTCTCCAGGGGAGTTTTTTGATCAGCCAGCACAGCTAACAGGGGGAGATGGGTGAATCCCTGCATGGGTGTCCCTGGGAAGGAGGGAGCTCTGCCTGGGGCAGCTGCAGCACCAACAGAGCAGCCAGGGCAGAGATCTCCCCCACGCTTCCCCTCTTCTCCCATCGTCTTGCCAAAGATTTTACAATTGCTTTTATGAGTTTCCCCAAGGGAATGAAAATATGAAGGCATGAGTAATAAAACCAGAGGCATGTGGAGTCTGGCTGTGGTGCGGGGGCTGGCTCAGCCTTCCACATGCACTTGGGGGGCTGCTTTGATGCTGTAGCACCCAGGAACTCCCATGGGTACTGCTGGGGACCATTTTCTCCAGGAATTCTGCCACACCTTGTGCTCCCACCATGCTATCCTCCACTGCAGATCTGAGCCCAGACAAGAGCACCTTGTCTCCTCAAGCTTTTCTCAGCTCACATCAGCAACTATCCATAGGAAGGAAAAACCTTTTCAGAGTGGAGTTTTGGCACCCCATTCCTTCCCCAGTCCAGGGGAACTTGGGACTCTGATCTGATCCAAAGTCTACACAACCAGCCCCTTTACCAGACCTGCCTACAACAACTCAGCCTGTGCGTGAATCCCACCGTTCTGGATGGTATCGAATTCGTGTTACAGGAACGGAGAGCTGCAAAAAAGGAGGTGATGTGTCTCTGGAGGAGATGCAGCACAGGCAGGCCAGGGGAGAGAAACCTCCATAATGGTCTCTTTGAAAGACCTCCTTTCACGTGCAATTTTGGCGTGGCTGACCACCAAAATTGCTTTGGGAGGCCAAAAATAATACACATGCATCACACCTGAGAAAAGCAGGCATAGGAATGACTGCTATCAACAAAGACTTCCCTGCACAGATTATGCTTCTCTTAGGAATGACCAACCTCCTCTGAGTGCCTCCATATCCCAACCCCAGACCACAGGTGTCAGAAATTCCAGATGCAGCTAGAACTTTCCAAGGTACTGATCACAGGCATCCCTTTCCAAACTGGGACTGCAGAGATAAACCAGTCTGCAAAGCCCTACAGTCCAGCACCCCATGCCCACATGGATGCCCTGCCTGAAAGCCTCTGCATGGGCAGGGCTTGCAACACCTCCCTGCTGGTATCTGAAAACAGAGTGCAGCGAGAGGCTCATCCACATTGGTGACTGGGGGGGAGCAATCTACTGGGGAGGGCATTTCAGTGTGGTATGACAATCTATATTTATGGGAATACAATATCCACACAAATACACTGGGGACTCTCCCAGCTGGCGGAAATGTGGCAGCTCCTGCAATTACACTCGACACACAAGATAGGATGCCAGCTAACACCTGCCTTGTGTTTGTACAGCACCACAACACAGCAGCTGCTGCATGCTCCCCGCACCTCAGACCTCGTGGAAGGTGAATATCCTGAGTGTAGGATAACCCCAAATTCTTGGCAGCTAGGGCGAGCACTCGGTGTCATTGCTGGGCTCTGAGAAGGACAGGCACGTGCCCAGGGATTTGTACCACATTCCCTGGGAGGGACCTGCCAAAACACTGATGCTCACAGGTATTTTATTCTCTGAAAGCTGCACCTCTTCCTTTTTCCCTTCAGGACAGTGTGTTATTGCACAAGCCTAGTGGAAACCCTGAAATCATACTTGAACGACCTCTAGGAAATGAACCCACAGCTTAGCTGCAAACACTGATTGCAAGAGCAGCTGGGGCCTCTAAAAGGTGATCAAAGCCAAATTTCAGCCCAGGAGAGCTGCTCTGAGACAACGTGGGCACACCTTGCCATGAGTGCTACCTGTGCAGAGCAGGAGCTGCTGGGCTGATGGAGGGGTTGCATGCAGATGTCATCCCAGTTTATGATGTGGAGAAAGGAGAATCGGGAATTCAAGAACAGAGCAACCCTTTGGTATCCTAAGAGAAGACACAAAGTCCCACAGTGCCAGGACAGCTGGACCCTGCCCTCAGCTCTGCACTGGCTTTCTCTGCAGTGCTGGTTCCCTTTGCTCATCTCCTGCACTCACAGCCCCCTTCCCACCTCCCCAGCACTGCCTCTCAGCCAGGACATAGAAGCTGAGACACTACTAGGCAGGTGTACACATCTGGAGCAATGGACACAGCGAAGACACTCAGACCCTTCCCTTCCTAGGAGAGGCTGGGCAGTGGCTGGAACTTTGAGGGCACTGATCCACCAGTACCAACACTACTTACACTGACATACCCTCGACAGAGCTGCAAATATATCCCTGCTTTTCTGGCGTGTCAGGCTGGGCAAAGGAGCAGGGGGTCTGGGGGCTGCCTGAAGGCAGCCAGAAGTGAGCGTGTCCTTAAGCAGCTTAACCAAAACAGATCAATGGGCACTGACATGGGAGGGTCCCCACGGAGAGCCAGGCAGTAGACAGAAACCCGCTGAAAAGAATGGAATGTGCAAATGAGCAGCTCTCACCAAGATATCATCTGCATCAACCTGAAGCAGCCCCAGCCAGATGCACCATCTGCTCAGAGCATTCCACAAGGACACCTCGGCCGATGGTGTCAAAACCAGCAGACAGATCAAGGAGTGTTAATACAGAACACACCCTGGAGCCAGCTGGCAGGGAGAGAGCATGGAAGACCTTCAAAAGGGCCGTCTCAGAACCATACCTCCTGATGGAGGAGGCACTGATGGATGCCAGTGATGGAATTTATCAATGGCACCACATATGCAGAGGTGAGACTGCCCCTGTAACACGGTGGCTCCCCTGGAAGAGGGGAAGGAATGGCAGGATGGACATCAGACAGCAGCTGACAAATCACCCAGCAAAAGAGGTGGCTGCCGAGAGGCAGAAGATGAGCCATTCCATTTTAGTGCTCAAACGAAACAATGCAGCAGTACAGAAGAGGATACAATTTCCCAAGTATCATTGGTACCTTTGCAAGCAGAAGGTCACTCAGTCAGAGCACAAGGGTAGCAATGAATTGCACTCCGGTCCCTCAGCTCTCTGCTCAGCATCATTCCTCAGGTGTCTGAGGTCCAGCAGACAGAAGAGCAGCACATCCCTGCTCTTTACAAGCCCAGCACCAAGGGAAGGAACACAGTCCAAGTGATTTTCTCTCTGCACCTCAGCTCCTCTCTGTGACCCGCTTGCCTGAGGTGAGGGGGAAAGCAGAGGGAGCTGTATTCCAAACCCAGTTCCTGCAGGATTTTGATAGAGGGCAGGCATTAATGGGGAAGATGAGAATTATGTCTCTTTTCTGTATGGGATGGTTATATCTGCAGCAACACGGGCAATGTCTGAAACAGGCAGCTCAGCTGACTAGACAGGTTTGCTTGTGTCTTAGGAGTAGGATGATTCAATGCAAGAAAAACAAACAAGCAAACAAATAAACAAGCGCTGGAGGCCAACCAAGGGCTAATTAGCACTGTACAGCATTTGCCAGAAGAGCCCCCTGCTGAGCTACAGCTTTCCCTGGCAAACGCAGCTGTCCGTCTGTCCACACAGATCACATCCCAGAACAGCTCTAAAGCAGCAGAGGGCCAAGAGGGCTCTTCTGGGGGTGCCATTCATGTTGTCTCCCCAGGACACCCTCCACAGCACCTTTTCCACTCCCCCAAGGCAAGGCTCTGCTGGGAAAACACTTAGGCTGGAGGAATGCAGTTCACTGGAGAACAAGCCTCTTCTGGCAACCCGTATTTTAAGAAAGAAATGTGGAAATTTTACAGGTCTTCCTGGAAAAGCTGGAGTGTCTCCAGCTGCCTGCAGTACAGCCAGGGGACACAGCAGGCTCAGTGCCACCCTGTAAGGGAGAGCTCAACTGCACAACATCTTCACGCTTGGCTTGTTCCCCTCATCTCATTCACATCCAGAAACAGGGCAGACCCTGGAAAGGCAGTGTGTGCTGTGTTTGAGGTGCATTTTAAAAACCTGATTCCAGCTGCATTAAAACTGAATAATTTGGCTCTAGTCTATAAAAGAGACTGCATTTCAAGACATAGCAAGACAAGAAGATGGTTCATACAGTTTTGTTGACAGTAAAATACTGAACTTAATTATGACTTCAGCAATGATGACATATTGGTGATGATTAAGTTCAAGATCTGCAGATAACAGGACGTGGGTGAACTGCTGCATTCCTTGGACTCTCTTTTTTTCTCTCTCCCCTTCCTCTCCCCCAAGGAAAAAATCCTGCCACAAACCTCAGTCAATCCTCCCCCAGAAATGATCAACTTCTCCAGATAAATTTAACAAAGGAACAAGGAAGAAAAAAACTATGAGGAAGTGAAGCTCATGTAAATTCTGCAAACACAGGCATCTGGGCCAAGGTGAGAGGACCTGCAAGGGAGGGTTCACCTTTTGCTGCTACACAGAGGGACAAAGTATGGGCATGAAGGAGAGAGGGTCCAACCAGACAACACAAAGCCACAGGGGTTCAAGCTTCATCACTCCCGGAAAGGCTTGCTAGACAGCAGGTGTGGAAGACTTTCTTCTGGAGGCTCATTAAAGATAGCTCCATGCCACCCCTCCTCTCTTTCACTGGCTGCTTGTATTGCACAAGTGCTAAAGAGGCATGTTGTTACTGCCCCAGGGTCTCCTGCACACAGCACAGCATGCACACATGAGGCCTTCTGCTGCCCAGCACACTTTGACTTCTATCCCAAAATTCAGAGGGGGTTCAAACTTCCAGCCACCTTAGCCTGCCAGAAGAACTTCCTCCCCTTGCACCCACCTCCTGGTCAGGGCATCAAAGTGACTCCTGTTCACATCTACCCCCCTTCCTGAAACAATGATCTTCATATTGAGATCACACTGCCCTAGTAAGGTGGAACAGACACCTTCCATCTAGGTCAGGGTCACTGTGTCAAACAAAAAACCCCAGGTATTCTGATGCAGGAATTCCCCTTGAAAACTCTGGCAGCATGCTGGCAGTCTTTCCAGAATGAACAGAGTGACTGAAATGCTTGTTGGAAGGGACATGTGAAGGTCTCTAGACCAAGACTCCTTGAAGCACAGCCATGGCCAGCAGGAGATCAGGTTGACTGGAGCTTTGTCAAACTGAGCCTCAAAAGCCATGCAGGAGGGAGATTCCCTGACCTCTCTGGGTAACCTCTCCCAGTGCTGCGGCAACCCCATGGGAGAAGAGGGTTTCCCAATGGTCTGAACCCTGCACTGTGTGACCCCTTCATTTGAGATCTGTCCTTGATGGGAAGAGCCTGACTCCATCGACTCTGTAACTGCACTTCCAGTAGTTGTGGGGTGTTCCCAGATTCCCCTCAGCCTCCCTCTGACCAGACTACACAAGCCCACTTCCCTCAGGTCCTGGCCATGTTGGTGGTTCCCTACTGGACCCCTATCTCCTCCCCTCACAACCCTTCTCAGCCCAGGATCCCAGCACTGGATGTTACTGCAGTTGCCACTGGCACAAATTCAGAGTCCTGTCCATAGCCCAGTACCCAGCATTTCTGGAGCATTGAGGCAGCCTCATGCTGGGCAGTCTAACACAGGTAATTTCCATCCAGCAGGACCATTGAAGAGGTGTTGCAGTGAAACACTGAGCAGTTTGGGGTGAGAAGAGAACTTCCAATAGTTTGTAATAGAGAGCAATAAGGTTGTAGAGCATTGTTCTATCATAGTGATGAGCAGCTCAGTGCAAAACACGTGGGCCCAGGGTGTGAGCCTTGCTCACACTGCTGCACAGGGATGGCCACCTGCTACAAGTACTGCCTGATGGTTCTGCTGCCCTCCCCAGGGACCCACCACACACCGTGATGGGGCCACTCTAGTCCTGGGAGGCCTCAGGTAGTGCCTCTCTCTGCAAAAGGTGCAGGAAACTCTGATTTAGACCAGGAGCTTTTAAGATCACTTTGTCCTTCAGATGAATTCCGTGCAAGTAACTTTATTGACACAACAAAGGGACGGCAGCACTACAGTAAATCTCTCAATTGCCCTCCCCACATGGGCCTGAACACAAACATCGTAAAGCCTTTCCCTGGGACCCAACACAAACAGAATAAAAGCAGCCTTGGAGTCAGGACCCAAAACCACAGTTCACCTCTCTTAACCCCTAGCCCAGAGCCCACATTCCCCTTCCCTCCTTGCTTTCACTATCCCAAGAGGTGGGCTTGCCTGGCCTGAAAGGAAAAATTGAAAGCAAGTCTCCTACTTGATGCAGGGCTGGGGTTGCCAAGAGCCCATGGCAGCAAAGACAGTACCTGTCCTGATGGTCACTCTGCTGCCCACGAGTGCTGGGTGCGACCCTTACAAGGTGGATCTAGATCCAGAACAGATGAGCACCTGTCTGAATCTTTAAATGAGCTCCAGGGGTTAGGAGAGTTTCAGATACACCCACACAATGTCTCCTGCCAGTTTCCAGATGGCTTCTTGCTAAGCATATGGATTTTCTAGATCTCTCTTTCAAGAGACTGAACTCTCAGACACTATGTTTAGATGGTGGATATTTAGGTTCCTTCTTGGAGCTCAACCCATCTCCTTGCAACTCTTTCATAAAAAAAGCCATAAGAAATAAGTGAACACATAAAACCAAAATAGTCATCATAATATAGAAACTTTACGTAGAGGAGAAAATCCTAGAAAACAGGAAGGGTTCTAGGAGAGATGACTGTGTCAGCAGAGCTGTGTGCAAACACTGAGGGAAACCACACGCTCTAGCACTTGTAGGACCTGCTAAACACAAACCACATGACAGCCAATAGAAACTCAGGACAGCTCCTTCTGCCTGCCCTTTGGACTACATTCATCATCAGAATAGTTTCCAAAAAAACCCCACCACATGCTTTTGACAGTATAGAGAATATTATGGAATGTGTGAGTATCAGCTGATGGGGGAAAAGCAGCAGAAGAGCATGACTGGAAACTCCACACACCTGTTTGACCCAGCTCCAGAGGTACAAAACTGTCCTGGAGAGATGGGAGGAAGAAAGGGAGGAAACCAAAGGTGTTCAGGATGCTACAACTTGGGACATGCCCAGAACAGAGACTGTAATCACAGCACCAGGCAGAAATATGTTCAGTAGTCATCTCCCACTACCACATGGTAGCCCTTCTAGGCTGATTGCTCTCCACCAGAAGGACAAGGGGGCCTGCAGCGGGGCAGAGACACATTCCACTCCAACAGAGGGGCCCTTGCCTGGGGGAGTGTGGTGCCAGGACCAAGGGTCCTGCCTTCTTGCTCCATAAGGAGCATCAGTTTCTCCAGGGGCTCTCTCCTGGAGGGTGCTGTGACCTGCTGGTCCTCTGTCCAGCAGAAGCACATTTGACCCTGCACTGCCTCAGCCCAGCCTTGCTGTTCTGCTGCTCGTGGTGGCTGCTGCCCTTGCCCTGCCATGGTCTTGCCCTCCAGCTGCCACACTGCAGGTCCCTCCATGCCCAGGACTGAGGGAGTTCTCCATTCTCATCTAAACAAGACCAAGGCTGCTCCCACACAGCTGCAGGAGGCAGCTCAGCCCTACCTGCCCAGTCTGGGCTGGCTCAATTTCTAGCACTCACAGGTAGGGACTTGCAGTTTTGCCCTTGCTTTCCATAATGAGGGTGCCCAGAGGATCTGTTTACACTGACATCTAGGGTCGAGCCTGAGGGTTGACTCCACCTGGCTTAAGCCAACCTCAGAGCTTGTACTGCAGCCATCTGCTCTGTCCTTCCTGATCCTCCAAATGAGCTCTTCAAGGAATCAGTCCTGTTTCTCCCGGGCTTGTCTGTAATTACAGGTGGTAGAGGCAGGAAATGAGTTCTGCTCAAGACCAGGCAGCTGTGGGTTTGAGCTTGAGCTTGAGTCTTGCAGGTGTATGGTTTGATCCCAGACACACAGCACAGAGGTGGAGGACTAAAAAATTGATTTCTTCCCAGATCCTGAAGTCTAGCCAGAAAGCCTTCAAGAGCAAAGCTCAGGGAGGTGTCAGAGCAGATGGCCAGCAGGGCAGGAGCTGGAAGTGTTTCTAAAGACAAGCTTCACTGATTTCGCTGCTACGACCTGAAACAACATCTCTAACAAAGCTTGTACTACATACCCCGATAAGCCAAGGGCACTCTATAAACCTGGAGGCCACCTTCTGCATCTCCTCCAGCCTGTGCCTCTTGTGACACAAATACACTTAGAAAGTCACCAGTCACGACCCCAGAGCTCTTGCTCCCCAGCATCCCACTCTTTGAATTCCCTGTTGCTCACCAAGTGCTTAATCAGGGACAGGCAGCTCTTCAAATGCCTGGTCTTCTATCTTCCATTCCCTACTTTTATTCCCAGACAGTTCAGATGTCACAGCTGTCAAATGAGCCCGCTGGGATCCAGGCAGCTCAGCAGCTCTGGGGTCAAGCCACCCCAGCTCTCACATAGCCCTGGCAGAAGACATACCATTCCCCTGAAAGGGGTTGGAGGGAAGGAAACCAAGAGTAGCTCACGCAGAGTACCAGAGGTGCCCACATTTTCAGTTTGTATGTCATTTTTCAGAGCTGCCCTCTAATTAACAGTTGTAGGCTGTGTATCATTGGGATTTTTATTTGACACAACTATGTGCACTGGGCTCTGGTGGATCTAGTCCTACCCCTTTGTTCAGAACCCCCTGTTGTCCGTGTGTGCAAACTTGGCATTTGCTTTGTCTGGTAATTGCAACGACACAGGAGCTACAGCTGTGCTAAGAAATTTTTACAGGAGGTTAGAGAACACCAAGCAATCCCCTGAAGCCAATAAAATGGTTCCCTCCCACCCCCGCCAAAACAAGCCATTTCAGGGCCAAGTTAAACTGGATCCCAAATTCATGGAGTATAAATGAACCCCTTCCTAACATGCTCCATAAAACAAGGCATGCTGCAGAGGATGCTGCCCGTTCTCCAGACCTTAAAAACCCAAACCAACTCCCACAACAGAATAAAGAATTTTTAATTCTCTGTAAAAATAATATGGTTTCATATGAACTAGCATTTTTTTCTCTTTTAAGTCACCCTGCATTGCATAAATAGGAGCCCACATGATCTTTCTGACTTCTCACAATTCCACTGCTCTTTCCTGAGCTTTTTTGCTTATGTGATCTATGTCCAGTCGCATGAGATGGCCACAATGCTCTGTGCCTATTGGCACGGGCATAATCATGGGAGCAGCCATCCTTCTTACAGATTTTGGAGGCACGGCACCTTCACTTTAGCCCTCTGAAGGTCCCTTCCATCACGACCCCAGGACTGCTGGGAGGTGAGTGGCAGTACCTGAGCAGCCCCACATGATCAAAAGTCAGAGCCCAGAAAAGAGCAGGAAGGCGTTTTGCATTTTCCTGCAAACACCTGTGTCCTACCAGAAAAAGAAAGGAGGAAAAATTATGATCCAAGCAGAGGAATTATGTTCCCCTCTGCAAGTTGCAGTCCTGCATCATGTTCAGGAGACTTATGGTCCTCTTAAGCTGTGCTAAGTATCTCCAGAGAGAAGGACAAATGCATGTGGAGAGGAAGGAATGACAGCACTCACCCGCTCTGTCGAATCTGCTTGCTGAACTTCCTTCACACAACCTCCTATGGATGCCTTCCAGCATCACTCTGGGATGCAAGGAGCTCCTGGAGAGCATTAAGGGACTCAGCCACCAGCATAAATTAGCTGAGCACTATGTCAGATGGTTGAGCTGTGCAGGTCAGCATGGCTAAAATCCACTCTAGACTTGGAGTAGTTGAAAGCCATCCTCTCCCAGAGCACACAACAGACCAAGTCCTCAGAAGGCTCCTTTTCCACACCTTTAAAAGGAACCTGGGCTACAGAGTGTCACCTCCTTGAAGAAACAACCAGCCCAGAGTGGAAGCATGGCATGATTAAGACAAGGTCCACAAATATCTGTTATTGTGGTCATGTCCCAGACAGTCCCTGAGTACCTCCAGAAAGCATCAGTGCAACAGGGTCAGACCCAGTATTTATGCAAAACACAAACTGGGGTACTGAGACTCTCAGGTACAAGGGACTGGTCTCTGCCTGCAAAATATTTCTCATTTTGACTTAGAAAACACCAGTGTTTATCAAAACTGACCATAAAGTACATTCTATCATTGCTAAAGAGGATCTCACAAACATCCCCGAGGGCACCATTTTTTTTCCCCACCTCCAGATATGCAGTTTGTAATGTGAATGCAAACCTGTGAGAGATGGGGAAAGTGGGCATTTTCCAGAGCATTTCACAAAACACACAGGAGCAAAGTTCAGAGCCTGATTATGTACATGTTAATCTGATAAAAATAAAACCTGTGTCCTGTCAACAAACTTGGTGTGTCATTGCCAGAGGTACAGACTGGGAGTTACCCTGGCCTTGCACTGCCTATCAGAAGAAATATGCTCTGAATGGCACACACTCAAAAAGATTTCAGCTTTGGTCAGGACTGCATTTAAGGGATTTAAAGTTAATGTACTTTAACGAGAATGCTTGTAAGGCATTTAGGAACTAATATAAATACCTTGCAGAGGAGGACTAGTGATACATGCATCCCTGTTACAAAGAGAGGATAAAGCCTATGATGAAGAGAGTCACATGACAAAGATAACTTTCAATTACCAAAAATACTAGAGAAGTCAAATACAAAGGGCTTCACTGACAAGGGACCGTGGGCTAAGGGCTAGGAGCTGAAGCAGTTTGCAATGCTCTATGAGTTTAGGCATGTCTCTGCTGGATCCCAACAGGTTGGCAAGGGAATAAAAGTGGCTCAGAGGGTTTTGCTGGGGGAACCCCCCAGTGCATGAGACCCATCCATCACTCACTGGCAGGGAGAGGCTCTGCTGTCCTCACTGATTGCCCAGCACAGCTCCTCACTTTGTTGTTTATGAAAAGCACCACCTTTGAAATGGCAGAAAGCAGGATCCATCCTCTCAGGCAAAGGGGACCCTGAGCCTTCACAGGCAGCAAACATGATCTTGGGGCTCTTGTGTGAGCAGACATAAGACCCTTTTGAATGTACTCATTAGTGTTGGGGCTGGCATGAACCATTCTTCTGTGCCCCAGCTGATGAACATGAGCGCTGCTGCCAAGTCTGCTGATAAATAAAAAAGGATAGGAAAAGCCTTATGGTTTTTGAAAAGGGCAACAGGAACTCAGTGCTCAAGGCAGCAAACACAATTTGCAGTAACACATAGACTGCAGTCCAAGAGCAGCTCACTGGTGATATTCCACCCTATTTTCCTCCTAAACATCAGCTTTTAACAGCAGAGAAATCGATGGTGCTAAAGGCAGGTAGGATCAAGCTGATGGGGAATGCTGCAAACTTCTCCAAACAGCCTTCCTCATTCGCTTCCTTTATCACCTACAGGCTCAGCTCTTCCAGCTCCAGGCAGGCTCCCCTCCTCCTTGGCCCTGCAAGCAGGACTAATTTTCATCAGTGGCAAGGCAGGAGACTAATTACAGTACACGTTTCATTTGTGAAGGGACCCCAGGGAGAGGAGGAGGGGGAAGATAACTCTTTGCTTGCTCTGCCACCTAAACAGTTTGTATTTGTTAGTGTAGAAACACGTATGATGACAGCAAACTGATGCTTAAGGAGCAATTCAGCCATTAACCTAACATCCGCCGCAGTTCACACGCACCACCATTTATATGCACCATTAATATTTATAAGGATGACGTGTCTATTTGACAGGAACTCGTGCCTCCAACGACAACAGATGTTATACCATTTATGAAAGAAACTACTCAAGCATTTCCAATGGACCTTGTCCATGCTCATCATGTCTTTATTCCGTGCTCTGATTATATTATCCACGGAGAGCCTGGGTCCAAGAACCACCGCCAGCCCAAGATCATGGATGGCAGCACACTTGCCTGAAGAGTACTAACATATTTTCGAAGTTTTGTTATGCGTCTGTGTGTGTTTTTCTCAGAGCTGGAGACCATCCAAATGTACCTGACAGCTCCAACAGAAGTGTGTGAGGCATTATGTGTCAGACTCCCCCATCTCATGAGGATTTGCCACTTACCTGGCCCTCCAAAACCCTTGGCACGTAGCTGAGGTGCAGGATTGCCTCCCACGGTTGCCTTTGCCACCACAGCTGCACCAGTGATCCTACATCATCTACAAAGAGTTAAAGCCTGTTGTTACACTCTGTGTTATACTTCTCTCTGCATAGGCTAACAGGAGAGAACATGCAGCAAGGCACAGACCCCATTATCTCTGCTAAAGCCATGCTGTTCCTTGGCTAGACTGCAGTTTAGGGCATGTGTAGGAGCTCACCTGTGGCAGGACAGAGCTCCCTGCCCTAGCAAAAGTGAAACTCCCACCTTCCATGGAGGAGACAGCAGTGCCTGTACACGTGCCCATCAGCAGGAAGCACGATGGGTTTAACCTGGAAAGAATGATATGGGTAAGTCAATGGGTTTAGTGAAACCTCCTTCAGGAACCACCATGCATGGGCAAGCACTGAGGTATTGGACAAGGTATCTAGGGAACGTTTTCTTTTACTAGATTGCAGTTGACATTTCCATTAAAATGCACAAGGTTACCATGACTCGCTTCACCTGATGTGATGGAACTTGTTTAAAGTAGCACAAAAATGTCATGTTATCCCTGTGGGCTAGAGGAGATAGCCTACAGTGACTCCCTCCTCCAGAATGGCAGCTCGAGTGATGCCCTGATATTTATGGCACATACATTTTTAATGCCCAGCACAAACAGCTCCAGCATTTGTCAACTCGTTTGACCTGCAGCTTTTCAAATACAAAAAGACATGCTGCAGAACAAGAGCTAGCAACATGTACCATGGCTTGCCATCAGCACCCACCCAGTCACAACAGAAACAGGATGTTATTGCCACGGCCAGCTCTTTCTTGGCCAAGATTTGCTGGCCAGCTGCTGGAGTCTCCTCATGCATCCAGAAGTCCTCACCCTGTGCCTGCAGCTCCTCACTGCTCAAAACATGCAGATCTGAGGCTTGTGAGCAATCATTGCTGTTCAGCAGCCACTGGAGTGTCATCAGCCAAGTCCTGACACATCTGAACCTCGACTGAGGTGAGTTCAGGAGCTCCTTCACTTCTCATTTTCCTAGTTTAACAATGCAGTACCTCTGACCTAAGTTAGCTCTGAAACACAACTGAAACAAACACCTGCACTAAAGAGGCCTGACAGGTTTGGGGACTGCACCTGAAGCCACAGTGGTGCAATGGCCCCTGTGTAAATGAGAAGAACTTACACCAGCACTAACCCCACTGTTGGAGCACCTGATTACGTATGTGTTGTGGTTTAACCCCAGCCAGTTGCTTGCTGACTTCCCCCCACCCCAGTTCTAGGAAAAGCTAAGCTTTCTCTGAAGGGAGAACAAGTTCACAAACTCTTGGAGTTCATCTTTTGCCACATGATTACATACATTGTGTGTTACTGCATAGTTTATAAATATTTCTGCGTATATTTGTGTGTTTTATAAGCCTAGTTTTGGTTCAGAACAAAGACAGTTCCTTCAAAATTGTGAGACCCATTATTTCACTGTAGTTTGCACCCACAAACTCGTGGTTTTCTCCTGTCAGGCTAAGTATTCATAAGACACACACAAAATGCAGTCACAGGTGTCTCTACTCAATTAAATACAAAAATGTTGTGTACCTGGCCTGGTCCAAACAGCATTTCTGCTAAGCCAGCATTAATTATAGCAATGAAAAGAACGAGCTGGTTTCCACATGGTGTTATACAGAGAATTTAGGTGCACCAAAAGCAGGAGGACACACTTAGTCACCCAGCCCCTGGCACATCCCACTCTGCTCCTGCCTGATGCAGGGGAAACTTGTCACCAACTGAGCAAACTCTGACAAAATCCAAGCAGTGATGCTTTAACATAAAAGGAAGAAACACATCAGAAATATCTTTCTGAAAATAGCAATAGCATCTCCTGTCCATTGGGATACAAAAAAAGGAGAGTGGCCTGAGCTTGGGTCTCCAGCCAGGATATCCCTTGTGCCAGCTCTATCCATGATGGGCTCCTCTGTGAGGGCTTTGGGAAGACAGTGCTGAACTTCTCTATCCCAGTCTGCTCTTTTATCAGACACGGATTAGCACAGTGCAGGCACGAGTGTTTATACCGCACTTTGAAGACGAAAGGCAGCATTAAGTAACAATGGGACTGACTAAAGAGCTGCCCCAGCCTTTCCCAGAGCACCCCCTTACCCGCTGGACCACGTGGGACGCACCAGGCACCGACCCACAGGTGCGGGAGCCATAAAAAGTGATGGAGCCGGTAGTTCCAGGGCTCTCTACACAGCTATGGGTGCCCACAGCTCACCAGACCTCTCAGCGAGGGAAACCTCAGCACCACCACAACCAGAGGGCTTTCCAGGGTGAATAAACCGGGAGAAAGCTGTGCCGGGCATGTGGAGGGAGGCAAACGCGCGGCTCCAAGGCGGCAGCGCCGAGTCAAGCGGGGGACGCGTCTCCCGTTTCCTCGGGCGGTAAAAATATGACATGCATTAGCGAGGAGAATAAAGGGAGGGAAACAAAGGAGCGGGAGCGAACACCTGTCGCTCTCCTCGGGGACGAGCCCGAATGCTTTTATTGGCCTCGGTCTGCCGGGGGAGCCGCAGCTGCCACCTGCCATCAGCATCAAGTTACGCGCACAAAGCCTGCGCTGCCGGCCGGGGCAGGCGGAGGGCTGGCTGGGGCAGGGCTGCAAGGGGGCACCGTCCTGCCGGCCAGGTACCGGCCCGCGGCTCCCGGAGCCCGCCCGTCGTGCCCGGCCAGCCGTGCCCGCTCCGTCCCGCCGCCCTGCAGGAGCTCGGGATGGCTCTGCCACGGCCGGCTCTCGCTGCGGGCACCGATCGGCCCGACCCGCACCCCCGCACCCCCCGCACCCCCGCGCGTGTCCCGCGGCACGGGCGGTGCGGCTGGGGCGGCTCTGCGCTCACTGACACGGGGGACCGCGGGCTGCGGGGGGGCACGGCCCGTTCCCGCAGTGCCAGCGCCGGCAGCGGGGCCCTTCCTGTTGCCATTCCCATTCCCAGTCCAGTTCCGATTCCCGTTCCCATTCCCGTTACTGTTCCCATCCCCATTCCCGTTCCCATTCGCATTCCTATTCCCGTTCCTATCCCATTCCCGTTACCATCCCCATTCCCGTTCCCATTCCTATTCCCGTTCCCATCCCATTCCCATCCCATCCCCGTTCCCGTTCCCACTCCCAATCCCAGTCCAGTCCCATTCCCACTCCCATTCCCATTCCTGTTCCCACTCCCATTCCCGTCCCCATCCCTATCCCCATTCCCATTCCTGTTCCCACTCACATTCCCATTCCTGTTCCCACTCCCATCCCCATCCCTATCCCCATTCCATTCCCATTCCCGTTCCCACTCCCATTCCCATTCCTATTCTCATCCCCATGCCCATCCCTATTCCCCCTCCCACTTCCATTCCCACTCCCAATCCCAATCCCAAATCCCATTTCCAATCCCAAATCCCATTCCCATTCCCACTGCCACTCCCATTCCCATCACCATCCCCAATCCCAAATCCCATCCCCACTCCCATTCCCATTCCTACTCCCATCCCCACTCCCATTCCCATCACCATCCCCAATCCCAAGTCCCATCCCCACTCCCATTCCCATTCCTACTCCCATCCCCACTCCCATTCCCATCACCATCCCCAATCCCAAATCCCATTCCCATTCCCATCCCCACTCCCCTCCCCGCCGCAGACAAAGCGCTCGCCTCCCATTGGTCGGTTCGGCCCACGCGCGGCGCGGCGCGCGCGGCGCGGCCAATGGGCTCATTGAGATGCAAATGAGGCGGTATAAGAGGCGCGGCGCGGCGCGGGGCGCGCAGGGGCGGCCATGGCGCCGGGCACGGAGCGCGCACCGAGGGGCCGGGGCTGGAGCCGGGGCTGGGCCCGGGCGCGTTCGGAGCCCCGCGCCGACCGCAGCGTGAGCGCCGGGGCCGGGCCGGGCTGGGCAGGGTGGGGCAGGGCGGGGTCTGACGGCG
>JAWWEE010000010.1:24413313-24474421 GCA_035221455.1 Xenops minutus
GCTGACGGGCGCGGCGCCCCCGGGTGAGTTGCAGGCGAAGCTGGAGAAGGCGGAGGTGCTGGAGCGGACGGTGCGGCGGGTGCGGGCCGTGCTGCAGCGCCGCGGCCGCGGTGAGTGGCGGCCCGGGGGGCGGGGGGGCCCGGCCCGGCCGCGCCTCACCGCGCCCCTCTCTGTCCCTCTGTCCGTGTGTCCGTGTGTGTCCGTCTGTCCGTGTGTGCCCCAGGCGGCGGGCGGCGGCTCCTCGAGGCCAGCGAGCGCTTCGCCGCCGGCTACATCCAGTGCATGCACGAGGTGCACACCTTCGTGTCCGGCTGCCCCGGCATCGACGCGGGCACGGCCGCGGGGCTGCTGAACCACCTGCTGCAGGCCATGCCCCTCGGCCGCGCCCGCCGCCCGCACCCCCGCCCCGACCCGCGCGGGCAGCCCGGGCCCGCCGCCCTGCCCCGCCCCGCCCCGCACACCTGCCCCGAGCGCGGCGAGCCGCGGGCCGAGCCGGGACACACCGCCCACACCCTGCCCAAGGCCATGTGGAGACCCTGGTGACGAGCGGCGGCCCTCGCAGAGCTACCGACGGGGGACAGCGGGGTGCCCGCAGCGCCCCGGGCACCGCCGGCACACCGGGGGGGGTGAGCGAGGGGGACTGAGTGCCTGGGAGTGTTTCTGTGAATATGTGTGTGAGTGCGTGTTTCTGTGAGTGTGAGTGTGTTTCTGTGAGTGTGAATGTGACTGTGTTTCTATGAGTGTGTGTTTCTGTGAGTGTGAATGTGACTGTGAGTGTGTTTCTATGAGTGTGTATTTCTATGAGTGGAAGTGTGTGTTTCTATGAGTGTGAATGTGACTGTGACTGTGTGTTTCTATGAGTGGAAGTGTGTGTTTCTCTGAGTGTGACTGTGTGTGTCATTGTTTCTGTGAGTGTGAGTGCGGCTGGCAGTGCCCTGGGACTGCACCCTGACAGGCTAATAGCCCAGGCGCTGACATTTCATCCCTGTGTGTGTTAGTGTCTGAGTGTGCCTGAGAGTGTGGGAACTCCCTGAGTCTGTGTGTGCGTGTGTTTTGTAACTTCAGGGGTTGTTTTTACTGGGGGGAGGAGGGAGCCGGTTTGTAGTAACAAAGCTCTCTGGTGGATACACAGCAGTTATTTTATAACCCTGTCTCTTTCTTCTTGGCCCTTATAAGTGGCCCAAATACCACTACCTTTTTTTCTTTTTAAGAAAAAGCTCTTTTTCATTCTAAATCATGATGGTTAACTCCATGAGAAGCTCAAGCTAAGTCTGCATGCACGGTTTTAAGTGTTCTAGGGATAGCACAGACCCCTGAAAGGGGTCGGTCTGGTTAGCAGCTGTACTCAGTAGCAGTCTAGAGTCTCACCTTCAGTGAAGGGAGAGAACACTAGAAACCTGGTGGAATTAGGCAAACATTTAAAAGATATTGGTGGCAGGGTGCCTTTTAGAAGTGAGTGTCTTTATGCACATTTTGCTTTTAGCACATTTGAGTTTATTGTGACTATGTATATTAGGGTGTCAAATGTTTTTTTTTATTTTTAATCTTTAATAAAAAACCACTGAATTCACAACATGGCATGTATTGTGGAATGTAATGCACTTCTAACCCATTTTTAAAAAAATTAAAAATACAGTTCCCTATTGTTAACTACTAACAACAGTATGTTTGTATCATGGAAGCAATGCTGGTAATTAAGCACTTAATTCTTGTACCAAGCATTGTTAACTCAAGTACTGGAATTCAAATGTTTCTTTTGTTTAATACTAGAAGACACTTAAGTTATTGCAGTGAGCAAGGTCATCCTTGGCTAAGGTTGGTCTTAGGCCACAGATTCCTGGGCTGGTTGGTCTGGCTGCCAGTCTCAAACCTACTATACTGGATCTGCCATCTGGAGGTGTTGCTCCTACACGTACAGCCCTAACTTCAGAAGTGCTAGGCAAATCCTGTCCTGGGGCATAACTTCACAGGGGGGTGGTGGTTTTTTGTGGGTTTTTTTGTTTGGTTCGTTGACTGAAGTCTTTTTTTTTGGTCTCAAATGCAAAGTTGAATAGAGTGTGCAATGGATTTGTAAAGTATTCTTTCAAATTAATGTTTCTGGGGGACTTGGGGGGGGACCCTCAGCATTCTTGTATATGAGGTTTGACCCCTCCCTATTCCTGCTTTGGGGAGATGCCAGGTTATTTATGCTGTGGAAATACCTTTCAGAGAGCTGTCATTGTAAAGAGAAAGACAGAAAGGATTATGAAGTACCTTAATACATGGAAGTTCCCAAACACAGAACAAGGAAGAAAGGAAGCAACCTAACTACCGAGGGACTAGACTTGTAACTTTGTTTTGCTAAGAACCCTATGGAATAATAAAAATGGAAACTAAGATACTGCTAAGACTTTGTCATTTTCTTTACCTGAAGTGGGTGTTCATATTCAAAGATGGCCATCAGATTTGTTTGGTTCTTCTCATCCCCTTTTGTGCTAAATTCCCTTTGAACTGGGGGGAAAGGGGCAAAAACCAGCTGAGCAAGGGGAGGTGAGAGCTTCTGTAGTGACCTTTCTGCTTTAGGGAGGGAGGTTAGTGTTTTGAAGTGTAAATGAAGAAGGAGCCCGGGACACTTGCACTGAGGGTAACACCCCACACACAAGATGACCTCTGGGACCGAGGCTGCGCCTCTGTAGCCCCAGCACAACTCTGGGTTTATATAAATAAAGCTCTTTCCCTCAGCTATCACTTCTTTGACTCTTCCCTCTCCACAGTTAGCCCAGGTGATGATTACCTTGCTGTAACACTACGGGCCACATCACTGTGTATTGTTGCCCTGGTGCACCCAGCCAGAGCCCCTTGCTCTTAACAACTGGAAAAGGCCCTTTCTGTGAGGGGACTCACAAGAGGACATGAAGCCACAGCCCAGGCTATGACACACAGCAATGCTGCAGACACTTCCCTGAGCTCACTGGCTTCAACTGTGACATCCAGGATTGCTCCTGGGCCACTCAGGCCCCTCTGCTGCAGGAACACCAGAGGCAGCTTCATTTCCATGAGATGAAAGACCCTCTGGTTAGGGCTCTCTGTAATGCTCCTGTGAAAACAGGTGCAAATCCTGACACTTTGGTGACAGAAGCACAGCCCAGAGTCAACACAGAAGTGCCAGCTTTGGTTGGGCAGTAGAGGGGGGGCAGGGGCAGCAAAGTCATCTCTGTAAAGCAGCACTGCAGAAGTGTTGCTTACCTTGTCCTGTACTGGCCCTGGAGAATGGGAGCCAAAGCTGGCCTTCCCCATCTACCTGTTCCCTTTCCCATTCCTGCATCTCTTGCACTTCCCATGCTGGGGTTACCCTTCCTGGCTGGTGGCACACACAGCTCCCTGCACCTCTGCCACAGCACATCCCATCCCTGCTGCTGCAGCAAGAAACAGCCAGAGGGGAGTGAGGCCACCCAGCCAGCTGCTCTGCCAAAGCCAGGAGGGGTAGGAAGAGCAGAGGGATTACAGGCCTTCCCCTTGGGCACTCATCAGCCCTGTACTAGCTGAAAAGAAACAGCCAGGGCACAGCAGTACTATTAGGAGTTCTTCAAAAGTGTCAAAAGCATTTTAGAAATGTGTTGGCAATATGGCTTGCTTTTTTTTTTTCTTCTTTTTAAATCCACAAATTAGGTTCACAGAAAGTTTACATCCTCTGATTAGGTGTTGCTGGATTTCTCCATTTGCATTTCTGTACCTCACTGCAAAGGTGTCAAATCTGGCACTTCCCTGACAAAGGCAGGAAGAGGTGAGCATTTCAGGGGAGGGACTGGAGAAGGGGCAGGAGAGGAAGGGAGATTCCAGCAGCTCTGATGAAAAACCAGTGAAGCCTTTTCAAGTCCTCCTTTATAGAAACTGCCTTTATTCTTTTCCATTCCAAAGTAATACAAACAGACTATCTGATCTGACAGTGCACTGCCTTGTAAAAGGAGAGAGGGGCAGCACACTAACAGGGCTTCTCTCGTTTGATATGCAGCTATATGCAGCTGAAGCATAATAGAAAGAAGGCTCATGTTCCCCTCTCTTTGCATGTCAGTCACTCACACCTGTTGCAGGGGAAAAATGCTCCTTGTTAGGCCAGGTCGGCTGAGAGGACTCAGAGCTCAAACCTCCTCCCAACCTCTTGGCAACAAATACCAGGTCTTTTGTCAGAGCCTCTGGCCAGGAGGCAAGATCGAACTTTCAGATTGTCCAAATCAACTTACACCTTCTTTCGTCTCCCACTAGCAAGTATCATGCAGCTCTCTACAGAGTTTTCCTCTGCAAATACATAAATGTTTCAGTCTCTATTCCATTTAAAAGGATAAAAGAATAAAAACTCAGTCCAGCCCCGGGCAGCAGGGTTAGGGGATGCACAGACATCATGTGGGAAATCTCTGCTAAGCAGACAGTTCTTTCCTGTCTGTAATACAGACAGTTTACAATTCTTACCATCCAAGATGCAGCCATTAGCAGAATGCTATTGAAACAAGTCACAAAAAAGGAGAATTTACTCCTCTGAGAAGCGTTGGTTAATCCTGGCACCCAGAGCCTTGCCATGGTATGGTAAACTCTCTGCAGATAACATCCCAAGGGGCCAGCAACTCCAACTGCTGGAGCCCAGTTTCAGGATCCCCCAATTTCTGGGCCCATCTCCAAGCACAGCTCTGTGGACACACTCACAGAGAACCAGGTCTCCAGCCCTCACTGCTGTCCACCCTGCACACACACAGGCTTTACAAACCCAGTGTGCAGCTGCTGGAACACATTGAGACCTTTGCCCATCTCGCTCTTTTCTCTGGAGATGAAAACCACAGGGCCAAACAACACATCTCTTGCCAAGTTTGTCCCACCAGCTATGGCTTGGACCATAGAAACACAGAGGCCCAGTGTGGATGGGACCTGGGAGGAGAACACCATCTTGCTCCACAGAAGAGCACAATGGTTTCAACGGGGTCATGCAGGAAGCACATGGCAAAATCAAGGATTAAACAATCCACTAATCCAGCTGTCTCAACCAGAAGCCTATCCTTCCTTTGCTTCCTAAGACATATTTTCATTTTATTGCATGAGATGCCTGGTTCCAAGTTGTCATTATACTCCTCCTTATAGTGAATTCCCAAGTCCACAGTTATCTACACAGATAATGTCACTAAATGTCCACTTTAAGCCTCTCAGCCTTCTGCATGAGCTAAGCTAAAGAAAAAGCAAAGGGGAAAAATCAGTCCCTCGCCTTCCATGGCATTTTAGCTCCCTATACAACATTGTCATTTTCAGCAAATACAGTTCATTGCACTGAATTTTAAAAAGGTTAAAAAAAAAAATAAATTCAAGCTCATGCAGAAAACATTCAAACATGAAAATACACCTTACAGCACGAGGATTTAAGTTAATCTAGTTAAACAAGATGATGAATGAGACTGATTTGATTAGTTATACTGCATATGTTGTATTACACATTATATAGCTCACTTAACAGCTTAGGAAATCATGGCTTCAACAAGTCTTTTAATCCAATAAAGTAGAGCCTTAAATGCCAAGACCTAGGCAGTGGATCCAAGTTGTTTGGAATGAGAAGGATTGAAATTAGACACTGGAAGAAGTAATAAGTTTCTGTCTCTAATGTCAAGTGAGACAGAACGTATTTCCAGGAGCAAATACAAGTTGCTCTGGTTACAAACAAAAACTGCTTAGTAAAACAACACCATACAAGCAATTATATTAACTGATCCCTTCTGGCCTTACATTTCTTAAGTGTAAAATTAACTCAATTTGTGGTTTTTTAGTTTTTGCATTGATCTCCAGCTAAAGTACAAGTCGAAAGCCTGGAGAGTCGATTTTTTTGCATCTGAGAAAGCTCAGACCTAAGGCATCTTCATACACGTGCTCGCAGATCACTTCAGGAATTCTGCAGATTCAGTCACCCTCAGCTGAACTCTGCAAAGCTCCTACACCACTGGAGTACCAAGCAAAGCAGCCTAATTTAAAATCACCACCAAAGAGGTTCATGCTAAAGCATCCTTAAAATGATGTGTCTGTGCCTGCTGAGAGGAAAGGGAAATTCCTGGGCATCACCCAGAGCCTGCATGTCCACTCAGGAGCTTCTAAGTGGAGCTCCTAGTGGCCCTTGGGGAAGCCTGGCTGTGTGTTGGGCTTTGGACTGCCCATGACTGAGACACACTGGTAAAGCTTCAGACTTCCATTCTTCCTAGCCTAAACTAAGCTTGGCAGAACCAACCCATGCTGAGCAAAGTCACCATAAAACCCCCTCCACTGTCAGCATGCAAAAGCCTTTGCAATTGGTGCTCCACAGATGGAGCAGTGGGGGGAGAGCCCAGAAGAGACACATCAGCTCCACCATCAGCCCTGTCAAACCTTTCCACCAGCAGGGAGAGGCTGTTCACAGCATCCATATGTCTCACCAAGGCCTGAATCACACAAGTTTCGAGTGAATTTGCCTCCTTTGGCCCACAAATGTCACTTGCTGTTTACAACCAGCCTTCCTAAAACAAGGGTGGCTTCATTACGCACGGCTGAGCCCAGCATGGTAATATCTACCTACACATTGGCACTTTCCAGAACACACTCACATTCCTTTCCTGCTCAACAGATCCTCAGCAGATGCTTGCAGAGTACCAGGAGCCTGAGACTGCATTTCACACATCTGAGCCTGGTACAGGTTCTTTCGACCCTTCACAGGAGTGGATTAGGTGGCCAGAAAATGAGTGTAATTGAATCCCCTCATCCAGGCAGAGGGAATGCACAGCTTCTTACCAAAATCTGGGATTCTGGAGTAAATCTCCACTGAAGCTGCTACTCACTCATTAACCCCTCCACTGGACCTGCAGTTTCTTAAGGAGCCAACACAGGTTCTCAGTGAAGGCCACGACAGCAACCTGCTCCTCAGGAGCTTTGGGATACCTGCACAGAGTGCCCAGGATGTCCTCAAGTTCCCTGAAAGCTTATAGAAAGTGACACGTAGTTTGGAAAGTTCCCAAATGTGCTTGGCCTCAAAAAGAGGGTTATAAGATGCAAAGGGCACAAGTGGTCCCACATCACACCTCCCGTGCCCTGAGGGGGTGCAGAGAAGCAGCTGCCCACAGCAGAACTGTGGTGTGGACACCAGGGACCCCGGCAGGGTCCCCGGCAGGGACCCCGGCAGGGACCCCGGCAGGGACCCCGGCAGGGACCCCGGCAGGGACCCCGCACAGCTGCCTCTGTGCTGTGCCATGTGTTATCAGCAGCACTCACCGAGCACAGCCAGCCAGGGTGACTCAGGAACAGTGGGACAGGCTGCACTTTCAATTGCTGCTGCAGGAAGCAGGAAAAATGATTCACATCCTTTCAGCCACTGCTGAACCAGAATGTCGCTGTGAGGCGAGAAAACTCCGGGGACAAAGGGAGTCTTCAGAACACAATGCAAAAACCCAAGTCCCTGATGCTCTGTGCTTACTCAGGAGTCTGTTCCCACCCCTGTTCCTTCCCAGAAGCACCACTCCTCTATTCCTGAAACCATAATCTACACCCTGAACCCTTAAAAAAAAAAAAAAAGGCAAATAAAAAACACCAACCAGTTTTTCCGTCTCATCTTTTTGCTAGAAGGTCTATTGGCTCATTTCCAGTAATATCTATCTGCTTGCTTCAACACCTTGGGATTTATGTGTGTTTTTGTTTGTTTTTTTTTTAAATTAAAAGATGCAACAAAAATATTATGCTGATGTATGTGCAGGTTGTTAAAAAAATATGCTAATGTATGTGCAGGTTGTTAAAATGACAGACAGTAAGAGTTTGCTCTTGTATAGTTCTAGCAAGACTTCAGAAAGAAGGGAGAAGTATTATCTCAGGGGGTTTTGAGGGAGAAAGGCAATAAAAAGAGAATTTGCCAACAGTTTCCCTGGTCTTTGTGGGTTTACACAGTCACACAACAATTTCCAGCTGTTATAATCAATCATTTCATAGCACAGAGGCAAGGGGATAAATACTGTGAAGGATCTGATGAAACCCCATTCTTATTTGCCAGAGGAAAAAAGGAAGGGGACTACAGTAAAGAACTCATATTTAGACTGGGAGAGAGACTGAATTTGTAAAGCTAAAGCATTTGCTTACCCCTCAGAACTGTCAGGTCTTCCCTAAAATCAAGGCTCTTGCTGCACGTTGCGGAAGTGTCTGCTGTGGAATGCAGCCAAAGTTTTCTTGCACTTTAATTTGTATCATACATGAAATTTGGGTAAGTACACTCACAGCAACAGAAAGCTTCTCCAGTTCCTAGGACAGAGACTGTTGCTGGACACTCCTCCAGCCATTCTCTGTTCATGGAGTTTGGATTTAACTCCAGAATTACACTAATGAAGATCTGGTCACATATCTCTCAAGGGAGGAGTTTTGCTGCCTAACTGGCCAATTCAGCTGAAAAGAACCTCCTCAAATTTTATGTTCTGAAGCCTCCTATGACTAAAATATCATGAGACTCAGGTATTGGGTGAAACACTAAGGTTTTACGTGAGGAGCAAGTGCTGATGCATCTGGTATGAAGGACAGATGCACATGTTGTATCTTCTTGCTCTAGCTGGTCATCCAAACAGGTTTCTGCAGTGCCATCCAACCCTGAACACTTCAGGGAAGAGTCCTCTCGGCCAGCCTAGCAATGACCCCTCTGGCTCAGCCCCACACATGCACATAAAATTAACAGATGCAAATGCCACTGGCCGGATGGGAAATGAAATATGCAAATAATCCCTGTCATGTAAAGTAGTAGATGAGGAAAGGAAACAAGCTGCATGCATTCATTGTTTGTTTTGGTTGTGGGCTTGTTGTCCTTCCCCCTTCCCTCCCAAACAGTGCTTGCACAGCTACTGCCTGCTCTGGGAAAATGCATCCCTGCAGTGCTGGCAATACCGAGGGAATCCTCAGGTATTACCTCCCTCCTTGAATACATCAGACGCCACAGCAAGAACTTTTAGATCTCACATACAAAAACAGGTGGGCTCTTTGGTCTGACAATTCTTCTGTTAGTTCCTTTTCCAATGCAGCAAATGAGCACAGTCACTGCACAGTCATCCAGCACGTGGACTCCTCTGTAACACATGAGTTCTTGGGACAAGAAAGAAAGGATTTAGCCATGGATCCCAGTTTGTTCTACCCCTTCCGGGAAAGTTTGTAGGGAAGTCTAAAGCTAAGTGTGTTGTCTGCACTTTTCCTTTATTTCTTCTTGGTAAGACACCAAAATGAAACTGTTCCTCACAATACATTCTCCTAGAAATGTAGCGGAATCCTACAGTGAAATGGGGAGGATTTGGCTTTCTGGCCCAAATTAGAAGATTTTGACACCTGGTCCTTTCTGTTGCTGAAACACACGAGCCTTCAACCTTGCTCCATTTCCCTGGAGAATGTCACTAATAGGCAGGGAAACTGGGACTGCTGGAAAACAGGGAGAGCCCACCTGGTGCTACTGGTTTGTTTTCTGCAGTGGCTGTAACCACGGCATCTGAGCAGCACAAAACAAAACACAGGCACCTTCACAAGCGGAAGGGCTTCCACTTCCCCTGGCCTTCCCCTGAAACAAAAGAGTATTGGTTTTTACATGTTTTGCACTTACTGGTTTTGTTTTTAGAGAACATTTAACATCAAGAATCTGTTTAGACAGTTGTTTTAGACATTGCTCTGAATAAAGCCACAGACAGATTCAAGTGACCCAACTATTTCTTTTGGGTTTGGTTTTCAAAGAACCCAAAATCTGAAGTGCCTGGACTAGTAATTTGGATTTGACTCATGTTACCTCTGAGTTCAAATATGTATTGATCTGACAGTGCAGCTTAGCACAGAGCCCAGGGGAGCACAGCCCTCTGTGGGTTGGGTTCTGCAGCTGTAGCTTATTTTACCAAAAGCTTTAAACATCAGTTTTCTCTTTCCTCCTCATTTTTTTTTTCTTCTTTTTTTGTCTAGACATAGGGCAATTCCAATATTCCCTGTTTTGACAACGTTCTCCTTTGTTATGGTCACAGATTACGGAGGCACACAGATTTAACCCTGGGTCTTCCTTTTCTGTCTGTATTTTAACAATTCCTTACTCCCATTCAACTAAAGCGCTCCTAAAGGTCCAAACACCCACAAGACTGACATCTTTGTTTCTTTCTCAAATTTTCTGTGACAAAGAACCCCTACATCCCACCCAAAGAAAGATGAAATTGTATTTTGCTGTTGATAATACTATTTTTAAAAAGGCAGTGTTAAGCAATTTCAAAGAAGAGGCAGTGCCCTTTGGAAACGTGTTATTATCCTCTTCCTCCAATTCTTTCATGACAGTCACAAATCAGAGTGCAACAACCCAAATGTTTCCAGAGCAGCAAACTGTCACCTTCTATATATAGCCCAGGTGTCACAGCTCAGCCCTGAGCCTTATCTAACAGCCCTGGATGTATGGCAATGCTTGGAAGGCTGTGGATACATTTAATTACAGCAATTTACTCACACTGAGTTTTGCCAACCAGCTCCAAGTCACCCCTTTGTGCATTGATAAAGCCTGCAGGGTTGGCATCCACAGCCCTGGGAGCATCCCTGCAGAACAAACAATCCAGATTTCTCTCCCTCACTCTCTCCTCTTTACTGAAAAACAAGTTTTGCATCTGAAAGTTTTACAAGTTTTCTTTGGAAATGCTTGAATAAGCCCTGCTATATAAATCAGCTTGGTGATAAATACCATTCCCATTTATAGAGCTCTTCTTAAAACAGATCAGAACACAGGGCTGCACTTCCTGCCCCTGATTTACTGCTAGCTTGGTCAGTCACGGAGGAGTCACATTACGGTGCCCAAGGTATCCTGACCTTTCTCTGCATGGCTTGGTTGTCCCCTCGGAAAGCACCACGGGCAGTGTCACCATCCAACAACTTCCTGAGCATCTGGGCCCTTTGATCCTGCTAAATACATCCCAATAGAGCCCACCTGAAAGGCACTCCTGGAAGTAATGAGTGAAAGTTAACACCATAAACTTCACAGGCCCATGAACACGAAATTAGGTGGCAAAGCAGTCATATATCACTTCATCAAACTAATTCTGCCAGTAAGTGAAATCTGTAAAACCATTTACAGTATGCAGTCTGGTTCAATTTATATCAATTTATATCTGCTATGAAATTGATTCAAGACTATAAATGGTTTACTCAGATTAGGACACAGACAGCTTTTTTATTTTGCTAATTTGCTAGCTAATAGACTATCTAAGATTAAAATCAAACAAACTAAAAACCACCAAAAAAAGCAAACATTTTCCTCAAAAATCCAAGCCAGAAATCCCTCAAAATTCCATTCTTTGAATTTCAGACTGAAGCATCACCTCATAATGGCAGAACACATACAGGGAAAGGATTTTAGAAGGACTGGTAGGACTAATAAAACAACATTGCTCATAATCAGGTCTTGATAGCTGATCTCCTGTAAATTCACTGCTCATGTAATGCAAGGTAATTATTATTAAAATAATATTAAATTCACTGCCTGACAACATCCAGAGCTTTAGGAGCCTTTTTGGAATGGGGTTTGGTAACCATTTTTTTTTTTTTGTATGCTAAAAGACAACATAAGCCAAAGACAATGGAAGAATTTCCCAGTTCTTTACATGATGTGGGAAACCTCCAGCATTGCCCTGTGACTTTGGCAGTCACGAATTTCACTACAGTTCTAAACCAAATACATTTATATTTGGAGTCATCTGCAAAAGGAGTGGAGGCAAAAGAGAACTTCAAGGTAAGAGTGACCCCAAGTCTTCCAGCCCTCAGCCTCCCGCAGTTGAGGAAGGGGCCGGCATCTCCCCAGACATCAGAGGTGAACAGAAGGTTTTCCCCCCATCCTCCCCTTCCCTGCTGACCCTGCTCTGAGCAGCTGGGACAAAGTCTCCCCTATTCACAGGCAGGCAGCAGCTCTTCAGAACACAAAAAAGGAGGAGCTTTGTAAAGACAACTGCGTATAGACCCTGGAAATAACTCCTGATGGCCAACATTGCCCCCATTGTCACTGCCTTCTGCATTGTGTCGCACCATATGCTTTTTCAAAGCTCAAATTGCAATCCATGAGATGCTGCCCGTGGCCCCAGGCTGGTCTCTGGCTGTCTGTGCCGGGGCCTGAAGGCACAGACAGAGCAGCCCCAGGAGCTCCTTCCCAGGGCTGGGGTTGTCCCTGAGCCTGCCATCCATTGCAGGTCAGGGCATTCTGGGCTTTTCCATGCCCTGGTGAAGATCTGTATTTTTCTTCAATTTCATTATTTCCTGGAGAGAATTTTTTTTTTCATAAGTTGAAATCTCGTTTAGCCCAAAGAGGAAGAGAAACTACTCTAGCAGAGAGCTACTACATTGCACAATGAAAAATACAAATCAGCTCATTTACATACCACCTGATACTAAATTATACTGGTTTGTGTAGTAAATTACATGTCATGTCACTGCAAGAGAAAGATAACATGATTTTATTTCTTACAATTTGGTATTGCTGCAGAAACAAACTACATAATTTTGGGACCTGCATTGCAGGTACTGTCACTCTGAACTGCTGAGCACAAACTTGTTAGCCTGCAATCTCATCCTTCTCAGAAATGCAACTGAACTATGAAAAAACAGCTTTCCAAAAACCATGAGGACAGATCTGTCAGTATTCAAAACTGAAACTGAAAGCTAAAGTTGGTGAGAGAAGTTTATTAACACAGGCACAAAAAAAGCCCTCAGCTTCAGTGTTGGCTGAAGTGTTTATATGCTCCCAACAAAGCTGCAAACACTTAAAAGCTGGAGAGAGATGCAGTCAGGAGGAGCACAAGTCACAGCAAACAGAATGGACAGGTGGTTCAGACTAAATTATCAGTATAAATTCCTGTAGGACCCACCCCACTCACCTGGGAAGGGAAAGAACTGGGTCCATCTCAGCAGGTCCTGCAGGACTGAGCCACTCATCCCCAGTGCCCCTAAATCAGAGCAGAGGGAAGCACAGGCCACCCACCCAACCTTTCTGCTTCCTACAGCTAAGCAAACAAAAAGAAGATTAAAGCCAACTAGAGAAGTGCATTTGCTAAGGTTATCCAGCACCCCATGCAAAACAGCCCCGGGAAATTTCAAAGGGAGTCAGCTGGTGACAACGGAAGGAAAAGCAGTAAAGCTTACACAAGCAACACACAAATGCAGTTTTCTAGAAGAGCATATCCAACAAGTTCTTGGACAGAAGTAAAGTCTTTGAAGTGGACAAGGTAACAGCAACACAAAGAGTTTACTTTTAGACCACTGTAACACTTTAAGAGAGCAATATATTCACTATATCCTGTTTTACTGTACTAATGCAGAGATCACAGAGAGGGAAGTACACCTTGACAAATGCTGCAATACCAGGAAATTTTAACCCATCCTTAGATTTGTCTCCTTTTATCTAGTTAAAACAAAGAGCAAAGCAGCAGGTCCCTTCAAGGCTGAGGGTGCCCCACCAACCCACCCAGCCCAGCTGCAGGTGCTCCAGAGCTGGCTCTCCTCACTCCCCTGTTCTGTCCTACACAGACACCATTGTACCCAGCCCTGCACATCCATCCCAGTCACACCACAGCATCTGCCTCAGCACTTCAGGCCTCTTTCAGTGTGTCCTTCAGCTGAAAGCAGTTTCTCTATACGTCAATGGCGAGTGTTTTCATACTTCATATTGTCTGCTGGGGTTAAACACTATTCATGTGCTGCTGCCACAGCAGCTTCTCTGTCTGTGTCTAACTACTACACACCTCCCAAAGCCAGAAATACAGCAGAATGAGACCCCATCACACCCACTGCTACCCCACATGGCAGCCTGATGGAGCAGAGACAAAGAGAAGTATCAATATTTCGGCATCAATGATTACAAGTTCAGTTGGCTCAGCTTCTACCCGGTGTTACCCTACTTTCCACTTAGAAAGGATGAAGACATTGGTTTGTTTTGGTTTTGCGTTTTTTTTTTTTTTTTTTTTTGTCTTGTTTTTGTTTTTTTTTGGTTAGTTGGTTTTTTTTTTTTGTTTTGTTTTTTTTTTAAAGTTGCTCCACTGAAATGCAGACAATGCTGTTACACACCTTGTACCACCCCTAAATACAATGTCCATTCCCCCAGCCACCAAGGAGCTGCTGAGCTGTTCATTACTTTGTTCAATAGACTGAATTTATTTCTTAAGCTCCTACCGACTTGTGAGCAAGTAAACACTGGAATTTCTGGAAGTTACACCTACAAACGTTATTTTCCTTTAAAATCATTCATTTGTTACTTTACCAGGAACATGCAACCCATTTTACCATATTCTTTGGGTCAGAGGCTTATCAATGCATTGCATTCTTTCCACCCTTGGTAGAGACAAAAGAACAAACAGCATCTCAAGTCTCAGTAAGGAGAGCTGTTTTTTTTCCTCCTCCAAATTCATGACAGCTGTTAAGGGGACTAAAATCTGACATTTTCAGTAGTCTCTTTCCCTTTTCCAAGCAGAGCTTGCATTTGCATTCACTTCACGATTAATTTTCTCAATATTTTCTTTGAAATTCAAGCCACAGAGTTTTCCTTTTACATCAAATAAAGTCACAGCAAACCAAACAGCCCCATATACAAGAAGGTAAACAGAGGGCAATCAGGAGTGGCAAAACTGCCCAATATAATCCCAGGACAGCAGTGACATCTAGGGGCTACTGCAGTGCGAGAGACAGACAGACTGCTCCCAGCAGGTCTGCAGTGCAAAGCAAGCCCTTGTCTTTGAGTGCCGAGGGAAGGCACATCACCAGGGAGTGTGTGAAGCCACATTTAACTCATACTCTTATTATATTTGCATTTGAAAAAAATTACCAAAAGCAGAAATAACTGTGAAGCATTAGCTGGTGATTTATGGCAGCAGCAGCACTTCAGTCCTCCCAAGGTCACACATCAATTGTCAGAACCTGCATGCAGATGTCAGCATGACCCCTCTGGAGCTGCAGACACCCTGTACCCGTGGATGACACTCAGACTGGCAGTTCTGGGAAGTGCCTCATCAGCACATCTCTGCTCTGCGTGTTCAGCCGAGCAAGGAAACAAGGGGCTGTTAGGACAAAAGGGTTTTCAGAAGTACCCCCAAATTTAGGGTCAATTCAGAAGACTTCAAAGGGACTTGGATGATGTGGTGAACAATCACACTTCCAAATGCGTGTCTTGGCAACTGAGTGCACAACACTACAACTCTGCCCTTGGTGTGATGGCAATTCACCTGTGAGCTCAACTGTTTTGTGGTACCAAAACACCTTGATTTTGCAGTTTACAGAAATATCTGGGTCCCTCATGTCCAAACTAGGGTTTGTACTACCTTGTTTTGTTTATAAACTTCCACAAACCTCTTAAAATGCAGCCAAAGAAACAAAGAGCAAAGGAGAGTCTTATCATCTGAATACCTTCTAACCTGGAGGGGCATCCAACCCACAGAGCTGCAGCACTGCTCAAAGTGAGAAAACAGGAATCTTCCCAGCTCCCATCAGAGAGTAAAACATGAACAGGGGAGCATAGCAGCTTGAAACCTTTCAGCAATCTTCCAAAGACAACAATCCACACCTCGACAGAAGGCTAATAATCACTCACAAAGCAAATTCAAGGGGCACCACTGGAATTCTCTGTCTCCAAGGTACTCATGTAAAAGCAAAGGGCGGCAGCTTTAAACAACACAAAAAGGACATGTCTTCTGGCAGTTTTGAACAAATTTGCATATGCTGTCAGAACAACCAGTCAATATAAGGACTCAATCTTCCATTTGACCACTAAACTTACAGGTCAGGCAAGTTGGCAGCAATTTCCCTTCAGGACAGTCAGCACAGCTGACACCACAACTTGCAAATTCTCAGTTTGAAATACCACTTCACTTACTACCAGTAAAATAAAAATATATTTTTACTTCTTACATGGAGTAGAAGCCTCAAGGAACAAAAAGGCAACTAAAAATATATCTGTTTTATTTACCAGTTTTCTAAAAAGCAAAGTCATAAAAATTAGTCACAAGTGGCAAAACCAAAATATATTGCACAGTGTACAGAAAACATTGTTGACATGTTGACAAAGTGTCATCACAAATAAATCATCTTACAACAGTTTGGAAAAATTACAGCTTCAGAATCTTATCTATAAATGGAGGCATGTAGATTTAAAGTTACAGGAAAATATTTTAATACCACCCTGTAAATGCAAACACTTTAAGGATGCAAGATTAAGTCCATAATTAAGCACATCCACAAAATGCTCTAAATATACTTTTCTCTTCCTTTCACTAAGTTATGGTTACAAGATGGTCATTGAAAAAATAATAAAAGAAACGAGAACAAATAAAAAAAGACATGGAAAAAGAAAAGCATGCTAAAGCAAAGAAGTTCAAAGTGGTTTAGAAGTCTTCAAACATCATTTGTATAATTATGATGCACTCCTTTTATATAAAGCTCTTATTTTTCCCAAACTCTGGTCCAATTAAATCTGTTCATGTTTTCATGTAAAAATGAAATATATTTAATATGTTGGTATAGCTGCACTGTTCCATTTATGATTAAAACATTTAATACATCGGACGTGAACACCAACACTTGAACATCTCCCAGTCGGTTTATATTTACACATATTTACGTCTGGCCTTGCTAAACTGTTAGAGACAGGAATCAGATCTTGCTGGGTAGTGCTTCACGCTACACTTAAGATACTTACTGTTTTAAAATTGTGATTCTACTTGTTTCACCAGTTCACACATTTCACCGTCTGCAGAACCTGTCTCTCCAGTGCAAGTTTCTTCATGATACTGTCCAATTAAAAACTAATTACTTGACATAAATTATTTCATCCACTAAGCAAATACCAGTCATTTCTGTATGTTTTTGGTGGTGTCAGATGTAACTTCACATCCTCTTTGTATGCAAAGAGAAACCTTTTTATAGAATGAAAATAACCTTAAATTTCAGTGAATAGAAATGGTATCCTAATAGAAAAGGAAATGCTTCCCATGAAGAATATTTTAAGACAAACATGTCCAAGTCAATTGAATTTCTCCTTTTTTCACCCCAAGACTTAGAGGTGACATCCAGCAATACTGCAACTAAATGTCCTTTAACTAACCAACATATTAAAGTTCTTCTTTCATGTTCTCTTCCCACATCCAACACATATAAACAGCACAAGAACATAAAGTACAAATATTCAAGTCAATACAATCTCAGAGGCATTAAAATGAAATCTTCGACAGCAAAGGATCCCAGCCACGCCAAGTTTTAGATTATGCAATTCAAATAGAGTGAGTCAGCACTATTCTCAAAAGCACTTTTTTTTTTTTTTTTTAAGAACTGTCTCCAAACGACAGGACATGACAAATCCTCCCTTGCCATGTACAAATTGGATGTTTGTTTTGCCACACTGGAAAAACTGATGGCCAAGCTCCTGACAGAACAAGTCAAAATAAAGGTTCAGGTTATCCCAAGCTCTAACAGCCACTGGAGCATACACAGCCATCCTCTGTGGTCTTAGTTTTTAAAATCTTTAGGCATAAAGATTCCTTGAGTATAAATTCTCAGAAGTTATGCTTCAAGGTAATAAACAGTTCATCCTATTGCAGTGTCCATTTAAATAAAAAGGCTGCAAAGTTGTCAGCACTCCTCTATACTTACACATCAACATGTATTTTAACCCAAGACCATCTTACAAAATTAGTTCAACATTTCTCTTAGACAAAAAAAGTTTCTACATTCAAAACTATAGAAGACAAACAGAGAGAATGGGATCAGCTGGTATGAGAAGGGCAAGTGTGAATTGATTTCCTTGAAGGTTATTTCTTCTATGATGCTGGACCACTTCAAATATTAAGAACAATGCTAAAGAGCCACTAAGCAGAATTGCTTCAACAATTTCTAATGCTGAATCATTACCAAAAGGGATGTGAAGAACCATGTGTACGTCAGGAGATTTTCAGCACTTATTAACCCATGCTACAAAAAACAGTAGGCATCAATGAAAGGTTCTACAGTTTATAAAGAAATACTTGAGGCAAATAAGTGCAAATTATGAGTCTTTTAAAGAAAAGCTATACCATCTTCAACAATGTCCTTACTGGGAAGAGATTGCCACCATTTAAAAAGAGATTCATTCACAAATCACTCTTCTAGAGCAAGAAAAACACATTTGCTTTTATGAACTGGATTCATCTTGCTGGATACAAGATTAAAACATTTTTAGATCCTTCACTGTCGTTTTGAAGCAGTTTTCAAAACAACAGGCTCAAAGGCTATGTTTGTTCTTCACTGACTCGACTCAGGGAAACCAAGTTGTTTTCTCCACTATCTTCAATCATTTCATTAAGGTCCATTTCATGGATTTCTTCATCATATGAAGTATAAAAATTGCTCTGTATATTGTCCTCACAAAAAATACATTCCTAAAAGGAAAAAATAAATATAGAAACACTCATAAGTCAAAGGAAAAAAAAATCAGCTTTTCCAAATGACAGTGCCCTTGCATGGAGTCCTTGATTCTAAGGGAACCTTTAACATCTGGGCTGCAACTACCAGAGATTCCACTCCACGACTTTTCCACACACTGGGATTTTATAATGTGCAGTACATCAGTGAAAGCACCTGAGAACTCTAGTGGAAGCAGTTATGTCTTGGATCATTTACAATGCTAACCCTTCCCAAGCACCTTTTCCTCCCCTGGACTGCTAAGGCTGCACTAACACACTCATGTTTCATTGCAGGGCTTAAAGAGACTGAAGCAAGTGCAGAGTTACGACAAATAAACCTGACAGGACGCTTGCTTTGTTTGTTTGGTTTTTTGTTTGTTTGTTGTTTTGTTTTTTTTTTTTTGTTTTTTTTTTGCCTTTCAAGCCATTAATCTACTTAGAGGAATCAAGGCAAGAGATGATCCTGAGTGAGAAGTCTGATAGAGAAAAGGAACAGTATATTGTCATTCATTTTGTACTTTGTAGAAGAGAATGGGCACAAATTTCTGCACACAAAATAGAAATTTTTATGTAGTGAAGTTTCTGGCTGTGTTGCTAAAGGATTTTGAACAGATACACAGAAATTCAGAAAGAGGAAGGAAATTTCTTATACTGTGTTCACACTACCTTAATTTCCCTTATTGGAAAATTATCCTTATTGGTAAATTAAATCAAGCTAAAAACCACAGCATGGAAGTTTGAATTCTTTTTCTCTCTGCGTAGTTGACCAAGCTTTCCTAGCAACAGGAAAGGAAGAGTCTAACATAGGCAGCTAATAGTTTAAGCACAATGATACATGCAAAAGTAACTAACTCATTAAACTTACAGAATTAGCAACAGTTTTTGGCAGTCCACCCTGCTGGATCCATGGATGAACTTCAATAAGCTCTCTTTTTTGTTCTTCTGTAAATTTTGGCTGTAGCTTCTGCATTTGTTTTAATTTCTGCTTATCTTCTTTTAAAACCGTTTCCAAATCTCTAAAATAAAATGTATTCAGAAATTGAGCTTCAGCAGCTTCTGGGCTTTGTGCCTGTATAAGTTTACAGTCAAATACTAACATTTTTAAAGACTATTTTTGTGCTAAAACATCATGCTTACAAATCCTATATTGCAAGAAAATTAAGTGTGGTTATTTCAGCAGCTCTCTGCATTTGCAGATAACTTTAACACATCTCTGCTGGCTTGCTGTCTTTTCAAATCCCATCAGGGAGAAGAATTTTCTCAGAGCTCCCCAGGCAGCATCCCCAGTGAAAGCACCAAGAACTCCAGCTTCCCTCTGCTGCTCCTGCAGGAAGTTCCAAGTTCCCTTTCACTGGGAGGACAACCCACAACAGATACTGGATGCACATGAAATACTAAAGCAGATGTAGTAAGATATGTTTAAAAAAAGTCATCAAGAATGAACTAAACTTTAGAAAACGTTGGTTCAGCAGACAAAGTTCTCTCTCCCTCCAGATGCGCCACCTTGATTTAGAAACCCAAAGCCCACAACCACACCAGCATTTACAAGCTGTAATCCTATATAAAAGATGATAATAGAAAGCAAGTTCCAAGATCCAGTTCATTTCTGTTCCTTACAGGACAGTTAAGACCAGGTTGGATTTATACTTCACTTCTAGGGCAATCAGGCTCTGACAATGAGCTTAACTCTTGTTATCACAATATCCTGTTTTATACTATCATACTTTGGCTGGCTTTGCAAATTCTTACAGTCTACTGGAATCCCCACCTAGAGTTGTCAACACTTCAGGCTATAAAACCTGAGAAATGTCAAAGTATTTTTAAATCTGGGAAAAATGGGAGAGTTCTTGCAATGTACTCTCTACTTCTTTCCCCATCATGCCTGTCCTTCTGTATTTTGAAAGCTTGTTTTCATTCCTTTTTAAAGGTTTGTCTTTACTGAAACTTCCTATTCCTTTCAAAATACCATTCACTGCTCCCACAAAATACAAACTAGTAGATTAAAAACCATAAATCTGCAGACTTGTCACCCCTTCTCATCATATACCTGCTCTTTGCTATTGAAGCAGGGAATCTTTTATTTTTTAATAAACCTTTTTCTATTAGAACTCTCACGGTTTTTACTTTCTACTTCCTTGTCCTATTTGAATAGGAATTTATGAAGAAGAATGAACATATGGAAGTTAACCCAGAAAAAAATCCCCAAGCCCAAGAGCAGCATGCCACTGAATGTGACATGTCAGGGATAACAGCCAGGGAATGCAGATCTTCCATGCCAGACCTTCCCTAGATCTCAGAATATTTGCCAGGGTCTATTAATCAGACTTCAGGGGTTTCTAGGCAAATAGCTACACTAACTATAAAACTCCTTCAAAAACATATACAGTTAATCTGAATTCAGGAAACTGATCTGAAAATAGAGGTAAGCCTAATCAAACAATTTTTAATTTTTGAGAACTTCTTGTGTAATACAGAAAAGATATAAAGGAAGAATTTGTCTTGACATTGAGCTAAACATTCAAGCCAATTTACTTCTGTTGAGACAGAGATTTATACACATCTTCCCTCCTGCACACCCTGCTCCCCCCAACACATCCAGAATTTATGAAGGACTATGAATTACCGTGAAGGTATCTGGTAAGTCATCATAACTGTGTCATCTGTGTTTGCCATCAAAAGCCATATAGGATCCTGAAGGACGTATTTAATGAAGTGCTCACTTTCTTCCATTTCTGTCTTCATTTTGGTTTTATGATGGTTTTCTGAGGAATCAATGCTCCCAAAGTATTTGCTGGTATGACTAGTTTCACTACTACCTGTAAACAGAGATTTGAAATTTCATTATAAATTGTCAAACACATAGATTACCTGAATGCTTTGGAAAATAGGGAAGATTAAAGGAAACTGAAAGTATAAATACAATCACTATTCTATTTCCTCTTTTAAGCAGAGAGAACTTCCACCACTGAGGTAACTGCACTCATATTTTTAAAACGCAAATTCTCAAGTTAAGTCTCTGTTAGATTTCAACCTAATGATTAGCTTACTTGCAATTAAAACTCTGAAATGAAACATGAAGGAGTACAGTCTTTTCAATGTTTATTCATGCCTGCATAATCTTAATGGCTATTTTACACATGCTTTAAAAAGGGTCTACCCTATAAATAAATAGAAAAACACTTGTGCGATGTAATAAGAAAGAAATCAAGAATAAACTATTCAATGAGGAGCAAGAACAAAGACTTTCACTTGACATTCCTGGTGTCTGCAATTCCTCACACTCGACTCTGCTGGAATGCCAAGAGTTCTGGCTGCCAGTATTACCTGTTCTGCTCCCTGACATGCCACAGCCATTGGATCCAGAGCCCAGAGACTCAGCAGCTGCAGAGACACCACTCCCTGAAGAGGCTGAACCAGTGCCGGAACATGCATCTTCCTGAAGTAAAATGTCGAGCAGGACACTGGACATGGAGAGTTCATCACTGTTTTGAGCATCCATTGGAGATTCAGCCTAGTGATAAGAAGGAGAAAGAATAAAACTGAAAATAACCCCCACCCAAAGTAAAAAATGAAGGCTATTTATTACTAAATGTAAATGATTGGCAATAAATCACTTTATAATCTGTTTACATAATTATTCAAAGACAGATAATCACCACTAACGTGTGCCAAGACCAACTGAGGAAGCCACCCAGGACACACACTAGCAGCTGCTCCTTCTATGATCTACCTTGAAGAGATTTGCATCAAGAGTCCATCACTGGTCCATCTCACCATGCTTGGAGAGTAGTAAGAAAACATTCCCAGATGGAAGCTTCCTAGGCCAGATAACCTACTGATATATTTTTAAGGGAAAGAGCTTTAACTACACTGATTTTTAATATAAGCAAAACTGCCCTGCAAGTCAGTTTGAAGATTAAATATTAGAAATTGAGGCTGACAGAACTTAGTAAAACATGTGATAAAGGATAAAGAACCAGCTTTATCCTTAGCACATTCCTGGAAAAAAGGAAGGAGGCAGTGGAAAAGGTGCAGAGGTTGCAGCTCCATCCCATCGGTGACTCAGCATTCACACAGATACTCTATGATGCCTTTAGAAAGCACAAGTGTTACTCTGCATGTTTCTGCCTCAGAAACCTTTACAGACCTATTTACTCCATCTGAAGTTATTTGTTAAACTGATTCATCAGATTTGAATGAGTCAGGAAAATAAAAAAACCCTGAAGTTACCAAATAATTCAGCACAGTTTTCGTGCACCCAATAAAGCAAAAATAGTCATGATTTGCAAGTAATAATCCATTCATTACTTTGGTTGCTTGTTTGTAAACAAAGATGCAATTTCATTTTAAATCAGTTTCTTTCAGACCATTTGTAGATTGCTTTCTCCCCTCTACACAAATTGACTAGCCCAAAACTTTTTGCTAAAAATAAAATGCCCATATTATTTCAAAATCTATTTCAGTGGTTTTCAATGGGCTTATCCATATTCTGCTTTTCAAAGAACTGGAACCAAAACTGTTTGAGAATGTATTGCCAAGCTTCCTAGTGTAACATTAGAAAACAAGGCAGATTTAATTTTTAAAGGTTAAGACTATTCTAATGATTGGATTTCATGTTTTAGTCTGCTGAAGTTTGAACTTACTAACTACAGTTTTGAGTCCAGCTCCTGGCATTGCATGAACTGACTGCTGCCTACCATTAAAAACAAGGATTGCAAATGATGCAGCAGAGAGAGGCAAAGGGGGGGTGTGATCCCTTAGCACACTTACTGGTAAGGATTCCTTTCCACTGCAGTTATCAGTTGTCATGATTTTGGCTATGGCTCCTTCCTCACTTAAAGCTCCATGTAAACCCGCAGGAGCTCCACTTTCAGCAGTTTTTGTGGTTTCTTCCAGCTGCAGAAGGTTCAGAGGAGAACTGCACCTTGACTGAAAGAGAGGAGGGGATGCCTGGTCGTGAGGACCCACTGACTGTGGAGTGCAGGAACGGGACGGCTCATTTCGTGGCTCTGCCACAGGAGCCTTCTCAGGCTCTGCTGGTGCATTGTAATGGAATGGCTGTGTTGGAAAAAACGCCTGTTGGGGGAAAGGGGTGGGTGTAGCAAAGGGTGGCTGTGTTGGAAATACTGTCTGTGAGGAGAAGGCGGAATGGGCAGGGAAGTTGGGCTGACTGTGGTAAAGCGTTTGAGGTAAGTTATTGTTCATCTCTGGGTAGACGTAGTTGGGGAGCACAAGAGCCACGAGAGGGGTCATGAAGGGTGCAGAGAACTGCGAGGGTTGCATAGGGCAAGGATTTCCAGAGTCTGGCAACTGATTGAAACCAGACAGCGACGTTTCAGGAGGAGGTGGCACAGTCCCTGCTGCTGGAAAAACGGGAAGGGAATATGCAGGCATAACAGTGGGAAAAGACATTGCTGAGTAGCTCGCTTGGGAAGTCTCTGAGGGTGACCAAGCAGTGGTGTTTAGGCCCTGCAGAGGGAACCGATGGGGGAATTTGGCTCCAGAAGTTGTACTGTCTGAAGACTCCTGGGGCTTAATGCGCTTTGACTTCCTGTTCTTGCCACTTTTCTTCCAAGGCTGATCCGTTCCAGAAGTGGCATTTCTTTGTCCACGGCCACCTGCAAAAAAAATAATAGT
The DNA here is from genome assembly GCA_035221455.1 of Xenops minutus. Classification (NCBI taxonomy): domain Eukaryota; kingdom Metazoa; phylum Chordata; class Aves; order Passeriformes; family Furnariidae; genus Xenops; species Xenops minutus. The sequence goes on from JAWWEE010000010.1 coordinate 24,437,364, forward strand.
TATAATGAAGGTTTAAAAAAATAGTTACACAGGAGCTGTATAACTACCTAAATAAAAAATTAAAGATAAAATCTGGGAAAATTGCTTAGCGATGTCTGATTTCTATTCCAAGACAAGTCAAGACTGAAATGGGAACAAAATTCAGATCAGTATCAAGCATTTTTGAAAATGCCATCCAGAGTTCCTAGGCCTAATAAACAAAACAATCTCACTACTAGGGCTAGTCTCTGCCATTTCCATCCCACAGATCACATTAATAACTTGAAGGCGACCAAACAATTACCAGATTGTTTCACCATAGTGGAATGGGGAAAAAACTGGAAAACAAAGGAGCTAAAAACAAAACCACAAACCTGAAAAAAGACAGATGGAAAGACAGAAGGAAAAGAGAAGCAAGGGAATACAAGTATAGATACAGTAAAACAAACATGCTAAAGCATGTTTTTTGTCCCTTGAAAGTAGATGCATGGCAGTAATAGTTCAGAGAAGAGATAAAAATCAAAGCATTAGTTACTAAACCATCCCTAATTACACTAGAAGTTATATCCCACTCTCAATCTTCTAGCAAGAATTTTTCTGTGGACTTTGAAAATATCATGCAGCTGTCATTGTTCACAGTGGCCCCACAACACAACTGAAAATGGAAATGCCCTCCCAACAGGATTCACTTCCTACATAAATACAAGTCTTAGAGTGAAAACTCTTGCCATACCACGTTCACCAGGACGTCCTTTTGGTTTATCTTGTAAGTAGTAATTGCAGTGTGACTGAAAAATATTAAATCTCTTGATTTCCTTAAACTTATTCAAGAAGCTCTGCTCCTCTTTTTGTGTATGCACTGCAAGGACTTCCTTTGTAAGCCCCAGTTTTTTAAAAGGCTCCTTTTCTTGGTTTATATGTGCAGAGCTGGATGGAGGGGCAAGAGGTTGGCCATCTAAGACTTCTGCTCCACTTGGACCATCTTCTATCATTTCTACAGAAACAGAAGGAAAAAATGCATCAAGATGAAGTAATCAAAAGCTCTGGATATGCATTTTTAAGCTACAATTGTGTAATAATTTTGCTGCAAGTTTAAGATACAAATTCCATCCCTACTTATCCCATTTCCCTAGGAACATTTTAGCTGTAATAAGATGTAAGTCACAAGCACCTTTCTAGCAATTGTCATTTGGAAGAAAAATTATTAGCAAAAAATCATACCTAGTTCAGGTTGTGTTTTTTTGTCTCCAACATGAACAATGGTACTACTGTAGCTGCACTGACTTGTGAGAGACACAACACTTTCAGGCTTGCCAGGTAAAGCCAAAGATGTTAAATGAGCACCAACCACTGGGGGTCCACTTGATTTACCAGATGCCTTCAACACAGCAGGATCTATTAAAGAAATAAAGGTGAAGTTTGCTGAACATAAACAAGAGAAAATTAACGTTACATGCTGCTAGGGCTGCAAAACAGTAAAGGCCAAACTGCTTGACAAGACAGAAAATGTGCATTTTACTTTCTACATTCCACCAAGAACATTTAAGAACAGAACAACTACTCAGCAACAAATCCAATTCTCCACCCTCACATACAGCCAAACCAGACCTTTTCAATGAAGGACATTTTGCTCTTTCTTGGTCCTAATTGTTCTTTCATGGTACAATTTTGGAAGAAATTTTCTAGCCTCTTGCAGTCTAAGAGTTAGTTCCACCCAGCTCCCACAGTGTTGTACACTGATCTCTGTCCTTAGCTGGTTACCCTGACAGTTTTGCTCTGAGCACCCACCTGTTTAGAATCGTCTCCCCTGAAAGCTACACACAATAATCCAGCAGAGGTCATACCAGTGCCTCATAATACAGTATTAAACGTTCCTCCTCTCACAGGAATACTTCACTGACACATTTATGAACTAAAGTTTGCCTTTTTCCTGACTAGATTATGCTGGTGACTTCATCATTGCAGACATCAGTGCAACAAAGAACTAGTGACCCACATCATCTCTTGCCAGCTAGAACTGCAGAGACTCCAAATTATAGCATTTCAACTCCTGCAGGACACTTTGTTCCTATGTATGCTGAGAGCTTCTAATTTCATTCTGAAAGCTGCATTAGAGCTTTTTTTTGAAGCTGATCAAAAGGAAATACAGCCAAGATCATTCCCAAGACCAATTTTTGAGACACACCATAGATACTTTTCCTTTGGCCTAATATAATGACAAGGCTGAATAAGAAAATCTCTCATTTGCATTTAGTTCTTTATTAATCTCACAATTCTTGTACTAACCAGTTACATTCGTTATTTTAGCTCCCCATTCAGACAAAGGGCTCTGTCAAATCCTAAAACTCAAAATCCTGCCGTATTTTGTACAGTGCAAGTAAGTTCATTGCATCTACAATCCAGATACTCAATCAATTACTTGGTATTCTGACTGGAGGGAAGATTTTAATGAGAAAAGATCACCAGTACTGAACACTGAGAAAACAGCTATGAAGTCATGCCTAAGCTACACTTGGCATTATTCTGCCAAGAGTAACACCCAACTGACTGCCAGCAAAAATCAATCCAGAAAAAGCTGTGATGTAGAGATACCTCCCAAGGGCTGTATAGCATTGTCAGCTGCTTTTTGTTCATGAACTCCAGAACTCAGTGATGCAACACTTGTTGAAGGTTCACATTTTCTTTTTGCTGTACCGGGCACATTACAACTTTCCAAGTACCTAAAATACAACGATTTAACAATATTAGATCTAGAAATCTGAAGTTCAGAGGTCAAGAGGAATTTCCACACTGGTCACTTACCTGATGACACTGTCCAAACAGCTGATCTGTTGATATGAATACACAGGTTGTTCTTTCCAAGCCAACTCTTCAGTAGTCACGTTCTTAGGAGTAGCTGTTACTGCAGTATCCTTTGCCCCTACATCTTTCACCTGAACCCCAGGAGTATTTTGTTTTTCTGTGAAAAGATATACTGCTATTATGCAATTAAATCCTTGCAAATTCCCCTAAAAGCAACAGTAAAAATGTTCAGTTCTGCATATTTCTTAACAGGTCACAAATTAGCCACTGTAAAGCAATATGTTTGCACACTAACAGATGAACCTTGTGTAAAATATTTTCCTGTCCTTATGGATTCTTGGAAGTGTAAAGTTTAGTTAGATTAAACTAATGGATCCAAAGGGAATAGACACTATGGCTATAAGAGAATAAATAACATTAAAGTTGAAACACACTCATGAGAACAACTGTAGTGCCCAATTAAGGTATTCAAAACTACAGCTTTAAGACATGCCTTCAGTGTGCTATACCACTATCAGTTCACATATAGCCAAACACTGTATTTTCCTGAACACAGTGGAGACACAGGACAATATCATTTTAATTGAGGAAAATGCTGTCTTTTGATTAGAACTGAACTAAAAAAAGATCCTACTGTCATATTATACAAGGCACCAGCACAAGAGACTGTAATTAACTTACTAATGCCTTACCTGCAAAAGACTCTTTCTTATAGTCCGGTTTTGCCTTATTGTCAGTGAAAATCTGCTGTCCTTTATTTTTGACCTTACGGGCATATTGACAAACCTCCTGAAAGCAGTTTGTTAGAAACAGTTATTACAGAATTTTGACATAAAATAGCCATTTCAAAATTTTGACATAAAACAGCCATTACAAAATTTTTACATAAACAGACCAAATCTAACCTCAGTTAATCTCTGTCTTGCAATTAGTTTGACATCAGAAAAAACTATCACTTGGTAAAAAAGGATTGTTGTTAAGAATGAGAAGTTTTTGTGCTAGAAGTCTGACCAAGTACTGACAGGATATTAGAGAACTGTACTGTAATAGCCTTCACTATCAGTGGAAATAGGCAGGTATGTATTTCCCTCAAAACCAAGATCTCCTGGAACGTTACTCTTCTGAATAGCTCCAAAATGTAATAATTTATCTGTTAAACAGAAAATCCAGAGACTTCATCTGCTTATGCCACCAGTGTTTAAGAACGGAAAGCCAAGAAAGTGATCACTTTGGCAAGAGCAGGAATCTGCAAAGTCTGATCACAGAAGCACAAATCAGATTTGGGAGAATTAGCCTATAAGAAGTATAGCTTAGTAAATAAAAATTTTTGCTTTCAGAATTGAAAGCAAAGTACAGGAAAGTTTTAAGCACAAACTAAAAAATTATTCCATTCCATTTAATTTCATCTCTTTCCTTCTATATTATATGGTGCATTTTGCAACATTAAAAGCAATCAGGGTCAAGCTATCACTTGATTATGCAGGTATTACTGCATTTAATCTTCTTAGTTTCATTTGGGAAAACAGTAATTACAGATTTTCCCGTCCCAAAAGAAACTGCTTTCAAATATCCAGCTTCTTTTCCTGGAAACACAGTATATAACATATAACAGGCATTAGATTAAGTAAACACAGTGTACAGGTTTAAATTCTTTATAAACCCTGACTTTCATGCCTAAAGCTGTGCTTCAGTACCCTGAGACTTCATCTGCATCAGGAACATTGATTCCCTCAGACGGAAAGGTTTTTCCCATGTTAAGATGGCACTTTCTTTATGTTTTCTTCCATCCTTAATTTGAATGTGTTAATCTAAAAGTTAAAAATCCCCACTTTGACTAATCTGTTTTCTGCCACATACTTGAATGAGAAAAACTCAAACCTACTGGTTTATCCTTATGAGTGTCTTCATTATTGTTTCCCGTGCTGTCACTGGAGGATGCCACACTCATTAAGTGCTCATGTGAACCATTGCTACCCAGACTTCCATAGCCACTGGATCCACTGTTGTGTACAGGCTGGTAACAACAACAAAATAAATATATAAATACACACACATGTATCTCAGCACACCAGTAAATTCCATGTGAGAAAAAAAGGTTTTGTTTTACGTTGGGTTTTTTATTGTTTGTTTTTTTTAGAGTTGGATTTGTTTGGTTGGTTTGTTTGTCTTTTGTGAGGACTCCATAGCTGCACGAAATCCTTAAGATACCAACTGGAGCTTTAACATACTTCAGTAAGTCTTGTCTGGTAATCATGAGTGCAAGTAATTTCCAGGATTGTAGCCAGAAATTCCAGAACAGTAGTAGACAGCTAAACAAACCGTCACAGAGAGATAAATACCCTTCCTTCAGTGGGAACGAAAAGGGTAACATTACCTGCAGTAAGAGTCGATATATTTGCTCCGTGATTTCCTGAACACTGGGATGGAGGATTCTGTCCTCTGTGTAGTTGGGAGCAGCAAAGACATCTTCGTTTAAGGGACCCCTGCATAAACCAAACATATACCAGCTCATTGCAAATGCAAGGGCTTCAACCACAGGGAGGCCACAACTTCAATTTACCATCTGTATACACTAAACACAATCCAACACTGATTCTGTTCCCTTGTATCTTTAAGGATCTCTAGATAAATCTGAGGGAAGGGAAAATACAAGAAAAAACCCCATCTACAAGTCCCAACAGTTTATTGACTTACGTCCTAACTTTGTGTCTTCCAATAATAAAAGAAACTTTTCGACTCCAGGGGTTGATGAAACTGGACCAGCTGGTGTCCATGGTGATATAATCTCCATTCCTAGTGCAAAACCTGATTGGGGAGTAGTCAAAAGGCTGTCCTCCATACTGAAGAACTGCAAGGAAGGATGCAAAAAGAGATTTCAGATTAGTATTTGCACAATTCTACTACATGACTCAGGATTTTACAATGAGTTGCAAAGGAGAAAGATGCTATTTGAAGTAACCAATACCAGATACATCAATACATTTAGAAATGCTGGGCTACCAGAATAAGGAGACCTTCATAATTTACTGGATTGTGGTCCAGAAAATCACTTTTAGAATATAACAAGGTAAAGGAGGCTGAAGAAACAGCTTTACAGGTTCAAACTGACAAATTAACAGAATGACTCTTAGTTTCTTCTCTATGAAATAAGAAAGACTACCATTTAAGGTATGGCAACTTCTATCACACCATTCTCAAGAAAATTTTCTTTATATATGAAATATTCATGTACAGTCAACTTGTTTGCAGCAGATACATATGCTTCATATAGAATACAAAATTGAGCAATTTCTCGTTTTCATGGATTTGCATTAAGAATCAAGTTGTGCTGTAAAAGATTCAGTATTTACTTGCAGGAAAAAAAAAATCAGACATAATTAATTTCCCCCTCCTCCTTGTTGTCATTCTTATTAACTTTTAGAAAAAAATTATATTTCTGCCACAATAATGGACTACATACTTTTTTTGTGAATTGCTAGCATTAGGGGTCTGTCATTTGGGTGAAGATGCACCAAGACTGGCGTTCCTATTAAGTCCTGAGGTAGGTATCCCAGCAGAGGTACTGCTCTGGGGGAAAGAAAAACAAATTAAAAATAATTAAAATCAAGTGGAATAAAGTTATATTGAATCTTTAAAGCATTTCCATTTCAAGTTTTCTCTGCTGTTTTTCTTACAAAGAGAATAAGTAATTTTAAGCTTAAACATGGTGAAAAAGTAGTGCCAACTTAGTAACAGTAACATATTTTGAACAAGGGGGATTTTGTTTGTTTGTGGGGTGGTGGTCAGACCAAGTCACAGAGTCTGCTACAGCCCTTCTGTCTTTTCTTTGCTGCCTAACTTTAGAGGATAAATACTTACCCTAATTTTAAAAGAGCATTAATAAAGTTTAATCTTGTAAAACTCTCATGAAGGTAAATAGTACCCCAATCCCTCGGCTGTGAGCCAAGGCTAAGGATCACAGGATTACCATGGCTGAACTAGCAACAGGGGAGTTGAGTAGGACTCAAGACAACTTTCTCACAGGCAGGTTAAGAGTTCAGCTCAAAGGACGTGCAAGGAAACAAGCTTATTAACTACAGAATTAAAAGCAATCTTACTCAATTCCTGCACATCATCAACGACTAGTGATGTGAATGACTAATTTATGTGATGAAATAATTTGGATTGATCACTTCAAGCATTCATATTAAGGAGAAAGAGTGAAAGTTCCCAAATGTCACTTTGCACCTTACCCTGAAGGTTAACCACTGAAAATATTCTTGGGGGAAAAAATTAAAACGCACTGAATCAACACTACTCAGCAATGTTCAAGGTGCCAGGTGCCAGGCTGTACCCCAGGGGTAGGAAGATACTTGGGTATGTGAGCAGCTTTAATGAAGAACTCAGCCCCAGTGCACTGCAGACATGGGATCTGTGTCATGCAGGAACTCAAAACCATCATGTAACAAATGCCTTCTACACTGCACTTCCAACACCCCACTGGAATGACACCAGTTCCCCAAAACATCAAACCTACCCTTCTGGCAAAGAGGCTGAGATATTCAGGGGAAAATGAGCATAGCAACTAATGCCTTAGTATTGTAGCAATTAGTTAAATAATGAGTCTTGGAAGCTTGCAGATGAACTGAAGCAATCAAGCTGAAACTGGCATGAAACTCATACCAAATCGTATCACTATGACACATTGACATTTAAAAGTGCTGCCAAGTTCAGAGCACATGAGAAAAGTTGTGTCACTAGAGGACTTTAAAATACCAGTCAACTCCACACGACTTCAGTTAGGACTTCACCAAGTAACACTGCAGGAAGGTTTTGTTTGGATGGTTCCTATTCTTTGCCACCTGCTCAATGAAAGCCTGGCAACCACTACACTTGTTTGTGCTGAGAGAACACCTATCCTACAGGAGATCAAATTTGATCAAACTGTTACTTATTAACCATGTTATAAAGGAAGATGGAAATTCAATCGCTTTTTCGCAAAAAAAAAAAAATCCCCTATGTATCTTTATACAGAAATCAATGAAAAAGTCAGGGATTCAGAATGTGACACAGAGATGGGCTTGCCTGTTCTGATGAAAAATAGACTAAGGGATGATCCCAGAGCTTTCCACAACTGCTGGAAAGAGCAGTTACAAAAATGGAGTTAAGTTTTCTCGGTGGTGCCAGACAATAAAACTGCGGGCAGCGGTCCCAGACTGGAGTCTGGAAAGCTTATGCTGGACGTTAGGAGAAGTTTTTTCACTGAGCAGTGCAAGGCAGGAACAGTTTCCCATAGAGATTGTGTAATCTCTGCCCCTTAAGGTTTTCAGGCATGACTGAGGCAAGGTCACAGCTGTCCTAACCTTCAAGCAAAAGGAATGAAGACCTCCAGCAGTCCCCTCCAACCAGCCTTTCTGTGATGTATAATGCTGCATTCGAGAATGATGCCTCAGTATCATTATGCTTCCTCAGAATGAACAACACATTCAGAGTTGAAGTTCATAAACTCATTTTATGAATGCAAATGCACATGCAGCGTAAGAATGGCTGATGAGGAGAGGCAGCAAGCTTAGTTTGTGTTTTATAGAATGACATTTAAAGTGTAAAAACAACATGAATAAGAAGTCTCTTTATATCGTAAGTTAGATACAAAGCTGCTTTAAATTAATTTATGAAGATCACTCCACTGTGAACTACACAGAACTGCTTACACCCATTATACACATGAAGTATGAAACACATTTCAAAGACAAATATATATATAAGAATGATCCATTTAACTTCAGGAAAATACTTATTTTTACTTAACCTGTTCTGTGCAGAGACCCACTTGCAGAGTTCAGATAAATAAGCATTTTTCCAACCCATGAACACATACTGATTATGGAAATTAACTCTATTTTATGCAAGTCAGACAACAACTTCAGTATTATATTATGAACAATTCTGAGTCAACAGCAGGTGCTCAGTTGCACATTTTTAAATATTATACTCAGCTGTCTCTAAGAATCTGTTGCTTTGTGTTACACCAAACCCTGGAGAGCTTAAGAGTAATAAACTGCATACGCATATTGTGGTAAACATTTATCTGGCAGCCAGTGCTCTTAGGAGCTCAATAATTAAAAGCAAAATGAAACACACAAGTCACAAGAACAAAAATAAATGACACAAAGTCCTACTATCAGACCAAGATGTAATCAACCCCCACTGGAAGTGTTAAAAAACAGTATTTGAGAACAAGTGGTAGCATCAGACTAACTTCCATAGTAGCCAAAAGGAAGGTATTTACTACACTTGCTCCACTCAAGCCCTAGAATAAGGGCCAAGCTCTCCATTCAGCCAACTTGCTCTTTCTCTCAAGTGACTACTGGAAGTCACTGAGCTGGGGGTCCACAGGGAAAGGAAGCTTTACACTGTGCCATCAGCCTACCTGGAAAGATAAACCCAATCTGGATAGTTGCAGTTGGCTTGGAGCTTGTGTGGGAATGAGGGAGGGGAAAAAAATCCACGAAGAAGACAGAAGACAGAACTACAGTGGACTAGGTAGTTCTTTTGTGAACTTAAGCTGTTTCGAGAGACTGTATAAATTGTGCCATGGAAAAAGTTTGTCAGCATTACATTGCTTTCTGTCCTACAGGAACTCTCATACTTGGCCACAATGTCTGCACAAGTTAGCCACAACCAGCTGTAACTAAAAGTCTAAATTTATCTTCACTGATTAGCCGTTATCTTCTTCTACAGTAGTTATCTCCAAGAGCTACCTTTTGCAATTCTTGTTTAATAAATAAAACCTCATGCACTGCACCAACACTGACATGCCTGACCTCTCTACAGATAAACTGTCTCAAAAGTCAAACCGTATTTTTTTATCTTGACTCCAGCTTAGTCAAACACCCCAATAACCTCCTTTCCCTCAATCCTTCTCTCATTTCTGCTGCATGTAAAGGTTTCGCCAAGAATGGCATATGCCTTCAGAAACATTTCTACCCAAAAGATACGACGGAAACTCAACATTGTCCATTCTACTCCTACTCTGCCTCAAGACATCCTCCTCATCCTGATGTACAAAGAAAATTTAAGCATTCTTAGAATGCTTAAAAACAGGAGAAAGGGAGAATTTCAGAAGTCAGATGTTGCTATTGCAGCCAACTTAGTTTTCACTAAAGGGGGGAAAAAGAAAAGCAACATAAGGTCCCACATACAGCACAAAAATCAGAATCCATCATGAATAAAATATCAAGTAAAGTAAGCAAGAAGGAAAAGAAAAGCGTAGCTTGTGTTTTCAACTCAGGAACAAGTGAATTCTCTTGTCAATACAGGTCTTCAAAATATATTCCAAACTTCAACCCTCCCTGTCCTTAAAAACTTGAGATTCCCATCTCCTCCTCAGCCAAGCATACTCCTGACTCTCAAGGAGTATCTTCAGCCAATAGAATTTGAGCAGTTTTGTATTCCTTTTTTTTTAAAAAGATCTTATGTTGCATTTAAAAAACACACCTCTAGTTGCACCTGGGCCAGCAGAAAGTGACAGCAGCATATTATTCAGATCAAACTTTTAAAAAAAATCCCACACTAGAAGTTTTATACAGGTAGTAGTTGTCAGCACAGGAATTTTTCTGACCACTGGTTCGCTCATTAAATTTATGTCCAGATTTGTCCCAGATGGAAGCAAAGTAGAAGAACAAGTTGTCAGTAGGCAAATAATTTTCCACTTAAATACCAGTGATAATGCATTCTCAAGCTTAGGGAAAATAGGAGGATGTACTTTTCTTAGGTTAAACACTCTCCAGTAGCTGCATAAGTTTTTAACCCTACAAAGACACCCTAAATCCTGTAAAGATACTACATAGCTTGGTCATCTGTAAATTGGAAACCATTTTTAGTAAGTTACCTTTCATCTACATCCTGGAACAAACAGGTCGGTGTGTGCGTAGTTGTAAAAATCCTTTTGTCAGGAGGAATTCTGGGTGCTGGGAGAAAAATAAAAGCAGATTAACAAGGGCGGTTCTTGTATATATAATACTTCAAGCTCCAAAGTCCAAAATTCTGCCCAGGAGCATATAGCAAAGCAGCTTCTTAGCTCACAGCCTCTCAGCAAGGCCAAAGAACAAACAATTCCTTTTCATTGCAACAGATCTTGAACAGTTCTTACTTTTAGGAAATCAAACAAGTCATTGTCCATTCAAAAGATTACCTTCATAACCAGAATGTACTTTTTCTGCAAGCAGCACACAGCAAAGCTGGTCTTCTGCTATTTCTGGATCTTGCACTTTGATAAGGTAAGGAGTCATCCGAAACGGGTGGTAGCAAATCTCATTTTCACGCTCCTTTCCTGCACTAATAATTAAACAGAATTAATTATTTCAACAGATTCATCTTATGCTAAAGAAAATTTTAATTTATCCATTGTAATTCCCTCATGTCACAAGAACTGCACATTAGCTCCTAGAATAGCATCCATCTTCACTTTATTTTTTTTTTTTCTGGTAGAAGAGAATCTAATTCCAATGGCATCCTTTGCATACCAACTGCAATAAAGAATACGTTGTTCCCTCTGCTGCCTGAAATAAAAAGATCCACAACGGCAGGGACTGGTCATTTGATAGAAAATGAAAATTCCAACTTGTACAATAGTTATTTGTTGACCCACTAATCTTGATTTGTGATATTATACCCTTCAGAGGGATGAATTTATAGTTTTATGAAGACTGCTACATTTTCTCAGTTAACATAATGATCATCTTTTAATCAATATTTATTCCAATTTAGTAAGAGTGAAGACTCAATATAATAATATATAAGTTGTTTACTTAACAATGCAAGTTGTTGTTTACTTAAGAATGCAAACATAGTAATGAAAATAACAACCATTTACATAATGACCAAAGAAAAATCAGTTGTAATAAGTTTATACAGCACAGCTTTATAAAATTAAAGCTCTTGAAACCAATGTTAGTTGGACAGAAAAAGAAATCTCCAGTAACACCAGCAGTACTTCTACAGTCCCTCCAATCCAACACCCCGGAGCAGTGATTACCTCTAATTCATTTAGAGTTAACTTGTACCTCAGTAATAAGTATTTATTTACTGCAGAAGTATTATGTAATAGGATCCACTATTTTTGTTTTGGGAAATGTTGCCAGAGAGGCAATAAGCATTAAGAAATCGAATTGCACAAGAAAGAACATGGAATAAGCTGCCAGTTTTTCCTAAATAAAACCAGTTAAAGAGGAGAGAGGGCAGGAAAAGAAGGAAGGAAAGCAAAGCCAAAATCTGTCCTCTAGTAACTGTAAAAGAGACCAGTCAAGTTACCCTCGTGCATCTTTCCAGAGGACAACTGAGACAAATTTAAGATGAGACATTATTTTTCTAGAATGAAAGAGACTCTGCAGCATGTGCAGAACAGCACAGTTCTAGTAACATGAAGGGAAGGCTCTCCCCAGCAGGAGGAGATACCGTATCAGCTTCCTTTATGGCCCAAAGGTCAATATTCTCATTGATTAACTTCCAAGATGCAACTTGCCGAAATCACTCTGCAGTTTTCTCTGTGGCTTCTGCAGTTAATCAGCCAGAGGATGTGCATGTTTTGCTTTATGATCACATTATGGAAAAGCATGAAATCCACATGCCATATGGTTCTTGTAGAAGTCAAATACTGGTGTAATGCATGGTTTCATGTAACACTAAGCTTTATAATACTGTTGTCTTACCTGATGCGACAGAAAAAAGATTTCTCTTCCATGCAATCCTGGGTGGAAGACTCTAGAAGTTTCAAACACATTTCATAACAAGTTACAAATTACTCCAAGATTATTATGTTTAATACATTAATTTTTCCTTCAGTGATTAAGGTTGAATTTTTTAAAAAACTTTACATTCCCTGAAGTCCCTGTATGTACTTCATAAGGAACTAAACGTGAACACCACTCAGATTCCGAGGCTGCTGGGTGAATCACAGCTGCTTGCTTATCAAGCCAGTGTGCACAGTTGCTCTTACTGCATTTTTTAATAAAACTGCAGAAAAGGTTTAAAAAAACCCAACCAAACCCATGAAACCTCTATAACTGAGTATGTGTAAGCAGGATTATATGGTCAGCATTTACCACTGACCCTGTTTTGAGCCAGAAGTTGGACAAGAGACCTCACAAGATCCCTTTCAATCTGCTTCATGTATGCATTACTTGGCATATGTTTATCTCAGATTAAACATGATTTACACCCTGGCTTAACTTCACAGATTTGGTATGCAATGGATTGGAATTGCAAACATTTAGAGCAGACTTTGAATCTCAAGTGTTTGGTTAAAATAGTTGTCAGATATTTCTCAATTACTACCAGCTGTAGCTACACTAGTGGAACAATCCTCCCACAAACAAGTATCAAGTGTTCTGAGATGTCTAATCCCTCATTAGCTCCCCTAACGTCATTTTTCCAAGGCTGAAAGAAGAGAGATATAATTACACTTGGGGAATGCACATTGGCAGTAGCTGACATACCTTTTTCTACACTGTAATCAAGGTGCTCAGTATTCAAATCATACCCATTTCAAAAGAAGACAGGGTATTGTCCCCTCTCATACATAAAGAAGAGAAAGTGTGAAGAAAACTATGGTCATTTGATTGCTAGTAGAAGTGCAAAGTAAACCTACTATTCAGCATGAATTCCTACTTTGTTTTCATGCCAAAAGGGACATAAGAATCAATAAACAATGACACTTGGAAGACTTAACAGACAAGCCTTGCTGATTTATAAAAGTGTGTTATACACCTAATATTGTTCAGAGATGTTCTAATAATGCATCTGTGTTACATCCTCAAAAAGTGGTGGGGAAGGATGGGAGGACATTCAAAACAAGTTCAAGTGTTGACATTTCTATGACTGAAAGTCAGAGAAACATCTGCTGTTGGCACAACTCACCAGCTCTGTTGCAAATGTTCCATGACGGTAATCTGTATGGGGTAGTAGAAGTGTAGAACACACTGACATCCTGAGGTGCCAAGAACTCCACAAATTTGGCATTTTTAAAGTAACCCTTCTTACAGCGGAGAATAGAAGCAGCTTGATCAGAGATGTACAAAATTTTCCCAGTAATCAAAGAAACAGCTACAGCAAACATATCCTAAAACCAAAAATCTCAAGTTATTTAGACAGTTTGAAACATTCTTCAATACAGTACTTATATAAACATTCTTCAATACAGTACTTATATAAACATTTAAGACAGAAAAACATTAATAGGTTCAAAATAAAAATTAAGGACACTGCTGAACACCTGTAATGAAATAAAATTAATCTGCTTATCAAGTAGATACAGCCAGGACACTTTCCAGCGATACAATAATACACCGGTATTACCAGGTTACGACCCCTAAATATCATTGTCTAAAATCTTATGATGCAGAATGAATTTACAAATTAAGAATTAATGAACTTCCAGTCTATAACTACCCATTTTCCCTGTGCTTGCTACAGGCATGGTTGTTTGTGAAAAGCTGTTTATGTGTGCTGATCCACCCACTGCAAACTGAAAAAAGTGCACGAAGTCACTTGGGAAAGCATGAGTGTGCAGGTGGAAAGGATGTCTCATGCTCTCCACTTGCATTGTTTCATATTGTTCCTCTCCTTGACGTAGAAGAGCTTCCTGCGTCACAACCTTTAGTGCTCCAGCCACCAACACTATACACAGACTCAAGAGTTGTCATCAGAACACTGGTTGCACAAACTCAGATGCTTCAGGTTAATTGAACAATGTTTATGATAATTGGCTGAAATTCTCAGCTGTCCTCTACAGTTCCTATTTATTTTACCTTGTGGGCAGCCATTACTATTCATAGATACAACAAGACCCACCTACTTCAAGCTACAGAACATCCCCCATGATGCCTTTGTTTCATAGATTTCAGAACTTCATACATTCAAGCAGAGCTTTCAGTTAAGAAAAAGATAGTGGAAGGTTGTCTAACAAGTTTAGATACAATTATTTTTAGAAGCCTCCATAACTTATCTCTAAAATACCAGTAGTATGGAAATAAATAGTTTTAAAAGTCATTCAGACTATAATTTTATTGCTAAAACTACAGTGACCATCATAGCTGTTCTTATCTCTATGAGAACACAGTAGCACCAGATCCCATAGGAAGCCTGGACCTGTTGTAAAGACTAAATAAATACCACAGTAAAGGACAACTCACAGTGATTCCACCACTTTGGTCACTCTTCAGTCACACTGACACAAAATTGGTGAAACATCAAATAACTCCTGGTTCTAAGAATAAGTTGAAGTGATTCACTGTGTGCCTTGACTAAAATTTGGAAGAAATTACTCTGCAACTCTAGCAGGTCTTCTCAAATGAAAACTAATGATGTCTCATAGTGCATTTTATCACTTGGATACTGAGATGTGTCACACCACCATCTCCAGGCAAAGACTCAGAGTTTCTACTCAACATCCCCTGCAAGGCAAAAAACAGCTTCTCCAACTTAGTACGCCAGCTACCAACTCCTAGCTGATAAAGAGAAGGAATGCTGAGAATTGCAGTTGTAGCAAACATTTTCAATGCCCACTGTAGCCTGGGCTCACCACACTCACCGCATTTTTCATGATGTATTCTGACGTTATAGTCTCAACCTCTTCCACCGTGTAAGATGACACATTGAGACCAGCAGGCTGGGATTCATTAATCATCAACAATTGGTAATATTCCTCGTTGGCTACATGAGAACAACAAACAACTTACAGTCAGAATTAAACATAAACACCCACCCTGGAAACAGTAAACAGCCAGAATATTTTTTGGAATAAAGACAGAAGGGGCAGTTGGGAAATTGAGGTGCTATTCCAAATCCAGTTTATTCCTTGGTAGAGCTTCCTCATCAGTAACCCAAACAAATTTACGCATCTTAATATACCCATATATGAATGACCACATATTTTGATCTGTTTGACAGTTCAAACAGTGTGAAATTGCAAATTGCTTTCAAATTAATTTTCTAACTCAACAAAATATCAGTAAATGATCAAGCATCTAGAGAGCTGCTTTAATTCCCAAAGGAACAAAAGATAACACAGCCAACAATCAGGAACACCACAAAAACATCCGTTTACAGAGGTTTTCAGACATAATGCAGTTTTCTGCCTAAAGCCAAGTTTATTTAAATTCCTATTTTAAATTTTCATTTTATCCACATTGGCATTATGTAGGCATTACCATACTTGATTACCTTTAACTTGTTTAATGCTTTTAAGGGCATATTTCAACGTTGTCAGGACACTAGATTTGCCTTTAACTCTCTTCTCAGAAGGAAGATGAGCTTTCAGCTCTTGTAATGTTTTCAGCAATTCCTTTTGAGTTTTGGCTTTAGTGGACTGCTCGCTACTGTAAGATTAAAAACAAAAAATAACACATCACTTGAGTGCTTGAAGTGACACAACATCCTCTTGGAAGGCCAAATGTACTCTGACACTTGTCATATACATAAATTTGTACAGCTAGCCTCATTAACTTTTTCAGTACTCAGTATCAACTTTCAGAACTTACAAAAATTCTTACATTACTTAGAATCATTTAAAATGAAAGATTTACCACCACCTGGAATGTGATTGTAAAATGTACTCTGTATATGCAACAGTACATATACCCAAGCACCAGAGAATTTCTTTTTTTATTTTTTCTTTGCCAGTCTCCCTCCTCCCTTTTTAGTGGTATTTTCCTTAGTTCCTTTCAAAATCAAATTCAGAAATGTTCATGGACTTCAAAGGAGAAGCAGGAGGTCCATTCAAGTCTTCACCTCCTGTTCGAGCAGGTTCTCTTAAGAAAGGTCCCTGAAAAGGGAATGGCAGTGGGAGAGCATCAAGTTAACAAAACAAATGGAGAAATCCTTTGAACAACGTATCCCAGTTAAGCATGGCAATGCATTAAAGAAGATAAGGAAATCTGACTAAATATGTAAGGTAAAGAATCAGAGGAGGCTGGAGACAGAAGTTGCATTCACATTTCTCAGGTGCATGTTCAGAAGTGCTGTCTCAGTGTAGAAGGTCAAACTACAAAGATTATCAGTGCCGATGTCAGGAGGTTATCACCTTCCTTTACAGCTCCTGGTGTCTTTCCCCATTATTAATATGTGCTGACACAATCAAAAAGGAAGAGAAAAGGAGGTGAGGGAAGGGAGAGGGAGGATCACAAATGTGGGTGGCAGATGGGTAGGAAAGAGTTAAAATGAAAAATCACTTTGTCTTTCATATTGGAGTAGATTTCAAAAGCTAATCATTCACAATGATCAAGAAGATTATAGAGCAGTTCTGAAACATTCCTGAAAATAAATTCTTTTCCATCAAAAGCAAGATTTTTTTCTTGCCACCTGATTGTCATGGCTGGTAATCTCTAAGTTACCCTATGCACCACTGCAAACAAGTCTTGGCAACTGAACTGCCCTGACTGAAGTGGCCAATAAAGTGACTTCAGCTTCCAAGTAATTTTCAAGAGGATTTCTGAACATTTCTCTGGAAGGTTTTAAATTTGAAAAAGATAAATCAGTCACCTAACAGGTGCTGGGTGTATTTCACCAAAAATGCTTGGAAAATGACGAAGCTGACTTGTCCTAGAGAATACACATTGTTCTTGCTTACACCACAATGTACTATGAGGAATGCAGCATTCATTTCTTCAGTGGTCATTTTGTACCAGGAAATAATGGCAAGGGATCAGACAAAAGAGTATAGTGCTCCTTTGGGAAACATTATGTTCATGCTGTATATTAAAATCACATCTACAATGTGGCTTGACAGTTTGGACTGATGCAATCAAACAGGGCTTTGTTCACAGAAGAGCCCTCTATGCTGGCAGTAGGGGAAAAGAGAGAGGGAAAAGATTATGAAGCAACTGAGCATACAGCTGGTTTGTACTGAGTCTGCTTCATGAGAATGGCCAGACTCTTTTGCAAGAAAAGAAACCTTTACAAATTAGCCGACAGCAGCCAGGAGTGCAGAAGATGGGCCTCCTTGGAAAATAAGTTACACAACTCAAAAATGTTTTCCCAGAGATCAGTAGCATCAGGCACAGTAGGCAGCCACAGGGAAGGTGTGACTTGCAGAGGACAGAACAAACGAGTTCTATAAAAGCAGGAGCTTTCCATTTTGCTTTTTGTGGACAACAAACTGGAAAAGTACCTACAGATACTAGAGTTGCTGCTTGGCACCAATATTGAATCCACCGCCCCAGCAGTCTGAATCAAAGCTTAAGCGTGCAGCTTGTCAGACTCAGACTACTTTAGTCTTCTCTTTAAAGATCATTCTCTAGGTATCCTCACTCTCCCATTTCTCAAAAGATGATCAGATTCTGCTCTGTATCTCTCTAGCACTGTGCCTGATGGCTGGGGAAAACACTGTACCATCTGGATTCCTAATTACTTCTGAGCAGAGAGGTATTAATGAATTTAAAATAAAGAGACATCAGAAAAACTGTAATAAGTAACCCCCCCACCCCCCATCAAAATCTTGCAGTGAAGAAAATCAAATTAACGGGAAAAGAAGATTAAGAAACGCCTTTGTTTCACTCTGTCTTTCATACTAAGCAATATGAATTCCAGATCACAATCTCCAATTGAAAACAGAGCATGGAACAAGATCTCCAGGTGCCTGCAAGGCAGACACATTAAGTTCCTCAAGCACTAAACAGTGCAGAGAAGTAATTTTAATTTTCCACTCTTCTCTGGACTGCATCGGGTAGAAATACTTTCAGGTAGGTAGATGTGGAGAGGGGTCTTAATATCAGTTTGCTATAGCCAGATATCCTTGATTTGCTCAGGATCAGGTTCTGGTCTCCTGATCAGCTGACTTAAAAAAACAAGTACAGAAGGGAACTTAAGTGTCTGTATTTGAGCCTTCAGGGCTAGCAGGGTGAGAAGCAGAGTTCACAGAGGAGGATTCCTGCAACTCTGATGGTTTCTCTTACACACTGGAGGCTTGAGTGCTAGCAAATGGAACACAGGAGAGGCAGATGATACGGCTGCTGGACCTCAGAGCATAATCCAACTCAGTGGGTGAATGCTGATGTTAATACAGTAACAGGTTCAGGTTAAATTCTGAAGAGCAGAACATTTTAAGAAAAGTTACAAAAAAACCCCACTAGAACTGAAACAATATTCAAAGGGACTCAAAAAAATAAAAATTACAGAGTTAAGCTACCAAATCAAAACAAAGTAAGATGACTTGAGAGGTTATCACACAACTTTCATGGAACAGCAACAAAAAGCTCTAATGCAATCAAGTAGTTAATAGGACATGCTACTGATTATGGACAGGAAGAGAGTCAAAGACAGGATTTCTTGTGTAGTCCTCCAGGTTTAGGCAAAACAAAACACAACCCCAAAATACAACACTATTTAGTTCTCAGCATTTAGTATACATGCAAAGGACTGAAAAATGTATGCCCATTAATTTACCTGCATCCACTGCTGGACTGATTGTGTTCAGAGTTTGCAATCATCAAACTAAATGCATTTGAGCTTGAACTAGAATAAGGAAAGATTGAAAGATATTAATATTAGTAAACCTGACAAACAACTTTTAGTTCATTTTAGCTTTATATTTTCCTATTAATGACTGGCTACCTAGGAAAAAAACCCCTAAAATCCAAACTTTAAAAGCTTCTGCGTGGTAGAACAAATGGAATCTATAGCTGTTAAACATTTGTCTAAGAAACATAGTAACTTGAGTTGGAAGGGACCCATATAGATCACCAAGTCCAACTCCGTGGTCCTTGCAGGACTACTAAGAGGATGGTTCTTACTGTGGCTTTGCTCTGTACAGGAAGCTATTCTTTAAAAGATTAAAATAGAACAGCTGCATCCTAATACACAAGACTAAAATGACAGGGTTTTTTATACAATTACAGAAGTTAATTTACATGAAAATATAAAAATAAGGACAATGAAACACACAATGATGAGAAGAAATATGCAAATGAATCTGGCCATGCAGAACACCAGAGACCTTCTCTTTATGAATATATATTGCACACTTTATATCACATGAGAGTACAATTTAACTAGACGACTCAACTTCAAAAAGTCATTAGTAAGGGGAAAAAAAACGGTGAAATGTATTTTAAGATTAGCTACTACCTTTTGTGACAGTCTGAAGACTCCATGAGCATTGCTGAATCTTTCCCATTTTCATCAGATTCATGGCCATGAGAATCATGCCCACTTGAATAGTTTTCATTTGTGTCATTTCCACTGAAGTCGTTCCCACTGGAATCATTTCCACTGGATCCACTACTCATTTCAATATCTTCCTGAAGAACTGCATGAGAGTGTTCAGGCTTTGGCTGAATTTCTGAATCTTCAGCAATCATCTGGCTATGGTTATTTGGAAGTCCAGGATAGTCACTCATTTTCTGTTGGTCTTTTAAAGAGGATGACAGAGAAATGCCTCCACTGATACCAGGCTGCTGCTCAGGGTTCTGCTCCCCAGCGCTGGAGTAGAACCCCTTGAACTTGATAGAGTCCGTGGGACACTCATTAGAAACACTGCCAAGATCGAGAGCAAATCAAGCCATATTCAGAATTTTCTCTCTGTGCAAACTCTGTTTGGAAGTATAGATGCACAAATCTGAGGAGGAAGGGAAGGAAGAAAAAAGATTATTTTCTTGTTTGCCTTGCTGACAGACTGGAATACGCTCTGACTGCAGAAAGTAAAAAAGTGATGGTTAACATATTCGGCATTTGAATGGTGAACAGTTTAAGATAAATTGCAAATCTCACAATGTTTTACCATGGAAAAAGTATTTATTTTTTAGTATAAAAACCCACAAAAAAAGGAAGTTGAATAAACATGAAAAATTTCTTAAAAGTTTGCATATTAATGTTTTCCATTTTTCTACTTTATACTTGACAATTTTATCACCTGAATTTGAACAAAAACTGTTATTATTTCAGTTAAATCATTCTGCTGACTTCCAGTCTACCTTGATAAACAAAAAATTCCATTCAGACATCAGACCACTGCTTACTTAGTTTGGAGGTTATTTGGGTTTTTTCTTATTTTATGCTGGGGTTTTTTTTTATATACACATAGTCTTGGCTTAGTTCTTTTAAGATCAGTTCTGTCATTTTGATCAGTTCTTCATTTCTTTCTTTGTACATGAGCCATGTAGGCAGGGAGATAGATCACACAGCAGGACCAGGGAAACTAAGCACACAAACTCAGCCATTTATCAACAACAAAAATTCTAAGACACAAATAACTCTGAGATTTATCTACTGATTACTGCTAACTTGGGGGGTGTGATAAAAATTGTTTAGAAAAGTAAGGTTAAAACAAAACAAAAAAATCCCTGCTTTTAAAGCAAATCCTAATGCACCAGGCTCAAAAATCAGAGTGCATATGGAGGCAAATCAAGAACAGACTAATACTGAAGTACCATCAAAAGAGAAGTACTAGAGAGCAGTTCGACTTTATGAATAAAATAATCATATTTAATCTGACTCATTTCCTCATCTATGTCAGCAACCCACATAGAACAACAATACAGCAAAACTATGAACTAAGATTCTCTGAACTATGTAATTCATCATCAGGGGAAAAAAGGGTTGTTTTCTAGACAACAGAACCATGTTTGTTCCTTCCTCTTTGTTCCTTTAAAATATTCAAGATTACACTTGTTGACTAATAGACCTCCGACTGGAGTAACAAAGTCAACAAAAAAAAATCATAACTAACTTTTGTTAGTATTAAGTGCAGCAGCTTCCTTTTAAACACAAATAAAGATATATTTATACTTTTAGAAAGACTGTAATAGAAAACATTCACCATACTAATTTAAAACACACTACAATTCCACTCCCCCTAAAACGAAACCACATGGAAACTCCTTTCTTACCCCCCCTGATGTTTTTTCAGACATTTTAAATTTGTTTTGAGTTTTTACAGAAAATATTACTCATCTCCCTGTTTGGCCAAAATAATAAGCAAGGTACCTGCTTTCATTTGAAAGAGGAAGGAGGAAGTGTAGTTTAAGGACATTCATTTAAGCTATCAGTAATAGTATAAAAATAGAAATAGTTTGTTTTTTTTTTTCTTAACAAGTTTATTCCCTAGTACTTCAACAGAGGTAATAATAAAAAACCCCTTTGGTTAGAGTAAAATATACTGACATTTCACTTCTGCACGTATTTATTGCAGGTACCCCAATCCAGACAAAATAACATCCTGTTATGCTGTTGTATTGTACTATACAGGCAGTAAATTACACTTTAGTAGCTTTAACAGTTTTTTCCGGACTAAGTGAACCACTTCTGTCCTAAAAATTACATAACTGGAACTTGCAATAAAAGAATATTTACTCTTCGATGAAACTCTAGGATTATGTCACAATGGCACATAGTCTGGTGGCCAATGATTAACTAGACCGGACAGTTCACCTCCAGTTTAATCTCCCTGCCAGAGGGAGCTCTCACTTTCACTTGCCTTCCTTATCTGGCCATCTGAGGGAAGTTCCATGCCTGGTTAGAGTCCACTGTGGCCACGCAGGCTCCCCGTGGGCCTCAGTGCTTAGAGGTCAGTGGTGCCCATTGCCCTGGCTGCAGTACCACAGCCTGGGCTCCACCACACCGGGATAACCACGTCTGGTTTAGTGGGACACTGACCCAAAACACCAAAGGGCTCAGGAGAGTGAATATGGAATGTGGCACAGGGAACACCTCTATGGACCGCAATGAGGCAAACCTCCTGTTACTGCAAAGGTAAGGGGCATTTTATACATGTGTTATTCCATTCTCACCCAGGAGCTGCTCTTACCACTTCTTCGAGTATTGTGCAAATAAGAGCATCTCTCTGGTTAAATAACTGAGGCCACTCTCAAGAAGCCACTTCCCATGTGTCATCTGTCCTATTACTTGCCAGAGGGCACTGAGGTCATAAACTTCTATGGAGGATTCAGGGGGTAGAGGTACTCCAGCAAACTACTCAGCTAGCAGTGGAGTGCCTTTTTACCTTCTCTGTGAAGGTTACAGGTAACCTTGGAGATCATCTACAGCATTTTGTCCACTTCAAATAAATGCCTTATGCACACTAAAATTACACAAATTAACCCCATCATGATTCAAATGAGGCTTGTGGAATAAAGGCAGCCATAGAATCACCTTAAAGGAGGTCTGCCAAATATAAGGCAAGATCTAACATTTCTCACACTGTATTCTGTGCCCTAGGCTGGAGTTCCCTCCTGCTTTCCTGACAAAATGCTACGTGGAAAGAGCTTTAGACACAAGAGAAAAATAACTAAACTAAAATAAAACTAAATAAAACTAAATAAAAATAACTGCCATAACTAAAACAACACTATCTGCTAGTAAACTGTGTTATATGCTTTCTGTAGAGACAAGGGAGAAAAGATCTCTCAAAAAATAAAATTAAAAACCTAACAACTATAGGCTGCTATATTTAATCCTATAAAGAAAACTATGTAAATCACTATTTATAGGTTTATAGGCATGAACCAGAAGACACACTCTTACCACAGCTCCAAATCTCTAAAGATAATTAGTATCACAGTAACACATATATCAATAAAATTGTGCTATCTGTGAAAAGAACAATGACTGCACCACAGCTTTCCTATTCTAGACATAAACATTTTGTATTTTAGTCTTTTAAGCACAAGAAACCTCTTCTCCTGAATTCCAAAGCCAGAGAGTATTACATATGCTGTAGCATTTCCAGCCTTAAGAATTGCCTGCAAATATTTTTTTGACACAACCTTTTCCTGGAAAATTATTTTCCCAAAGTCTTTTCTGTAATCCTTGGACGTTTAAGAGGCAATGAAAGTGTGCCCTAGCTAGCATGTAGAGTCTTACAGTTTGAAATTCTGAGCTGTTAAACTACTGATGAGTAATTTTTTCCACCTTTAAATATCATCTATTGTCTCATCTCCTCCCTTCCTTTCCTGAAACCTCGGCCAGCTTCTGCCAGGTACATGTAGGAAACTTCACTAGTCTTTCCTTAGGTGGCAGAGAATTCTTCCCAACATATATATATATATATATATAAACTGTCCAATAACTTTTGAGGAATTTCCTGTGTCACTTTCAACAAGGGTTGATTGAGTCAATGACAGTGAAGCTTTCAGGGTTTTTCAAAATATTTTTATTTTAAACGATGAATTCAAATTAGGACAATCACCAGCAGAAAATAAATATATACTGACCCTTAGAAGATACTGTGTCAATTCTCTTCTTCTTGATACCTGGCAGAAATCTATGTCAGGAAACACTTGTCTTGTTACTTCTGCCTCTAACTACCAACAAGTCAGAGCTTCTGCAGCTTTGCCCACACAAACTATCAACGCAGTTCCTACGTAACAACATTACAGTGACTGTGATTTGGATCCCAAGGACTATCATGCCAGAAACAAAAATCAGTAGCTGAGTAATGGAGAAGATACAAGTTGGACCTCTTGAAAGGTATCTTTGAAAAAGAACTGGCTCAACTCCTTGAGGTGGAATGGTGCTCTTAGGCAGGACCAAAAGATTAACATCACTGAGAGTCAGTCTTGCACAAAATTTCTTCTGTTTCAAAATCTCAAAAGCCTCAGTGCCAGAGGAACATACCAGAGTGAGGAATACAGGAAGAGTAAATAGGAAGGAACAAAGAAAATATTATGATAAATTTGCAAGAGCTTCTGGGGAAAGAAAGGAGAGGAGTGTTTCTAAAACAAGACTTTGTATAATAATAAAAAGAAAGGCCAGGATTCCCCCAAAGTAGCAATGTTAATATATGCTGTAACTTTGGAGAGATTTACTAAGGAGAGATTGGAACAACTGTGAGGAAGAACAGCCTGGCAATAACCCTACACCATGCTCTGTGCCTGCAATTTAGAGAAGAATGATGCAGCTGGCTAGACTTCACTCTCAGGCAGAGAAAGACCTTAAGTGGAACATCTGCATGCACACGCAAGCACTTCAGGAGCACAGACAGTCAGACATCACAAAGAGATTAATTAACTTCGAACCCAATCTCAGCCAAAATGACATAATAAATTGCACATATTCATCCCACTCATATGCTTGAATAAATTCCCAATCACTAACCAAACAAGACTGGAAAGGCAAAAGCTTGTGTGCCTTCCCAGTCTGGAGAAGGCAATTACATCCCATACTAAGTTCAGTAAGCATCTGAACATGGAAACAGAAAAAGCTCTTTAAGGTTTGATCTTGAGACAAGTATATTAAACTAGTTTTTTTCTTTATTTTCTGCTCCATCTTTCTAAACTTTTAAGGGAGGTTGTCTATTTGGATTCTGTAAATAAGAAGTTTTTAATGTTAAATTGGCACCAGTTAAGCCTGATTTTAAGGCAACTGGCTCACAAAATAACCATTTTATTTGTATAGATAGAGCAAGCCTTCCAAAGTCCCCCCGGCAAAGCCTAGAGCTCTTTAAGGTCCTGATGCAGTGTATGAAAAAGGCAATATAATTCCACTAAGCACTAAAGACAAATGTAGGCATTGATATGCCAGGTTAGATGTGCAGCAAATGTCTTCTGGTTATTCATTAGCTACAGTAGCTCCTTTATCCTGCAGTAAGACAAAGCAAACAGCCTGAACTTTAACATCCCTAGAAACACACCAAATACGTACGGACAAATGCTGAAAGAAATAATTGACCATCTGTTTCTGAAAAAAGCCCTCAAGGAGGACTGTAGAACACCAAGGAGGTGAATTTCTTTTAATACTATAGTATTTAAACCCAAAAATCTTGTTTCAGCAGAGATCTGATCATATACAGATAACAGATTTTCCCAGGTTTCTTTAAAAAAAAAAAAAAAATCATGTTTAGTACTGACATTTAAAGAATAAGAATCTAACAATCCAGAGTCAAAACTATCCAATTCAAGAACTGAGTCAGAGGAAAGTATCTTAAGATTTGTGTCTAAATTTGCAACTACTCTGAACTTACCAATATTCCCAATGAAGCAAGAGGCACACCACAGTTTATGACTACAGACATGTGAATATTCAGGTACTTGTAACTGTACTATCACCTATAGGAAATATTCCTAATGGTCAGGATTAAATTTTACTGAAGATCTTATCAACAAGAAGGGTTTCCACATGTCTTCTGGATTTTTGCTTTGCAGAAGTTTTGCTTTGTAGAAGTTTTCTCATTTGTATGACAAATAACTAGCAAGAGTTTAATCATATCATGCCATTTTAGAGATAACTGAAAATTAACATCTACAATGAATGCATTGTCCCTGTGCAATTAGACAATAATTAAATGCTTGCTAGTAGCAAAACGTTACGAGAAATGGTTGAAAAACAAGCAATAATCCAGTAAGTGACTTGTTCAACTGCACAACTTTGCCAACAACATTGAGAGCTTCATGTTTTTCTATCTAGAGAGAACAATTAACAGAATACCTTCACTAGGACATTTTCTAGGAAGGGGAAAAGCAAAAAGATGGAAGTATTCTCAGACTTCACTATAAGAAACAATAACAAAGACGCTCAGTAATTCCCCGCAGTACCCTTTTACTACAAAAAAAATCTTTCCTTTTTACTAGGTTTCTTATCTCACTTCAAGTAATCATAAATAAGTTTTGCCCTTTCTCTTTTGAGGTGTAACTCAATTTTCTACTTCTGTCAATAGAATTGTCAACAACATCTAGTGGATCACAAGTGCTTCCACAAAATCTGAATTTCACAGTATTCATTTCACAATTTGTTGATAAGGGTTCACCTTTCAGTTCAAGAGAATCCTGAACACAACTCTCATTGAAATAAGGGTTAGAAATATCTTTGTAAAGGTCATCCTCATTAACCAGTGCTTACAGCTGCCACTTTACAACAGAGGAACTGATCAAGACATAGCCCTGCCCCAGAGCCATCCAAGTGCCACTTGAATTCATAACAGCACCTATACAGGAAGAAGTCAGCATCAGACCAGGACCCTGACAGCCACAGTAAGGATGCTTCCAACCAGGTTGTGTCCTGAGGGAAGAAACTCAAACCTGAATTGTTCTGCATGAGTATACATATGACTGCAATCCCAGTTTTAAGATAAAGCACAGAACAACATGTTTTCTGCATAAGCTCTAGAGGGACAGGAGGGGAAGCATCATTCTACTAACAAGAATCATAACAATTACTTGTGTTTCTTACCTGTTTTTAATATGAAAAGTTGGTAACAGTGTTTATCAAGCTCCCTCCCAGCTAGCATCAAAAGCATGAGGTGCCTAGGTCCAGAGTCTCCCACATGCATTTAGTTCTTGTCTCATCCTCTTCTACTGGAAATCTTTGACCATTACAGAGTCCGGACACCTCTATAACTATAAAATATAAAAGAAATACCTGGGCCCCCCAACAGTGTCCTCTTCAAACAGATACCAGAGAGATGTTCAACAGTTATGTCATGCCTATGCAGATAAATGTTGGTTAAACATGAAACTGTCAGAC
This sequence comes from Xenops minutus, assembly GCA_035221455.1. Lineage (NCBI taxonomy): Eukaryota > Metazoa > Chordata > Aves > Passeriformes > Furnariidae > Xenops > Xenops minutus. The sequence continues at coordinate 24,464,574 of JAWWEE010000010.1, forward strand.
AGCAGAGGAAAAAGACACAAATTTGCATTTTAAACACTTTTAGTCTAAAATAAAGTCTTACTGCGTTTTAAAACAACAGAATCTTCTGGGCTGGATAAAATCACCCTTAGGATTCACAATCAGTGTGGTGTCACACTATGCACACAGTCTGCATGGGCTGACATAGCCAAATGCCTGGTGTGGTCAGCAGGAGCTCCAAGTTTGGCTACAATACCATTTTCCCACCTGATCTAAACTCATCTACAGCGCTGCAGGCTTGGTATGGGCACCGAAGATTTTACAAGGCAGATGTGCAATTGCAATTCACATAATGACTGAGGACGAAAGGGAACCCTGGAGGTATTTTGTCCAATTCCCTGTTGAGGCAGAGTTATCTAGAGCAGGCTGCCCAGGACCAGCTCCAGAAGACTTCTGAATATCTCCAAGGATGGATATTCCAGAGTCTGGAATCTGTTCCAGTGCTCACTCACCCTCACAGCAAAAAATTTTTCTCTATGGTCAGAAGGCTGGACTGAAAAAGCTCATTAACAACATTATTCTTCCTAATAAAAACAGTTTCTCAAGTGAGACTGAGAATTTTGATGAAGAAACAAAAAACTGAAAGCTTTTCTATTAAATCTGGGAAACCAAGTCTGTTGGTACATGCCACTGCTATGTAGCACAAAGAAATAGTAGAATAAAAAACCTAAGTTCAGAAGATCAACATTTGTGTGGCAAACAGTTACATCATTTTAAGTGCTTCATTTGAATATGCAGAAGAAATGTTTGGAACAAAAATCTGGAACAGTGTTCAAATCCCAAGCTAACCACTTTGGAAGGCAGCCCATGTTAACATGCTTTAATTTAACATGCTGCATATCTACTAACTGTTAAAAGTACATTTGTGTTGGCCAGATTTAAGGAAGAATTTATTCACAACATTCCATTCTGCATAACACTGCAAAGCCAATAGGAGTTCTGAAACACTCATATTATGATACAAACCTGTATATATTGGTTCTTCAAATGTTTTGCTTCTCTTTTTATGATATATTGATAAAACAGGATATAAATTATAAGCTTTCTACTTCTGACCACAAGATGTGTTAGAAATCACTGTATTTGGAATTATTTGCAGGTTTCACAATTTTCAGCTTGGACACTGAAAAAGTGGAATGTCTTTAAGCACTAGTTAAATCTTTGTTTAAAGGCAGCTCTTCCAATTCCCTCACTAACTCAACTCCCTGTAAAATCTTCATGGGTTAAAAAAGCTTTTACAAAGTCTAAGTTTGAAGAGGATATTCACAGTAGCAGCATGTACCATTTTAATTGTGTCTTAGATTGGCTTAATCTACTTAGCACATTTAGGAAGACATTAAGAAAAAATAGTCCTCCTAAACTACTTAAAATTCTCATGATAAGCCTTTCTATAATTTAACTGAAAGGAAGACAAATCTACACCAAAAGGGTTTTTATCTGAAACAAAATGCCTGGTTTTAACGACTTATATTTAAAGAGTATGAAGAGAATTAGAGGTGGTAAAATCTAATCCTTTTTTTCTATTATTTCACAGAGGAAATGTACAGGTGACTGAGTACGCCCAAGTCCCAAAGAACTGACTTCATCTATGGATCATATCTCAAACAAGATCTTTTCCACGGAAGAAGGTCTAATTTGTTCAGTTTACAAATAATACAGAACTGGTGGCATTTCCTTCAATACAGACATGTATCTATTCTAAGCAGAGAAGACTTCAAATATTAGAAAGGAGTGAACAACCTGCTTTAGGGAACACACCTGTATTACACCCGATGCAAACCAAGCTGAACCAAGTTCACTTTCTGGAGAGAACTGAAGTCACACCTGGAGCATTAAAAAGAAAATGTCAGCTTTTAGAACTAGTTCAGATCACATTTTGGAGCTACAGAAAAACAGTTTGGTTTTGTTTGGTTTTTTTTCACAATTGTTTAGAATAAACAGACATTATAGCATTAATCCTCAAAATCTCAGTTAAAATTTCATCCGTATTGCAATATTACAGTACTGTCCAGACCAGCTATCTTTCCTGTTATGGGCCAATACTGTCCCATCATCAGATACATACAACAAAACCACAGGATAAATTTTCTTTTCATCACAGATTACGTGCTTCTACCATTCTCCTTTAAGCTCTCATATGTTTCCTTTTTTTTGCTCCAATAACAGGCCACTTTTCTTCATTTTCAAAGCAGAGCAAAACTGACTAAAAAATACTGTTGGAAGCTATGACCTGCTTTTCTAAATCAAAGCTTGGAAGCCTAACATTTTCCCTCTCCTGAGCTATCATCCTGATTATCTGAGTAACAGTAGCTACTTTGTTTTCTTGTCATCATTGAAAGTTCTCTAACACCTGCAAGAGCAATCAAAAGACTGGAAGTTATTAATAAACTTCTGCACAGCAAACAATACAGATGCAGTGCTTGATATTGATACCACACTACATTTCAGTTTCATACAGATTTAGAGAAGACACACAATTTCACGATTTGTACAGGTCTTTAAAAATTTAATGCCCTGAGGATCTCTATTTTTCAGCAGTCTGACATTACAGCTCAAAGGAAACATTGAAAAGAGTAAAAACAAAAACACATTAAAAAAAACGCAGTTCAGACTCACTATGAAAGTACTGATATTAGAGATTGCTTTCTTAGGGACAGCATAAAAAACTCACCTTAACAAATGTGCTAATCATGATCTTTCCAAAACCGAAAGTGTCATTAATATATTCCTATAAAAAAAAAGAAAAAGACTAAGTTTTGTGAGCAAGATAAAAAATTATTATGAATGATAAATCAAGTCCATTTAATAATGCAGTAAAAGTCCAACTGTGTAAAATATGTATTCCACAGATGAAGAACAGTTATAAAGACTACAAATACAAAATGAGAGGAAATGCAAGAAATTTTATTGATTAAAAATATTTATTACCGTAACCCAACTTCTAAATTGGTTCCTTGAGTAATGCACAGAGTAACTATCCACTGAATTCTGATCCCTTTATAAACATAAGAAACCTTCCAAAATTCCATCCCCATGATCTTCATTTATTGTTAGAACATTGTTTAGATAATACAGATATTAACACAGTGTATTTCAAAATGCTGAGAGCATCCAAGCTGAAGAATTCATATTATCTGGTATAAAATTTGGGATCACATTCAAGTTACGTTTCTTCTTCTGTAGATTACATTCTTAAAACATTTCACCTCCAAAATACAAATTCTGAATTAATCTCAGCAGATGGAAAACTTCTGAAAGCTAATTCAACTGAAAGTATTGACATCACGACCAAGATTAATTTCAAATTCCAAAACACAAGTATGCATTCTTGAAGCAAAAGCTTTGAGAACACCTCTATAACTTATGCTTCCACTCATATCTATTTTTTTTTTTAAAAAAGCATCACAGAAAGGAGCTTTCTTAGGCCCTCAGAGGGCCAGATAGGATAAAAAATAAATCCCTCGGTCCTCAAGTGGTGCTTCCTAAACAGACCTAAGTTTATGTCACCAGTTGCTTGTATTCCTGAAGCGCCCAATGGCACTACTGTGATTTAATTTCCTTCCAGTTTTAAATTGGTTTTGCTGTTTCTAAAGCTGCTTGTTCTCCCTGTGGAGTAACTCAGAGTGAAAAGTTGGCCTAAGGTAAGCGGATCAAGGCAACTCTGATTATGAATAGCAGGATACCAACACTCTGTTGCACTTGTCAAGTGAAAGACTGTAAGAAGCCAAGTAGCACAGAAATCTCTCCTCAAAAAAGCAGTCAGAACTGTCCCTCCATCATCTGCTAGGAACTGTTCTCATTTCTGCCACACCATAAACAAAGCTTATTTTACCCTTTCAGGTAAAAGGGATTGGGGCTGCTTATGTTAAGCCCATAACCTGTGCCCACGATTCCATAGCAGACCTGGACTGATCGTTCCCAAGAGTCAACAGAAACTGACTTTCTCAAGTTTATTCCTTCACCTTGAATAATAAGCCAAAGCCCAGAGCTAAGTTTAATTGCCATCAGGTTGCATATTTGCCATAAAAAAAAAAAAATAAAAAAATTGCAGCCTGTGCCAAGACCTCTTGTGAGGACACTGAACATGGTCTCCTTCACCTGCCCCATGCTAACTATTAGAAATCCTTCCTTCCAGTCTTACAATACGGACTTTATTATAGGTAACTAAATTACTTGCACTCAGTGTGAATTTGAAAAAAAAAATAAATTTCATTTCCTTTGTAACCAGAAAATGCTATTCTCTTCCTAAGTAGAACTGGAGGAACTATTAAGCACATCGATATTCAGAACTCTTGATACCTGCACGTCTGCTCTTGTCTTTTTTGTGGAAAAAAAAAAGATACCAAAAATGATACATTTGAGATTGTCAAGTGTTGTCACAGAAAGGAAGGAAAAATCATCCCACCCCACCATGCACTCATATATTTTGCCTTTATTATAGGTGAAACAAGACCAAAAGTATCTCAACACCATATTTCAACTTTAATAGCTGTTGACATCCTCATTAAGCAGTTTACTTGCATATCTACTGCTCCCCTCCCTTAAAGAAAAGGACAGGATTTCACCATGGGGTATTACATTTACAAAAGTTCCAGGCTAATGCTGTTCTTTAGACATTTCTGCAGTTCACACCCTGTTAAAGATTTCAGTCAGAACAAAAGTCTCATTCTGGAAGACTCTGTGCTGAACAAATTCTAGTCCCCACTGCATCAGTAATACACTGCAAGAGGTGCAGCAACCTAACAAACATGATGTCCTTGTCCTAGGAGTTTGGCATATTAGTACTGAAATAGGAGCTCAAGTCACAGAAGAGCCCATGGTGGCAATGTAATTGAAATCGAGTAAGTGCTTTATATAATGAAGATCTTTGTAAAATTAAACAAAGCAGAAACATAAAAGTACCTGTAATAAGGTCAAGCACAAAAACCATACTAAGATACAAAAGCTGCAAGGATCAGAGAATAGGCAGCAAAACCAACAACAAAAAAAAAAGTACTGGACATCCTCACCACTTCATCTTGCTTCCCTAAGCTTCAATTATAAAAAGTTACAGGTGCCATTGCAGAGGCACAGTGAATTGCCTGTTTTAGGACAGAACATTAGAAAGGCAATGCAGCTTTGGATCTACTTTTAAAAAGCCAGTTCTACTTTAAAAAGCCATCTGTACAAGGAAATATCTAACTATCTCTAAATATTTTATCTATAAGAAAAAAAAAATCAAACATTAAGAATTATCATGGTATGCTCAAAAACAGGTGGAAGCAAATCTAAAGTCTTTCCCAGACATTTTGGAATACAAATGAGCTCTTTCCCACCATCACACCTTTTCATGATCAACATTTGTACCAAACACCTGCAGACTGCTCACACAGTCTGCAGAATCTCCTTGCTCCAAAAAACATGCTCTCTGTATTTCAGTCCATTGGTCATGGAAACAGCATATTGACTCTCTACCCCATTAGCACCCCTACAGAAATATTCCTTTCCATTGTGAGAAAATGAAGAAGAAAGGAAAATCATACTCTGTTATTATATAACTTCTATAAGCAAACTTGTCCAAATCAGACTACCAAAAAATCAGTGAAATCAGAAGGTTCCTCCAGGACTACCACATGCCACTTCTGCAGCAGCTGAAAACATCTGTACAAAAACTTCTTGACCCTACAATTGCTTTTACACACAAATTCCTATAACCTCTCTTACACATGTGGATAAGCAGGGCAAGCATGCACTTCAGAACTGCCTGTGCAACTTGCAGGAAACTGAGCGTATTGCTGCTGTCCCTCGGCAACAACTCAAGAGGGAGAGAGGACCAAGTAAGAGGGTTCTGTACTGGTACAAATCCAGTGCAGGCACTCAGACAAAAATACCCTATCTACACTTAAAAGACAGCCTTCGAAACACAAACGAGCAGCAGAGAAGCCTGCCCTGCCCGTGTTGCAGCGCTGCTGTCAGGCAGAGTACCAGCAGGCTGCACAAGTGTGCCTGGTGATCTACTAAGCCACTTACGGGCGCTTCGGATCACTGCCGTCTGCTCGGGCATGTGGATCCCCATGTGTTCGGGCGCCGTCCTACTACATTGGGCTCTGGCTCACTGCAGCCTGAACAGAGCGTGCTCCACACAGCACCTTCAGAGCCTCTCCACAGGCTTTGCAGACATACCCAAATCATCTGACCCTTCTTCATTTTGGTCTTCTCTGCCACACTGTATTTCACAAAAGTAGCCTGGGGCAACAAGAAATCCCAGCAACAGATAGCAAAACTATTAGTCTACAAAGTGTATGTTTGACTACTACCTTCTTTTCTCATATCCTTTAAACATACTTCACAGAATAAAGTATGTTGCCTGTAACTGAAAAGAAACCCCTCCTCCTCAACTCCCCTCCAAAACCCCCAAACCCTCTAAGTGTCAGAAGGCAGAGTTGTTCTTCACTAACCAACAATTAAGAAGTAAGAGGTTTGCCTTAACTGCCTGACTCCCACTACGGCAATGGGTAAGTTCAAGGCAGCAGCTAAAGCAGGAAAGTGGGCAGACACCTTTTACACAGGACACAAAACATCAGTAGCATTACTTTCAAGACCCGCATTTTCTGTACTCAACCTCATCTGTACCCAAAAGTACAAGTCAAAGTCCTTCAGAGTAATACAAGAGTATCACAAAGAATGATACAGGTATTAACTGACCCCTTTATTGTTCAGAGCTTGACAAGCTAAGTTAACAGAAGGAATATTCAAGAGTTTGAAACCTACACTACAGGAATGTGCAAAGTATGAAAGCAGCAAGACAATCCAGTTAAAAAGCTCTGTAATCCACCATCCTCACAGAGGAATTCTAGGCCATACAACCAGAATTGGAGACAAAAATTCCTTTTCAGAGACACCTGATCATCTAGTAATTATGAGGTGGTAACGTCATGAGTATAATACAGTGTCTACAGGACACTCATGCCAAGTATTACACAAGGACTTGCTAAGAACATGATGTTCCCTTTTAACATAGGCCAACCATAGCAACCCTATAGAAAACACTACAGTTGATCTAGACTAGTGATAATTTACTTGTTCTACTGGCTTCTGGTAATATACTTGCTTTTAAATCACACCAAATACACCTCATCTCACAGTAACTTGCTCATGTGCTTGGACTTTAAAGGGTTAAAGAATGATTTTCTGTAGTAAAGTATATTCTAATACTGTAAAGATGTTAGAGAAATAAGGGTGTGGGGTGTGGCCAGGAGCCAGGAAAAAGAAAACTGTTTTATCAGTCTGTATCTAAGTCAAACACTTCCTGGTCATAATAAAGTCTGAGGGAGAAGAAACATCCAGAACTCTACTGCCAATCACTTTCCCCATTTCATTCTATTCTCATACTTTGGCTCCATCAACATCTTGGTTTACTCAAAATTATTACTTATTACTATAAAAACGTATTGTTTAGGGACAGGCTCAAGCAAGTTTACTTGATAAACTGAGTTGTTACATATTTTAATCTTATGACTGAGGGATGAAAAAGTGGAGAAGGTAACATGCCAAGAATATGCTATCTCTTTAATGCCTCTCTGTGGAAATCCAAAAGGAGGAAGAGTAAGCTGTAAAAAAGATTACTCAGATTTTGACTGACAGCATTCAAAGAGAGGGAGCCCACAAGTCCCACCAACTGACAAATAAACAAAAAGCCCAGCAAAACCATGCAGTCTTTGAATTGTAAATAAAACCAGAAAACTTGCTGAGTCTGAAGAAGTGCACAAAAGCCAAAATCCCACTTTCCATGCTTTAACTTCTGGACTACATTGAGCCAAACTACACTTTACTTCTTCACTGCACAGTGTCTGACACTTGTGATAACTACCCAACTAGAGTATTTTCCCTTCTACCTTGAAATAAACACTTGAAATGGTCAAAAACCTACCAAAACCTGAGGGGTATTACTTTTTTCTTCTACTCTAGATCAAAGGGCATCTCTTTTCCCCTCACCAGTGAGGTAAGCAATCTCCACAGTCCAGAATCAGGACCCCACACCTCAGGACAGTGTCCTAACCACGAGCAGCAAGCTTTGGATGAAGTGAGGACACAGTCCAGCTTGCCAGTGAAACTGCCTCACTTTGCAGAAATGACACAAGTTTCAGAGACAAAGGGGAAAAAAGACAGATCCCCAAAGCACGCAAACACATACAAGCATAAGCAAGAAGGAACTTGATGTTACAGTGCAACAATGTGGGCACTCTCCCCTACAACCATCAAACTGTGGTCGAAACAATACTGGCAACTTGAAACAGTTTCTCACTACACTAAATCAGGTTTTTACTGTTTTTCACTTGACAGATAATCTTCCTGCTATAACCATTACAGAATTTGCACTTTCCTCCCTTTAACTGTAGTAATCATTCAATCTCAGATGTACAAGACACTAAATCTCAGAGTCTTACATTTGGAAAAGAAAGACTGAGGCTTCCAAGAAAGATGCAGACAGACTTTTATTCAGGGCCTGTAGTGACAGGACAAGGGGCAATGGTTTCAAACTGCAAGAGGGTAGATTGAGACTGGACATAAGGATGAAACAGCTAGACTGGATGATCCTAGAGGTCTCTTCCAACCCTCACTTTTTTGTTTCTTCAAAATCCTTCAATGCACTGTCTCAGTCAAGTTACTGTTTCACAGCAATACACTGCAAAGCGCTACAGTTTCCAAGTACCAGAGACTTCACCCTGACATCTTAGTGGGATTTTAAGCTCCCGTGGAACACTGAGAAGAGCTCTGCCCTATCCCAACCTATTACAGAACGTCAGATGTGAAGTGTCAGCTTAACTGTTACCATATTGCTCATCTATTTGCATGAAACTGTACTTACATAAACTGTTTTGTAATCACGCATGTAATAGCATGCAACTAATGTGAGCACAGCCACACCGTCTCAAGGAACAAAGTGTGCTTACAGCCACGGGCGGCGCAAAAAAAAGCCAAAGGGACAGCACCTGTTGCCTGCTCTACCTGTGGCTCACGCACCTCGGAGCCGCGCAATTCCTGCCATAGCCCCGCTCGGAGCTGTGCTCGCCCCGCGACACGCGTGCTGCCCGGGTGCCACGCACCCGCGGAGGGGACCGGGATGGGGACCCGGGACGGGGACCCGGGACGGGGATGGGGACGGGGATGGGGACCCGGGACCGGCCTCACCGCCGCCCCCGGAGCCGCAGCCCGGCCCGGCCCCCGGAGCGCCCGTCTCGGTCCCAGAGCCGTCCCCGCGTGGGTGTGTCCGTGTCCCGGTCCGAGCCGGGCGGGGGCCGCGCTGAGCCCCGCTGCGGGCAGGGACCGACACCCAGGGACCGACAGACACCCCCGGGCAGGGACCGACAGACACCCCCGCGCAGGGACTCACGGGCGCTTCCCTCGCTGCGGTCCCGGCAGGCAGGAGGTCGGGGGTGTCACCGCCGCCCCCCGCTCGGCTCTAACACGGACCCCGCACGCCCCCGCCGCCAGGGCCGGGGTTGGGGTTCGGACCCCGCGGGACGGGAGCGGACCCGCGCGCCCATCGCCCGGGCAACGGGAAAGCCCCGCCGCGCGGGTTATGTAACCTCGGCCCGGCGGGCGGGAGGGGACGAGGAGCAGGAGGAAGGAAAGGGAGGAAGGAGGGGAGCCCCCCGTGCCCGCCGCCCCCTCCCGCAGCCCCCCACACGGCCCGCGGAGCCCGCAGTGCCCGCGCCCGGCCGGCCCCGACTCACCGCCCGGCCCGTCCCGGCCCGCGCCGCGCCCCGGCCCGCGCTTCATACGGGCAGAAACGTGACCGGCCGCGCGCGCCCGCCCCGCCCGCCCCGCCATTGGCCGCGCGCGCGTGA
>JAWWEE010000010.1:24474521-24610539 GCA_035221455.1 Xenops minutus
CCGCCATTGGCCGCGCGCGCGTGACGCCAGCGGAGCGCGGGGGCGGGGCCTGGCCGCGCCGCGCTCCCATTGGCCGCGCCGCCCGCCGCTCACTTTACATAAGCCTCACGTGTGGCACCATGTTTCCACCGCCCGCCGCCGCCGCCGCCGCCTCCCCGGGCCGGACCGCCCCGCACCGCGCCGCCCCTCCCCTCCCCCGCGCAGCCGCCGCCGCTGACACCACCGCCCGCAGCGCTCCTCACCGCCGGTCCGCCGCGCTGCTCGCCCCTTCTGTACCGACCCGGCCGCCACCGCCGCTCCGTTCCGCTGGGCCGCGCCCCCCCGCTCTCCGCACGGCCGAGGGGGGCGCGGGTCACGTGACGGCCCCTGTGGGGGGAGAGGCCCCGCCCCCCGCCCGGCCCCGCCGTGACGTAACGTGACGTGTCGCGCGGGCGTGCGCGCGCAGGGAGCGAGAGAGACCGTTGGCGGCCGCGGGAGCGCGCGGGGCCCTCAGGGCGGCGGGCGGGGGGAAAGGGGGTAATGGACAGTGGGATAATGGGAAATGGACAGTGGGGAATGGGAAATGGACAGTGGGAAATAGCGGGAAATGGGCAGCGGGCAATGGGAAATGGACAGCTGGAAATGGACGGTGGGCAATGGGCAGTGGGCCCTCAGGGCAGTGGGCAATGGGCGGCGAGCAGAGGACAGTGGGAAATGGCCAGTGGGCAATGGGCAGTGAGCAGCAGGCAAATGGGCAGTGGACAACGGGCAGGCAATGGAAAATAGGCAGTGGACAGTAGGCAATGGACAATGGGCAGCGGGCAGTGAGCAGTGGGCAGTGAGCAGCAGGCAATGGACAGTGGGCAGTGGACAACGGGCAGTGAGCAATGGGCAGTGGGCAGCAGGCAGAGGCAGCACCCCAGCCCTCGCGGAGGGCCCGGGCAGGAGGCTCGGTTCACTTACATAAGGCAGCCAGCACCCGCACCCCGTTTCCTGGTGCCGCCGCCCGCGCTGGGTGTGCGCCCTGAAGTGTCGAAACTGCCCCCGCGTATTGTTCGGGAGGCGGCGGGTCACAAAGCAAAGTGCAGCGCAGGGCTGCAGCTCTCCCCGGCAGGAGCCGGCCGGCATCAGTCTGAATAGCTGCAACAAGGGTTGAGCTAAAAGTTTCCGAGGTGTTAAAGGTATGTGCTGTTCTCTGTGGAAAACTACTTCCTGATACAGTACATTCCAGATACTTAAAAAAACAGGTTTTCGTATTTATTAAAGCAAAAAAATAAAAAAATCCCCCTTCTGCTCAGGTAAAATATTCAGATTGACATTTCCCAGTAGAAAATAATTAAAAAAATAAATTGTACATCAGCTGCACAGGTTTCTCTCAGGCCCCTGCACCATCCATCCTGCACTGTGGTGAGAGAGGACTCAGGGTCTGGGTTGCCACAGGTCAACAGTGAGATCACCCACTGCTGGACAGCCCAGCTCTGTTGAGTCTCCATGTCTTCCAAGGCTGAGCAGAGCAACCAGCAGCTGAGAAGTTAATAACTCATCCATATGTTGAACTTCCTCCCTCTCCATAGAGGTACGTGGCTGTGCCAAGAAGGAACAGAGGACGTGCCAAAACTCTGTCAGTCTCGGTGCCAGTACCTCAGTCTGGCGTAACAGTGTTTTACACTCGCTGCATATATGCAGTTGCCCCATAGGATGTAACACAGGGGAGCCATCAGGGCTTCCACTGTTTATCTGCAAAATGAGGTTAATGCCACCTCCCTCCCTCACTGTGGTGTTAAGGATAAGTCCATTAGGTACATAGATATTTAAGCTGTGCCTGTTACAGAAACAGCCTGTGAGTAAAGGACTGTGCAGTATTTAACTGCTGGAGAGGAGAGGGGGTGGGCAGCGGAAGCATTAGGACCAGATTCTGCTACTGGATTTGTTGAGATGCACAAGTCAGCTTACCAGGATACCATTCTTAGTGTGTGCTCCTCTGAGGAATCTAATTTTAAAACTAATCCTAATTAGGTAGTCTCAGTGTAGTTGGTCAATTTGTTGCTGTTAGGCCTTCACATCCAAAATTTCATCATTTTTAAATAAGTTCTTTGCTTTAGGCTTGGAGGGATGTGGAATGACATAGTTGGTTTCCATGGGATGTTGTTTTTCATGTCATATGCCAAAAATATCCGCCTCTGGCTGGGTGCTAAGGGCTACACACCTCTTACCACAGACTTGAAGTAGGGCAAAACTTTAAGGCCTCCACTCCCCCCACCCTGTCAAAGTGCAAACCGGAGGAGGGTGGCAAACTATGGCACTGTACTAGAGCTGAGTGAGTTTCCAGGACACACATTCATCACTGCAGCAGAGCATGCCAGTTCTGGCAGGAGAACAGTAATCACCACCACCAGAAATAGCCAGTACCTTTTTCATCCTAGTAACTAACCAGAGGCATTACTTGAGTTCTGCTTATTTTAAAGGGATACTGAACAGTTATTTTGGTCAAGCTTATGGGAAGCATTTTTAAATTATATTCTTGCCACCTTTTGGTAGTTACATCTTTATATTTATTTACTAAAAGCAGTGAAAGCACTGTTTCTCAAAATCTGTGCATATTGAACCAGTTCAGTCCAAATATTTCTATTGTGCCAGTTTCCTGGAAGTTGCGATCATGTGTATACTTTCAAATTATTTCAGACACCACCAATCTTAAATAAGAAGGCAGGCACATGGTTTCTAGAGGAGTGAATATTAGTGTTGACTCAATACCTCATCTGCTAAGAAACAAAGCAAAATAAAATAGTTGCAAAGTGTTACAGGACAAAAATGGCTTTGTTTTTAAGGTCACTCTGCCTGGTAAGTAGCTATAACTTAAGGGGTTTAATAGCAGCATGAGTAAAGTATGTTTGTGTATGCATACACAAACGGTTCTAAAGAACACAAAGATTGTAACAAAAGCATTAAAAAGGTTGTGGTTTTTTTTCCCAGCTTTATTTTTTGTGTGTGTTCAGTTGTAACTCTTGGAGCATGATAAGAATAAATCATTCATACAACAGGCAAGCCCTTTCTATGTGTCTGTTCCACCGTGTAATACACCAGGTCCCACACTGGCGCTCATCCAGGGCAGCTCTGGCCCGGTGAGGTGGGGCACTGTCCCGCTTTAAATGCTGCCCGGCTCCCTCATGCGGTTTCGCCTGGCAAATGCCGGTCTCTGTGGGGTTTTTTTATGGAATCCCACTGCTTCTCCCACTTACATTATCCGATCTTTATTCCCCACACATATGAAATGCCGAACTTTTCCCCAGCATATTTCAAAAGGTAGAATTTTTTGCTTAACAAAAGCATTTCTGCCGGTTCTGATAACAGCAACATATTGACAGTATCTACATTTTTTTTCTTTGGGGGGGTGGGGAATCAAACCTTTCAATATGAAAAAAAAAATAATTTGAGACTTCCTGATAAACTACCTGAGGATTGCTTGCTTGGATTTGCTACTGTTATAGAAATAGGGCTCCTCTTTTTCAAGGAGCTGTGCTTCCCTATCCACTTGTAGAAGTTACCTGTTCCAAGTTATACCACAGCATTGATGGAACTGTATATTATTAAAATTAAAAAAAAAAAAATCAATTTTTTTTCAGCTGGAGTCCACATCTAATTCTTCATTTCCTAAGTCTAATTACTCACCATTTACAGTGATGCTGACAGTCATTGATTCTTGCAAAGATCCGGAAAGGCTTTTTTTGCTAATGAGCAAAAGGCGTCACTGTTAGTTTCTGTACGGACAAAGGATGTGGGAAGGAAAAAACCCACTTTCCTCATTACAAATGAATATATGGACAGGTTTTTCTGAAAGCATTATAGAGTAGGAAAAAATGATAACAGAAGGATAGCAGTATCATGCAGTCTTGAAAACTCTTTGATTAAAATGTGAAGGAAGGTAAGAAACATGATAAAGAATCCAACGCAAACAGCAAGTTCCTGAAACGTGCTCCAGCTCAAAAGTCCTTTGCAGAAGCGTCTGGTTGTCCCCAGACAGAAAACCTTTCCTAAGAAGTTCTGGGGAATATAGTTTTTCATTCTGTCCCTATTCATACTGTTTTCTAATTATTTTTATTAAATCCAGTTTCTGTTGGCAAATGCAGTGTAATTTTAAGTTCCCAGTATCTTGAAAAGTGACACATAAAGGACCCCTGAATTGTTATTTTAGAAGGATACAAATGGAAGGGATGTAAGAGCATGTACAGATCCCCAAGCCCATTAATATGATTTTACAGGCAAACAGTTCAGAGCACTCCAGATCTGAGATCCTGCTGCTTAGTGTATATTAGCAACTCATTTTCTGCAGTCAGACTCACAGAAGGCTGAATGAAGAGAGCTTGAAATTGAATCCACAGTGCTGGAAAGCAGTTTTAAGCTTCCTGCATAACTTGGAGAGTGATAGTTTGTGATTTCACAGTCTACCTAAGGTGATCAAAGACTTTACACATCCACCAAAAGGAACAGTCCTACCACCTCCACTGAGTTAAAAATCTGAGATTATGCAACTGTACCATCAGCTAAGTTGGAAAGCTGATTTAACTGAAAATATCCCGTGAGAGAAGTTTTTGGTTGGATTACATCACAGCTGTGGGAACACAAAAGCCAAACTAAAACAGAATCAAAGAACACATTTTGGGTTGGAGCGAGGATCCAAGACCAATAGGAACATCAAATTATAGAGTTAGGCACTTAAAATGAAATTTGCATGTCATTAGACTAGCATAAGAGAGCTAATGAGAAGCCAAGCAGGAAAGTGCACCCTCATTCCTGCCTACTCTGTTACTCTTCTGCCCTGAAAGAAAGCCACTGCATCAGGCTGGGGTTCACCATTCAAAACCATCCAGACTCACATGCCAGAGACAGCTTTCACAGGGTCTCTGAGCTGATCTAACATTTGGCTCTCATCAAGGGGTTGGCAGCACTGCTTTTCATCCCATCCCTGCCACCAAGGACTCATGGTTATGTGGTCTTGACCATTCCTTTTGCCCCCTTTGCTACTTATTTGGCCCCTCAGTGAGCCCATTCAATTTGTTAATCCCTCAGAAAGCTTCCCGAGTTCATTTCCTTCCTGAAAGCAGCTGAATCTGATCCCTTGGTGAGAAAGTGCACTCCCAAATCCAGGCATGGCATGGACAGGGCATGGGAAGGCTTTTTTAAAGGCAGTGAGGCAGCAGAAAAACATTTCCACAGCTTTTGATACCTGAGGCACACTACTTTCTGGATTAAATGTGGCCACGCATAGCAGATGTCCTTGAGACACCTGAATTCCTCAACAGACACCCCAACATTCCTTAGCAGCCAGACCTATGATATGGTGCTGGGCCTGTAACGCAATGTATCCCAACCCCTGACTCCCCACAGCCATTGGTTCCTAATGCTCGCTCTTGGCATTGGTTTAAACTCCACATTTGCTGACCAGAGTAGTTTACTGACCTCCATCGCATTTATGATCTCCTTGTGGACTCAGTTGCGTAGAGGGAAGTGTTACCAGTCTCCTATAAAAACAAAAGTGAGAGAGATACCTTCCTTTAAAAATAGAATAAGGACAGAGAGACAAGATCTGGGTACTGACTTCCCCACCAGTGAGCATTTATGCAATTTTCATTAAATAGTCATTACATAAAATGTTGGAGTAGGTCTTGGCATGAGATTGAAGCTGGACTCACTCACAGGTAGACTCCCAATCACTGTGTGACAGAGACATGCTGCTGCTCTCAGCTACTAGGAATCTAGAGGCACCCTTCTTCCTTACTCTGTTATAATGTTTAAGAAACATTGTAATATTAAGAGATTGTAACAGAAACATTTGTAAGAAATTGGATGCTACATAGGAAACTAGCTAGAATCTGTTCCAACACACCTACAGCCCTCCTCATCACAGTCACAGGCCTAATTTAAGCCAGACAATGAGGCATTCCTTCCACTAAGAACACTAATTATAGATCAATGAGGAAGTTGAGGAAGGAAGAGCCAAATTTTAAATGGGAAAGAGTGTCTTTCTGTATAATTTTGAAGAGCGTCTCTTAATTAAAAACACTTCATTTTCAGGTTGAGTTTCCTATTACTGCTCTGCGTCATTAGTTTTCCGGCGTTAGTTCACACTTGAGCTGTTGTGAACTGAATGTTGCTGCTACTGAAGCCAGCGGAAGCTTGGTTTTGGTTCCAGGAGAGGGTGTACACTGACTGGCTGAGTTTGCTTCAGGATGCCACACTACCAAAAACAAAGTAGGGATTTTAATAGGCCTTTCATGCACTGCTGAAGCCCCTTGTAGACTGAGTCAATTCAAGAGACTTCAGTAAATAAAGTTTTACATGTTGTGTAAATAAATAGAAGTTTCTGATAAGCAATAAATTATTTTGGTTTAATTCTAATAAATTAAAAGAAAAAGAGAAAAGACAGCTCATTTTGGACACATTGATACATAGAACCAAGGAGTGAAGGATTGGTAAAAATTCTGTTTGGATAAATCCCTTTCATATAAAGAGCTTTGGCAATTTGATCAAAAGAAGACAGTAACTGAAATAAAGAGGGCAGAAATCTTTCACATCTTGTGGATTATCTGGTGCTTAATTGGTCTGAGCTTGGCTACAGCCCTTTCCTCAGTGCAGCTCATCCAGCTAGTTTACCAGGTGTAAAACTTCTTGAAAATTATGTGGCTGAAATATCCTTGGGACTTCTTCCTATGTGTCACATTTGTAGATACCTGCCAATAAATTTTAAATTGCAGTGTGAATGGGGAGAGACAACAAGCAGACAAAAACCAAGTGATCACATGAGCCTTTATTACACAAAAATCCATAGGACTCATTGCCATAATGAGACATATTCTACCCATTTGTAACATGTGATACTCCATTAGCAGTAGTAGAACCTGAAATTCAATGCTTCTCTTGTGTAACTACACAGTAAAAAAAAAAATTAACAAGTAATTTAACTCAGTGAATAGAAAAAAACACCAAAACAAACAAAAAACCCCCCCTTACATTCCTTAAAGGAGAAAGATTATTAAAGGACATAATAATGAAGCAGGAATCTTAAGTTATATTACCTAATTGTTGCTCATTAGAGCAAAGTGCTGTCACCTTAAAGCACTGTGCTACAGGATGGCAAAGGAATTATATTTGAGAAAAAAAGGGGTAGTTATAGCAAATCAAAAAGATTGAAAGAAATCTTACCTTGCCAAAAAAAGCAGAGCCATGAGATATGCCTCCTGTAGGCATTTATATAAGTGCTCTACGGCTTATGGTTTCCTTGGGTTCTGGGTGGAAAACTAAGTAAGGCTCTCTTTCTTTCTAGCGGGCCTGAAAAACATATCCAGCTGCCTTTCAGCCCTTTGACTGATATGAGTAATTTACTATTATCATTTTGTTTCCCCAGCCCTGCTCTTTCACTGTGCATTACTGACCAGCTATTGTTGGTAACAATGCTGGTAGCTTTCTCTGGCTTCATTTACTGCTGAAGAAAACAGTGCCTGGTTAGGGAGACTTATTCATCACATGCAGTAATAGCATTCTCATTCTTTTTAAAATTGATACAGTGTAGGGAAAAACAGTGACTTGGGGCAGCCTTAGAATATGTTTGCATTGTAGGGACAGCCTATGAAGGCATATTCAAGCCAGCTTTAAATAGTGGAAGCTCCCTGGACAAGTCCATAGCACAGAGTGGATGCAAAGCCCACCCAGGGAGTCAAGTCAGCAGTGCTGAATCATTTAGCTCGTTCTGATAGAGTCTTCTTCCAGCTGGGAGCACCCAACCCTGGGACAGGCCAGCCTACACTGCAGTCCTTGCCACTGGGATCTGCTGGTGGTGCCTTACAAGTGTACTGAAGTATTTTCTTAGGTGTTCCCCCTATCATGTGACTACTAGAAGGAGGCTTATTTCCCTCTGCAGAAAAACTTTGTACCTTTACTATGTTAGTTTGCATACAGTCCTATCCGGGATTCCCTCTCAAGCATTACCTAACTCATGGTAAAGAACAGTGATAAAAGCAACATGTGTTATGACTAAACTTAACAGCTTGTATTTAAAGACTGGGCTAATCTACTTCAGCTGTGTAGGCTAGTCAGAGAGGATGCATGTGCTACTCTTCAAGGCACTTCAGAAAGCAAACCAAAAAAGGGAATGGTTTTAAAATGACAGATTTTATACTTCACTGGAACCTAATAAGCAGTGAATCAACTTTTCTTGTAATACACTGACTTTCTATGGAGACAATGTCTCCTCAAGCTGTAAAATGCTATTCAAGTATGTTGTGTCACTAGCTGTAAGCTATTACCTCACTGCAAACTTGATCATTAGAGCCTGGACTCAGGTCCCTCAGAAATACAAATCAGTGCTCCAGACCACAGACATGGCACTACACATGTCATGGGGCCATTACATGTCACCTGAAATATTGAGATGGAGGATCTTGCAACTCACACTGAGTTAATGCAAATACCAGGTACAGAAACCAAATCTATTTGAAAAAACTTTTCCCCCAGCCACATACTGGATTGCAGTACAACGAGTTGTATCAGAAGACCACAAACTAAAAATATTTGAAAATTGTCCTGTGCTTTCCAGACAGAGTCACTGCTATCGAAGTGAATGGACTCCACTGTTTCCAATTTAGGATGCCACAGTGAGTTAGTTCTGTAGTATCAGTCCACTACAATCATATTGAAGCAATAGGAGAAGACCCAGTATGACTAGTGTATTGCACATGCAAAAAAGTATGTTGCTATTTGAGTGCTGTAATAGCTTCATCTGAGATGAAGCCTCAGTTCCACTTATATAATCAAGATTTTTTTGTTGTTGTCAATGGCATCGGTGGAGTTAAGATTTTATAATACCAAAAATATTCTACAAATAAAGTTCTAATTTTCAGAGTTTACCCTGATATGTTATAATTTCTATTATCTACTTTGTCAAAAAGAGCTTTACCTAAGCGATCATTGATATACCACAAGATGAAGAAACAAAGGTATAGCAGGGATTAGTTTCCTAGTCCCTTGTTAAGAAAACTGAGTGGGAAAGTTGAGCACTCTTGTGTGTAAATTTACACAACCAAGCCTTGATGGTCAAACTAGACACAAATCTCCTTATTTTCAGAACCCTGTTCTCATCTCAACACTCTTATTATCATAATCATGGATGGTGGTCTCTGCAGCACACCAACATTTAATATTTACTTTTAAAGCTTTTTGATTTTAAATGCAGGATGTAGAGCAGTTCATTTGTTCGTATTGGCATTACTATTGCTAGTAGTGGCATGTCAGTATCTGCTGCTGGAGGTGATGACATTGTGAGACCTTGGGCACCATCAGAGAAGATGTAATTGTGGTGGGAGCATTGTTTCAAACGTGCTCCTGCAGCGGAGCAGGGGGTGTGTGAGAACTGTGCAGAGCTGGCTGAAGAACTCTTTGTTCTCCCTTCAGTTCTAGTTTACTGACTTTGGAGAAACCAGTTATTAAAAAG
Organism: Xenops minutus; assembly: GCA_035221455.1. Lineage (NCBI taxonomy): Eukaryota > Metazoa > Chordata > Aves > Passeriformes > Furnariidae > Xenops > Xenops minutus. The sequence continues at coordinate 24,483,985 of JAWWEE010000010.1, forward strand.
GAAGGTAAGGAATGTTCTTAAATGAGTCATGTTTGTTCTGTGACTGTCAGACTACATCTGTAACTGGTTCAGTAGCTCTATTCAGCTGGTGAGGTCATTCCCATGCTGCACATGACACAGGGAGCCGTTGTACAGACAGCTGCAGGCAACATGCTTCATGTTGGCTCCTGACTTAGGAGATGTTCCATGAAGGAGTCAACAGGTACTTCTTCACGTCCATGCAGTGTTTTCTGATTCTTGCAAGAGTACAAGACAGACTTAAAACACTTACGAAACTTAAAGCCTTTCATTTTAAGACAATGTGCATTTATATTAAATACTTGTTTTTAAACCAGGGTTGAATGATTTTATTAATGGCAAATGAGACAACATAATCAGTCAACCTGAGTAACACCAAAACAGAGAATGTCAATGTGTAGGAATCAGCCCTGGATGCATCAGGATAATGCAAATACTTTGATGGCTTAGTCAAAGTGTGCTGCCATTGTGGTTAGACACAAATCTTCTGATTACCTTTTTCCACAGACCAAGTGGGGAACTTAAGAGTTAAATGAAATTACTTGACATGTAGACAAGAGGGAGAACAGAATTTCATTCAGCATCATGAAACAGAGAACAGGCAGGATGAAACAGAGAGGAAGAATGAGACAATGCCAAACTCACAAAGAAAAGTGCTGTCAAGTTTGAAAACACTTGAGAAATTTGAAGCCTGGGCTGAAGTAACTGATGTACAGGAAATGAAAAAGAGGCCTGAAAAACTACCAAAATGAATGCCAGTTACAGCAGAATGGCTAACCCAAGGGATGGACAGTGCAGTTTAATCTGACAAATTGTGACCAAATTTAATTTGCATTTGAGATGGAGTCTGACCCTGTTAATCTATGTTGGCGTCATTTGTCAAATAAATTCATTAGAAGGGTAAGTGGTGACTGACAGTGCCCACACTGTCACAGCCCCGTGACAGCTGTTGCACCACGGCCCCTGTGTGACACTCCCCAGGCTGGGCACCACGGGGTGGCCACAGCGTGGCTGACAGGATGCCTCCCAAGCCTGGCACAGGCTCACTTTGGGGTACTGCAGCAGGCAGGGGGCTGCACTGCTGGACAGCTAAAACCAGGAAACATGGCTTTTTGTTGCGCTTTTTTCCTCCATTAAGACAGTTTTATAAGCAAGACTATTTGTTTTTAATATTTATTTATCTATGGGATAAATAGATTTATCTATGGGAAAACAAAGTTTAAAAGACAACCCCATTTTCTGGCATTGCAAGTATATATAGTGATGTGCCCACCCTTGTCAGCATATTCTAAGTTGCAGAGAGCGGTTCCACAAATCTCAGCTGGAAGCTCCTGAAGATTCTGCCATGTTCTGCACAGAGAAAGCTATCAGTAATAGAAGCTGCTAGTTTGGGTGGTCTGAGTTTTGATTCCTCCCTCATGTCTGGGTCAAATAGGAGGGGATAGGTTATGTGTTGAAGGGATCCCTTTTGTACCATTTTGCTTCCTCTCCTTTTCAGCCACACATCATGCAAGTATGATGTGTTGTACAAGACTGAAGAAGTGTTCAGACTGCACTTAATCATGTATTAATGACCTAAATACCCAAAGACCATTTTTAATAAAATTCAGACACCTGTAAGATGGCCTTGTCTTAACGGCATCAGAAACTATTTCAATATCCTTTGTGAGAGCTGATAAATCTACACATAGCCAAGGGAAGCCCTTAATGGGGACAGCACCACCAAAATGCAGCAATGCTACTGATACAGCTAATGGGTGTTACATTATAATTAGACTGTTCAGACGATAAGAGAGAAGGCAAGGGTATTATTTCTGCAGAATCATTCTAAAAGCTGCCTTGAAAGTGCAATAACTCAGTGTGTTTGTTGCCAGGAAATTCCCATAGTAAAATGTATTTAATATGTCTATCACATTGTGGTACCACATTTTCATGGTAGCTGCCCAAACCACAGGTGGTGTTAAAAGGTTATGTTCCCCTAGATTTGAATCACCTGGGAAAGCAAAAAAGAGATGCTTTGGCTCTACACTACTGCCTTGCTCTCATATAGAGCTCTAGCATTCTCAAGAATAACCAGCTTTTCTTCTCAGATTGTAGTTTTGACCATCTTGAGTCATGTGAGATATTTTTTTGAATTTCAGAATTGTCAAGAGCACTTAAAAATTTATCTTATTCATTCACTTACCTCCAGGTACATCAGCTCACAGAGCAAAGTATATAGGCAGTCAAAGATGTTTTGTCTCTGAACTATCTTCTATTGACTTTCCAGAGTATGTGCAAGTCCCAGAGCTCTTCACCCCACATAATTTAATAACGCCTAAGAAGCAGTTCTTTCTTTTGCTCCATGAAATATGCAAATCTATCTGACCAGAATGAAAAATACATTAGATTTTTCATATAATCTTACTGATTATGCCATATTCATTTTATTCTCTCCATTACTTTATATATAACTTCATTTTCACTTGGTTTTATCATTTGCTAGAATTCTTTATAAGCTGAAGTCAGAAATTGGGATGTTTTGTTTCAGTAAAACTGAGCTAACTTTGCAACCTGACTGTAAGAGTGCCAATGGAGCATTAACCCATTGTGTTCTCTTAATAAGCCTCATTTGTGCTTTTTTCAGTTTCCTCTGTTCTTCAATATCATGTTCACATACACCAGGCAGACTAATTCACTCTCACTCCCTCCTTATTTGCTGTTTCACATAGGTCAGAATATGTACTGTATGAAATTAGTGATCGCTTTGTCCCAGTTCCTCCTTATAGGCTCAAAGTGTCCCCAGTTTATTGCCAGGTGCACTGAGTTATCAAGGAAGAATCAATAGTTTTGCCAATAGAGCACTGTCATACAAGAAGGCGTCTTGATATTATCTGAGTTTTGTGTGTTTGGGCGGGGAGAGACGATCCTGCGTCCTTTATGTGATCTGCAATCATTTGCAACAAAATGAGAAGAGCTGTTGAATAATGCCCCATGTGCATGAAGGTGCAGAGCTATCCGGGAGTTACTGTGATGCTTTTGTGTTTTAAAGTGTAGGTGCAGACATCAGGAGAGGGAGAAAAGCAGCTTCCAACTCTTGTCCCTTCAAAGGGTTTAATTAGTCATTAGGAATAACCATGGCAACAGTTACCATGCCCCATTAATCCATACACAAGAGGCCAGCATCAGCCGCCTCAAGTTAAGGCAGAAGATAACCCTGCAAGAGTCTGTATTCCTCTCACTGAAAAACCTTCTTTTTTAATCTAAAAAGCGTGTCCAATGTACACCAAATTGGTGACCTGACAGTATTTCATGGCATTTTGCTCCCTGAGTTAGTTGTGCCCTGTTAAAAGGAAAACATGTTAGCATTAAGAAAGTTGAGAATAAGGTTAAAGGCACTAAACACATTTTTTCATCAGCTCCTCTTCATGACTCCTTGATGGCTGTACATTTTTGTACCAGGTTCGCTATTGTTTATGCAACAGAAGTGCATTTTTTCTTTTTCATTAGATCAAACATATAAAAACTCAGTGCGAATTAGAAAATCTTCATTTCCAGAAGTCTCTAGCACTTCACACAGAGAGGGAATGATATCTGAAGCTGCTTAACTGTTCTTAATCTGTATGTTTTGGGGACAGAATGATACAAAACCCAACTTCTTAAAACAAGGTTTATTGGCACAAACGTACATGTTACAAATGTCTATGATATTCTTGGAAAATATGTTCACCACTTCAAAAAAATCACTGTCCACAGAAAAGTACAGTAATATCAAACTTTGTAAGTCATCACAATTTTAGCATCAAAATGCATGCATTCATCATTTATAAATGAAATTCCACTGACCTCCAGGTAAAGCACTTTAAGAAATTTCCTGGTCTCCACAATATATTTTTCCTTCCCAGATAGCTCCAATAAGATGCAAATGGAATGTTTTCTGTAGAGGCACAAATCACAACTCCTTGCTCAGTACAGCCAAGTCTGTGAGGTGAGAGATGGTGTTCTCACCACAGACTTCAGGTCCTTCTTGAGTGCATTACTACATAGCTTAACACTACTGTGTGGCCTTTAAAAGAATGCAATTAGGGATCTGGTCTGGAGTTTGGGTTTTTAAAAGGGCAACTGAGAACTGATTTCTGGCTATCCCTATTACAGGAAGTAAAGCTTGAAAAATTACAAGGAAAGAGGTAGAAGAAAGGTTTTTGTTTTGCATTGCCATTCCATCAGCATTTGAAAGACGGGTGGCATTGCGAGGTGACTTGTGAGAAGGAAGAGTAATCTCAGTAAACCTTCTTTCTTTGGTGTCAGTCTAGTAACTTAGTAGCCAATCAAGATTTTGTCACTGACCTCAGACAGTACAGAACAAGACTTTACCAAATGTCCTGAGTCTGATCCTATGCCTGTTCTCAGCTTCAGTGTCAGAGAAGCAGGCTTTACATACACAGAGGGGAGAGAATGTACTGATATCCTCAGGGTGATCAGATCTGGCTCAGTCCAATGCCAGTGAGAAACAAAGAAAAGTTCTTGATGTCAGTGGAAGTGCTTTGAAAAATGGGATTGCATTTACTCCCACTAGGTCTGAATTTGACTCTAATCGGATCAGTGCACAACAACAAAAAAAGGCAAAACCATAAACCACATGCAATTATGAAGGTGGATACTGCACTTTTATCACCATTTGGAGGGCAGAAAACATATCCAATGGCAAAATTCACTGTGGAATCACCAGCCTCAGAGATTTTCAAAACTTATCAAGACAGACCCTGTGCAACCTGATCTAACCTCAAAGGCAGCTCTGCTTTGAGCAGGACATGGGACCAGGCAAACCCCATGGGTCCTTTTCTACCTCATTTCTCTATCTTTCAGTGGAACAGCTTCTCATCTTCTGAATTAGGACACAGCACTGATTCCATATCAGGCCTGGACCTAGTAAGGATAAATGAGGGTGTTTTTTTTATTGTGTTAAACAGAGAATGGAAAGTCACTATATGCTTAAACACATGTGGAAGTCACCTCCAGAACAAGGCATGTCTTGCTTCTCACTCAAGGCTGACAAGTGTGAAACACTACAGTGCTGAATCGATGACATAGCACCTCCAGAGGCTGCTCTTCTGTGTCAAGACTCAAGCATAAGTCATTAAGGAAAATACTAATTAGCTGGTTATGAACTCATTTCCTGCAATAAGTATAACAAGTTTGTAATAAGAGTTCATATATTGCCACTTAGAAAACTTCTACTGCTGCAAAACAAACTAAAGGTTGCTTACAGTACACACTGGCTCCCTTTAATCTCTTTCACACTTGGAAAGGGAACGTATCACCCACAAGGCAAATGCCTGTGTATGTATATAAGCACTTCTTTTGGAAAGGGGCAGGAAAAAAGGAGTCGTCAAATAAAAATGTAACCTCTACAACAGCTGGTGTTTTCCCCCTCAGAGTGTATTTTTGCAACAGACAAAGCATGTTTTCAAGTCCCGCTTGGGAGTAGGAGGCACTAATTTCTAATCTTTCAGTGATGCTGATAAATGTAATGTGACTAATATTTTACCACGTATGTGGTCGGGGGATGGAGGACTTTTCATTTACAAGACAACATAATGATGTTTCTCATGACAAGTAGTGGGCTATCTGTAACATTTTATTGTGCAGGCCTGTGAGTGTGTCATAGCAACATTAGCATTTTATTGTTTGGGTAAAAAGTAAATGTAATATGGATTGAAGTTAGCGTTTCTAATGAGAAAAAATACTCTTTTGTCTATAGTTAGGCTTTGGAAGCTAATTATTTGACTATTTGTTTAGCTGCTAATGGCTTAAGTAATAGTTAAATTGTAATAGTTAAACTATGCCCATGATCTTTACCATACATTTCTATCTATATTCAGAATATTTTTTCCCTGTAAGCTTCACGAAAGGCTGAACCTGCATTATTTAGTAGCTTGTTAGTGGCATGGTAGGCACACTGACCCCTGAATTTTCCATTCCAGCCCAGACTACTTTCACTAATAAAGAAATTGTTTCAAACTTTCAAGTCAATACTATAAATATTAATAGCTAGCCTTCTGAAAAAAAAGTTACGCATTGTCCATCTGTGAATTTGTAGCTTCTTTACATGCAGTATCTCAATCACTGATCTGACAAAGAAAATAATTGCAGCTGCCATTATTTGCTCTTTCTTTAAACAAATTTGGAAGGTATCAGGAGGAGAAACTGATTTAATTTGTTTAAACTTTTCATTACAAAAAGCTCACCACTGTGTGTTCACATACATATGACAGGAATGTAATGCATTCAGTAAACTGATTTTCTGTCCTCTGCTTAATCCATTTATTGGTGGTCATGGATAGATACCAGAGTGGAACAAGGGTAAGCAAAATAATCATGCTCTATCAAAAAGGTTCCATTACAGAGACCAAACTGCTGTGGAACAAAGTGGGCACTCAGTGTGTATCTTTACTGCACCAAGTGCTCGAAAGTCCTGTTTGACTGAAGTCCTTGACCACCTCTGCAGCTGATGAGAGTGGTGTGTCTTTGGATACCCCTAAATGGCACTCTAAGCAAAATGGCATTCCCTGCAAAAAATGTCAGATCATCCTTCCTGCATGCATTTTCTGCATTTTCAAGAAAAAAGCCTTTACCATCTGTCACAGTTCATTTTAAGTAGTTAGATTTGCTTCAATAGATGAGCACTGCTTAATTTTAACATACAAAAGGTTCTGTTAGGTAGAGCCACTTATAAAAGTAGTTTACTGAATGTTGGCTATGTTTCAGTTAAACCATTTCCCAGTATACTATATTCTGATTACCACACTATTCTTATTTGCTATTTCCTCTCTTTCTAACAAAATTGATGAAATTACAAGAAATGTTAAATACATGTAGCAAAAATGCTGTTGTCTCACAGCCAGGAACCTTCTTTTATATCACATAATTTTGAAACAAAATAAGACTCAGGAGCCATATTCTGCCTCCAGTGTTCTTGTCCAGAGAGTGAAGGCTGGTTTGAGGACAGCAGGGCATTATGGGGAGGAGGTTCAGCTCCACTCAAGGCCTACCTGAGGTCTAACTGAGCTTAACAACAAGAATATGGAAGAAGGGAGGGAGTCAGCTCAGAGGGCAGAAAATCCTGGTCCCAATATACCATGTTCCAAATACACTACACTCCAAACCCACGAATGCTTTCTAAGAGAACAAAGAGACTCTTGAAGAATAATGGAGAAACCAGACACTCTGAGAAGAGCTAAAGAATGGAGAAGGGTTTTTTTCTAATTGTATTTGTTGTTTTCTATGATATTTTCTCTTTGAGAACAAGTACTCTGCCCTTTTAAACTTACAGCACATGGCTTCTTTGGTTGAATAGAGTGTTACGTATGAACCACGAGGCTGTATTCATGTTTTAAACCAGTACAGGTTATGATTTTGCTTTGGAGAGGTAGCAGATGTGATACAGTCATGACAGAATGAGGTTACTGCAGGAATGACTCATTGTTGAATAATCAAGTGTTTACTCCACCAAAACTGCATGTAACCAGACTGCCACAGTTTTTCTGCTTTATTGTAAGATGTAGCTTTTAAATGTCAATGCACCAGGAAGAAAGCCATCCTTGGATGGCTCAGATCTCTTTTCATGCATGTGTTTAAAGGCAGATAGTCTTATGGTTCTCAATGGAGAAAAAAAGCTACTGAGCACATCATTTGAGACATACATTAATGAACTAAGGAAGGAAAATTAGCTGCAAAGGAAAACAAAATCCTTTCCTGAAATGGAATAGAGAAGTATTTCTGAAGGAGACCAGATGCAGAAAGAAGGAACAGTTGTTGTGGTGTTCTGGTTTGGTTGTTTCCATTTGAGAAACCTTCAGTCAATCGTTTTTTCAAACTACTTTCTTCAACCTTTTTGGTTTTGCTTTCAAAGAAGGTAATTTGAGGGTGCTTGTGCTTTCTCTTGCATGAAGAAATACGTGCTCAAATCTATCTTGTCGAGCAAGAGGGTCCTAAATCAGGTGAGAGGAAGAACTGACTGGAAGAGCATCTCAATCTTCTGACTAAATAGTGGACCCAAAGGTTATGATCTGTTATGGGGCTAAAGTTCAGGTCAGGACAAAAATCCAAATCAAAGAGACTTTGGTCTCTTTGAGGCTTTTCCCCAGTACTCACCGTGTACATTGGGAGGGAGCCCAGTGCCTTATATGGCTACTGGTTTATCCCTCTTCCCTGTTTAAAGGGCAGGAGAAGCAGGGTTGACATCTAAATCCTGGATCATACCCAAGTGCTCTCTAGTTCACAAATGTGAAGGTCTGGCACTAACGTGCAATCAAGGTGCTGTCATAAAAAAAATGATACATTATACATATTCCCACTGTGTGGATAACCTCCCATGGAATAGAGGAAAATTCACTCTGTAAAAGCCTGAAAGAGTTGGGTAACATCTGAGCTCCTATAAGTTCCTGAAATTAGAGCCTTCCATAGTAGATGCACTTCTGAGAAGCAGACATCAGCATTTTGCAGGTATGCTCTAATACAGATGTCAAGTCAGGAACTTGCTCTTAAGAGCTAAAATCTATTGTATTCAGACAAGAAGTAGTCCAGCTGTTCATAAAGTTATGTGAAGCCCTGTCAGAGGAGCAGTGATGGAAATGAGACACAGAGATGGTAGAATTTCAAAAGGTCTTGCTACTCAGACAAAACCAAAACAGATTGTGGGCGTTCTAATTCATTGCTTGCACAGCTAATACTGCCCTATTCTTCCATGATTGCGAGTGTTTAAGTCACTTATTGCAGATCACTATTTAAAGAGAAGAAAACCCCAACTATTATTTTACTTCTCTGAAGTGTTCCAGGGACTAACCTCATGCAGATTCCAACAGAATAGAAGTGTCAGTTTTAAAAATCCAACTGCTTTATTTCTAAATCACTTCTTGCCTCACAGACCCTAAGTTACAGCCAGAATCTTTATCAGATTCTCACATCCTCCTTCTAATAGTATTGGATTAGATTGGACTGTGTTGGATTGACTGTGCTGTTACATAATGTTGTCAAGTGAAAATCAGGTCAAGTACCTCACTTGGGCTTCCACACTCAGTTCTCCTGCCAAGTTCTATGTAATAATTTTTTTAGGTATAAAGCCACATCCAAGGTGCTGCAAGGTAAGCTAAACTAGAAAGTGTAATGCCCAAGCAGGATCTCACTAGCCTGTGCAGGGTGGATGCAAATAGCACATCCGAGCTCAGAAGCTGATGGAAGATCATTGGCAAGCCAAACAGCAGCAGTGGTACAGGCACTGACAAGTTCCTTCCCACTGTGCTGTGACTGAATGGCATGTCATCCTGCACAGCATCCCAGCTGTACAGCTGTGGCCCAGAAAATAGAGGAAGTGCTTTGGATAGGGATCGAATATACAAATCTGAAACAATGTGTAACTTTGGCTAAAGCTATCAAAAGCTTTGCTTCCAGCCAGAGAAGTCTTCAGTTCACTCTCCAAGGTGGCAGTCAGAAAGTAATGGCCTTGGAGTCTTCTGAGGGTTTGCTGGGGAGTCACTTAAAGGAAGCCGTCTTGCGACCTTTTTACCAGCTGAAGGCGAGAGCCTAGGCAGTATTTAGTGATGAAGGGCAGCAGTTGAAATTCTACCCAGTGATTGAAATTCTAATCTCAGTGCTGACTGAACAATGAGTTAAACTTTTCATGGGAAATTTACTGTTACAGGTAGGCAGTTGTAACTGCACAGACATTTAAAATGTAGAGGCAGTGAGTGGAAAATAATCAATCCTGGCTTGAACACAAATAAGATCTCCAGCTGTGTTTATATAGATTGTCCTCTGCATCGGTCTACATGTATGTGATGTTGTTGCACAACCTATGACCCTGAACAGTTCTATATTACCGTATGCTCCTTGGTGAAGGTTTAACCCTCTGCAGGAGCAGTTCAGCTCTGGGGCTCTGCATCTGGGAAGGACACACTTGCTCATGATCACTGGGCTGAATTAAAAAGATTACGTGGCTTATCTTACCAATTGCAACCAGCCACCACAGCACAATCAGTAGCAAACATTGAGCATTCATGAGCACACTATGTGCAAACAACTTAAAAGAGTTAAACATATTAATTTAGCATATTTCATTAGCACACACGAGGAAATAGTCACTTCACAAACATCTTACAACCCACTAGAGGGTAGATTTCTTGACTGAACTCTTCCTTGCAAATTCTCACTAACATTTAGCAGTCATCCACACTAGTTACAGTTTTGAGAGAGAATGAGTCCACATTCCACAACCAGCAGCTTCCCTTCTCTACTCTCACCTAAAGCTCCCACTTTATTAACTTAGTTGAGCTACATTAGCTAGGACGATGTAAGCTTTGCATCCTTACAGCACTTTCACTGCAGCCTCATTTGGGAACTTTGCATCTTTGTAGCTAGAGGATTCAAACTCTGGATGTGTATTTGCAGCCCTATCATCTCAGTAGTCAGTTCAGACTCTCATAGGAGAAGGAATATCTACATTAAGGCTCTAAATCAGCATATAATCTTACTGATTGTACTATCTCCAGTGAAAATCATCTTCATTTCATGAGTCCTTTCAGTAGAGAAGCCCTGTGAGGATTAAGCCATGCTCAACATGGGTATGGGTGGCAGGGTCTCACTCTTAAGAGACAATTCTTTCATATAAGCTATCCAATTATTTCAGTAGTTTAAAAGAGGTCCTGAAGTTGGATGACTTATTCCTTATTTTCCAGTGAAGGCTCAATTATACACAGCACTCAGCTGTGTCACCTCCTGGAGTCAGGCCCTTCATGATAGCCAAGTTTTCTGTCTGTCCCATGAGGATTTCAGAATTGTTTATGTACTTACCCAGCTGAAGGACTGAAGTGAACAGGGCATACCAGGGAGTCCAGTGGCACAGCAGTAACTTGAAACATTCACTTTCATTAAGACAGTACATGTGACTATGAAGTAATAAATATATAGGGGAAAATGCAACTGAAAGCTTTCAATTGATCATTACTTATTCTCTCTGCAGAATTCTGCTTAAACACAATTTGTATATAGATTCATTCCAATGAACTGGCTGGGTCTCTGTTTTTTTAATCTAAAACCATGTCAAGCGAGAGACTCCAAGCTGGAAATATTGACACTACTATTATCACCATTTCTATTCCCTAATTAAATTGGAGACAAAAACACCCCAACCCACCAAGTAATTTTTTTTTTAATTATATGAATTATTTTTAGAAATTCTGAAGCAGTTACCCTAAAAAGACCCTTTCTGCATTTACTGGCTCAAAATTTGATAATTCATTGTTAGTTTGATTAACTATGATTAAACTATTTAGTGTTTCAAAAAGATAAGAAACCAAGAAATTCACAAAAGCATACGAGAACTTTCTCTTAAGCCACAATATATAATTTCTTTTAATTACATTAAATGCTAAACTAATTGAGTATGATAGGTTTCTCAGCTGAACACTTTACAAAGATGACACTATAATTTATGAACTATACACACACACAAAATCAATTTCTTAAAAGCCTATTAACACCACCACTTTGAACAATGTTTCTCTGCCTTCCTCTTCTCCAGGAAAGCTTTGCTAGGCAACTTCCCTTTCTCAGCCTCTCTCCACTATTCCCTCATACCTTCTTCTTCCTGAATTTTGAATGATCCTCACAGTGGGGACCATTTCTGCAAACTGGTGCAGTAGTAGCTTCTTACAACTGTGCTGGGAAGCCACAAACATCACCGAAGCTGTTCATGTACTTTAAGTTAGGGCCTAACTATTGAGGATTGGCATTCCAGCAAGTCCCATGAAGCCTGACAAACAGTGCCTTGAGTTTTTAGCAGGAGACTGTATCTTAGTAATTTATGATGCTTGTATTACTATTTTTGCATTTCCCCTGGTTTTCTAAGATTGTACTAGCTAATGCTTTTGAATTGTCATAGAGTTTTCTTTCTGGTTTTCATATTGAGGCCATTTTGGTTGTTCAGAACACCATAAGGTGTTTTTCATAAGGAAAAATTTAAATCCATAGAAGAACTAATCTTATTTATTTTCTGCGGGCAATGTTTTTTAGACTTGGATACTACAACTACTCTCAAAAAATCTGTGTTTGGATGGCTAAGCTGAAATATGGTAACTTACATGAATATTTGCAGGTATTACTCTCTTCAATGGCAGTAGCAGATACTACCTCAAAAAGTTACATCTGACAATGGATTTTGCCATCCAACTTTAGGTGCTCAGATTGAGAATTTTGGCCCTAAGGTTTGCTGCAACCTTAGATTTGGGTCCAATCCACCTGACAATGTCCCTTTAAGCAGGAGCTTCCCCATAGCTGCATTCTCTGATTCTGAGATGTTTTAGGATGCTTTTCATGTACTACAGTTTCTGAAGGTCAGTGCATACACAGTTTAAGACACAGTGATAAGACAGTGTATGGAACTACTTGGCAGTATTTAGCTGGTACAGTTTCTTGTGGAAACAACAGAATTCCAAAATACACCACACTGAATGCTTATGGGTTATTACAAGCAAAAATCCCAAGACACCGGGAATTAAAAAGCGGAGTTCAACAAAGGAACACTGATATCGTCAGTTGATATGAACAAAGTTGTGCCAAGTCTTCCTTCTTTGCTTTTTCAAGTGGAGAAATAAACTGGGAAACAAAGCAGAAGGAAAGAAAGATTAAAAAAAAAAAAGAAAAGAAAAAGCTAACAGTTATGATAGTTATTGCCATGCTTGATCTTACAGAAGTATGTGATTATCAGAGACTTGCAAACATCTTTAGCACATCTTAGTTGAAAGAGCATGACACATCTTGTACATAGTATTCCTTCCCAGGGGAAACAGGGATGCTCATCCCATGTCAAAAGGAGTTTGGAGGGGAAACTGTAGTGGAAAGCAGGGGAGGCTGTGGCTCCAAAGATAGAGAGGGCAAAGACAGACAGTGATTTTAGCTGCCATGCTCAGCTCCAGCAATGCCTGCAATCCCATGTGTAGTATTCCTTCAGCAGGCAGTGAGCTGGGCCCACTGCCAGGTGGTAGGAAACCTGGCTTGGGCCAGTTTGTTGCTGTGAGGAATGGCTCAGTTTATCTGCACCTATAGCCAGCCCTGCATGGGAGGGCATGGTCTTGTTCCCGTTCAAATCAGGGACTGGAGAAGTCATGCAGGCCTTGTCTCTGGCAGCCCTTGGATGTTTGAGGTCTGTAGGATTTAAACATACACTTCAGAGCTACTGTAAACAAATAGAGCATTGAGTTCAATGCACAGGGTCCTTCCTGAAGCTGCAGCCTTTAAACACTATTACTGAAGAATCAAATAGACTGAAAAAAGAACTTGAGGTCCAGATACATTTAAATCTCACTGACCTTGCATTAGATCTCACTATGGTGAGCCATGACCTGGGTTTAATGACGTAACCCTCACATATGTGATTAAATACCCTAAAGCCAACCTGACCCATGCCAAACCTGCTCTTTCTTAACTGAGCAGGACAGGCATGCAACATTTAAAACCAGGAGGGAAACTATGTTATTACTTATTTATAATTTCAGCCTTAACTTCTATAAGGAGAAATTATGAGTTATCTTGACTGTTTTTTACTGGCTTTGTTAAGATACACACAATGCTCCATAATGAGGATATACACAGCAGTTAGTTCAATAGCTGCATATCTGCCTTTTCAGGTTGCTGCACTAGACTGCAGACTGAAGGCCTGTCTTTCTCTTGAAGCCAGTTCCCTTGAGTACCCAGTTAATATAGTTAATTAATATCTAACCATTTCCCATTCTTGCTGTATCAGTGTTACGAAACCCTAGAATTATTCTGGGTCACTCTGGTGCCAGCATTCATAAGACTAGTAAACTGTCACATGTATCTCATTCCATTTAGTCATGTTTACAGGTGATTCTGCAAGCCTCCTTTACAGAAGCAACAGAGGAAAATGGAAACATGCTGACTACAAGGCATGTAATTTGAGAGCTGGGAATTAACTCACATCCACAATGATGGTGAATCTCTTCTGGGTTACTAGCTGGATTGTCTGACTCAAGAAATCTTCCTTTTAGGAGTTAATGCCATATTACAGTTATGTCACATAACAGCTGTTGCTAACACAGAGGTTACATAAATGAAATGTTCAATTACCGTCATTACAAGGTCCCTGGGTCCCAACCAGCATGACTGCTATTATTCATTCATAGCTAACTTTCCTGTAACAAATGTGTGGGATATCTTTTGAGAAAATCAATCAGTAAGAACTTAGGGCCACCTTTTAACAACATTTAGGCATTCAAGATACAAAGGGATCTTGAGAAACACTAACATCTCAAATTTCAGCTGCTTTGGTGGGAACTATGCACCTACATGCTTTTAAAAAATTCATCGGATGCCTGTTTGCCTGTGGGCCTTCACCCTCTTTTTATAGGCATGAGGTAATTCAAACATCACTGTTTTCAGTAGAAAACATCAGGACTGTGGCACTCGTCGTAATGAAAGGAAGATCTCTGAGACTGCATTAAAATTTATATAAAACATTAAAAGGGAGAGTCTTTAGTCCTAGGGAAAGTTATGTAACACGCTAATGTAAAAAACATTAAATGTCAACAAATTCTGTCTATATGTGTCCAGAGAGTTTGCAGTAATTCTCACTATATAAGCATGATACTAGATGGGAAAATTCACAAATTTATCAGTTTAAATATTTTATATCCATTTTTTGTTTTGATTTGGTTTTTAATATAGCAGCACTTAAGTCACAAGCTACTGAGATCATAAATTAAAGAGAAAATGAATTACTCACTTATAATTATAATGAGAATGACTGCGCATACTACACCAAGGATGATCATCATCTATAAAAAGAAAGTTATAGGAAAGAAAAAGAGAAAGTTAGGTTTTCACATGAAAGACATTAACCCCTCAATTTTTTTGCTTTTACTTAGTGACTCATTCCTCATACTTTAATTCTTGAAAAGACTCACTCCAAGAGACTCATTAAGGCTCCAAATGTGGTGTCAGTTTTAAGAATAGCTGAGCACCAGCAATGGTGCTCAAAGCTAGTCAGTTCTTGCCCATAAGCTAAAGACCCAGTGACCAACTTTACCCATTTCCAGCAGTAAAGAAAAAGCAAATATCCAAAGTAAAGCAACTCCAAAGGTGATTTAAGTGGCTGGATTCACACCTGGCCGTGTACGACTTTATACCAGAGTAACTTGATGACCCTTCACCGTGTTCCCGAGGTCAGTAAAGAGGCAGCTGGAGATGTCTGATACCTCCTAGCTCCTGGTGCTGCTTTCTGTACCTGTGCTGTTGGGAGAGGAAGCCCATGCTAGTCAGCATGGCTTCCAGCATGTTCTCTGGCAATAGCTCTCTGCAAAGCAGAAGTCTGCTCCCACAGGACCTGCAGAGGCAGCTGGGCACAGCCCACACCAGCACCGAGCTGCGCGGGGTAGAGGTCCCACATGAGACTCGTTGGGTGCTAACGAGGCCACCAGGGACGCTGCAGTCCAGCTGCCATTGTCACCCCAGTGAGAATGGAAAGACTGAAAACCAACAAGCCTGGGCATGGCAAATCAAGGCTTCTATTCCTCCTAACATGTCTGGAGGACAGAGCAAGACATTGGCTTGCAGGAGATTTTTTTTATTACATCCCTGTCCTTCCA
Source organism: Xenops minutus (assembly GCA_035221455.1). Taxonomy (NCBI): domain Eukaryota; kingdom Metazoa; phylum Chordata; class Aves; order Passeriformes; family Furnariidae; genus Xenops; species Xenops minutus. The sequence continues at coordinate 24,499,641 of JAWWEE010000010.1, forward strand.
GAGCTTGGGAGCCAGAGGAAGTACAGGCAGATTGTGTTTGTCAGAGTAAAGCAAGAAATGACAAGGAGGAAAGAGACTGAGAGTAGGTTTAAAGGTCTAGTGTAGTGTAGGTAATTGTGTGACTGCAGTCACTCGGGTGAACCTAACTCAAAATGTGTAGTTCCCAGAAGCCCTGCTTCTTGCACTTTTAGGTATATCAACTGGGCAGCAGCTAGAAGAGGCCCAGAGGAACTGCTCAGCTGAATTTCTAACCTAGGTCCTCTTCTTTCTGGAGTGTTTGTGCATGTAGTTTACCCAGAATATTTTGCGTTGTTTTACAGTCCATAGCACTGTGCATTGAAAAGACAAAGCAGACAATGGACTGGTGAGGGATACATGTGGGATTCTGCCTTGGGAAGAGGTTTTATTTAGGTGGACATGGGTAGTCAGCAGCAAAGATTGAAGAGAAATGGAAATGGAGCTGAAATTTTGTCACAGTGTTCACGTTGGTGGTGCATGAGCAGAAAGAAGCAAGGATGTGGGATCTTGAATGAGTAAGAGGAGCTGAAGTTTCTGGGTCCAGAAAACACAAATACTGGAGGAGGTCTGTAAAAGCAAAGAAGAACGGGATTTCCTCTGCTCTTGGGAAAGGATGAGATTTTGAAAACAGCAGAGAAGGCAGCTGGTTGATGAAAGTCCTGCTCTATCCTAATGGGTCACTCTATAAAATACTGTAATTTCCTCACTTCCCACAGCAGGTTGTGGAACCAAGTTTTTGGGAGGTTATTTTTTGTTTACTATCCCAAAGGAAGATCAAGAGGTTGATGATCCCCCACAAGGACAAAGCTTCTTTTCTCCCACTACTAGAATTCACTACACCTGCTCAGATTTTTTGATTCAACCAGGGAACATAAATTGACATGGAATGCTTTCCCATCGCTATCTGCAGGCACTGACTGAAGCATCAAAATTTGTATCTACATTTTATATACTGCAGAAATTATAGGTTATCACAAAGATCAAAGGTGCTTGACTTATGCAGCCTAGAGGGCAAGGCATCTCTTTTTGCCCTTGACAGAAAGAGATGACTCAGAGGTACCATCCTGCAGGCAAAGTCCCATTAAATGCAAGTGAAAGTAACTCCTGCCATGAAGTGATTCTCCACAAGAATTTCTATTCCTTACCTTGCAATTTTTCCACCAGTATTTTCTCTTCAGTTTTGCTGCACTGGTTTCGAACTGCGAGGCACCTGCTTGCAAGGCATCTGCCCGGTTGTCAAGCTCCGAGAGCTTCTGGTCTCTCTCTAGCACCTTGTCCACGTTCATTCTCATGATGTCGACCACCTGCAAGGGCACAGCCTCCTGTGAGATTGCACACAGAGGAAGCTGCTGCTCACCCATGTGTTCCCTCCCTGGAACATCACACATCGCACCAAACCCAGCCATTTGCCATTGTGATTTGTGGTGGAATTCCCTGGACAGCACCTCAAAGCCATGGCTGTGGAAACAGACACAGTAAGCAAAAGTGAGCATGGCTACACTGCTCAGATGCCCTGAATGGTAAAATATAAACAGACATCATGAAATACCGGAGTCAGTATCATGAAAGTTTTTGATTTCTTTTAGCCAACAGCTGTAGATACAAAATCCTGATGGAGACTAGTTCCTCTATAGTACAATTTTGGTTGACTTCACTAAGAACAAACCATTATTTTCCTTACACATTTTATATCTTCCTTACCTGAACTAGAAAAATTAGCTAGACAAAGGTCACTCTAAAGGAAATGTATGCATTTCCTCATCAAGGAATTTAGTCATTCTGCAGATCTTTCCCAGGCAAGATGATTTCTCAGCCATAATTTGAAGTCCTGCTTGAAAATGGAGGAGGAAAACATTTTACCTGAGAAAGTTCATACTGAAGGTTAATATGGAGTTCATGCCACCACATTGCACAGCCAGTACACAATATTTTATCCACTGGGTTAGATGAAAATCCTATTCTAGCAAGCCAGTGATTCTTACATGGAAATCCTTTCAAAATTCATCACTAATGCAAATGGTAGACACTATTACAGTCTCAGTAAAGTTGTGTCCAATCATTCTAACAGTGGATAAGGCTGCTGTTCTATTACTTCTCATATTCTGTAATAAGGAATTCCATGTTATTTGTATTTAATATAATTTAACTATTACCTACAAAAATCCAAAATTAAAAAGATACATTATTCAAATATAGGGAGATGAAAAGCGCTAGTGAAAGAAACTTTGAAAGGACTGGCAGAGGGTTAAATGCTGTTCCAAAACTCAAAAGTTTTGTCTCACTTTTCTACCAAACCTAAAACAAAATCAAGTGTTTTGGTAATTCCAAATTTTCTTACTTGCTTTTCCAACCCCAAACCTTCCAGACATTTAACTGCATATCAATTTTTCTTTAAAATTGTATTAATTTCTTAGGTAGTATTTAGCTGAATTTTATCTTGATACAGTGATGTGTAGTGAAAATTTTAAACTATTTGAAAATGCTGAAACAAAATACGGTACTATTTGCTACCCATTCTCTCAATTTAATTTGTCCAGAACTTTTTATTGAATCTAACCTGACTGCAGTGAACACTTGTCCAAATGACACTGCATTTTTGTCAAGTAAATAAACATTTGTGCAGACTAAACCCATGATCTGAGCCTTAAAAGATGTCTAGAGAAATCAGAGGGGAAAAGTCAGCATGGATATAGCCGAAATACTGTATCAGCATTGGTATGGCATTACAAATGTCCGTGGTTTTGCTAAGACCAAGAATATTCCCCGAAGCGCAGTGGCGATGGTGCTGCGGTCTCCGGCGGGGTGTGCCACGCTCCTCCGTGGTGTCTGGTGCCACCTACAGATCACTAACCCGCAAGGCACGGAGGAAAACAGGAAAGATCTAGGAGGAAGGTCAAAGAAACACCTGCAGATCGGATCCTCCGCTATTATAAATCAGCTTCATCCCAGTGACTCCATGGAACTGAAAGCTCAGTGGTGTTTTTCTCTCCTGGCTGCTCTTAGACTGTGATTTTTGAGGATCTGCTGACCATGTACTCTCAACTCAAAACCTGTACCAACTGCAGCTTTCCTCTCAAATGGCAGGCAAAAACCCCATGGATCCTGAATGTCACCCACAGAATCCTCAAACCCAAGGGCTACTCACTGTCCCCTCATACTGGGTAAGAGTTCCTGCCAAAGTTATGCCACCATGCTTCACATGAAGACAAGTTTGCATGGGTCTGAGTGAAAAGTCTCAGAAGGCAGAGTATCTTAAACACAAAGCAGGAACCATCTCCATCAATCTGCTTGAGGAGCCCAGTGTATCACTCAGTTTGAGACAATACACAGCAATTATTTTTCATCTTTTAGGGACAATTACTTTTGCTGTCTCTCGCATAAACCATTACAGCACCAGCATGATGTCATATGTCCAGGACAAGAAGTTTATTTCATTATTCTGACCCAAGACAAAAGCTGAAATGTAATATTCCTTTCCCCACTGGAAGAGACACTCCACTAAGATCAATAAATCTAGTGTGATGTGAAAATCAGCGATTACAAGAGAACCCAGTCTAGACCTTTCTGCAGCCAGAGGATTGTTCTTGTGAACAGCTCAAAGCATCAGCAATACAAAGGCCAGAAAGCCCCTGTTTCAGATCTTCAGCAAAGAAAAAGTTCTCAAAAACACAAAGCCCATTTTGACAGGTGTATTTAATTAATCTTAAGAAATGCATTTGAGCTGGATATTGTCAGGTCCTCTTTACTATTGTTAAAGCACACGTGAAGGCCTTGAAAATAGAGGCCTTTATGCATGTAAATATGTATTTTTTTAATATGTGTTTTATTAAATTGGCATTAAAGAATCACACAAGCCCTGGCCACTTCCCCATGGACAGTAAGCAATTAGTTACTGAAGTCTTTGCAGGGATCTAACAAAATTGTTTCCTTATTACACAGCACGCAAATCTGCACAGCAGGTGTGCAAGGATGATCCAGCTGCTCCTGTACTGCTGGTATGCTCAGGGACTGCACCCAAGAGCAGTGGGATGCTCATGTGTTCCCATCACCTCCACAGTTAGATGTTCACTGGCATTGCAGCCAAGAGTGCCAGGAATTTAAGGATCCAGGCTGGAACAGCCAGATGGTCCTCCAAGACCAACAAGAGGAGTGGGGATTTGATAAAGATGCTGTTATGACATCATGTGTGGGTGCCTTTCCTTAGGGATAAATGGTGATGATTAATCAATAGAGCTCTGGCTACTGAACACAGCCCTCAGCTGCACAATTCTCATGGCTTTAATCTATCTGTGAGAGGTGAAAGGTCTGTCTCTGTGAAACAGTCTGTGAGATTAGTGCCTAACTTTTAGGAACACATTAAAAGAGCTGGTTCCACTATGATATTTTGTCCTAACCTGACTGACTGGTAGGAATCCCCAAATTGGCACCAATGCCCACGTTTATTCTGCAGAACTGTTCCTGGTACCAGGATGTTTATGCTCAGAATCTCGCCTGTACTGCCTGCCTCCTCATCAGTGCCATCCTTTGATAAACCTCATTTCCCAGATCCACTGCCTTCAGATGAGCAGGTGTTGCTGGATCATGGAGGAAACCATCTTAAAGAGAAGAAATAACCACAGCAATACTCTTGTGGTGAACAACGATCACTTGGAGCCACTTACCTCGTCCACCTGGGCTTGTGTCTGCTGCAGCCGTTTGTTGCTTGACACATTGGTAGCGGGAGGAGGTCCTGCAGCCCCAGCACTGGGACCTTGGGTAGGAGCTGGAGCAGACCTAGATCAAAACCAGACAGCATAAGTGACTGAGACCATCTTTACTTGTTCCCCACTCCTTCCCTGGAACAGGTAAAAAGCACCTATCTCTTGAAAGAACTTTCCATTTTTTCAACCCATGTTTTCCATTCCTGGGTCACAACCCTACTGTTCCATTCCTTCTCATACCACAATCAGTTTTTACAGTGTTTTTGATAGGACTATATAAAACTTTTCCCCTTCTCATGCTGCCTTTTTTAAACAGCAAACAATTCAGATTATCTAGCCTAAGTTAGGTCAATGGCCAAACTGACCACAGGCCTGACTAGCAAGGCAGAGCTTATGTCCCCTTAAGGAAACACACTCTGCTCTGGGCATTTTGTGTTAATGCAAAAGGAGCCAGGGCTTCATCCCCGTGTTCCTTCTCAGTGTGCTGAGTAAAGCACTCCCCTGCTCCTCCACGTTTGGCTGGAAGTGCACCAAGTAAAGACAAACAAAAGGAGAAGAGAAAGAAATGGAGGAGGAAGTGGGGATAAGAATTGCACACAGTGTGGGGTTAGTCATCTCTGGCATTCACCCCCCCATGCTTAACCACCCCACCAGTGGTCACCAAATGCCACCAGAGCAGCTGGCCAGACTCGAGCATCTGCCAGAGACCCTGGGCAAATATTTGCAGCAATGCTGTGAACAAACCCCTGATCTCCTGCTCTTTTCTTAAACATCAACACTGGCTTTCTCCAGCTTGCTCTAAAACATAAAACAAAAGTTCCTTAAAATCCAAGAACCTTAAAATCTGGTCTGTCTCAGAGTATGAGTTGGTGCAGACAAATCACCCTGCTGGCCTGAAAAGGGTCCCCTAACCTTAGCGAGTCATTCTTCACCCCCACATTTTAACCTGTGAAACCTTACCTCTTCTCTCAAGGGACCCCTGTCATTTGTTCCTGCAGAGAAATAAAACCCTTCCTGAACCTGCAGAGGAAATCCCTAAGATGTGAACTGAAAAATATCACAAATCCCACTCATGCATTACCAATGCCTTCCCACAGTGACAGACCGAGAGAACACAGTGTTTCTCTGAATCATTCCCTTTTACATCCTGGGGTCTGATTAATGCTGCTGGAATTATGGCCTCATTAATACACTGTCAAAGTGCTGAAGGGCACTAAAGTTAGTTCCCCAAAGGTACCTTAAGCAGCAAAATTCAGTTTGACAGTGTCGCCTGAGGGCTGAGATCCCAGCGGATGGCACGGACCCTCAGAGGCTCCCAGAGATGGAGCGGCTCTTTGCAGACTTATGCTTTTTAACTGTGGGTCAGAATGTCACTGTCAAGCTTTAGTTGAAAGAAAAGAAATGGAGTTTGCTCATCCTTTGAGGACCTCACAGCCGCTATTAAAAACATTTAAAAAAACCCAGATGCTGCTGCCACCTGCAATGGAATCACTCCATCAATGGCCATGGACCAGCACCCCACCAGGATTTATTCTGAGTTGTCACAAAGGATCAAAATCTGACTGTAATTTATATCATAATCACACAACGCAAAACAAGATCTCCTTGGGGCATCAACAACTTCAAAGGGAGTTCCTGAGCTAAAACTGAAAATGTAAAACTTTGCAGTTAAGGAAGTAAATAGGCATTTTCCCAATCAAAACAAGCAGAATTTCTTCAATGGAAACTTTGTGTTACTAATACAAAAGTAAAGAGAGCTTCTCTCTTGAGTCCTAGAGACTCCAGAATAGGTGAGAAGTGTTGTTCCCTGCCACATGTGTTTGCTGTAAGTATAGCTTATAAAAACAGAGGTGTTTTTGATCAAAGCTAGGAGTTAACTCAAAAGTTCTACTATGTACATTTTCTGCCCAGCAATTGTCACCTTTCTTTTGCCCCTCCCAATCTTTCCTTAAACGATTTGGCATACAGTGGACACTTTCTAGTTTGTTCTCTTCCAGCATCCTTGCTGCCATCTAACATGGTTTCAGTCGCATTTCCTGGGACATTTCCTGCAGAAGGGAGGAATGGATGGGAAGAACAGTGTGTTTGTACAGCCGCTCTGATCATCCAGCAGGAGTTACTGTAACTACCAAAGAGAGATGACAATCTTTATGCTAAGGCACAGCGAGCTTGTAATTAACATACTCATCTTAATTAATTACATAAAATCTAATTCAAGAGTAACCAGAGCTGGGTGCTGCCTGCAGTGCAGAGCTATGCTTCCCAAACATTTTGGTTTTGTGCTCTCCTCACACAGGAACAGCAGCTGCTTTGCCCATGGCTTGTGGGTCAGAGCAATGAGCAGCCACAGGAAGAAGAGCCTCACTCACCAGAAGAGTGCCCTTTTGTGGCTCCAGTCCCACACAGTGTCCACTGAGAGTTTGTCTTTGAACCCAAGTTTTCTAGTAAAGGAGGGAACTGAAGGTCCACATCACTTGAAAGCACAGGCATGCGATATCTTGGTGCAAAAATTCTAGAATGCAAGTCCAACCTGCATTTATATACGTCTTCCTAAGTTTACATAATTCTTCAGTTATTGCCCCTGTACCGTGTTCTATCAGCTTATAACTTCTGAAAAGCATTATGCAAAGAAATCTATGCAAAACATTAGCACTATGTTGGAGAAGTTTCCTTTTGAAACACAAGAAGCGTCACAACTTTGTAATTTCTCATGATCTGGGCATGATTTTGGGGAGCTATAAAAGAATGCAAAATCTATACAAAGGCTCCACCACTGGGCCCCTAGCCATCAGACCTCTGTACTTTTATTTTTAGGAACAGGAAAAAGAATTACCATTGATGCTGAGAATCTTCATTCCCAAGAACAGGTCAATTTTGAAAGGGAAAAACCAAATTCTAATAATTTTGGTGAAAAAGAGTATAAATCCCTAGCAAATAGCCTTAAATGGTAACCACTCGATGATGTCAGAGCACTGGAGTACAGCCTGGGAAAGTGATGAGTACACTCACTTCAGGATAACTGCAGCACTCGCTCCGAGTCTCATCAGCTGGGTCGATCTTTATATAACATGAGTTACAACCTCGCTCCCCATCACACCTGATTTTCCTTCAGTTAGCACATGAGCAATCTGACTGAAAGCAGGGGCTGGATCTGTGTATCTATGCAGCCACCTTGGAAGAAATATTTAGGGACTATCCTAGTGATTCAGCAAAATGGTCTCAGCTGACTCAGACATCCTCAGTTCTTCTAGCTGGGACTGAAACTAGTAGGTCAAAATCATGACTAAGAGATTTGTCATCTCACCTGGATATTTTGGAAGCAATTTACTACTTGGCTCTGACAGTTAAAGGGAGCTGCAACTCTAATTAAGATAGAATTGGAGATAGCCAGTGTTACTGCTGTGCATTTCAGCACTGGCTGAAAGGACATTAAGGATGATTTCTGTGTCTAATATTTTGTGAGACTGCCTGACACATACTTTCATTTTTGTTCATACGTGTGAGCTACACAGGAGAAATTATTTTCTTAGTCAGGCTAGGGAAGGGAGGTGTATGATACAAACACCTGGAGGATGACAGGACACCACTGTGGCTTTGGTACAGTTTACATTAGGACCTCCATGGCTGCTTTCAGCATCTTCTTTTGTCCAAAGTGTTTTTTAAAGCCTCCAGCTACAGGACCTAATCCCTTCAGAGTCTTTATCCTAACAACACTGCAATAAGCTAAGGAAAAGCTATTATCCCCACATATGGCTGGGAAACAGGTACAGGGAGATTAAGAGACTTGCTCAGTGGGACACAAAGCCTGTGGCAAAGCAGCCCAGCCCTCTTCATTGCCACCCTTCTGCTCCTCTCCAACTACTGACTCGAGAGAAAGCTCACAACCTATTTCTAATAGCAGGAGTTATTTTCTACCCGTGTGTGAGAAACACAGCTGAGGCTTATAGCACAGGGAAAGTGAGAATTACATCATACAGCTCCAGCTGGTGTCAGCTGGCAAAGCTCAGGAGAGAGGCAGTGAATGTGCATCAGTGCAGCAGATTTGACTAATGATCCCTACAAAAGTGAAAAGGAGGCAATTTTCTATGAGCCCCAGTGTGATTCCTCTTTCCTCAAACCCTTTCCCTGTTGTTCAAAGACAACAAAATTTCACTGCTTATCTTCTGCTATTATTTTTTTTTTTTACTCTTCAGGTATCTTATTTATGTAGTAAATATTTACTCTTGTAACTTACGTATATTTAAAACACTGTCCTTCCATGTGGACCCCTTCAAAAGGCATCTACCCATCTGGGCTTCACTGTGTAAGTGGAGTTTGATAGTCTGTGGTTTCAAAGGCATTTGAAAATTACACCAACAAAGCCCTGTTTAACTGTAAAATAAATCAGAACACTTCCATAGCTTTGTACTCTTGAGATTTAACTCTAAAACAATTGTTAGGATCAGCTACAAATGCAAATGCCTACATTTCTTGAGTGACTAAGGATGTCAGTGAGGACCCTGGACCTAAGAGAGCTGCAGAAACAAACCCCTCTCACATCGTCCCTGGTGCTGAGAGTTTCCATCTGTGAATTGAGATGGGCTGGAAAGCTCTGAGGCAGGGAGGGTCTCTAAGGAAATAGAGGAGCTCTATAGCCCTGGAGGGTTGCTGTTAGTTTTGAACTTCCTTTGTTTATTCCTATGCAGTAACAGCTAAAACAGTGTTTCCACTGATAATTTGCAAAGGGAGGCTTTTACTGATGATCCTTAGAGTCTTCTGCATTCTGGAGGAATTTGCTAGTTCCCAGTTTCCTGTTAATGGGATTCTACCACATGGGATTTTATATCTGTAGTATGTCAGTTTAGCCAGCACTGGCAAAAAAACTTTCTTAACAATCAGCTGGGTTATGTTAGGTTTGGCACAGTACTAACAAAATCCAGTCTAACCAAACTGGACTAACTAAAATTCTGTACTTGCCTGCTCACGTGCCCTCTCTCAAATTAATCAGTACCTTTGATATTTAAACTCCTTAGGATTCTGGGCCTCCCAGACTTGAGTGCTTACCTGTACAAATTTAACAATAGCACGTGCCTACCACAGTTGTGTGTGGACAGTTGTGTTTGTGTCTACAAATCAAGAGACATTAGTTATCCATCCTATCAAATTTTGGGGTCTTCCCATAGTGAAATGGGATAGTGTCAAATGGCAGGTCCTGTTACTCTTTCAAAACCACACACTAATTCTATCAGGAAAAGTTTAGAGAAACTTCTAACACCTCATAAAAGTAAGTGTTCTTTAGAATTAGGTTCTCAGCCTTCTTAGAAATAGATAATTATGTTCTCTGCCTGTAAAGTGAGAGGATTCTTCAAAAGAACCCTGACTAGAGAGCATGAATTCCCAATTCTGAGACAGGTTTCACTCAGTAAGGTAATTTGCTTTTTAGTTCAGTTGCCCAGTAATTGTAGGTATTTCAGATTTCTAGCTCATCTTCCCCCCTTCAGTTATTAACTAGCCTATTTTAATAGGCTGAGTTTATCCTTGTTTTCATTTTACTAATCTCACTTTCACAGGGCAACAAGAAAAAGCTGTTCAATAGGAGTAAAGGAAGCCATGATATCATAAAACTAGTTAGGCTGAGAAGATAATTAACTTATGAACAGGGGAGTATCACTGCTGGGCTACTGGACATTTGCATACTGGGCCTGGAGGGATTTTCAGACTACAGAAAGATGTTTTCAGCCCTCTGAGATCTCACAGAGGGAGCAGAATTAGCTCCCCCCAAGAGCAAAGAGCTTGAACAGAGATGTTCTTCACTGTGCTTTTCAGTGTTCTATCTGAGCACCTCAGTGTACAGTAAAAATGTGACTATTGATGAGTAGATGGCTACAGACTTAAACTTAGGCTCATTCCATTCTATGACTATCAATTTTCAAATGATTTCTCATGCTATTTGTAATAATTGGGTAGTAATGAGTAATAGTGAATCTGTGGTAGAAAAAAACCCCCACATATAAAAGGAATTAGCATTTGAGATGTCTTAATTTTGTGAAGAAAGTTCTGCTTTGAACACATTTCTATTCCCCAAATACGATTTTCATGTACTACCAACAATATTCTACAAGGACTCTCCCTTATTACCAAATATTTACTCTGATCACCAGCCAAAGAATAATACTCTACATTTAATGTCCTGGGAACACATTTAATTAAATATTCCCACCAGTTTATTATGACTGCATTAACCATCTGGTGTGCTAAATATGCACACAAAGGAAAAACAGAGGAACCTTAAGACAATCATCTTTAGTCTGATCAACATTTGTTAAGTTAGGAATGACTGGCTGATTTACCTTCTCCAGTATCTTCTATTCAAGCCAAATGAGTATTGCTTTCAAGACCACAAACACCTGAATTCTAAATCATTCTGATTAGCCCAGCCAGATTATTTTTGTCACAAAAATAAGAATTTTCCAGAAAGAGTTACATTATTCCCATAATTTCTCTAAATTGTAGCCTTTGCAACAGCCAGTTGTGGTGACTCAGGTGGGGTTTGTTAGTTGGAAAAGGAACACGAGGCAGGATTCCTTCTCTGAAATATCAACACTACAGGTTTTTTCAGATCCTTCTTTCCCCTTGCTGTCATCTTTTGCGAAGTCTGTGGCTTAAGATAAAGTCAGCTCAACGCAGAGATCTTGCTTCATGTGCTAACCACTGCTCATGCTTTGCAGAGTAGTTCGTGGATTTGCTGGAAGGATGATTAAGGGTTAGATGACTCAGGGTGTTGCTGTTCACATTTTATATTCACAAATTAAACTCTCAGAGCTCCGTTACAGAAGCCAACCATCTAACATACCCTTCTGTTAAGTGATCACTGATTCAAAAAAGTACCTGCTCATCCAAACCAGTCCTACCATGCCTTTCGATCCCAGCTGACCAGTCCCATCTTCACCTTTAACTGGACAAAAGAAGGGTTTAACAAACTGTCTGGAATGAATGAGGCACACAGCCAGGTCACCATTAGAACCTGTAACCTCCCTGCCCCACTGAAAAGAGTTCTGTCTGCTACTTAAGCCACCATCAGGAGCTGGGTAGACCCAGACTAACCAAATCTCAGCTCTAACCCACTGTGATCCGGGGTTTAATTTTTACACCACAAAACTTGCCTCTCCAAAAGCAGGGAGAGTGAAGAGGGTTCCCCATCTCTTCCCAGGGGGCAGAGCAGCAAATTCGGCTTCTCTGGGAAAAACTGCAAGAGGGAAGGAAGAGCTCCATGTTGCTGAGCACCCACTGGGGATGGTTCACTCGTGGGGCAGCCCCACGCACCTCATGAGAGCTCTGCTCACCCACTGCCACATCACAGCAGACTTTGCCCCGACAAACCTCTGCCTTAGATTAGCTACAGATCTGGGTAATCTCGGATCAAATTACAGGTATTTTTTCAAAGATACAAGGCAAATCTATATACTTAAACACCCTGTGAAAAGGGTTAATTCTCCTTATCTGCTGATTTGAAACTAACTGATCTTTAGACTAAATTGAGATTTATTTTGATTAGAGAATGAAAGCAAATACAGGTGTAAATAATCATAAAAAACTTCCTAATATTTATACTGATGTTAACATTATATTGTAAAAAGAGACAAATGCAATTTACTGTTTTGTAAATTTTGCTTGTTTAAATTCATAATTGGCATCAGGCTGCTTTCGGATAGAAATTAGTTTAATAAAAAATGTGGGAAATCCTTTCTGTGAAATATTTACAATAGTTAACTAAAAAATATCTTCAGTGAAATGTCTACACAAAAAAATACTAAAACACTGTAGTGCACTAAAAGTCAATTTTTAAAAGGAAGGGTATATCTAGGTCCTGGGTAGTATTGATTGCACCTTCTATTACTTCTTACAAGATTTCATAATTGGCAGGCTTAAGGCTCTTCTAGTAATTTCATTTCATTTCATTGGCTGAAAGAACACAAGCTTCTTTTTTTTCCCCTTTTAAATTTTTTTGGATGCTTTTCAACCTGTTAACCTTGAGTATCCAGGTTAGGATGTGGTCTAAAGGCAATAAAACTGGCACAAAGATCAGTTCTGTGGTCTGATTTTGTGTTAAGAGACCACTATTTCAAGTCAGTTCAATATAGATTAAATCTAGTGTAGGCAAATGAACATACTGCTACAAAAAATACCAACTTTTACAAAAGTTCCTTATGCTCCATTAGCCCCAAGTGTTTTTATCTTAATGCAGTCCCTCTGAGCTGATGAGGTTTTCAATTGCATCCCTGAGAGCTCTTGACTTTGCAAGGTGCATTGGTAGAAACTTTTCTCCAGTTCTGCACACTAAGCTTACACACCTGGAAAAATAACACAAAGACTGACCATCACAGGAAGAGCTGCATTTTTCTCCCTACAAAACTTCATTAAAGGAATTTTAATTTATAAATAGGAGAGTGCTTTTACTGGCATAAGAAGATACAAACAAAAAAACCCCCAAAAATGAAAAAAGTCCAACAAACCAAACCAAACAAAGAGTTTCAGCAGAGAACTCAAACCCTGGGTAACACAAAGCCTTTATGTTTCTTGTGCTAACTTACCATTCTGAAATTAGGGAAAGAAAACTGCATACACACAACACTAGGTTAAAGCAGAAATCACCAAACTATACTAGGCTGTGGGAGAGAGGAATCCTAACAGAACAAGGTGTAAGATATGTCTGAAACAGCTCAAGAATAGAACAATAAATACACTGAAAATGCATCTGGGTATCATTGCTGCCATTTCCCTCTTCTTGGAAGACAAAGAAGAAATACAATCTGCCTTAAAAACAAACTGTAGGGCAAAGAGAGAAATACCAGCCACGTTGTACGGAAATGTTTCAGCAATTCAGGACTCTAAAGGCAGAGGACATTTGAACAAGCCCCATGATGTTAAACATCCTGGTCTGCCAGATATTCCAGATTCCCAAACCTCTCTTTCCAGCCTCCAGAGCAATCCCTAAGGGCACAGCTGAGTAGAAAGGGCCAGCTTTCAGCCAGGTCTCTATTTCTGAACAGGAGGTGCTGTACTTGCCATCCATGCTGACGTGGTACGTTATGGGGAGACGTGGCCTGTGTTTCTCATGCAGAGGAGAAAGAGCATCCACTGTTTCTGACTTTCTGTGCAGGCTTCCAGGTTCATGGGATATACCCTACGGAGTAAACATGCAGCAGCTGGGCAGGGAGTGGGAGGGAAAGATCAGGGTAGCGTTTGACTCAGCCATCCCCTACCCACTGACTCATGTGCTGGTGCAGAAGAAACTGCTGTAATTTGTTGCTGCTGTAGTCAGTTAAAAGTTAACTCTGCTACACAGAAGCAATGAAGACTCTCAAAGGAACGGTAAGATTGATATGCTTTCCCTGCTTTTAAGTAATATTTTTTGGGTCAAGGATGTGTTCTGTGCCTGTCTTTTAAGGGACTCAAATTAAAACCTAGGAGGCTTGGGGGCTTTCCATTTGCCTGTAAATTATTTCCCAGCTCTCTTGTTGCACTTTAGAAGGAAATCAACTGTTAACATGCTCTTTTTTCTTTTTTTTAATAGAGACAGCAGCAACAAAACAGCTGAAAGTCACGTTTCCATCAGCAGTGAAATGTTTTTGTAGCCTTGCTATATATATATATGCCATTGCTATTCAGTGGCTGTTTCATCACAACTAAACTTTATAGGGTAATTACCACCCTTAGTTCTATTAAAGCTTAATTATCAGAAGGCTTATTAAGCATAAATCTTCTCTACTGGGCCAAGAGAACTGCACTGAATGCTTTATCCCACCTATTCACTACTTAAAGAACAGTCACACTGTATGTGCAAGTGTTAGAGAACAGCAAAAGTATCTGCATAGAAAAGCAAACTTTCCTCCTTATTCCTCCCAAAATGTCCTGCTCAGTTCTGGGAGAGCTTCCATGAAACACAGCTACGATTTACAAGTGACCCTGACCTTACCCCTGGTGCTCCACCTTCCCACAGTGCTATGATTCACACAAAATGTATTTCCTCCCCAGTTTCAACATCCATCACTTAATGAAACTAGACTCCATTTAACCAATCAAACACATTAAAACAATAAAGGGAAACTTCTCATTTCAAGTTCTCATTGAATGAAAAAAAACCCAAAAACAAAACCCAAAAAGTACTAGAACATTTTCAATATTAAACCACTTTTTAAAGAAGATCTTTGAGACTATTTCACCAAATAAATCACTTGTCAGACATAAATTCACTGAATACTAACATAAAATTATACAAACATGTAAAGTAAGATTAGTTTGTGTCATCACTGTCATCTCTCCTAAGCTCCCCGTGCTCATGGGAACACTGAGAGCTCTGTGGCTTCTCCTTAAGGCTGTGCCTCCACCTTTATCTGACCATCTGCCTTTCTCTGAAAACTCTGATCTTTTTATTGACCATCTTTTCTTTACATGAAGACCTATGTTTAGATCGCATTTCCAGAACCCTTAGTGTGATTTCAGAAGTTCACAGGCACAGTCTGGGGAGCAGTGCTGAGGCTGAGATGTGGCATCTGATTTCCTAATGTATTTGAGCTATTTAAATCGATGTGTGCACACCTGTCTATTTGCAAGGGCTGTAGTCCAGAAACTGAACTTCAATTTTGCTTTCTTTCACCCCAAATAAATCCATAAACACCTACTAATTCAGTAAAGACCAGTTTGTCCTGGTCCTATCTTTTAGTCTTGTTACCCTCAAGAGACTGCCTTTTGCTGTTTATGAAATTGCTTAGACACTTTGCTGAAAATCTGCTGTGAGTTGCACCATTATAAACAGCCTTTGGGGTTCTCTAGATAAATAGAACCTGTCTCCTCCATGTCTGTTGAGTGAGTATGGCTATTTTGCTTAGCATTCATCTCAAACTTGGGAGTCAATTATTTTTACAATACTTCAAAAGTAACCACTTGCTCCTCATCTCCTTTTTGAAATCAAAAAAAGTCATTAGGATTGAGAAGAAATGTTTGAGATTTAAACTTGTTACACTTTAAGGGTCAAAGACTTAACCAAAATTTGAACTGTCCATACGTTAATTCAAGTGACGAAAAACTGGTGAGAATCATACCTGGGACAAAGCAACCCATTTACAATCAACCATAAAGTCCTGTTTATGTAAACAAAGAAGAAATCAGATGACTGAAGCATTCTCATAGCTAACATTCCCTGCCCCCAAAGCTACTCTTCAGGCTCTCTCAGTCTTTCCATCTGTGTTACACCCCTTGAAGGACAAAGTACTACCTCCTGCTATTACAATTTGGATTCAGATACACACTTGAGTTTAGAAGCAAATGCATTTTGTTTCCATAGAGAAGCTGAATAACTTTTTACAGCTACCCCAACTAAATATTGGGAATTAAATCCACCTATCCACAGCCAATTCAGCCTACCTACAGCAAGATTCAATGCATGGGTAGAGCTATCACTTTTTTATTACTATTCCTTTTGGCTGCTGTATCCTTTAGCAGTTGAGTCATCTTGCTGGTGCAGTGATGTAATGCAGGCCTGGCCCTACAGGCTCAGCCACCCTGTTCTTGGAGCGCTGCTGGGAGCGCTGGGTATGGCACACCTGATGACACACCAACCAGAGGGAGAACGTGCGGGGCTGTAACCAGTTCCCTTGGTAACCAAAGTGGTATTTGAAAAGAGAAAGTGGGACCACGGTGATAAGTAAATAAATGCATACAATAAAGGCCCACACACATGACTAACTTTCCTAGATGCTGCTGACAATAGAGAGTGCAGAACGTGTAAATTCGTGGGTCCTGTACCTGTGAGGAAACTGAAGAATTTCTCCCCAGTTAGGTGGTCAAATAATGCCCTCATTCACAAGTTCCTTTTAGGCAGCCAGGAACACTCTGCCTCCCAGCCCTTTTCCTCTCACCTCCTCACTATTTTACCAACTCTCTTTCACATTGCAAACAGCTCCCAAGCAATAGGAGGCTGGCAGAGAATGAGTCACTCTCATGTGGCTGATGGGCTGAGTGCAGGAGGGACAGCAGTGACCTGACAAAGCAAAACCCCGAGTCATTGTGCTTTCCAGAAAACCAACGTGGTCACTGAATGCAGCAAAACTTAATACATTATAAGTGCTTTTAAAGGATATAATTGTAAGTCATGTCTTACACAGACAGATGTGTTCGCCTAGAAAGAAGACGGCTGTATGTTAGATGCACAGGTGACACATGGCACTAAGCATTCCACACCACTAAGGTGGTCCCTTAGAGTTAATTAACCAGTAATTAAATTAGATGTTATTTAGATGGTAATATGAAATCCTTAGGCTTTGGACTCACAGTAAGAATTTTGGGAACCACACAAGGTCAGCCAGTTCCCAAGGTCATTAACAGACTTTGCCATAACTGGGAATGTTTCTGGCAGAAGACTTCCTTCTGACTGAGGTTTTACTTTTTTTTTTTTTTTTTTTTTTTTTTTTTTATCCCTAACAGAATAATGAAAAACAGAAAAGTTATCTGAAAAAGGACTCAGGAGTTCATCTTGACCACTCCCTTAGACCCAGGGAGGACTCACTTCCACTTCAGATCTGACACAGGTTCATCTGCCTTAGCCTTGCCTCTTCCTCTCCCTACAGTATTTGTATCAGACCTTCTGATGGTTCCTTTAGCACTCTTCACTCAAGACCAACTCCTAGGGCAGCACACAGAGCCACTAATCCCTGCAGAATTGCTTTGCAGTACTTGGTGTGAGGGCCCCTAATGAGGACTGCCCAAAGCTTCTCTGTAGCACAGAGCCCTCAATCATGAATCAGCCGAGACACCGCAGTACCCAGGAACAGAGCTGTGACTTGAGAAGATGAAGAATCTTGGTGCCTGCATGAGAACCTTAGAAACAAGCTCTTTAGTTTATCCACACAGTCATGGAGGGGTAGAATATCCACAGAGAAATTCCGTACAGAAATGAACAGAAGTCATTGCCCTTGCTGGTTTGGTGGCAACCACACCTGCTCTGGAGAAGTGTCCGGCTGATCTTTTGCCAAATGCATTTTAACCTGTTCACTGCCTATTCTCTTTATGTAACTGGGTTGACTTAGTTTCCTAGTCTTAATCAGAACAAACTTGTTAAAAATAATTTAACAATATACTCGTAAAAATGTTGAAATTTGCAATACCTGCTGTCTTTGAATATTTAAACAGTTAACCGGGAAAAATATTGTAAGAAAGGCAAACTGCAGTGTTATTGGGGAAACAGATTTTGAAGCCTGATTACTCCAGAGTTCAAACAGAGGAGAAAATCACAGAATTAATTCAGTCTAAATGAACAGACCACATTTCCATTTTTTCCAGATTTCAAGTAAAACCAACTTACAGCTTGTAAGCAATCCACTGAACAGCAGTTCTCAGAGATTATTTTCAAATGATTTTCAAAAAAACCCCCAAAAACCCAGTTGCTCAGACTTCTCATAGGCAATTCTGAATGCAAAGTTAAAGAAATAATAAACTGTGAAG
Organism: Xenops minutus; assembly: GCA_035221455.1. NCBI lineage: Eukaryota > Metazoa > Chordata > Aves > Passeriformes > Furnariidae > Xenops > Xenops minutus. Next base: position 24,517,838 of record JAWWEE010000010.1, read on the forward strand.
TATTGATTCACTTCAAAATCATGAAAGTTACTAACACAAGATTTTGTTACGCTATTTAAGAGCCTGAAGTAATTCCACAAATGTGTATACATGAGTAGTGTATCTCAAAACCTCAAAACCAGCGACCAACAGAGCTCAGAGAGACATGCTTGACATTAGATTATCCTCCAGTCCAGCAAACGAAAACATACTGGTCTAAGATTAGTGGGTTATCAATTTAAATGGTTAAAAGATGGCTAAATTTCCAAATAAAAAGCTTGAACATCAACAAACCAATCCTTGCTCTGATTCAAAAAACCTTCTAATGGCTTAAGAAACTACACTGTGAAATAATATAGTTACACAACACAATAAATCAGGATTTAATGACATTTTGGCCTTATTCTGTGTTTCAGGATACAGTTCATTTGAAAAAACACACAATTTCTACCTCAATTAATTTGACTTTTATCAATAGCTCCTAAATCAAATTGAAATAAAGTATATATTTGGTGATTATGGCAATCTCTTCACACTGCTGCAAGCAAGTCATGCAAGTAAATGAAATATAATCTGCAATAATCTGCAGAAAAAACAATTTTCTTAACAATCTCACCTTCTGGAGTGATGCTAATTTTAAAGGTTTTATTTTGCTCACATACTGTTTATGTAGTCATTAAACAATAACAGATTCTCAATATTTTAGGAGTTAAAAGACCAGCATTCAGCTTCCAATAATGTAATTCCAGTAATTATCACAGTCTCACCAACACTCATCTAACCAAGCATGGTTAAAGCAAGTTCATTTTTAACTTTGTGCTCACATAGGGAGTAAATGGGATGGAAAAAAAGTCGCTCCACCTTCTTTTATCAATGGAGCACCTGTCTGGTTTGCTACTCCACTCTTGCATTCTGCTATAATCTTCTCGGGATAAACTTGTGCCGCACTCACAGTTTTCCTCCAGTAAGTCTCCTGCAGAATCAGGACCTCCCAAATTCCGGAACATCTCAGTTACTGCATAATACCACAACCTCTTAAAAACAGATGCAAGTTCTTACTGGTTCCAAGAGTTGTGTTGCACTCACACACTCCCCAGCAGCCACCAGATGTAATCTGTGCCTTTGTGGATTAATGGCAATACTTCTTCCAGGAGCTTCAAACCAGCACCAGAGAACAGTCTGTGAGTGGTTATGGATGTCCTGACACCACAGAACTGTGTTTTATGGCAGCTTCCCAGAGAACCTGCACCTTACTTTTATAAACAACCTTCCTGAACAAAACCACAAGGATAAAGAACCCTTGAACATTTTTTGCTATGCATTATTTCCTATTAAGATTTTGACTATTTCATGAGGTTAAATAGATTTGAAGGGCCTGATTTTCTGAAAAAGCTTCCTTTTCAGAAGTTTGCAGTACCACTTTGTACTGGTGGGGTGTTGTTTTTGTGTTGCTGTTTTGGAGTTTTTCTTTTGTTTTGGGTTTCTGGGTTTTTTTGTGTGTGGGTGGGGGGTTTTTTTGTTTGTTTTTTTTAGGGGTGGTTTGGTTTGAGGGTTTTTGTTTTCTTTTTTTTGACAGAACTTCCACTCAGCCTTCAATTTTGCACGTGGAATTTTATATCTGGACCTAATTGTCGACATTATGTAACAACCCAACTGATGTGCAGGTAGATTTTGCTTGTATTCAGTAAGATTACTCTGCTACCATTGCAAAGGAAAAGGGGCTAATATGACACAGGTATTTTACTTGCAAGAAATGCCTTGATGAGTTGCTTTTAATCTGAAGAGCTTTCTAATCATGTAAATTCGAGGCATTCTGTCAGCAGATATGTCTGAATCACACATATTTGGTTTAACTCATACAGGAAAAATGACAGCAACTTCAGCACTCTGTCATCATCTTAAGAAAGCAATTACAGTAAAATATTACTGCCACAACTCCACAATGTGTCAGGCAATGTCTAAGGGGCTTTTAATGGTAGGGTACAGCTCCATCTTACAGCTTTAGGAAGCCTCTGGTGCAGCTGGGACAACAGTCAATGTCCAAATGGAAAGAACATCTTTCCTTGATTCATTTATGCCCTGGACTCACAGATTCTCCTTGCTAAACAATGAAACATAGATCTCAGTAAAGGTGCTAAAAGAACTGCATTAGTAATGGATTCCTTAATTTTTCTAATTTGTATGTTAGTTTGCTTGGAAATGAAATGCTTCAAAGCAGGACAAATACTCAAGCCACTGGCTTATTTATTTGTAGAACAAACACTCATGGTATATTATCATACTTCATTGTATATAATTTCTGCTTTTTAGTGGTTAGGGTCCCCAAGGAGTTTTTGTCAATATTGAACCTTAACCCTTCTACTGGTCTAAAACACCAGCAATATTCAGCATTACTCCGTTTACTCCCTGGTTTATGGTGCTGCATTTGTCAGCAAAAAGCAACCTTTGCAGACTATATTATGAACTATTCCATGTGGAACTAAACCAATAAAGCCTGGCTTCAAATCCACAATTGCTCCATCCCTCCCCAGCCACCAAAACACCTTCAGTTTACCTCCCTTACCATCCTGCAAGGCTTACTGACCTGTAACACTTCGAGTTCCTGCCACATCCACTCGCCCTTCCCCACCCTTTCAGGGAGCATCAGAAGAGCCATCCCTGTGTCCAGCCAACCAGAGCAACAAAAGCCTCTTGAGCTTCTTCTACTGACTTTTCCTCAGCTGGCAACAATACCTGGGGCCTCATCTCTAGTTGGCTGCTGATTTCCCCCAGCTTTTAGGAATCTGAGGTCTTTACCACTCTATCTAGTTTAGCATCATGGAAAAAAGGTAATCACACAAACTGTACTTCCTTGGAAAGGCCAAAGCCAGCACCATTTAAAAGCCTTGCACGCAGACACCTACTTTTAGCCTCTATTTTTGCTACTGTTATTCCAGGTTATGCCTCAATGATGTCAGTGGCTCTCCAGTGGAGGACACTGTAGAAGTGGTGTAAGAAATGAGCAGGCAATCACTCAGCTTTCAAACATTCCTGATGATTTTCTTCTTTTCTTCTGCATTCAGTCACTCAACTGCCACGAATGAATTAACAACACGAAAAATCTGGGGTGTTTTCAAAGTACAAACAAAAGCATCCACCACAAATGTTCAAATTGGTTTCAGTTCAGAAAAAATTAAAAACACTTGCCTGAAAATCCAGATGAATAGCCAGTGAATAATAAGATGTAGTCCAAGTAATATGTAGTTCCATTAAGAAAAACCCTACTGGAAGAGCATGATGGAACAGTTCTATTCTAAATACTGAGTGCTTTGAATCTTCTTATAAAAGTCAGTGCCAGTGGACTTCCATCTCCACCACAGACTCACACTGTAGAACTGTAGTTGAAAAATGTTCTATTGGTTAATAAGTAATGTAGGCAAGTATATTCTCTAGTGACCAGTTTGATGATAAATTTTAAGAATAATTTGGAATTTATTTTCTAACACCTCTTTCAAAAGTGTACACAAGGGGTACACATGAAGACATGGGTATACACCAATTGATTAATGCAGTCTGTGTTTAGTTTCTGTAACAGCATCTAATGAGCCACGGGTAACTTACTGTCTCCCAGCCTTATGCATATCAGTCATTATTGTATTTTTCTCCTTTTTAGAATCTTTCAAGCATTTTAAAATCCCTAGGAGAAAAATAAAAGTGGATAGCTCATATACAAGAGATCTGTACTTAGAAAAAAAGTTGTGGCTTCAGAGTCACTTCTCTTTGTAGCAGCTGAAAATCTGCCTCAGAATTTATACAGCAAATATACCACTCTTCAGGCAGTATTATGAAGAGCTGTGTAATTTCTTAAGTCAGAGTAATTGGTGTGAGAAAAAAAGGAGGTGACAGAATAGAAAGAAATTGAGGGAAAGAAAAGGAACCCTGAGCAATAAATTTCTTCTGCTATCATTTCTCCAGTTTCATCCCCCACTAACTCTGCAGTGAAAACAAAGAGTGAGAAGTAGTGATGGGTCACTTCCCTGTGCCCTGCAGGCAGCACCCAAAGGTGGTGATTTCTTTAGGACAGCACTTCAGTGCTAACCCAGCCGCAGGCTCCCTACCTGAGCCACCTACACAGAACTCAGACAGCTTCACAAAACCTGGAGCAGAAAACAGCTACAGAGATGCTTAAGAGCTAGAGATTGGGTGAAAGCCTCATAATAAGTAACACGGGCCTTTTGTGACAACTTTAGAGGGTTGTAGAAGAGTTTTCGTTAGCCTTAGAAAATCAATTAAAAATTTCCTTTAAATTTTACCTGTTACTGTCTTCTGGAGTTTGTTCAGTAAACTGAATAAACATTTCTGAGTTATTTATTACACAGGGTATTGTTATGAAATCTACACCTTAGACAGGGCTTGAGTATTTTACACACTGCATTTCCTCCTCTTACATAATACAGACAGTCCAAATGTATTTCAACCCACAGTTCATTTACTATTAGGGGGCAAACCCTGACCCTCAGGCTTGGAAGTTTTATTTTTTAACTTGTGAATGTCTGAGAAAAACCTCTTCAGATCAACGAGAGAATAAAAGTGCTTCTGCAATATGTTCTTTATAGTGAGATTTGCAGTGAGATTCCCAGCATTGCCCCTGTTTGCAGCCTTTGGAAATATTTAGCTCCCATCCAATTAGGCACAAATTGTGAACAATGAGACTCCCTGACTCACAGTATCTAGAATGCAGATGAATCTCTCTGTCTGGTTTGTTTAGCTTGTTAGCTTATAGAAACAGGGAGCACCTCTTACAGTATCTGTACACGATCAAGCAGAGCAGAGACCCTGAACTCTACTGTTACACCAAAGACTAACAGTTTTAATGTGGATCTGATGTTCCTTTCAAGCGAATATGGAAATTAAAGGAACACCCAAAGCTCTATCTCAGCCACACTAATCCTGTGAAAGCAGTGACTCACCTAGTAATGGCTTTCCATAAATTAGGCAGCTAAAAATGGGTAGGAAGCGTGAAACCATTAACAGTTCCTGTAGTGTAAATTCTCTCACTGCATATGAAGAAAATCCGTGGCAGTAAAAATAAAAGAGATGAAGGTGTCAGCACCCGTCATGTTTAGATATGCTGTTAATAATTCAAATCTTCCTCCTTTGGAGCGTATGGTTTTAGAATGAATCATTCTCTATTTCCTTTCTCAAATGAAAACTGAGGTTCTGTTGCTCACTAATTCCATATGTTTTCTTCCCAGCTCTGAAGAGAGAAGAAACCAGTGTGGCCAATTGCACGTGCTGCCAGCACCATCTCACAGCAGCACCCACTGCAGCAATGGTTTCTGTGCTGTCACCTTCCATACCTCAGCACTGAGAGGGAAGTGATTGGTGGCAAAATGGACAATATACACAAGAAAAGGCATGCACAGCTTTGTGAAACTGGAGATGGAAGAGAAGGAGTCACTGCACCTTTGTATCCAGGAGTGGCCTTGGGGAGGAGCACTCCCCTTTACTCCACAGAGCAGGTCAGTAGCTCCGGGCCTGGCAAGAACAGCCACTGTGATTGCTTTGTACAAGTGGGGCATGATAAAATAAAGGTGGAAAACTGAAATTTTAGGACAGGTATGTAAATCCAGCTGCTGAACTAAGAGAGGATGGTTAAAAAACCCCCAAAACCAACCAAAAAACCAAACAGTAGTGCCAGACATAACAAAGTGCAATTTTTCCACGACACAGAAAGGACTAGAACAGACCCATTCTCCTAGAAAAGGTGGGAGCATCATGGGCCTCATACTGAGAGTGGCAAAGGCCTCAACACTATAACAATTCCTGACATACTGCCTAAGTCACCCAACAACAGCTCTCCAGTTGCTCCACTGAAATTTTGTTGGCATCCTATTATCAAGAATTCTGAATGTCAAATATTTAGTTCAAGCTCTCTTACCTTCGTGTTTCTAGAGTAATAATATTTCCAATCAAAACAATTTGTTCTATCCAGTCCAGTCTTGCTGCACCTACTTGCCATAACTTTCTGGGTTTTGGTCTATAATACAGCAAATAAACAAGACCTTAAGAGAACAGAGATTAGCAGTGCTTTGCTATTAATAACTGAATTTGGTACCTGTGTTGCTTCATTTCTTCTGGACTGTGCACCCACTGAAATCTATTCCTTTGCATAATTCCTTCTCATCATGGGGACAGTCAAGAGAGACTATTGCTCTTGTACTTACTTTAAAACAAGGAGAAAAAATTTCTAGTTTAAAGTGAAACTAACAAAGGTTTATGATCTTATTTTTAATTAAGTTAACTATATGTAATTTGAAGTTGCCTGTGAGCTGGAAGCAAAACAGATCCCCTGTCAGTTTAGCCACTTCTTGGAAGAGCAGAGGAGCACACACAAAGCACAGGCAGTATTAATGAGGAGAGAGGGCTGGGAGACCAGGGTTTACCAGGATCTTAATCCCCCATCTGGTAGTAACACTGCTCTCGCAGCACTGCATGCACTGCGTGTTGTTCAGCTCTCCATCACGTCACCAATACAGAGGTTACCCACACCTGCAAACTTCCTCCTTCTGGTCACTAGACAGGCATACTGCCTTTATCAGAACAAACTTCTGTGGACACAGAGACAAGAGGGACAGGTTGAGGCAAACGAGGAGATGACCCAAGACAGAGGGCAGGTGAGTGTTGCTAAGAAGGACAGGCAATAGACACTGGGTTCTCACTCAGTGTAGACACCAGTGTCAATCCAGGAGACAACCAGCAGCTTTGTGGAGATGCAACAGCCCAAACACACCGTGCAAAGAAGCAGAGGGGCAAGCAGCAACACCTCCAGATGTGTGTCTGGGTGTCTGTCAGCAGATCCAACGCTTACTGTGTGGTTAGTGCAGGTGAACCTCCTCGTCATGTAAAGCACTGGCACAAGTGCCCTGGCCCTTCTGCTCTGTGGTGAGCCCTGAGCAATGATGGGTGTCTAAATGGGGGAAGTGAGGGGCGGTTCTGCTCTGCCACAGAAGCCCAGCTTAGCCCTGGATGGAATCAGCCAGTCCCAGCTTCCTGCGGGCCATTTCAAACACCTGATTCCTGCCGATGTTCATGCCACCCAAAGGGAGATCTTTGGGAGTGTCTTGTTAGCTCAGCTTTAGTTCTCTGTTTCTGTGGGATTGTGAGGCACCAAATGCTGCAGCAGCGAAGAAGACATGTAGATACCCAGAGCAGTGTGGATGATCTTTGTGAACAGTAACCTGAACAAAAGTTTTTCCAGAACTCTTCCCCCAGGAACATTTCCTAGCTCCCAAATGGGTTTTTGCCTTTTTTTTCCTGTGATAAACTCCACATATTTTTGACCCTAGCAGGACCTCCTCAGACTATTAAAGTGACTTTAAGAGTTATTACAATGACGTCAGCCTGAGAGGGTCTGTTTGCAGTACAGGGTGCATTAGGCTGTAGTCACCAGCACAGAGCACTGCAACAGAGCAGGAATTCAGGACGGCAACTCCAAGGCTACCTTGATACCACATAAGTGGAGGCTGCACCAGACATGAGGAAAAAAAATCCCTATTCCCACTAACAGCCCTTTAGCTACAACATATAATCTCAGGTACTTAGCTAGTCATCTAACTATCCTTTATCTCCAACAAAAAACCCACTCTTTCCTATTTCCCTCTTTTATGTTTGAACCTACTATTTTCTCCAGGTATTTTTTACCCTGTCATAATCCATTAACTTCATGTGCTTTGATCTTTCCATAGGGAATTTATTTTGTCTCTTCAAAGATCTTTTCTAGTCAGAATATATTTTTCCCAGTCCATAGCTTCTGTTCCATTCACATATCACAGCATGACTGGGGGATTTTTTCCCTTTTTTTCCCTTTTTTAAAAAATTTATTAGCATTTAAGAAATCAAATTTCAAATTAGAAGCAAGCCAGGAAAGTTTATTCCTAATGGCACACGATGGGGCTCTCATGGGAAATCTAAAAGACACACATTGTGCACACGCTGCTGGAGTAAATTCGCTCCACAAAAGGGTTTGTAGTTACAGGAGAGCAAAGATACTCAAAGGCAGTCAGTTAGTCATAGATCAAAGGTGAGGAAGGAGGCAAAACTGAAAGAGCAAGGCAGAGATGGTTATGATTTACCTCAGTGACCCACTTTGCATTCACCTCACTGGACCAGAATGTCTTTCCTTCTACCAGTGTCATGCTATTAAAACATGTTGCTCCCCTATTTCTCTGACCACTTACCTGGTGCTTAATACCACGTGTACCACCAGACACCAGCACATCTGCAGGGGTGAAAATGAAGAGCAGAAGCCACCACCCTGAAGCCACTTTCCCAGCCAAACAGTGGGTAAGGGTTCTTGCAGGCTCTTTTTTTCCCCAGTACTGTGACAGAATAAACATTCTAGAAGAGGATCAGAGTCTTAATTTCTTTTAAAACATCAATTTCTGGAGCATTGTGATGGAGACACAATCCCACACTAACTCAATTCAGTGAGATAATTTTGGAGGACATCAGCAAGGGGAAGACATTCATTAAAGCTCTGAGACAATCACAAGCATGTAAGAGAACTACATAAATCATTTTTACTCATTTTATGCTACTGAATATAAACCAGGATGCCCTATCTTCTCTCTTAGTTCCCATTAGCAGTTGTTAATTCTGAAGGAAAAAAAAATCCATTAAATATATACTATATGGCTGTATTTGCTGTATTTGCCTTAGTTTTCAAGAAGACTTTAGTTCTGCTGTGGTTCATCTGTCATATTTATACAGGGTAAATCTGTGCAGTGCTGAGGTTGCCAGTATTCCAAGAATCAGTTTGCTGTACTTACATATATGTTACAGACTGGGGACAAGGAGGAAAGAGAAAGATTGCTTCTACCAAGTAGGGTGTTACACAGTCTCTGACCTTCATCTTCCATGAACTGGACTAGTTCCTGTGCAGTCCAAATTTCTCTGATGCTATAGACACAACTTAAAATAGCTGTTAGTGGTTTATTGCCATGAAACTTGCTATAAAGGAACCTCCACACAGAGAGGATGAGCACCACCAATACATCCTCTGGTACTGACAAGAAACAACTACTCTTCAGAGCAAACTAGGACAACAGGCACCCCAGTGGACCAGAGATGAGGCCCCAAAAACAAGATGCTGGATTCCAACATCTGAATTTTGTCAAACAACTTCTCCATTTTAGATAGTCTGAACAATAACCAAAACAAATTGCCTATCCCCAAACATCTAATGCACACATATGCAAAAACCCCCAGCCTCTCAGGGCCCTATTTCTAAAGATAGAGCAAAACACCGTTGTCAAATAGAACATGTTTTGCATCATAATGCACATATGCAGAATAGTTCTTGCACAACATCATGGAAACGTCTAAATTGAGCTTTCTCTATGCACATTTACACAAAGCAACTGTCATTGTAAATAACAGCAATTTGAAAAAAAATCTGCATGCTCCTGGGCAGAGGCGTTTGTTCCTGTGATGAGTATCTTCTCACCTAAAAATCTCACATTTCTTGTGGAGTATTAATGTCTTCTCTACTAATCCTTGTAAGGTCAACTTACTTGTCTTTTTGATCTCTGAGTTAAGACCCCTGAGTATTTATCTGAATAGATCCACAAGCAAGTTCTATATAAAATCTATGTTGTACTTGGAAATATAGTACATTCTGGAAAAGTAAAAGATCCTCCAGAAGAACCCTTCTGGGCTAACCATTTTGGTTATGGCAGTAACTATAAGGAATTCCCAGTTCCAAACATCCCCCCCCATTCCTCAGGCAGCAGTCTAGTGACTGAAGATAACTAAACAAAGTCCTTGAGTCTTTTCCTTTTTTTCTTTTTTACTTTCCTCCCTCCCTTCTTCCCTTTGTTCCACTTTGAAGACAGAAGGACAGAGATAGCACTTATTTCTTTCTCTGTTCAATAAAGAAGAAATGTGGTGTCTAATGTAACAGTGGGTTGAACATCCCAGTCTGTCCTTGTGTCCTCTACATTCTGTCCCTCTGTAGCTATGGAAAAAAAGAATGGCAAAAAAATCTCTTCTATCCCCAAAACATGATCCCTGATTCAGCCCTGCTACAGGGTTTGTGGACAAACACGTGTTAGGAAGCAATGCTATTGCAATAGCATTGTAAGAGTTCCTGCATAAGGAGATTTATCTTGTTGCTTCATTTTTAGCAGAACCAAGATCTTACCCCTCTTTGCTGCACTCCCAGTGTAAATGTTCAGTACAGATAAAGTCAGCCTTTGTCCAAAAAGCAATTTAGCTCAAAAGGATGGCTTAATATGACCACCCCTCTACCTCTACATGTACATAGCATGGTAGCTGGTAGCTAATTAAAAGAGCATGGGAGAGAGAAATCTTTGTGAAAATCTCAAGTCTCCATTGTGAGACAGTTTGGTGCTGTTAGGCCTGTTGAGAGGTCACCCCATCTCTCATGTGCCTGGTACAAATGCTGAGGCACACATGATGCTGTTGTTTCAGATGTGAAGTTAAAGAAATCTTCTCCATCCTGACAATGCTCAGTTTTCTGTACTGCTCCTGAAAGTAGGATTTACAAGGTTGGAGCATGGCAGAAGAGGAAATAAAAGTTCCTTAAGAAAGAGTCAAGGCTCTCACCTGAATTCCTCACATGTTCTAAATTAATTTTCTTCTGACCTCAGCCTACAACCAGTCTTTTCTGTTAGGAAAGAATGAGCCAAGTTTGCCTAGTTTATTCTTTCAAAGAGACAGCCAAGAAGGATAAATGCAGATTATTCTACTTTGACCAAATTAAAGGAAATTGCAGCTCAGAGCAGAGGGATTCCCTTTGTTTATTTGACAACACAAGGGAATCACTGCAATCCTGCCTCCTGTCGCCACTGACAGGCTGTTTGATGTGTTTCTGCTGCCAGAGTTCCAAACGGCATGTTGCCATCCCAGCACAGACTCAAGGAAAGGCCATTTCCACAGGGAGTTAGGCTAGGAGCCCTCTCTCCCTGGGAGCTGTCAGCGATGCTCGCTGCCTGATGCACCTATAACCAACCTGTAGCCAAGTCTCCAGTACAGATGGACAAGGCACATTCAGCAGGGGAGCGGCAGGAGAAGGCAGGGTTGGAGACAGACCATCTGCGGGTTAACAAGGGAGCAGGGGGAAAACAGCAGAGAAGCGTACTGAGCGTGTGAGTCACTGCTGAGACACCTGGCTGAGACTGTGCCGTGGCTGTGCTGGCAAGGGACGGGATGCTGCTCCCTGCAGCAGCTGCCAGGGCAAACACCGGCATTTGTTCCCTCCACACGCTCACCAACGTGCTGCCTCCTGCCTACAACACCTCCCCACCACCCTCCAGGTACGAGGAGTTTCTCATTTTTTATCCTAAATCCCAGATGATGATTTTTTTAAAAGAGAGGAAGCAATCTTTATCAAGGACCTTCCTTTGTTATTTACACGCAAAATCCCATTAGCAACCTGCACGCTCAGTTTAAAGGAAAACAAAGGTAATTGAAACAAACATAAGCCTTTTAGAAAAATCCTTTGACTTAGAGGCGTTTTGCAAAGGGTTACATATACCCAAACACTGAAGCACAACTACTCTGCTCCAGTTCAATGGAAACAGCTGCCTTTACTGTAAATAGACAAGCAATGCTAGAACAAGCTCAGAGACAAGCACCACCACCAAACTACAAAAAAAAAAAAAAAAAAAAGAAAAAAAAAGAAAAAAGTGAAGTTTTAAATTAAATGAATGCTTAGCTACTCACTGGTCAGGTTTTGTTGAATGTTTACTGTTTTACAATATTTGGGGATTTTTCGGGTTCATTCCACAGAGTAAATAATGCTTAGTTCATTGGAAGTTACTTTCTGAATTAATTTTTATTACGTTTTTTCCATGTTTCCCTTCAAGTTATGCAATACTCCTGCAGCATCTCAAAGTGAAAGTACCCTGTACAGAACGATGTAGCTCTGAGCTGAGCCTGATCCACAGTCAGTAGCCATGTTGTCTCTGAGGATTTTGGATTTATCTTCCTAAAGAGCTAAGACCTCTTGCACTCCTTTTCCCTTGGCTAGGTAGCACTTAATCTCCTACAGGACTTCAGTACTAGCAACCATGCAGTGCAATCAAACATCAGGTTTCTGGAGTTCTTCCACTTGCTACAAGCACTACAGATTTCCTCTGAGACCACAGCAAGTTACTCAAAAATATCTTGCTACCTTTTGTTCACTGACAGCACACACAAAGAAGGGTATTTTTGAGAACTCTGCTCTTCTCTCTGGGTTCATTGCCCCCTTCTCCAAAGTGCAGACCTCTGTTGATTCTTACACACACACACTATCTGACTTGTTCTTTCCTCTGCCCAAATATATAGTGTTTGACTCTGTAATTGTTATGTTTTAGTTGAAGTGCCTTCTTTCTGCATGACAAGTTTCACCATCCAGACTGCACATGAAATAGGAAGAGCTGGGAGAGGCAGCTCAGGAATGAACACAGTCTTTATTTCTAAAACTGTGGTGGTGAAGGAGCTTTTCAGCTATCAGCCACCTGGGAGTCAGCAATAAGAAAAATCCCACTTTGCATGGTCCATAACTGTCCTTGCCAGGTGGGGGTTAAACAAGAAAAGCACCTGTCAGCTGTGATATCTGTTAGGAGATCATTCTCCTGCTGAAATATCTCAGGCTCTGCACAGAACTTAATCAAATCTGCTCATTCTCCCCTAGAGTCAACTGCATAGAACTGATTGTCACTACAAGGGCAATGAACATGCCCTGATGGAAAGGTCTTTGCTTTAATATTGCTGCTGAAGCCTCACATCAGTTCTGAAGATGAAATGTAAGACACTGTGTTGCTTCACGTTGGTGAAGCAATTGAGACTGACATGAAAAACGTGGTCACTGTCAACATGCTAAGATATATGGGGCTTATTCTGCCTTTCCATTGCCTTCTTCCAGTCTTCCTAAAATGTTCAATGCAAAGAAAAAAGCACCAAGGTGTTAAGTGACTTGGAATATTTTTGTATTTATATCATCTAGTAAACAAAGTTGCTGAAAAATGTCACGGTGTGATCTTCATGTATGTGTGGGAGACAATATCTCAGCTGTCAGGGAATGACTGTACAGCTCCCTGCTGGAAAGAAGAAGTCAAACATTTCACAAACAGACTTTTATAGCCTCGTGGGGATCTCTGCTAAACACTTGGGATATCCAGACTGTTGATTGCTTCCAAGAAGATATCTGCTGATTCATCCTGGCAGTACCCACTCTCAAGCCAGGCTCTCCCCAGATCCCAATCAGCAGAAAGTCTTTCAACCACAGCACTGACACCAGCTCAGAGAACTCTGCCTTGAAATTCTTGGGTAAGCTGATGGGCTATACGTCATCATCAAATCTCAGTCAGCTTTTGAAGCTTAGGAAACAACCCAATACCCAAAGACTTCTTGAAGGGCTGTTATTTCACACAGTGCACTCTTGATTAAATCTCCTCGTTCCTTTGGTTCCCTTTCCCCATCTGAACTGCCACCATGGGTGACAAGTGCTGGGTGCAGCTGTTCTCCCTGTGCACACACTGGCAATGGATACTACTGGAGACACATGGAGGAAAGAGAAGGGGAGCCATTCTCTGTGAGAGCTATCTGCAAACCTAGCTGAAGTTCAGGGAGCTTTCCCACAGATCAACCTGAAATAGTGAGGAACAGGGAGGGAGGGAGGGAGGGAGGGAGGGGAGAAGAGAGTTTTGTCTCTTTTTTCAATGTTGTTCAGGATCTCTCTTCCAGAGAGCAGTAATAAATGTAGAGGCTTAGAATTCCCCTCTAAACTCCAAAATAATGTACAGACCACTAACCCACGTGATAGACTGTGCCAACAGCTGGTGGGTAAGAGCAGATCAGGTTCATGCTTTGAAGCAGCAGTGCCCTTTGCCTTACTGCAGCACGCTGTAATTAAGGCCCTGCACAGGGCCAGATTCACTGGCATGATAAAGAGGAGCTATTTTTGTATGTGAATTCAAATGAACAAATGCAATTTCTATCCATTAACCTCCTGAAGTAGATAACAAGTGGGTCTAGAGATAATTACTGATTTTCATAGTTTCTAGGAAAGCTTTATCAGGATCCTTATATTTCTAAAACACCAACACATTGTATGATCCAGGACGTCAGTGTCTAAGAAGGCAGTGAGTGCATTACAACACCCCCCACATCCCAGAGCCAGCTCCCCTGCCTTTCTGTGTGTGCACAGGAGATGCTGAGAAGCCCAGGGAGCCAATTCCCAAGTCCCTTCCTTCACGGATGCACACTTGCTCTTACCTAAGCAACCACGTTTCAGCAGAGTGACTACTTTGGGTGCTTCACTCATTTTGAAGGTTCAGAGATTGATTCCAGCAAGAACAAGTTTGCATGGCTCATTGGGAAAACTCGCTCCTCACCTCTTCTCCAGAGATACAGGAAATCTAGTATGAGGAGGGAGATCTGGAGGGGCAGGGAAAATGCTGGGGTAAGGATCCCTCCTGCTTCTGACAGCCCAGAACCAAGAGGACCCTGTTACCAGAGTGGATACAAGGAGCCTACTCTGCTGGGTGAGCTGCTCTACAGCTCCACAGCCCGGGATCCACCTCGGCAGCCACACCCCGGAACACTGCAGTCCCTTGTGCTGATCCAACAGTCATAAACAAGGCATTAATCCCACCATTTCCAGAAGTTCCAAACTCAGCTGCAAAAGCCACAGCACTGCAGAGTGGGTCACAGCTCCTGCCTGGGCCAGCACACCACTCCTTGCTAACCTCGCCTGCTCTGAGCCATTCCTATTGTGTGCTGCATGTGACAGTGACATTTCCTTCTCTGTTATGGACCTGAACACCTTAACTAGATATAAGCATGTATGGTTTCATTAAAATGATTATTCTTCACTCCTGAGGCAGCATTTACAGGGGAACACAACAATAACCTTTTCCAAGGTACCAAGCTCTTGGGAGACGGTGTAGGGAGGTGGGAGCTGACACCAAGCTGGAGTAGATTGCATTGAAGATGAAAGATGGCAAAGCTGACTTGCAGGGAACCTGGGTTTTGTTCTCTGTGGGAGGAACATGAACTTTTGCATTCAAGCCAAATTTAATAATGTATTCCAGTGATCTGCATTTTTTTTAAGCTCCCACATTTCCTCCCTTCCTGAATAACCATATGTTTTTCCCTTTTATTAGAGGTATTTCTGTGGCATCCACTGCCAACAGGTTGAAAATCCAAGTGCTTACCAAGTTGTCATGGATGAAACATCAAGATCTTGAATGTTTGGGAAACAGCCAAATGTTAGTTTAATTAACTTGAACATATTCAATTTGGACTGACCTTTTCAAACAGAATCAGAGAAGCACTGAGGTTGGAAGCAACCTCTGGAGATCATCTTAGTGCAACCATCTGTTCAAAGCAGAGCCCATTAGCTGAACTTGCTTAGAACACCATCCAGTCACGTTTTTTGGTATCTCCCAAAACAGTGTGCAAAATATTTCTCCTGAAACTTCAAGAAGTTATTTCAACCCAAATTTTTCAACTTCATTTCATAGGATGCAAAGACATCTTTTGATAATTTTGTAACATGACACATTTTCCTGTACCCAGAACACAAAATTTAAAAAAAATCCTTTTTGTTATAATAACTGCATTTTTTATACTGTTCCCTTTTTAAATTCCAATTTCCAATTAAAATTTTAAAAGTTCAATATATATAAATTCCCATCTTGTGTAAGCATCTTAAAAGAAAATCAGCACCTATCCAGTATCAGGGACTAAGAACAGTCTAGTACAACACTTATCACTGTGTATCTCCTCTCTTCAACTCTTTTTCCAGACCACGTCAGGAGTTTTGGAAACTCTATGGAGTTGCCTACTTAGATTCCAGCATAAGGACTCCACTGGACCAAGCAGGACACATCCCAGCCTCTGGTGTGTCCTACCACCCAGCAATTCTGTCTCCAGCTACTTCCAAAGGCTGTTTCAATTCTGCATGGTATGGACATGTTTTATAATGCTAAAACATCCAGTGACATTCACAGCACTGACTCCTCACCAACAGTGTCAGCTCTCTGGGGCTTCCAAATATGCAGTTGATCACACACTGGAAGCCATTCCAATACATGTGCTGGTTTACACTGGGAGTACACTGCAAAAAATGAGAATGGACTTGAAAAAAACAAAATAAGCAAAAAACCTCCCACAATTCCTGAAATACCTTGGGTCTTATCTTCTAAAAAGTAATCACAGAAGAGTATTTTCTAGAAGAGTTCTCTTTTGACCCTGTGATAGAGTCCAGGTGTAAGTTAAAACCCCTGATAAATTAATTTTTTCTTTAATTTATTCTGAAATACAAATACTTTTACTTTTCTCATTAAATTTTTTACCTGAAAAGATCAAGGAACTGGATCACGTAATTCAGATCATTTGGTCAGGAACTTCTATTCTAATTATTTCACCCAGTACAGAGGCTACAATATAATTGCAGCTGACAAAACACTTACTTGCAAATGTACAGACAGCTCTATTTCCATGAGTTACTTACTGCTTTACACTGAGAAAACATAAGGTTGCCATAACTGAGCAGTTAAAAAAAAAAAAAAAAAAGCCTTGCAATCATTTGATGGTTCTTTGGTGAATAATGGAAGAGTTTACAGGGCTCAGGCAAAAAACCCCAGGAAAAGGGAAGTGCATCATTAAAAAGCCGCAGCCTGGTTAATTGCAGGTAATGGCTATGGATAACGACAGCAGAGAGCACTGATGACGTAGGACAGGGAACATTCTGAGTTGTAATCACCTAAAATGAACAGTTCGGTCAATTTGAACTTATTTGGGACAGTCTGCCCTGCCCCTTCTAGGGCACTGTAAATAAACATTTGGCTAAAGCTGCCAGTGAGCACCTTCCACGTGTTCTGTATCCTACAAAAGGTGGCAGAAGAGCCATCCCTGCCCGAGCACCCTGGGAACATTCCATACACACCGGTTCGCACACACATGGATCTGCCTGGTGCTCAACAGCCTAATGATTTTTCAGGAAGACATTAATTATGTAAATAGCACCTAAAAAGGGGAAATGTCCCTCTGGCAAACCAGTTCAGCTTCTGGTGCAGCCACTTTAAGTGTCCTCCACAGCTGGAACTGTCTGTGCAAAATGCCTGGAAGTCAGCAGGAACAAGTTATGGCGGGGGCATAGCAAAACGAATGAGCACTAAGTCATAAGGAAAGGGACCACCAAATTAAATATTATTTGGGCTTTATCTACCTCACATTAATCTATTTTGAAGAACGTTTACCATCACACATTCACTTTGTCTGCACTTGTCACATAATTCCCAGTTGCTCCCATTCTGAGATTACTTTCTTCACTGAGGTCCTCAAGACACCCTTCAGTTTGATCTTTACATTTTCAAACACTCATCACCCAAGTATCCAAAAGATTCATTACCTACTTGGGCCACCCTTATTTCAAACAGAGCAAGTTGAGGAATAACACTTCATGGGAGCTGGAAGCACTTATTTCTAAAGCAATATATGAAGATGATCCGTGTCTGCATGATGCCACAAGAGAGCAAGCTGAGGGAAGGAAACAATGAACAAAACACATACAACCCTCTGGTGATGTTTCCAAGCAGCAGATTAAAAGCAGCTCCTATTCCCAGTGCCCTTACTTCAAGGCTCTTACCTCAGGAGCTGTGAGCCTTAGAGTCAGCAAACAAGAGTCAGAATAAAACCATGCTGAAAATGGGGTGCCTCCTGCTTCTCAATATCCTCTTCTCCTGTACACAGCCCTGCTCCATGGAGTACACCCCGATTATTTTCACTATAAGCTCCATTATGTCCCTTAACTGAGAACAACCCACTCCTTCATAGGTATGGTTGTGTGAACCAATACTACAAGACCGAAACCATCCGTCCCTCTGGCTGACTTTAGGGAGGAGGGACAATGTCAATACTGAACTTACCTTGGCTGGGTCTGAGGAGCTGCCTACAGGTGTAAAACCCTGAGAGCTCCAATGGACTCAAGTCTTCCTGACACCATGGATTTACAGAGCTCTTGTGAAACATATCTCTAAGGGAACACAGAGACTTATAGCACGAAACAGCTGCACGACTTAGAAAATGTATCCCTCCATTTCATGCTTGTCAGACTTTGCTAGGACAGGCACTAGCTGCATGCACTTTTGTAAGCCACTAAACTCCCTAAAAGCAGTGGAGCAGGACTGTGTAAAGTACTGCTTGGAATTGGTTTGTCTCTGCTGCTCAGTATAAGAGAAGGGTAGGGAGATTTGGACAAGTTTTATAAGATTATGCCCACAAAAGCAGGGCTAAGTACTGCTCTACCAACAGCAGGAGACCACAGCCACGACACTCTTCTCAGAGAAACTGAAGAGACATTCAACCAGAACAGACTCATTACTATTGCTGGAACCATCTTAATCCCCTCCAGGATGTATCCCGGGCTGCTTTCAAACAGGCAGAAGGATTTTTTTGAGGAAGCTCTAACTGCTCCCCGAGGAATGAGAGACAATTTTGCCCCAGGGAGAGCCAGGTGCTTTGCTTTGCTGCTTATCTCACAAAAGTTGTACCCTGCAATAGAGCACATTTGTATTGGATTAATGTCATCAAAGGCACCCTGCTGTCTGGTCACTGACCTGTCTGTAAACAACAGATGACAAGATGCCGTGAGCTCCTATTATATATAATTACCTATTGAGTTGTGACCATTGTAAAAG
Organism: Xenops minutus; assembly: GCA_035221455.1. NCBI lineage: Eukaryota > Metazoa > Chordata > Aves > Passeriformes > Furnariidae > Xenops > Xenops minutus. Next base: position 24,536,512 of record JAWWEE010000010.1, read on the forward strand.
AAACAAAACTGCATACTTCACCTGCTACTGTCGGTCTGTTCTCCAGAGGAACAAAGCCTAAAAGCCCCTCAACTTTGAGCGCCATTTTGTTCCCGTCTCCCTCACTGCTCTTCACATCTCCTCCAAATAAGTTTGGGTGCTCTTGCTTACACCTGGAACAATTTTTCCAGCTGCACTGGCAAGGTGAAACCTTTCTCTGTTCTTGCTTTAAATCCCTTTTATACCCTTCTCCCGTCATTCAACCTTTTGATGTCACAGCTTCCTCTCCCGCACCTGCTCAAAGGTGAAAGTCGTCTGTAACCCAAACATATCTCAGCTGCCCTGGGTTGTGTTCACTCCACAGGGACACATTCCCACCTGACGTCACTCAGCAGGTCTGCTGGGGTGATACACGTTCATGAATCACAAACCACAGTGAATAAGGGACACTGTTCTCTGGTTCCCAGCACAAGAGTAAGATCAGAAGGAACCTGTTACCTGCCAGCTCAAAACCAAGAGGAAGCGGCTTTCCCACCTTGTGTGGCCCAGCTGTGGAGCTCCTCGCCCCAGGACACTGCAAATCGAGCAACTGGACACCTTACTGAAAGAACAAAACCCACAGGGACTCGTGAAATACAAAGAACTCTCCCCAGGTCCAGACACTCCCTAAGCCTTAAACTGTTGGAAGCTGGGAAAGCATTCTGGGAATACCACGGCATACCCAGTGTCCTCTTCCCTGAGCACTCCCTGCCAGCTGCTTTAAGGGACAGCACCCTGGGATAGATGGACCTGGCACTTGACCCCGTGAGGGAGATCTTTATCAACAGCAGTTCACATCAGCTGAAGACACAGCACACAGGCACACGAGGGGCCTGATACTCTCACAGGTGGAACAGCAGGAGATGTAACCACTGCAGAATATTTGGTACTCACGAGCATCTAGCTTGTATAGTCAGTGAAACACAGCTGCTGCTGCTGCTACAGAGTCAGTAGCTAATACACACTTATCTCTGTGTTCATCAGTAACTCAGAAGCTACTGGGACATGATATTCATGCAGATGTTCAAAGGAAAGTTTTCATTACAATATCTGGCAATGAAACAGAAGCCAATTGATGCCGCCAATGACAAGCTGCTTATTTGTCTCAGCTTTCTTTCAATTACCAAACTGAAAGCCTATATTGCCAAATTAGACAAAAACTGTTTTCCCTTTTTCCTCTAACTTCTGTTGGAAGTATGATGCAAATCCCCTGCAGAAGTATGACTGAGTTATATTAGCATTGTTCTTTCTGCTTCGTTTACAAATGCTCTCAGGAATACCTATATACACCAAGGCTGAAACGCACACATTATGCTAAACATTACCTGAATTATTGCTTAGTGTCAGAACAGCTCAGATTATATGAAACTGCAGCAGCAAACCCTTATATTAATCACTGAAGGACAGCTCACATACAAATAAAAGTATTTGATGTCATCACCTGGCTCAATATAAACCCAGCTAGGTAACATGTGCTTACCATGTACTGGGTTTTACTAGACAGATCAGTGTTTACATAAGGAGCCTTCCATTAGACAGCAATTTTTTGACTTCCAAGATGTTCCTTGCTTTGGAAATATTTTGGACAACATGGACAAAAGCTTAATGTCTGAGACTTTATACAGGAAATAGCATTAAAGAAAAAAGCCAACATTTCAGAATATGTGATTGTGGACTTTATTTTGAAAATGCCTCATGAAAAACAGTTGGTCATTGGAAATATTTAAAAGTAATTTAATCACAGACTGCCAAGATTGTTTGTACTCATCATCTTCTGTGCATCAACCCAGCTTCAGTTCTTTGAAGATCACCCAATACCAGCACAAAAGACTGTTTTAGATATCTTCTCTGGCTGTCCCTTAAGAGCCACTGGGAATGAATTGAGACAATAGTAAAATGATGCATTTAGCTGCCTGAATCCTTTTGTGAATGAAGAGGTGTCTGATCCATGCCAACTTACCTCAGCACACTTCTGGTTTCACAATTGACTTTGGGGGTCTCATCACTGCCTACCGCAGAACGTTAATGCTTTCATCAGCGCTAAATGTAAAGACTTGGAAGAGCTATTTGGAGAGATGCAAACACGAAGGAACAGATTGCTATCAAGCACTGCTGACAGGAAGCCATTGGCACTGAGGATGGCGAGACTGAAGGGATCAGACAGCATTCGAGAGAGAACATTTCATTGAACAGCGAACCGAACAGGACCCATTGGCCGTGGAGCGGCAGCGCCGAGTGACTCACGCTATTGAACGAGCCTGACTCGAACCTGTTGAGGATCCTGGCCCAGCGTTTGCTTTTGGGTATTAACCCGAGCTAGCGCTGCCGCCGGGCAGGGACGGACAGCAGTGCGAGCGCTCGGAGCGCCGGCCGGGAGGCAGCGGCAGCATCCAGGCTGGCCCCCCGCCCTGCCAGCCCTTCCCAGCCCATCCCTCCCGCACCCCGCACCCCGCGCCCAGCCCTCCCGCACACCCCGGCCCCGCACCGCGGGCTGGGGGGTCAGCGGGGTGCCCCGACCCCCCGAGCCCCGGGGCAGGTGCGGCCCCCGGTACTCACATGGCGAGGGGCCGAGCGGGCTCTGCTGCCTCCCTCTCCAGCAAAGATGGCTTTCCTGCTCCGCGCCTGCTGCCAGCGCTCTCCTACTGTTGTAGGCACTGTTGCTGAGCTAGGAGGGGTAGGCACCGGCTACTGAGCATGCCTGCGCCTCGCATCACAGGGGGGAGGCAGAGGCGAGGCACCGAGGTACCCCCTCCCCACCCTCACGCCAGGCAGCAGAAAGTCCTGGAGTGACGAAGGAGAGCGAGCCGCCGGCTCCTGCCCGCATCCCGCATCCTCCATCCCGCATCCCGCATCCTCCATCCCGCCTCCGCCCCGCGCGGAGCGGGCAGCGTCTCGCTGGGTGTGGTCACCGGAGCGGGGCTCAGTCCAGACAGCAGCCTTCGGGGATTTACAGGGGAAAACCTTTGTGTGTTTCTGCGACCACCTTCCTGCTGCTCCCTCTCTTTTCTAGAAAGGAAGAACAAAAGGAACATAATCAGGAAAGGTATTGCTGTGCCACCCGCGCTGTCCTGGGTGAGTACTTGTGAATGAGAAAAGGCAGGCTGTCAGCATTGTGATGCCTTCCCCTGACACAGCGCAAAGCCAGAGACAGGGTGGCTACGAGATCAGCCACTGATTGCGGAATGGTTGGGGCTCTCAGAGGCAGCACAGCCCCTGTCACGTCGCTGTGCCCCTGGTTTATACTTCACCTCACACTCAACCCAAGTCCAGGCATCCAATCTCACCTTTTAATCTCCTTCATTACCATCAGCACTTCCCCTTCATGCCCCACACCCTTGTACAGCACAAAACTTCTTCTGAAGCAGAACATTCTGCTTTACCTTCAAACCAAGGCCATCATATGCTCTAAAGAGAGGCCAAGGAGGAAGAAAATTTGCAGTTTTTCAAGAAGTGGCACTTAACATTGCTATTCCCTTGTAAAAAGATACTTCACCTGTCACTGCCTTTCCACCAATGTCACTGACAGCCAGCACAAGCTGTTAAAACCAGGTTATCTGGGTAAGGCAAGGGCTTACCAAGAACACAGAAGAGCTTTTGTAAGACCTCAGGTCTCAAGGCTCCTGTTGAGGATAAAGTACAACAGTGTCATCAGATCAAATCTGTGTTTTCTGATGTGGGAGTCAAAGAAAAGGTGAATTGTTCCTCAAAGCAATAGGCAAAAGGCACAGATACCAGGGGTGAGCAATTCATCAGTCCCAATTTCTAAACTTGGTATCCATCAGTTCCTGGGAATGTGACAACACCCACAGTGGTGGTACACAGCCCAGACCTTAGGACACTAAATCCAGGCTCAGATGCCTGACTCAGATGTAAGCCCTTGGCTGTCAGCTCTTGGGGGAACAGTGGAACTCCTCAGAGTGACTTAGTCACAAGAACCTGTCTCCCTTCTCCCTCTGCTGCCTGAGAGCTTGCTCACTGCATTAAAGACTCATCATACCTGCTGCCACTGGAGGGTGATTCTGTCTCTTCTACTGAAGCTAATTATTTGCATGAATGAATAAATGTCACTTCGGGCAGCACTTTGAGCCTTAGTTTTCTACATTTGACCACATCACTAAGGGCTTGCTCATATATTGCAAGTCATGACAGCCTGGCCCTGAGAAACTTCACCTGATGGAAGCAAAAAACACTTCAAACTGGATTTTCTCTCCAAAAAGATGGAGTTTCAACCAGTTGATATGCCCTCATGACAATCAACAAATTCTCCTGAGTAGCTTTAAGCTTTATTCATTCACAGATTATTTATCTCAGGACTTCTCATCTGGAATTCCTCCCTAACTCTTTCCTCCTGAGGATGGTTTACTTTTCAGAAATCCTAGACAAAGACACCTTTATCTGATACCCCTATAGCACACAGCCACCAACACCCACACCCAGGATTACACTGAGCACAGGTACCACCTGCTGCCAGGGGTGTTATCCCAGCCTTCAAACCTCAACCATATTCACACATGGAGGAAGTGAGGAGTCATGCAAGGCTAGTGAGGCCAGGAGCTTCTGGGACAGAAGGACCTGCTAGATAGACCTCTCTGCCCTTCCTGTGTTATCTCTTCATGTTGTTACTACATGGAGGGTGGAACAAGTATTGGTGTTAGACCAAAGCTTGCAGGACTCAAAAAGAACTCCTGAAAGACCCCAAACCCAACACATTAAAATGTTCTATTATACTAATTATCCAGAGGATGTGATACAGTGTTTATGCTGACTTCATGCCAGCTTTATCCTGATTGAAGGGGAACAGAAAATACACCCACAAGCATAAAGGTGAAATGGCAGTCAGAGAAATTCGAAATTAGTAGAAGCGTGTCAGTACAGGGGTAACACCTCAAGCCTTGTGAACACACTGCAGAATGAGCTGAAGGTAGATCAGGGCACCACATCATATGGCCACAGCTTTCTCTGATGTGATACAGGGGAGTTCTCAAAACCAAATTAAATAACATCATTGGACTATGGCTGCTATGGAAGAATTTCCTACCAGCTAATGAAGGCATCACCATTCCAATCCAAGATCATGACCCTGAATAAAATCCTCAGCTAAACTGGGGGACATTTTCCTTTAGCCCTACATTCCCCTGAGCTTGCAGCCTGCCATTAAAGGCTACCAAAGCCTCCTGTGTAAGAAGAGATGCAGAGACACCCTCTGGTGGCAAAAGTAATACTATCAGAATTAGTTCAAACAGCTTAAATTTCATTTAAGATACAGAAGTGGATCAGAAAAGCTGCACCCTGGGGAAAGAGATATTTTCCCCAAGTTGCTACTCATGTAATTTCCTCTCTCCAGACCTCCTTTCCTGTCTGGCATCTTTTGCTCTGCATGTTTGCATGACAGTCGCTGCCACAAAGATTTTACCTCTTATTCTGTTTGGTTCTTTTACTCCAGAGGTGAACAGCTGGATCAGTGCTGCTACAATTGGAGGGCTGGCTGTGGAAATGCTCTGCTTTTGGAAAATAGTTTCCTGCATCTTCAGCCTGTCAGTCTTGGGTAGGGAAAACAATCAGTCTTTTGTAAACTGCTGTTGTTGACTTTTTACCACATCCATAATTCATATTTTGTACTGAAGTCAACTTTTATATATGAAGGCAGTTTCAGAGCAAACCAATACACCACTCAGGACATCCAGCAGTGAAAGTCATCAAAAACCAGTGTCGGTGCAGGCCAGTTTTGGCATCTGAAATCTTGCAGGTACGAGACCTTGCTTATAATTAACTAAAGACATCCTGCAGATATAACACTGAGGTTCCTGAAAATGTTGTCCATTGCTGATACATGATATTCACCTGAAGGAAACTTTTCTCCCAGTCCTGCAAGCAGAATGACCATTTTAAAGAGTCATTAACAAAACAGAACCATTCTATTAGTGCTGGATAAGAGAGGTGAGAACAACTAGTTGCATATAGAAAGCAGTGGTAGTCAAGTTTCATAAGATTTCAGCAGAGAAGAAAATCAAGACAAATAAATCAATTATTCAAATACTGAGTATTCAAATCCAATTTGGCAACATATTTAAAGTATAGAAGGATTTCCCCCTACATCATCAGAACTAACGACCCTCAACATAGCCAAATTCACCTGTAAAAGAGAAATTAAATACTATACATGTCCAAAGCATAATTTTTCAAAAATTATTGACTAAAAGGCTTTAAAAAGGATCTGAGTGTCTGCAATCCTTTGTTACCAATTGTTACATGCTTACTTTCCATGTTGCATTTTCTTCTCTTGATCTTTTAGACAAATGGAGTCAGTACTGAAAGACCCTGCAGGGAGAAGGCTTTGAAGCTCCCTGTCAGCAGGAAGGTGCATGTCTGCCTCCCCAGCTGCTGATTTTATTAGCCACAGGTTAGGCTGTTCTGCAGAGCTTCACCTCAGCATCACTGCATGCCTGAAACGGGTCTTGAACTTGCAGATTATTTTGCCACAAATTAAAACTTGAAGGCTATCACTGGGAGGTGTGTAATTTTCTTTCATTCACAACCTCTCTTCATTCCTTCATAGCACAGTAATTCTTCAGTGACAGTGTCCTTTCACAGGTCAGGGAACTGTTTGTAATTCCTTTCATAAATGCTCTTTTCTGACACAGGTCTGACTTACCTGTGTCCTGTTAAAACACCAGGAGTCTCACGACCAAGCCTGAGCAGCAAGGTGTGTCACTCTGTGCCCCTTCAAGGGATCTACAGTTCCTGCTAATGTGTATTAACAGGTAATTTTGGTAAATTATTATGACACAATGAAAAACTGTTCCAAGATGTGATCTTACAAAGCATTTGCACAGTGAGTCCTCCTGCCTGTGTGTGTGTCTCAGGGTAAGAACTGGTTATGGGGAACTGAACTTAACAGGCTGGGAGGGATTGAGGGGAGCAGCATACAGGGAAGGAAGAGATGAAGAGTGAAAGCAGAAAAGTTCGAAAGGGTTGTCAATTTTGTTTTTAAGCCTACAAACTTTGTGTGATTTGGTATAGAAGATTTGTGGAAAATATTTCTAACAGGCAGGAACAAGACAATAGACATAGGAGGGGGTGAACATGACCCTCCAAGTCAAGCAACCAAAAGTTAATGCAATTACCAAGTATCAAATGTAGAGCAGAGAGACTAATTCAATCAGAGAGGCCAAAGGGATAATTCCTGGAGACAAAGCATCACAACACGGAAATGCAGGCTAATCAACTGCTTTATCAAGAGAAAAAGGAAACAATTTCCAAGCCTTAGCTAAAATCCCCAGTTGGTTCTTCATCTTTCCAGGGTTCTGGTTTTTGCTCTGCAGCGTTTGTTCCATCTCACATTTGTCTCACTGCTTCTGTTCTCTGCATAGAGCTGTTTCACTGACTCCTGGCTCTTTGCTTCTATCAACCCAAGAGCCTCTGCTCCTGGTTTAAGCAACCAGCTTAATCATGAAAGAGAGCACGTAGAGGGAAATATTCATTATATTTAATGTCCAAGCCTACTTGCCATAATTACGTGGAATAGAGCAAGAATATCCAGAGTCACCTTGTGTCTGCAGGACTTTTCAGAGCAAGTATTTGCTTCATCTGATGGAAAGCAGCTGCTCCCTGTTCTCAACTAAACCTCCTGCGTAACCAGGACCCTTTACAGCTTAGGAGAGTAAGAGATCCAGTGTTCACCAGGTACAACACGGCAAGGGAGAGGCTTTTGAAGAGCTACTCAGACTTCTGCTTTCATCTAAGCAGGTGCTGTTGTTATGACAGATAAAATGAGCTGGCACAAAGGAAAGAAGGACCTCATGGAAGGAAGCACAGGAGATGGGAAGCACGGCCGAAAAAAGAGAGAGCGGCTATTTAAGAAGAGATTTTATGGACTGAGCCTCTTCTCTGGGTCTCCTAAGAATAAATTGTAAGTATATCCTAGATTGTATTTCTTATTTTTTATCCAAGAAATTTCCTAAGTATTTCCAGAGCAGCTTTGGAAGAGCCAGGGCCACTTTTGTTACCCCTGCTGTATTAACTGTTTCACAAACAAGGAAACAGTTGTGGACTAACTAAACAGCTTGACCTAAAAACTAGGAGCAGAAATAGCCCCAAAATGAACATCTCCAAACCTTGTGTGTCTGCATGTTTAGCTTACAACCATTTCCCTGTGCTTCCAGTGAGAGATTCAGAGGGGCAGCACCTCTACTCCTCCAGACACACTGCCAGTGTGACCCCCAGGACACTGGTCCAGGAGTCACACTGCTGCAGGGTTTGTTGCACCAGCACCTGTAACTCCAGGGTGTAATGGGCAATAGCAAAAATCACGGTCCAACAAAGTCACTGCTACTAAGTTTCTTGAATCAGCAGTTTTCCTGTGTTCCTACAATAGTGCGTTTATACTTACTAGTTTTCAGCTAGAAGGAGAAAAAGCAATGCAAAACAAAACAAAACAACCAGAAATGCAAAACTATTCCTTTTAAAACCAAAGTAAGCAGAGGCAAAAGTGACTTTGAGATTCCTGCTCTGGGCACATATTAGTTTTGAGCCATTATACTCATGGGATTTGAAATTCTATTCTTGGGTCTTTCTACTTGACATTCTTCTTCCTTAACATGGATTAAACAGTTTATGCATCATGCTAAGCTCAGGAAGGGTTGCCAAAAAGTGTTTTTTCTCATCCAAGACCCATTTTCCCTACAGATCTCCTAAAAAGAGTCTGTCTTTGATAATTATCATGAAATTACCGTCTTAGCAGGAAGCGCACACAAGTCTCCACAATTACTCAGCTAACTACATTAAGCTTGATAGCCACAGCAGCTGATTACAGGCTCGACATAAGATTAAAATACACTAGCCAGAAATGAACCTGAGAGCCAGATTTTTCTCTCAGACTGATCTAATTGCAGCACAAGTAATACCAAGGGCTTGGTTTGGGGATTTATCTTGCTGCACTGCTGGGCAACTGGACTGGAAGCATAGTCAAGGATCCAAGAAGTGAATTACAGCTGTGAGCGTTCTCTGTTGTTCATAATTTCACTGAAGCATGCATTCGGGAGGGCAGGAAAAGGCAACTGAAGCAGTAAAACCATGTTTCCTGGACCTTGATCCTTACATATCAGTGATAAATATGGATTTGCCCAGTTTGATCTTAAAAAAAAAAAAATAAAAATTGAATAGTAATGTAGAAACCTCCTCCCACAGTACTCTCATATTAATGGAAAGAGTCAGTCTCCATACTTTTCTGGATATATTTCTACAGACACGTTGCATGGCAGTGGTTTTTAAACACATTCAAGCCATCAGGGCATACAGAACTCTCAGTGGTGTAGCCAAATCAGATCATCTCTACAGCTCAGCACAGATTTGTGAGCTTTTGTAAGTGATTATGTAGGTTAGCTGCTTGATTTTGAAGCACTATTTTATATAAAGTATAAGGGTATATAATTTGATCAAGAGAGCTTTCCTTTCAGCTCTTCCATCTCTGTTCAAGGCCAGTGCAGTACAGGGCTGATCTGCTGGCCAGCATTAGTGTGCATTGCTAGTGCACACGAGTGGAAACAGAACCTTTATGATGGTATGAGAAAGCCTACTGGGTCAGATGCCACTAATTCCGACACACAGAGCTGTATGGAATTTGTCTTCATGCAAACACACGAGGCTTGTGCCACAATCACCCACAGAAAAGCTGCATATTAAAGCTCCTGCCTAGCCAGGTGACATCACTGTTTTATGGTTCTGTTTAAATGGTGGAAATCCTTTAATAATTCTGTGTTCTACAACTAATTGTTTGTCACTGCCATCACAGCACCAGAGTCAGACTCTCCTTTTTCAGTGCATTCCTGCTTTCTGCAGGTGACCACACACTGCACCTGCTCCTGGTGTGGCACAGGTACAGCCTCTGGAAGGCTTCATAAATCACACACTAATTGCTCCTGCTGCCCTCCTCCATCTAGGAAGTGCATAGGCTGAACTTGTCACCTCTCTTTGTGACTGTTGCAGCCCTCAGGGAAGAAGTCAGCTTTCTGAAGACAAAAGGAGATGTTTACACAGGAAAGGCTCCAAAAAGCTGAAGCCAGCACGGGAGGAAATGTGTTCCTTGAGGCAGCCACACTCTGGGAAAATGTGTCCGAAATGCGAAATCCTCACGTGCCGAACATGCGAGACCCTGCACTCGGAGAGCGGCTTCATTGCCCACAGCCTGCTGGACCACTACGACAGGGGAGCAGCCACGGCCCGCCTGTGAGCGCACAGAGGGCATTCAACACCTGCTGGGGGTGTCGTGGTAGTGCCCAGCTCCAGCCCAAAGGCTACGGCTGGGATCCCTCAGGCTCACGGCATCTCCAGCCCTGCAATTGCGGCCAGCCTGCAGCTCAGACCATGCACAGCAGATGCAAGTGCACTAATGTAACTAACACGCACCCTGCAAACAAACATCTGTAAGCTTAAAGTTTCTCAGCTATTAAGGACAGGGAATTGTTTCAGAAATATTCTCCAGTTTTCTTTTTCCTCTCAAGGAAACCAGATTATCCCACTGAGCTGCAAAAGAGAAAGTGACTACTGCATGCGGAGCGCTGGGTGGGTTCCACTTACTTGCAATGCGCCTTGGTATGTTTCAGTGTTGTTTGTGGTCTGGAATAGTAAACATTTTATTTTTAAATTAACTAGCTCGGGTATGCAACTTGATGGGGGAAAGGGGCTTCTAAAAGCTGGCCTGGCCACAAGAATTGCAGATCGCATCCAAATTCCCTTCTAGAATTTCTGACCTTTCACAGGCTTTCAAAACCTCTCTTATGATCCAGCATCTTGCCTTAAAAGAAGAAACTTAAATACTCTCAAAGTATTTAAGCCTTCTTTGGGTTCTTAAACCCCAAACCATAGGTTTTAAGCAGTTCTTAAAACTGTGCAGTGCAGCCCCAAGTAACAGGCCAATATACCATGGTAGGGGAGGGTGGCATTAAGGTCCAGGCATACATGAAACTATTTACCTTCATGGAATTCATGAGTACAGGTGAAGGGAGGAAGTGGCCTCTGGAACATATTATCCCAAGTTTAGCAGTATGCATCTCTTCCTCCCACAGCAACTGGCACAGCCCCATATGCAGGATGAATTCCTTGCTCTTTGATAGGGAACAGGCTAAACAGACAGTGTCCCATAGCCATTAATAGTGAGGGTTCTTTCATTTAGCCAAGCAGACAGAACACAGGCTGGGAACTCTGGACCTCTGTTTCACCACTCCTTTTCCTAAGGACTCTCTCTGTCCTCCCTTCTCCCCTTTTGGAGCCCTTCCATTTTTGTTCCAATGAATGTTGGGTAAGGGGACTGGAATCCTGACTTTTTTCTATCCCTAGAGAGTACTTTGACTGAGCTATGTCATCCATTCTTGTGCTTTGTTCCTCCCCTCAGAAAACAGTTTCAACAGGAGGAATTTGGAGTCACATATGCAACATTCCTGTGCTCCAGAGTACCTTGAACAATATTGCTTAGCTCCCTTTATGGAATGTCACTCAGTGCTCTCTAGGCAAGAGGTAAAGAGACTTTCAGAAACCAGACTGAGCTGCCCAGTGCTCCCAGGGCAAAGCCACCACGTACCATATGCAGGAGAAAACTTAGGCAAGATTCACAGAGGAACGAGCCACTACCAGGAAGGAACCCTTCTGCCCAGACTTCACAGGTTCTGTGCCCTTCCAGCAGTGTCCAGACTTCCTGTCCAAATGCAGACTTCTAAAGCCAGAAATTAGATCTTACGAACATCCTTGTGCTCTAGGGGCCTCAGTCCCTCAGAAACCATGTTTCCATGGTGCTTGATTGGGGCTTCCGCTCATTTGCTTCATAAAAGCCACGCAATGCCTGGCAACCCATGATTAACCTTTTACATTTCTCTGTGACTGCTAGTCTTGAGCTGTGATCCTTCACGGCTTTCCTAAGAATAAACCATGCCATTACTTTCGAAATATATATTCATCCCCATCCCCCTTCATCAGGCAATCCAGAGGAAACTTCTCCAGGACGAGCAAGGTGACAGACTGAAAGGATGAAGGACTAGCTCATCCCAGCAGCATTATTTTAAATCTGACAGTCCAATACAGTGACACCTGTTCCAACAGGTTATGTGGTTGAACTTTTAGCCAAGTGTTCCAGAGGGGACAGAACAAGTGATGTCCTATCAGCATCTGCCTGGCAGGATTTCCTTTGTGGCTTGCTAAAGGACACCCAGCAAGCTCCTCACGTGGGCTATTGGGCTGGAAAGGCATCCAAGTAATAGCAGCGTGCAAACCCAGCTCATAAAAGGGAGCTGCTTCCTCTTCTCCTCACTTTGCCCTAGTTAATGCTGTTTGGCTGTCCCGTTTGAAGGGCTTATGGTAATACATATGGGAAGGTAAATCATTTCCCTGGTCAGCACTGGCAGAAGCACCACTCTCCTCTATCAGTCACGAAGTCACGCTTGGGAAGAATAACTACATTTCCATTACGCACTGAGGTAGCACGAGCAGCACTGTAGCAGCTTTCTCAGTAGCTGTTAAATTACTGCACCTTTCCTGGACTGGCTACCAGGACTTGCTTCAGAGATCTGCCTGTAGTGGTGGCCCTGAGACCACGTTTGCTCCTGTCACACACAGGTCCCTGTGTGTGGTATTGAGGTCAGCCAACAAAGCCACCACCTTGAGCTTAGCCTGACTTTTGTCTCACCAACCACAGCACCACGAGGCACATTTGTCCATAAAACTGCAAACAGTGAGGCCCAAGAGCCAGGCAGCACATCCTGACACTGCCCATCAGCACAGCTCCACCTCCTCAGCTCTTGGCACTGCTATGCCACATAAGTAATTCTTTAAATTATTTCAGGAAAACTTGCCAAAACCCAGAATGCATTATGTGAGCACAGGATTTTGGTTTTAGATTTCAAGGCTGGCTCAGACACAATTATATTAATACAATATATTGTGAAAGAGTTAGAATAGAAATACTGATTACACATTTAAAAGATTTAGGCTTGAAATCATTCCTAAAGAATAAAGCTATGATCATAGCCTGACATATCAATTATTAAGAGCCTGTACTATTTAATTATCTGATTTCAATAGCTCAAGGAAATTAAAGAGGAATATTGGACTCTGCTATATTAAATACATGAATGGGCTCCATCAAAGGCATTCACCAGAATGTGAGTGACTCGACAATCAACACACCCCTGCCAATAGAACAAGCAGGAAAGGGAAAGGAAGCAACTCCACTGGTGAGAGGCAAATCCAAGGAAGCTCTTTCCCTGGAAATCCAACATGGCACAAGCAGGAGTGTAACAGCAGCAGTTGTTCACAAATCAAATGATCCAAGGTAAAGAAAGAAAACCTGTAAAACACTCATGCAATCAAAAGAAAAACAGAATAAATTAATACCATAATACACGGCATATACCCAATGTCAGTTTTGGCTTTTAAAGCAGCCTAGGTAGCTTTACCCTCTGCCAGATACAATAAAAGCCTTGGAAAAAAAAAAGTCATTTATCCAGTTGACATGTACAGAGCAGACTAAAAGCAGACCTGGAGAAAAGTAATTAACATGAGACCATCTGAAGATGTTTGATATCAAAGTCGTACCTTATGTTTCTTCTCTGCTTCTGCAAAAGATACACCCTTTCCAAAGCTTCCACATTTAAAAGGGTTAGGTTTCTATTTATTGTTACAAAAAAAATCTTTAAACTCTGATCATCTGATGTCTTCTGAATTCTGTAAGTAGTCTAAAATAGTATGATCCCACCCAGCCCAAATGAACCTACTATTTCAACACTACAGCTGGATACTGGGAGGTAAGTACAGAAATAAGCAGTAGACTGATGAGCCAAAATTCCAGTGTTCAAGGACAAAATGTGGAGGACAGACTGCCTCTCATCCGACTTTCCACAAAGCAGTTATTCATTTGTTTGTTTTCTGAATGAAAGTCTGTATGCCCCAGGCTGTAGCAAGCATGATGAAAACCACGAAAAGTGGTGATTATTTACTAACACAATTCAGCAAACCAGTCTCTACTCAAAACTTAACATGAAGGTAACACAAAATTAACCTTGGTGACCTTATCAGCAGTGCTTCCTGTCGGGTTCCTCCTGAGATGTCAGCCTGGAAAGCACTCCTGTGAGCTGTGCCATCTTCTCAGCTGTTTGAAGACCAAGATCAATTCACAGGAGGAAAATGCATCAATGACTTTGCTGCCAAACACGAAAATAGAGACCATTTAACACACCTTTAACTTCCTTTCCCCATTCTTGCTAATTAATTGCCAAGAGCAAGCACAGTAAAGCTACAGAACCAAACACAAATTGGCTGTTAACCAACAAATGCTGAGCAGAAGTAATATTTCCTAACCATCTCTAAATACCTTCCTGAAGGAAAATGGTGAGGAAATCCCACAGCCTATCTCGAGTACTTTTAAAATCTGCATTAAAATCACATCCAAAAAAACCTCAAGACAGAACAACTTTATCCTCTGCAATATCCTGGTGGCATTTGAGGGAAGGTATTCCTGCACCTGGAGATCAAGGTTCCTACCTCCAGTTTTGCCAGTGGGAGTCTAAGGCACAGGCTGAGTGACCTGTCCAAGCCTCAGAAGAAGCCTGGGGTAGAACATAGAACTGACTTGCCATTTTAGCTATGGAAGTCAAGATGTCATGGTGCTCCCTCCTCTCAGATACCACACACACCAGCCTCAGGTAGCCAAGGCGAACCTGCAACCTCCACCTCAAAGTTCTGGGAAAGCATATGTCTCCTCAGCAAGACAACATAGCAGAGATGTCCGAGTACTCTGCTTCACAGAAAAATATAATGTGGCCAGGAACAGCTACTTCTGTAAATTTACATGCTGCAAATTAGCTGAGGATAAAATTACTTTTTGCAGAGTTGTCACCTGAAATGTAGTTTCTTTTTAACCTTCCTGCCATCTGCTGTAGAAATAAAATATATGTATATATATATAAAAAAAAATCAAACCCAACAAAACCAAACCACAAACCACTTGTTACTTTTACAATATTGTAGAAACAGAAGTATTTCAGACAGATAAACCCAAAGGGTGAGGAGAAGAGAAGCAAAGCCCCACACAAAATGTCATCCTGACTCCGTGTAGGTCCTTGACCTCTGAAAGTAACAGAGAAACCCCAAACCAACAAAAATACATCACTCTCAACAAAGTAAAACCACCTTTAATTAAATTCCTACATAAACCAACATTTCTATGCAGAACAATTGTTTAGTCCAAAGGTAAATATATATGTTTAATTCTCTTTCAAATGTCAACAAGAATCAAGAGCTACCAGTGTTCCTCGGAGAACAAGCAGTAGTTAAAATCTCTCTTGCTGATGTTCAGAAACAGTATGTTACATCTTTGAACCAGCAGTTCCCTATTGCACGTAACAAATTTGCTCTCCATTTGAGCACCTAAAAGCCTGGTACCTCACTAAATAAATTAAAACAAATCCAGTTTCTTCAGCAACCATCTTCAACATATATATCTTGGTAAAGCAACATTTTACTGCAAGCTTTTAATAAATAGAGAGAGAAAAGATCAATGACTTCACATTGGTGTTCTGTGAAATTACCTTTTCCCATTAACACTTGCTTTTCCAAACATTTGGGGTTTTTGGTATGTAGGCTCTAAAAATCACTGTGTAGTACATTTAATGAAGAAGTCCCTTACAGAAGTCAGTACATTTTGAAGGGAACAACTAATCTGAGACAGGAACTGCAGTGTAAGGCTGTAAGGAGCTTCCTGCTGAACCCAAAATAAATGTGCCTCTCGAGGGGCTGAGGGCAAAGCCCCCGAGGCTCAGTGGGAGACCATCACCAACCAGGGATTCTCAGGCATGTTTGGAATTGGCCCAGCCTTCCTCATCCTGAAGGGCTTCTTTTGTGTGTGTTCCATCAGAGGAACAAAACTGTGCAACCCTGAACATCTGGATGCTGCTTCATTCCCCCACCGTAGAACAGCGACCCCTCCCTCGGCAGCAGCACGAGACACGGAGCAGCCCCTGCAGGACAGTGATGCTGTGCCTGCTGCTTACAGTAGAATTAATGCATCTGTGCCAGGAGGGCAGAGGAAAAATAGACACAACACGGTCATTTTTAGCCAGATTAAGATATAAAAAAAAAGTTACTCTTCAAGTTCCAACTTTAAACAAAGAATGGTTCTGTCAGAGGTCTTCAAACCTCCCGAGTATGTTAGAGTACATTACCCTAACTTATAAAAACAAATATTTACACCTCCATAAAGTACCAAAGAATTTTTAAAAATGCCTAGTAGCTCTCAGCGTGCAAAGTCAGCAGGAACTGATTATCCAGGATGTTCACTATTTGTAGAGACAGTCTTGGAATCAAGCATTCAGAAGCAGAGTGCAAAAGATTCAGGAATTATTTCAGTCCATTTCTTTTTGCTGTGTTTTGTGAGCCTGAGAGCGTTGCCCAAATGCTTCTTGAAGTTCTGTTGGTCCATACGACAGACACCCTCTAAAAACACTTATCAAGGTAACCTTCAGCTTAGTGCAAATGCAGAAATCTTCTAGGATCTGTAATCTTTTCTAACAGTGTGAGCCATCCAGTTCACTTTAGTAGTCCAACTTTCCCGGAGTGCTTCATCAAACTTTTGCTTAAATTGTTTTAGTGCTTCTTCCTCGCTCTTCCCTAAGGCGAGAGAATCCTAAGACAACAGGAAAACAGGTATTGTTAGGAATTAAAAAAAACACAGTTAAAGCCTCCTTCACTTCTCAACACAAACCATAGTCTGGTTTGTTCTGTTTTGACATGTTTTCACTTATTATTGAGTCATCAGGGTATCATTAGTACCATCATTTTCTGGGTTTAAAGATAAAACTGAAAAAGAATTAAGCAAATAATTTTCACCTTTACAGGTCTATGCTTGTGCATGGGGCAATTTGTAAACACCCCTGAGATGACTATATTTAAGATGCAGGGATCTGGAACTCATCACAGCCTGGCTGAAAGGAACAGTTCCCTTTGAGCACCAGGACTGAGTACAGCCCTTATTCTATAGAGCTGAAAAAGAAAGCTTTGAGGACTGCGTGGAAATCTTGACAGGAATTGAAAACAATTAAAACGTATTAATCTCGGAAGCAAAAATTCACATCCTGGAAAAATGCAAAGTCCTGCTGAGCTGTAAATCTTTCTTTACCTTGAGATACTGGATGTCCTTGACAGAGGTTAGTTCTGGAAGCCCTGCAGTTAACATCAGTGCAAAGAGTGTGATGAACAGGTTCCCGTGTTTCCGCAGGATCAGGTAGGCTTCTTCACAATACTGCCGGAACCTTTGGGGCCATGCAATGAGAACAGCACGTGAGAACCTCCACAGAGGGCAAGGGTATGCCATGATTTCCAAAATTCATTATCTGATCTAACACAAGTATCATGGGAACACAGGAACAGAAAGGACAGAGGTGTCTGCAGAGCCTCCACTGCAGTCTCACAAACAAGCCCTTAAAACATCAGTACACAAGACCACCAGCTGTTCCTCAGTCAGAACAAAGATGCCAGAGGTCATGCCAGTGTCCCCTCTCCCTGAGAATTTGTTAGGTGAAATTCCCTGAGGATCTCACTGAGCAGACCTAGAGTGGAAAAACAAAAGCTCTATAGCAGCCCCTCTGTAGCACCCCAGCCTGTCTCTAATCTCTGTCCTCTGTAATTCCTTCCTACAGACATGGCCAAAAGTGAGCCAGCTGCCAGGGCTGGCTGGAGGAGGAGCACACAGCTCTCTGTGGCCAAGCATCCAAGCAAGGGCAGGACAGGTTGGCACTCTGAGTGGGCACTGATGGACAGGGAGGGCAGAAGGGAGCCTGTTCCTAAGGCCAGGGCTTCATCTCACCTGAAACCCTGCCTAGTGCCCAGTGCTGCTGAGGCAGGAAGAGAGGACCCCAGCAGAACCTGCCACCTCCTGCTGTAGGAGATGGAACTGCATCTTCCCCCTGCAAAGCTGAGGCTTCTGGGGAGGAAATAATCTGTATGTACATTCTAGTCCAGGCAGAGAAGTAGACTGGACAGTAAATGCATGTTAGGACACCTCCACACAAGTGCAAATGAGCAAACCAAACCCAGACAGATTTCTGGCATGATGGAAGTTATCACCAGAGATCACCTCAGTTACAAAGAGATCAAAGTAATACTCACCGACCAAATTTTTCAGTGTTCCCTGTTTTTCCTTGTTGAATAACATGAATGAAATCATAGGTGAGTATGAAAGGTACCCGTTCCCTTTTAATTCCAAACTTGGATTTAAAGTTTCCAAGAATATGCCCAAAATCTATGTGAAAGAGCTAAAAAAAAGCAAAACAACAAAAAATCACCAGAATTGCAAATTAATTTATCCAGAGAAATATGTCACTTCTCTAATACCTCTACAGGATGCTGGTATTAAGAACAGTTAAAACTCCTAATACAACTCTCCACAGCCCATGGCTTCAACCCTTTGGGGTTAGTTTTAAAACAGTTCAAGATTTAAAGTCAGTGATAATGTCCACACTCTTACGAGTGACCACTGCAGCAAATCAGCATGTAAAAGATTACCTGAGGTTTAAGGTGCTGCTGTTTGTCACTGGATGTCTTGTTGGCAACATCAGACAGAGAAATGAGCCCAAGGATGGGCCCACAAGGCTCATCATCAACATACCCAAAAGCTTCCCACATAAAGACAGAGGCAAAGCCAGCAGAATTAAGTTAATCTCAGGGAACATGTGGCCCTTGTCCCATTTTAGAATCAAAGATAAGGACATTTCAGCTTTCTTCCAGTAGGTACAAACTTCAAAGTATGCAGCAAATGCCTGTAAACCTCACTTTTATAATCCTTGCTAGTTTTCTAGGCACAATAATTTTAGAGAAGTTACAGTAGAAAGCAACAATGAAGCAAGAAAATACATGTCTAAGAGCTCAGGCAGGCTCTCGGTGCATAGCACTGTGCTGGTACTGGGTACTCACTGTAGAGTCTCACTTCAGGGAAACTACACTGCTTCAAAATGCAAGCCATGTGTTTTTAGGGATGGTCTTTTGCTAGATACTCTAAGGCTGCTTTTACTCAATGAATCTGAGCCATTAACACACCTTTTGGGTGTTCGGAAAAAGCTCTACAGAACAGCCTCTCTTGATACAGAATTGTTTACATTGCTCTGTCCTTCCACCAGCATTACATTTCCTTTCCTTGAAGCTCTCTTCAATTCTCAGTGAGCAAAGATGTAATTTCTAACTATGTGTGGATTTAATTTTACCAAGCCAGCAAAGAAATTACAAGTTCTCCAGACGGTTCTTGCACACCAGAGATACCACTGTTATTCTGCCCACTGAGGGATTTTTACCTGCCCGTTTTTTCTGACCATGATGTTGTCACTGTGTCTGTCACCAATTCCCAACACATAAGTAGCTACACAGTAGCCAGCACAAGACAGAGTAAATTCTTCAATGGCTCGATCCAAGTCATCTCTGTAACCACAAGACAAACAATATTAGTGCACACTATTAGTAATTCATGTCATGCCTTGACCTCAAATAGGATTTTTGCTTGTTTAAACCAGAAGTGCACCAGGATGCTGTAAAACCAGGCTTACTGGAGAAGAAAGTACTGTAAAAGTAGCCATGGAGAACAGGCAATAAAAAAGGCAACAACATCAACACCTGAGACCCACGCAGTTTTCTCAGGTTGGTTTGCCTTGCCAAATCTAGTCTAACTTAACAACATGCAGTCAAAGTGCTACAAATGCCAGGCTCAAGGGCACCAGGAATATGAGCCTGAATTTGACATAGTAGGAAAACTAAACAACAAACCCACCAGGAGAGCCACACCTTCCTCAAGATTAAAAGAGAAACATAAGAGGCATTTTGTAGCCTCTACTACAGCTGAGAGAGTAAGTATAGAAATTACCCTAAATTGTATTCCTTCAGCCAGTTCAGGAGCGCATCCTTGTTGAAGGCGGCGGCTGCAGCGACATTGCTGCTGTTCAGCTGGATGTCAGCAATGGTTTCTGAACTCGAGACAGCCTCAATGAGGCCAGAGTGATCTCCAGTTGCTAAACAGCCATATGGCAATATCCTGAAAGGAAACACAGAACCACGTTAGAACCTAAAATACTGATGTGTTGCTTTGGTGCGTCCATTTTCTGAGAGGGCTGAACACTCACACTCCTTTGAACAGTAAACTCTCAAAGAAACATACAGGAATTGCTTGTAAAGGTAAAAAAACAGCAATACGTTTAAAACATGAATTCTTCCTGTTACATACATATGTGTAAGAAGGAATCCTAAGCCTAATTTTCCCAGTTACTTGTACTTTCACGGGACGACCCGCAGAGGGAGCCCCGTGTTTGCATTTGTTCTTTCCTGCCCGTGCAGATACCATGCTCATTCCAGATAAATCACTCCTGTAAACATCTTTTTCTTTCCCCCCTTCTTCCTATTCCAAATGAAAATGCTAGAAATCCTTCCAAATATAAACATATAAAATGTTTTCCAACTCTTAGTAAATATAAGCACAGAAACCCAATGAAAAACAGGAATACATCTCTTAACTCGCCTGGTATCTAAGATCTTACCTGTGCATTCATATACTGTGACTAGTAAAAATACCTCCAGCAGTATCACTGCATCACAATAAGACACAGTTAAAGATATGAATAAAGGAGAGATGTGTCTAAATAGACAAGTATTTTCTCACTCTAGGTGCTTAAAAAGCTGAACAGAATGGCACCTCCCCATGAGATGGGAACTCGTGTGTGCAATGGGAACTTACAGCAAACTTCAAAGGCACTGCATCCCAAATTGAGTGTCTATTGTCGTGCCAGGAAGCTCAGGTGAAGAATGTTATCTCAGTTGTGGATCCAGGTATAAGAGAAGAGATGCCCACAGAACTCTACACTGCAGTACACAAGCTATAGACCAGCACTCACTAACCTGCAGAGCTGTATACAACAATTGCAGGGCATATTAAAATTGATGTGTGTATATATATACATACACAGACACACACACAAATATAAAAATATATAAAGTATTGCTGGTGGAGCTGTCATTTGTCTATGAAATATATATTAAATTCCATTGCTACAAAGCAGAACCACATCTCTTAACTGACACAGCCTATTACCCTAAGCTACAAAAGAAAAATAAATAAAATTCTGTACAAAATTCATCACAACTTTTTGCTATAATAACTATCAGGCAACTCTGCAGCTCCTCTACCTCGGGACAACACACAACCGAAGCAGCACAAGCTGCAGTAACTACACAGTCTAGCATTCTTCTCTACTGGCAACAAAGCGAACTGAAAACCAGATTCAACTGGGTATTTCAAGAACACTCAACTTCGAAACAACAAAAGAAGCACAGACTTGGCACGTTCTTCCCCCTCCTGTCCCGATGTGTGTCCCCGCTCGAGGGGACAGCCGGGCCAGGGGGCTCACAATGCACACGAGGCTGTGTGCAATCCCCCGGCAGCCAAGGAAGCGCTGCCCATCCTTATCACCACGCGGCAACTGGGAGCCAAGTATTGCCAGGTTAAAGTGCACGCTGGCCCCCTTCCATGGCAGTTCCAGCCACCCCACTGCAGCTCAGCTGGGCACACGGCCAACAACTTCCCCTTCAAAAGCAAGCAATGATGAAAGCCTTCAGCCCCTTGAGGGCTCTGCGCTTACAACTGGAGGAAAAAACATCCTTGTCAGAGAGACGGTTTGACAGGAGTCAAGTTAGGGACAAATCCTCTGGGCCCTTTCCATCTCATCCTGGTCTTTCTGACTTCAACATCTGTCAGCAGGATATGCTCCCTGCTTTTTAAAACCAGTAAAATCCATGGACAGATCAACACTAGAGTCCTGTGCAGGACAGAAATTTTCTCTTCACTCATTTAAAACTGTTCTTTATTTCAAGAGCTTAATTCTCCAAAGCAGTGCCCTGCCAAATACACACCAAATTCTGTAATTTATCAACATATTCTCTGGAGCTTCAGGTCCAATAGTTTAAAAATGATGACATTCTTTAGAAATGTAACAAACATTTTCAGTGTCTGTGTGAATTCTGATTCCATTCATACACAGCCACGTAACATCAGACCTCACTCATAAGGGAGACGAGAATGAAACCCCACAATAAATGGGCACTGAAACAAAAAAGTACTTTGGAGAATGCCCTGTATCTGTCCAAAAAATAACTAAGTATTAAATACTTTTAGGACAATTTACCACAGCAAAGGTGACTCAACATAGATCAAACTCCTCAAATTCAGGACTTTCTGTTGCTCTATTACTTTACTAGTTCCTCCCTTAACACAACTTCGATGCTCTTAACACAGGTAAAGCAGCCAAAACACTTTGTAATGCAAGGATTCTTTTCCTAAGAGGTGCACCCCACAGACCCCATAGCCTCCTTGGGAAGACAGATGAGATGTTATGCTCCTCTGCTGTGACATGTACTTGTAATAGTTAAACACTCTTCAAGGAAATAGTAGAATAAGCCCTGCAATCTACTGTGAGAATGCCCATACACGACTTCATATGCAGAACTTTTTAAAGCCAAGCAACTTGAAGAGTTGTAACTTTTTGGAAGGTTTGAACCTCTCAAAGTTTGAACCTCTGCAGATGCAGCCTTAATGTTAATACCACTTAACTTAATAGGTTTGTTTTTAACTACCCATATGTCAAGTACAAGAAAGAACTAGAAAGAAACTGCAGAAAGAACCGAGGAAGTATGGCTGCACATACTAATGTCTTAGGCCAACTATTTCCAGCTCAATTCTGAGACCACAGTTTGTGTTAGAATAGGTGTGAGGATTGACTAAAAAATACACTTTCTGGGTTTGTTCATTTCTCTCTGCTATGTGACCAACTGAGGTTTAGGTAAACTGAGCCAGACTCTCGTGACTGTCAGAGCAGTGCTTGTCCAGGGTGCTGCCCTTGGTGCCCTGGCTGGCTCTGCCCTGGGCAGCAGATGCCACTGGGAATATTGTGCTTACTTTAGACACAGACTGAGCTGAGGTTTTATTTTAAATTGCTACCAAATAACTGACTGTGGACCACAGTGCAATGAAAAGGGAACTGATCGTGTCCCGAACTCCTCCACTGCCACTTGCTCCACACTTCACAGCAGCTGCACAATTTTTTTGTGGCAAAACATGACTGATGAGGAGAGGCAAAGAGCAAGTGCTTCTGCTCTGACACTGGGACACAAGGGAGAAGTCCTGCTTCTCTCAGATGGAGTTAGCAGACTTTCTATAGTGGAAAGGAGTTGGAAAGTGCAAAATCCATTATGCATCCCCAAATGGAACCAACAGCTTCAGGGGAAACTAAAGTCTCTAAGGACAATACAGGGCAAGAGCAAAAGACTCCAGTATCTTTCAGGAAAGCAGGTCTATTTGACACGACTATTCCACCCAAGACCATGATCCTTACACAAGCAAAAAGAAGCCAACAGTCCTGACTCGTGAACATGGCAAAGCACTCATCCCCACCACGGTTAACTCATGGATTTTGGAGTTGTCTCTTCTTGAGAGATGGGCAGACTGTAAACATGGGGATGACAAAGTCTTACCCTCCTAGCTGTGTCCTCATGTTCCAGGCATTTGGAGTGCTGCTTTGTCCAATTCTGTTCCCAATTAAGGCCATTTCAGAGCCTTCTCTTGGCAAGTGCCTGATTAATCTCTCTGACACACACAGAATTGTAACCCTGCCTCAACTTTATTTTATAATGGTAACTACGAGAGGATGAATGGAAGGAAGATGCTCCCAGTTAAGCAAATAAATGGAAGAGGCCAAATATAGAACTTCAATTCTCACTAGGAACTTCCCCTTTCTACTTTTTTTTTTTCTTCTCAGTTTTAAGAAAAATCTCGGACATCAGAGCTACTTTCTGGTTTTCCTTTGTTGAGTTTGAAAAAAATGCCTTAGTCAGGAAAGGCATATTTGATGACTGTAATCACTATTCCTGTTTGCTAGGCACGGTGTGTGGCCCAGGCTGGAACCACAAACTAAGATTCTGGGAATGCAGCAACCAAAGAATGTCTCATCTGGAATTCTACAGCTGCCAGAAGTTGTCCTTGCCCCTAAATGCTGGATTGGTCTCCTCACAGCCTATTTATAATGATATAAATTATCTAAGGTTTCCTCAAGTCAGTGTTCAACTTGACACATGCTCAGCCACCTTATTGCAAATCTACATTTCCCAAAACAATTTGTAATTCAGATTCCTTCCTTTCTATGAGCAGCACAAGAAACAAGTTTGCAATTTTACTTCTCTGTGCTGATGTCAATGCCTTATGTAGCTCCCACTATTACTCTTGAATCATTAAACACTTGAAATGAGCTCAAAGAATCTAAATGATATATTTCAGGTAATATTTAAGTAAGTACTTTATACTTATAAAAAACACTTAAAAATTAACACAGAGGATCACGGCTCTTTCACAGACATACAAAATTGAATTTATGGCCTCCAAACAGTGTATAATAACATGATAACCAGTACCTTCTTTAAGGCTACTTTTCTAAAGCCCACTTAGAACTTGAGAATCATATCACCTAAAATTGGTGCATAAATTTGGGTGGAAAGTTCCCCACATACTACAGGGTTGTATGATAACACTGGACAATTCCTGATACTGTTTCTCTTTGGAATACTGTGATATTTCTATGAAGAAGCAATACTTACCTTGGCAAGCACATGAAGCTAAGAAAGCTGCTTTGTAAGAGACTTTAGAAGATATAAAGATGTTTCTGGTCTGAAAAATGTCTTCTGACATCCAAATAGTGTTTTATTAAGAAAAGAGTGCAAGGTGGGACTCAGAATGTCTGCTGAAGATGCACACAGTGACTGTAAATGTCAGGGTGGACAGCAATAAGAGGATGCTTAGAGCAGGAAGGGGCAAAGGTTCACCTTGGCTGTGACAACTGAAACCTCTAGGCATCCATGCAGATGTTTAGAAAGGGGGCAGTAGGGAAGGCACTGGCAAACAGGAAAGCTTTACTTCTAAAAGTAGACTCTCTCTCCAAACAAACTAGACCTCTAGAGATCCTTACCGGAGATCCAGACCAGCTTCTTTCCAAAGGACGTCCATCAAGCGCAAAATCTGGAGCGTCAACATGTCCTGTCGGAGATCTGCAAGGGAAGGGGGAAACTGCTGCTTCAGTTTCTCTCTGTGCTGCAAACAAGCTTTCTAATGTTCATAAGGCCTTCAGAAAAAGGGATCTAAAAACACTCATGGAGCCTAAGGGTTAAGTAGTATTAACCATCACTCCATGGTCATGACAGGCCATGTCTGCACTTTGGAACTCCGTCAGAAGATGCTGAATTTGTTTGCCAGTGTGAGAGTAACCCACATTTGCATTATGGCAACACAGCTCAAGAACAAGGGTGGCAGTGAAGAAGGAAAAGGGAAAAATTAAAGTTTTTAGAAATACTTACCATCACCATTTTTAAAGATGATCCCTACAAGATCTCCTCCAAACATTTTGTTGTTGTATACTATCCATAGAGGCTTCATTTTAGAATCCATGTATCTACACTTCTCAACACTAGAAGAAAATACAACAAAAGTTTTAGTCCAATAGGAGTAATTCAACAGAAAAGGTCTAACCATGGTTCAGAACAGAACAGAACACACAGACTTCCAGTTTGGAAGTACCCACATGCTCTCCCAGCTTTCATTCTGCTGCCCTGCCATGAGCACTTACCAAGCTATGGACATATCTGTTAGAGATGGAATGGATTTGACACCATGACTGGCACACACATCTCTAATGCTTAAATCAAGCACCCTCATTTTCAGAGAAAATAGTTTTCCCATCAATTTTTGGACTTTAAGTGCTGTGAAAAGTTTTGATGGCTTTTGTGCTTATTGTTAGAAGGAAGGAATGCAATTGAATTCACTTTGAGGCTTATATTTAAATATATTTAGCTATGGGAATGCATTGAATAAGAAAGGATTGAGTTTCATGGTGGATCACAAAAGTCTTCTAATTGAACTGGTCCCTTAACCTTAGGCAGATTCCCAGCAGAGCTCTGGCTACAGGAAAAGCTCCCCATGACAGCACATCTGCTGAACAACACAGCCAGAGGAAGTTCCTGTGTTCCTGCTCTACTGATTCCATGCAAAAGCTCCAGTGAAATTGCATTCACTCATTCTTTACTTACTGCAGTTCTGAAAGTATAACAGAAGGATTCAGAGGAGACTGGAGGTCAGAAAGTGCTTCTCTGTAAGCATTTTGTTTCAAACACGTATGCATGGCATCTTTGCCTTTTGCTTTGCTTTGCTTCATGGCATTCAGCTTAATTAGACTATTTAAAGTCTTCATTTTATTAAGAGCTTCCACCTGAAAGAGACATTTTATCTTTAAGGGTTATTGCTCCAATTTGACATATAATACAGTGCAAAATCCCATTTCCAAACAAAACAATGTATTAAATAATTCTACAACTTTTTAAAAATAGAAATAATGGATGGCAATTAAGTCACTCATGTTCCAGAAATACCATTTTCATAATTGACAGAGATACTGACGGGATGAAAGCTCCTAAGTTTTGAGTCACTTTTAAAAGCATGACTTAACATTTCCAAGAAAATGAATGAGGCATTATAATGTATGATTCTTCAAAATACAACCCCTAATTCAACCAAGCACGTAACAGCAGTGCCTCTATCCATGCTGAAGTCAACACAAACGGATTGCTTCACACTCCTACCAAAATCAGCCATGACTTGAGCTGTGGATGCAGACACTTCATTGTTCACAATAAGGTGCATCCAATAAGGCATGGCCATGTGACCACTTGCAGACAATTTTCACAGAGCAGAGTCTTAAAGGTTTGTCACTAAAATCCTGCTGAAACCAGGCTTAAGGCAAAAGCTCTAATCAGCTAAGGTGTTCCAAATAACAGCACCTCAACCAAGCAATATTTTTAAATAAAAAGTGTATAAAAAGTCAAGGTAATTATTTGCAACAATACAGGTGAGTTTAACCCTTTTTGCCCCTTCTGTTTTGGAAAGTTTTCTACAGGTACATCATTTCTAAGAAAACCAGTGCTGTAAATGTATAATGCTGGCAGAGCAAAGTCCTTTGGTAACAAACCAGAGAGCATATACACCAAATAGAATTCCTACAGCTAAACAACTTGTTGGCCAAATAGAAAACAGTTCTTATAACACCCAGCTGTGTTTGCACCAGCCCCAGCAATCCACAGATTCTCCAGCAAACAGCACCAGTGTAATAATTATGAAAGCTGATTTCTATTCAAGGAAGCTTCAATCTAACTTACAAGATGCTGAGTCAAAACTCACCCCTCCCACAGACTGAACCCTGTCAGGCAGGATGCTGGGGAAATTGTATGCAGTTTGATTATAAAACTGGGCAGTGGAGACCTGCCAGGTCAGCCATCTGTCAAAACCAAAGGCGCTCTGCTTTTCCACTATTCTAGGAGCTGTACAAACATCAGTGACAAGGGAACAAAATGGAACCTGTGTTGTACAAACAGGAACTTTTTGAAGTATTTCTACTTTGAATTTCTTCCGTGTTTGCACAGTTGGGAATTTTTTTGCCCTCCCTTTGATTGTACTGACATTTGCTTCCTGTAAAGTGCACAAAAACTTTACTGACCTTATGTCTATTGCTTAAAGCATTTCACCACCTAATCTCTTTATGATTTTGACAATGCTAACAAGCACACACGTGTAAGAGATGGTCTCTTCCATGCCCCATGATCTGCAGCAATAAAGAGCACAACACAAAATTCCTGTTCCATATTCCTCCCAAAGGAGAGTTTTAATGCAGACAAATGCCACTCATCAGTTAGTCATCCACTGAGTGAGTCTTTGTGACCTGATACACTAAATACATTAACTCCAAGAGAGATCATTTTTCAGATATTTTTATGGTCACAATCTAAATTAACTCGCTGAAACTGCATTAGAGACTTCAAACATCATTTGTGAGTGTCTCTTAATGATCTGCTGATACACTTATTAGCGTTTTTAAAAGCAGACCTCTGATGCTTTTTAGGGCATATAAAAGCAAACAAAAAGCAAACATCTCCCTTTTTTTTTTTTTTTTTTTTGGAAATGGCACATCTATATTAACACCAAAATGAGTATTTGGGTTACTTCAACACCTCTGTTGCCAGGGAGCACCGCACTATACCACAACTTCAAGGGGGTTTGCATCACCTTTTAACAAAAGTCAAAACCACAGGAAGTAGTCCTGGATTCATCTAGGTAAAATTTAGAACAAGCTGCCTTTACTGAGGGGAGAAAGGTCAAGTGCACAGAAGGCCATCTCCAGCTAACAGTGCCCAGAGCCTGCTGCTGTCCCCAAACACAGCCACAGTGCTGAAGGTATCGCTCACCTCTTGGGACTCCATAAACCCCCCTCCCGACCTCTGAGGCCCCACAGCAGTGGCTGCCTCCTGTGCCACGGGGGCAGCTCCAGCAGCCATTTGGCCATTTTCATTCTCTGTGTCACTCCTGTTTCCTTCTCTCCCCCCTTGCCAGCAGATGGACTTTGTCAAGGTAACCAATACACCCCACAGGAGCCACCATGCAATGAGGATGGGAGTTACAGGCTGAGATAAGTCAAGCTTGCCAGGAGAAGGCAAGCCCATACCTGTTTAGCAAGCACTTTCATGTGAGCAACACTTCCTCTGCAGTAAGCCTCCAGAATCAGACCAAACTGCACTGAGACAGCGGGGATGTGAACCTCTGACCTGTGAGGAGAAAGGCTTCTCGTCAGACCATGGCACCTACAGGTCTGCATTCTTCCACTCATTAAAGAAAACCTCAATAAGAACACCCAAAACCAACATAAAACCACCCCATGGTCATGTAGTTAAACAAAAATCCAGACTTCTTAAGAAATAGCACAACCCTTCTGTGCTGAAGACTATGAGGACAGGTTAGTTTCAATACGTGTCACTTGTTTCAAGGTCCAGGGCTGCTCAGGAGACAGTGAGGGTCATGTTGAGAGGTGGACACTGAATAGCTGTTTCAGGACCCCTTTCACTCAGAGCAGGACTGAGAAGTCACAGCAGATGACACCGACAGTCAGGACTGATGCTAAACCACATGTTCTCAAATCCTTGTAAGAGAAAAGCCCAAATTTGTCCAAAGGGGAACACTTTGAAACAAACCACAGAACCTTACACAAGAGCCAATTACCCTCCAAAACATCTTCATGGAGTACTTGCTTTTTTAGTTAGAAATACTAAAATAAATCGTACTTTGAAGCCAGAATCAACCTATAGCCCATTCTGCAAGGCTTCTGCCATTCATGAAACTGCTCATCAAAAGTAAAAATGACACACAAAATTGCTTTTATTTTCTGTTGAGACTCACAATAATAATATTTTTTTCCCAGCTGAGAGGTATCAATATTGTGCTTTTACTGCATGCACAGCCACAACAAACACTAAGGGTATGTACAAACCTGACTTATCAGGTAATCAGACCTCAATGCAGTTTGGAATTCTTTCATCAAATGGTAGATTACAAACCACTTTAATTTATTATTTAATGATAGACTTGCTCTGATCTATAAATGCCAAAGCTAAAGACACAAAGAGGACTTGTCGGGCACTATGGCAATGGCTCACTTAGAAAAATCCTCAAGAAATCAAACTGGAAAGTACAATCAGGCTCAACAGTTTCAGAAAGACAAAAGGGGAAACCCCGACCTTAAATGCCAGAACAACATCTGTCCTATTCTCCTGTTGGCGAGTGCTCTTTCCAAGAGAAACCTGGAGAGGGCACAATCCAGAAAAGGTTCGTACTTCAGGACTTGCACGAGCTGGAGAAGGTACTGAGAGAGCTCTTCATCACTAGAATGAGATAAAGGCAGTAAGTGACAAAGTAGCTACATTAATGATGCTCCAGAAATTCAGATGCATATGAAAAACCCAACAATAACAGGTTTGTTTCAATAGCAAGAGTGCCTCCCAATTTGCTGATAACATGAAGAAGGACAACACACAACTTAGTGCAAGTGTCAGATGGAAATAATTCCAGATGTAACAATTTGGTGTTATTAGGATAGCCCAGCAGCTAAACTACTTGTTTGCATTTGAAAGAAGTCAAAATAAGTTTTTTTAATTTTTTTTTTTACCCCAAAAGTCTAGCCTTGACCATTAAAAAAATTAAACATTAAACTGTTCACCACAGAGAATTCAGAATTCAAGGACAGGAAATATGCAGTAATGATAATGATACACAATTCTTGCCCTGGGTTACAGTGAGGGGCAGAATGAAATACACTAAAGGAAGAATTGCAGAGAGCAAAGGCTCCTGTGAAGAACAAACAAATCAGTAATTTTCTCCTTATTTATTATATGCTACAGCTTACATTCCTATGATGTGATACAGCCAAACCCTGGCACAGAGTGTGAGGTGGCTGGACACCAGGTTTTACAGGACTTGACTACTACAGTATTTCTCCCTTTGTTTTTAAAATGTTCTCACAGTGTCTCACTCTCCCTTTGTCCCAGAGAGGGTTGTGTGTGTTCATCCCTTTCTTGGGCAAAGGGACACTGGTGTTCTCTTTGCAACATGGAAAACAATCATTATTGACTACAAGATGTCAGAATAAATAGGTTTCATTTGGCTGCCAATGTGTCTATCTAGAAATCAGCCTGCTTTATTTGGTCACCTCTTCATGGCAGGCAGTGTGTTTAACTCTTCCCTCCTTGGGTTCTTCTCTTCCTGTAAACCAACAGAATGCAGTTTCCCAGCCCAGAAATCCCTGCATTCTGAAATAACACACTCACCTCATTTGCTTCAAACAACCCACTGCATATTCCCTGACGTACTGGTCTGGGTAATTGAAATCCAGCAGCTCCAAAGCCTCTCTGGGCAGCAGCTTGGGCCATATCTGAAGGAGAGCCTGAAGCTGTTTCAAAAAGAAAGCTATTAGGTTACAGGTAAAGTAGCTATCTAAGAGCACAAATGGGTATAACTGCCCAAAAATATTCACACCAACAAAAGATGGTTACCAGCTGCTATGGGGGCTTGGTGGAAAGGACAGAAATAATTTGAGGTAACTGGGCCCACTCCTGATTCAGTTTCTCAGCCCTTAAAATTATACAGATTCTTTTTAATAATCTGAAAACCTGTTTCTTCACACACAGATACAAAACACAGCAAACAAAAATCAGGTAACACCCGGAGAAGTACGTTTTAGAAACAGATTGTCAATAAAAATGAGATAGTTTTGTAAATGCTCTCATAAATATATAATTTTGATAATGGCAAAAGTTTTCTACCAGAAAAAAGAAGTTTTTTGTTGAGAGAGGAGTCCTGCTAATTTTGGAATTTATAAAATTCAGGAGGCTGTCTTGCCTTACCTGAAAAGGTAACGTTTTGGGAACACTTACACAGCTGTGTACTACAGAATTATTTTAATAATACTTTTAATAATGGACAATAAACCTAGAAGTGCATAATGGAATTACTAAGGAAAAAGGATCCTTGCACAGGGAAGAACACAAGTGAGCAAGGAATGTGTGGGTGTCCATTTTGTTAGTGCAGCATTCATGGCACAGACAAGGAGCCAGGATAGAATTCCATTTATTTTTAGGAGTTCACAGAACATACAGATGCAGTTGATAGGATGGATATAACAGAAAATGAGCTCCATGTTGGAGGCAAACTAAGATTCTGACTGGCTAGAAAAGACCCACAAAAATCACAGGATGAACAGACAGAACATGAGTTCTCATGGAGTGGTTTCCTTTTCTACCAAGAGCACCCAGTCTGTAACAGGTGAAGGTCGGAATACTAAGGCACAATAGAAATTTGTACTATCAACCATAATCCTTCACAGAAAATGCTTTCTAGCTCCAAGTTTACAAAAAAAAAAAAAAGGAAAAATTTAGCTCAAAATTTAAAAAATGAAGCTCATGGAAAGACATAAATATTATCTGTGTAATGGTCTGCAAGAAGTTGAGTGCCATTTAAATGTGAATTCTGTCAGGATAAGCAGGTGACCAAAACAACATCTGGGTTCACCCCCTGGAGCGAGTGCTGTGCTTCAGAACTCTGGCCAGACTTTTACTTTGGCCAAACTGCTCTCTACAAAATCAGACTAAAATGTCTCAATACCAATGCAGGAATAAGTTAGTTTATTACTTTTAAAATCAGGCTATCAAGCAGGAATGATCTTACTATGAGCTCATATGATTTTTCCGATGTTAAAGTTCAACCTATTCCCAAAAACTGTCAGGAGTTGGATTCTATTCGGGTAAACAACAAAAGGCAGCTACACCAACTTCTTTAGAGTGTAGTGAAATAACTGTGCACATCTGTAGAGCAAACAAAGGCCATGATTTTACTGAAAGTGTACCTTGTATCACAGCACCAGCCTTCTCCTCCTTAGTTACTGCCAGGCACTTTAAAGAGACTCTTGGGTCAAACAGCCACACAATGAGAATGGTGTGTTTTGTATCTCTCTGAAAAGTCACCTGTCTGCCTCAACAGGTTTAATTGCCTAGACTGAGATGTGGATTTTTATAGTGTTTAAGCAATTTTGAGAAGAGCTTTTGCTTCAGATCTTGATTTACCAACTTTTTATTTACTTTTTAATAGCCTTATAGAAGATGTTCCTGCTGTGAGGGTGGTCAAGCATTGGAAGATGTTGCCCAGAGGGACAGTGGAGTCTCTGTTGGTGGAGATACTCCAAGTGCAGCTGGACACAGTCCTGCTCAGGTGACTGTGCTGGAGCACAGGGCTGCACTAGGTCACCTCAGAAGGTTCCTTTCAACCTAAGGAGCTCTGGGAGTCTGAAATTCCTTGCACTTAAGATCAAAGTTGACACAAGATTTTAAAACTAGTCTATAAAAATAATCACTGTGCTTTTCTCAGAGGATCTCTGAAATGCATGTTGGGTTTTGGTTTTCATTTTTTGGAGCTTTTTTCCAAAGAGTAAGTTCTTCCTTACAGGCCCAGGCCACAGAAGGTTTACACAAAGACACCATTTCCAACTAGCTACACTTGGGAGTGAAAGCCTATTTCCTGCTGATTTGACTCCAGCATTTTCCCCCACCATCATTGTCGTTTCCCTTACCTGAGCAACGTCTTCAAGTTTATTCCATTTTAAAGAGAGCAGCAGTTTGGGCAATGATTGTGGGAAATTTTCACGACAGTCATATCGCAAAGTCCAAATGAGATCCATTTCATTTTCACAAAGCTGAGATAAAGGATCTCTTTCCATTATTTCTTTTAGCACAACATAAAACTTCTTACCACCTCGACCCTAGAGAATGAGAAATGTATAATGTTGTGATAAATTCTGTAAGATTTTTATAGTTTAGCTCAAATACCAGCAATCGCGCAGCAGGAGGAACATCAGATAAAACTCATGGAAAGAGGGGAATGGCTAATGTGCCTCTCTTGCCTATTTCTTAAGCTGTAAGCACTGTAACTAACAGATTCCAAATTCAGCGTGCAGAAGTTTCTGAAAAAGCAACTAAACTTCAGAGTTCATGACACTAGATGGCAATATTTCTGTTCTCCAGCTTCAACAGGGACAATTTTCATTTAGGATGCATATTCCTTCTTTTGTTTTTCAAGTGAAGAAATTTAATAGATACATGTATATTTATTTTAATTAAAAAAAATACTTTTCCAATAATAACCAAAAGAAAGTACATTTGCCAAGTAGACAAACACATATTTTTGTCTTCTAATCACAGCTTGTTTTCCAGATCTAATGCAATTCTTAGCTGTGTTCCAAATCCACAGAGTATGTCAAGCTCTTTGGCAAAATACGGCCAAGTCTAAAATATATTGGAAAATATATACATGAATTTTAAGGCAGTACACCAAAGTGAATTACATAGGAAAACAGAGCCAATAAACTCTTATTTGAGCAGTTGACTTCTTTATTTCTGACTGACGCTGAAGAGCCCCAAAAGCCCAGAAAATTAATTTTAAAATAGCCTTTAGATGATACTCACCGCCATTGCAGCATTGTCACTGTTTCTTGCAATCTCAGCTGCCTTTTCAAGTATCTGCAAAAAGTTGGTTTTAAATACATTAGATTTAACCCCAAATCTGAATGCATTGAAAGAATAAGCATTGTGGAAATGGAAGAGATAAGGCCATTTTGCTATCTTTTAGGTAAGTTACAACACTGTTCTTTTGTATATACAGTGGTATAGCACAGGCTTTATGCTGTGTCCCCTCTGCAGTCTGCAGGACTGGGGACATCAGGGATAACAGGAGTGCTCAGGATTACCTCAGGTTTTTGCTTCTTCAGCACGCCTGGGCTAAATAGTCTTTCTGATGGCACCTTCCTTTCTGTTTCTGTTTGCATTTCCTCCTCGTTTTTCACTTCAGCAAACCAATTCCTCAGCTCTAAATTATCCCTTCCTTTCTCACCTCTACTTCTGCTGTTTCCACAGCTGTTTCAGTGGGAGTCCACAGGCAGTCCCTTCACCATCCTCTCAGGTTGCCCAGTTAGCATTTCCAGGTGTTTCTCTAGACCTGGGATCTGCCTCACGTTGCACCAGGACAAACCAGCTTCCCCCAAGAACTCATTTAATGATACGGTGAATATTCCAGCACCAAACTCTCAGCTCCAGTTATTACACCCCAACCCTCAGAACAAGGACTGCTGCTTTTGCTAACAGCAAAGCAACATTCCCCCAGAAGCTCAGCTCTGAGTTACTCTTGCTGTTCTTAATTTATTGGTTTTTTGTCTTTTGAACGTTCTGCTTGGTTTTTGAAGTACATGTAATAAGCCACGATGGACAATTAAGTATAGATGTAAACACAGTCCTTCAAACTGTGCTCTGCACACCCCAGCCAGGTGTCAGAACAGTGCCTGCCTGAGCCAGTGACCAGCTGAACTGCTCAGGTCCATCCACCTGCAGCTGTCAGAGCCTGCTCCTTTGAGCAACAAATCATAAAACACAAACTGAGTGAAGACAAAAGTCTAAGGAACTGCTCCACCTCCCTTTCCTCAGAGCTCTGCCTCTCCCATCAGCCTGGATTAAAACAGCACCCCCAAACACAGGTTCAGCAAGACTTGTGCTCTCTCCACTCAGGCAATGTGAGAAACAACAAAAGACTACAATAATCAGAGCATAAACACCCAGCAGCTAAAATCCTTAAAAAGGTACACTAACTTGTTTTATTTCTTTCTCTGTATGAAACGTTTATTCCTATCATGTATTCCATCTGCTGCTCAGCCACAAAGCTTGTTTACATACTGTGTGTGAACACATGCACAAACAAAACCACAGTGTCCTCATTCTGGGTTTGATGCTCGCCTCCCCATGCTCCTCAGTTTGCAAATAAACTTTGAAGCCTTTGCAAGCCCAGCTTTGTTGAGCTGAACCCCGAGCCCTGCAGTGTGCCAGCAGCACAGGCCATTACCCAGCTCGTGCCTCACCCAACAGCTTCTCAGCACTGGTGCAGGCACCTCTGCTCCCCAGTCCCAAACTCCCTGTGCAAGCAGGTTGGCGATACGATTGAAAAATGTCAGCTAGTTTTGCACATGATGTTTCTTAGAATAAAAATCTGGCATCCAACTCTGTCTTTTTGGCAGAAACAAGCAACAACACTGAGAAAATCAGAAGCAGCCACAGAGCAAGCAAGTCTCAGCTAGACAGCTTTGGGAAACAGATTCTCAGCTGATAGAATTGCAGCACCTGCAACTCACTCCTGATTCAACAGAACCTTCACCTGAAGTTGAGAGCTCCAAGGGATGGTGAAGACCATCAGACACCACCTTAGCATCGCCACACTGGGTGTCTCACTATATGGATTACTGAAGAAACATACTTTTGCTAACCTATCTGTAATGTGCACATCAAAACAGGGTTTTTTCTCTTTTAAAATTAAAGAGAAAGAAAACTTAAAGCACTACAAATAAACCAGTACCAAAACCGACTCAAATATGTCCACTGTGAAGAGTCAAGTGGTCAGTCATAAATAAGGCAGCGACTAGTCAGCACTGTTTCAGCTCTTACTCCACTTCCACTGCTGTTTTAATTAAAGAAGTGCTGTGTTGACAAAGAAGGAGAAAAAAGTGAACTCAAAATCAAAACAAAAAACCTTTTTTGTTACTTTATTTCATTTTGATAAGCCTTAAACCCCAAATGCCCCTTCGATCAAGCTGGTAGAGTTTGGTGATTTCCTTTATCCCCCAAAGGTGCTAAAAGGCCATTTTCTCTAAGTGGTTAATGACTTTCCCAAAACCAAAATTCAGACTAATGTATGAGTTAAACTTTGTTTTTATGGTGCATCATTAGCTGCCTGGTTTTAGACTTTTTATTATTTGTTTCCTGGTCTTTGCTTTATTTGCTAGTTTCTGAACTCCTTTCTATGTAGCATTCACCTTTCACACATCACCATATGTATTCCAAATATACACTTCCCTTCTAGACAGATGCTCTTATTCACATCTGTAGAAACTGCAGGGAAGCTTAAGTGGATTTAGTTCAAGAGTAGACCTTCAGAAAACTCTTTTCACACAATATTAAGGGTTATTTATCCTTTAGAGGACTTGAGCTCATAGAGCAGTGTCCCAAGGAGGGATAACATACATTTGTACAAAGAAAGAACAGAGCTTTATAGATCACAGGCAAAAACAGTTTGAAGGTTCCAGAATAGAAGATAAATACAGTTTTTTGATAAATCATACTGATTATACTTCTGAGCCTCAAAAGACTATGTACAGCCCCCTTTCAAGAGTATACATCTTCAAAACAGATCCTGAAGTCAGAGCACTGCCACTCACACGGTTAAACAAACTGCAGTGTGTGGACTAAAAGGCAGGAAGAGGGGAATTCACTGGAAAAGGCAGTGTTGAAAGGAAAGAAGAAACAGCTATTTACACAAAAGCTTTCAATGACTGCTCTTTAGGTCACACCTTACCTTATCAAAGGGAGGGTAATTAATAGGCTGCTTGGAATATTCCTGAAATCTAATGTGCAAAGCTGTTGCATTTTCAGTGTAAGGGTTAGTCTGGACGGTTCCCATGGGATTCAACATTTCTTCAAGTTCATCTGAAACATTGACAGAATAATTAATATCACAGGCCAGGCACGCATTAAAATGTTGAAAACCTGAAAGGCAAAGACACAGTAAGAAATCTCTTAACCTGTACAACAGAAGCATGTTCTGCAGCACAGCACCTCTAGTACAATGCTCTGTATTTCCAGCACAAACTGCCTCCTACATTCCCAAGGGTTGGATTAGCACCCACTGAGAACCTGATTTTCTCTTCCCAAAGTAAACATAATAGTCAAGGGAAGCTGAGATATCCCTGCAGTGAGACCAATCCCAGGAAGACCTGCAGCTCCTGCAGACCAGGACACACACTACCTCTGCACCAAACAGTGCAGAGGAACAAGAGTTTGGAGCCAGCTTTCTTTCAGCACCACAGCCAAGCTGTACAGGGTTTCTCAGGATGGAATGAACAGTGACATGGGCATTTCAGACACTCTCACTAATTGATCCAAATATAGGGAAGAAGACAAAATTCTAATTCTAATTCACATTTTTTGCTGGCACAAATATTATCACATACACCATAGTTTATCTATGTAGTTCAGGATGCACAGGGGACCAAATGAAACCTAACTTGCTTCTTAAAAACAAGGAATGCTAGATATAAATATGCATGTATTTTTATGTGGCTTTCCTTCCATAACCCATACAACTTTAGAATACTACTTTCAAGCAGACTCTTGCTCTTCCTCTTTCCTGAAAAACAATTCTTTCAAGAAAGAGATTAAGGAGCTGTGTATTTATCCACATAAAAAATACAGGCAGTGAAAAGATTATTACAGGGGAATTGGACATGCATACAGTAAATATTCTACTATTTGATACTACATTCCCTGGCCCTTAGAGCCCAAATGTTAAAATTTGAACTTTACCAGGAAACGATGACCAGCTGTGCAGTACCAGTTCTCCATTCCTCAAGTGTCCTTTATAATCAAACACCATGGTATTTACCCAGGCTACAGGATAATGCTGTTAAAGGAAATTATTTTTACATGGAAACTCAGATGCAATATTACTACAAAACAAACACTACAATATAAATAAAATCCCAAGGGTGGATTGTTGTGTTGTTTTCAAACAGTGATATATTTCAGAACAGCAGCTGATCACATGCACAGTTTTCAGCACGTACTCCAGCACCACTGAGGACAGGAAGACTTAATTTTAAGAGTGTCATTTTGCCAGTGTAAAAATACACATTTCCCTGAATGTGAGCCTTTCCCTGAATGTGAGCCTAATGCTAATTTTTTTCATCTTTTCCCAATCACAACTCATCTACAGCTCAGAATAAAACTGACCTTGTAAAATACAGTTCTTTAAACAGCTATGTGACAACTGGCACTTTTATGCCTTTTTTCAGTGCCTGAGAAGTATCACAAGTTTTTTCGTACCAAGATGTGCAATTCTTCACACATATGCTCTTTTTAAGTCTTTTATTTGCATTTTGCATTCTTGAAAACTAAAGAGAGGACAAGGAAAGATTTCTGAATGTTCATCTCAATATAACTCAGAGGTCCCCCAAGAAAATCAAATGAAATAATTACCACTTTTCCTGCTTTCCTAATGGTTTGGTATTTGGAAGGATTCATTGCCTTGGTGGACTTTTTAGTTTTCATTTTATCCATGACAGCATAAACTGCAAAGCAGAGCCTTGCCATCCTTGGCAGATCACAGACATTGATGTCAAACTCCAGCTCTTCATTCCAAACATGGTCACTTCTCCCAGAGATTTCTGTGCTTACAGTAGTTTTACAAAGGAGCTCTGTACCATGGAAAAGACCAGCCCTAACATGTACCTGCCAGAAAAAACCAAAACATTTGAAGCTCATCACAGAACCTGCAGAACTCTGCATAGAATATTATACAGAGCATACTTATGTGAATTGCATCAAACAGACAACTAAGCAGAATGAAAAAGTTAAAATAATTTTTTTACTTAAACTGTTTGTAATAATGTACAGAGGGAACACTGCTGACTAACATCAGCAATCACCTGTAATAATAATGGCAATGGACATGATTTCCAGGAATTGTTTCCTCTTTAGCATCCAAAATGCCAACAAAACCAGGTAATTTGAAGGATGACAATAAGGATCAGGAAAGGAGAAGAACAAGCAGACACAAGCTGGAATTATTGGCACTGAAATGAAACACCCTACAGGTCAATACTAAGATTTGGCTTATTCCTGCATTTCTGTTTATTATGACACGCACACAGAAAATGCAGACTGAAACATGCCAAATTCTGTGAGGTGGCCTTCCAAAATACCAGTGTGACACAGAGAAACACACAAGCGTAATCCTTTGGTCAACACCTATGAGAAGTCCTCAATATTACAGTTAAATGTGTAACAGTGATCTGATTTTTCAGGTCTTCTGTGCACCTTAACCAACCTTCCCACTGAGGGAAGCAAGGGAGCACTGCAAGGGAAAGACAAATGCTTAACATTTGATATAGCTTTTGGATAAAGAAAATAATTTACCTTTCTAATTCTACAATTTCCAATCCTATTAATATAAGGGACTGGGTCCCAATTTTTTTCCTTTTCATAATGAACTCGTGTGCCAGTGGAGCAGTCTCAGA
This sequence comes from Xenops minutus, assembly GCA_035221455.1. Lineage (NCBI taxonomy): Eukaryota > Metazoa > Chordata > Aves > Passeriformes > Furnariidae > Xenops > Xenops minutus. The sequence continues at coordinate 24,576,114 of JAWWEE010000010.1, forward strand.
GCAACACAAAGAGACAAGCATTTCCAATGCCATGTATGTGGATCAGTGGGTGTTAGACAGCTGAATGAGAGCACTTGTGCTCTAGGTGAAAGCACTCAGCCCAGCTCACATTAGTGCTGTGCTACCCATCAGACAAAGGTTTTGTTTCCCCACAAACCCTGGGTTTGTGAACCTTGGTGGTGGATTCAGCACAAATGGATGAATATTGGCTTGATCCAAAGCACAACGGGTGCAAATGAACAATGGCAGTGAATTAACAGCCTTAGAATCAGGAGTAGAAAACAAATTTGTTCTCAGTAGTGACAATTTCATAATAGCACACACAGACAACACAGGGCAACAAGCACAAGTTTGCTGGGTTACTCTGGACACTTTTGTTCCTGGGTAATACAAGACTTCTAGGTTTTCAAGATTAAAAAGCATTAAAACCACTAAATAATATTTAGATGTTGCCCACAGGCACCAATACAAGAGAATTGTCCATTTTTTCCCATTTCTTCTTGTTTCTTCTCAAGCTTACAATCAAAGCATTTTCATTTTCCTCTAAAAACATACTGAAATTAACCAAAACTCACTTTTTAAAGTGTGAAAAACACACCTGGGAAAACTTGATAGCTACACTGCTTTCAGAATCCACCTGCTCCTTTCTCTTTCTTTTCTTTTAAAAACTTGAGAGTCTACAGAATGCAGTTAGGGAGATATCAGAACTAAGTAATGGCTTAGACAAAGAAGAGGGAAATACCTGGTTTTGCAGGGATCCTTTTCCACAATCACAGTGTCTCAAGTAGTAAAATGTAATTATGGCTCATTTAGCTATGCAGTAAAATGCAGGACTGCTGGTTTACAAGGAGGTTGTAACAATAGTTTTGAATGAAATAAATGCACCCAACCCAGCATCCTGAGTAAAGCATCAGAACAGCAAATATCGATGGCTAACTGGATCCCTTCCTTCTCTACATGACTGGTTATACAATCCACTGATTGCTAAACAAAATAAAGGAAATTTATGTTGTCCTGTCTCACAGGCAAGTGTCTTGTAAGGCCTTGAAGCAGTTGTGCAATAAATTGCCATGTGTTAACTTGTGGTCTGTACAACAGTCAGTAGCCCGGTCATGTACATTCTTACAGGAAGTGATACTACAGCTTTCTTTCTTTGTGCCCCTCATGTTTAGAAAATAAAAGACAGATTGTATAGAAAATGCAGTCCATGTTTCGACACACAGAATACATTTGGGACTACAAAGAGGCTCATGTTCCACTGGAAAATGTTTAATCTTTAATCTCCTCCTGTGTCAGGTGTTTACGACAGTCTATTGTAAAGAAGTTTGTGTCACACCAGTATCAGTCCTTTCCAGATCCCATCTTTTAAAAAATCAAGTACCATATGAACATTCATGCCATACTCTCACAATTACTGCAGTGTTCTATGCACATATCCAGCTTCAGACAACAAAGGAATACGTCAGCAGTAAAGCTGGATTTTGACCAGTGCTACCCAGGTAACTGGGAATAACTAAACATGCTTACACTTCTGCTGAATTGAAACCTGTATGATTTTGACTTAACATTGGAAATCATTAAAATGATTAACAGAATGTCTTCTCATACTAGACAGAGCTACTTACTTTGGCATTTTCTTCTGTATTTAGTTTATTGCCCTTTAACAGAATAATCTTGAAAGGGTTGGAAATATCCCACACACTCTGAGAAGGGAAACAAAGACACAAGTTCATTCTTCATCACTGTAACTTTGAGACCTATTTTATAACTTAAGCATTTTAAGCAAAAGTCAAATGCAAAGAAAAATGTATTGCAAAAAATACAAAATTGAAATTTTAACTGATAAATTGCTTATCATAACTACGAGAGCAGACAAAGTAAAAACTCAGCTGAAAGGGGGATGGTGCTGAGAACATACATCATGTACTACCTGCTGACAATTCAGAATAACCCTTCAAATTTATTGTTCATTCTGAGTAACTACAGAGTGTGTAATAGAGTAAAGGTCTGTCAGTCCTTAGAGTGACAGCACTTGAAATATGACTGTGCTGTAAGGCCATAAGCTTAGTAACAAAGGAAGCACCACATTATAAGAATGTTAGATGTAGCTTGCAGCAAAGTTGCCATCACTGCAGTGGCAGCAGCACATCTGGGCTGGCACAGAGACCCCAGAGCACTGCTGTCCATGCCAGGGCAGCTCCACCACAGCTGGAGGCTCCAGGGGCTCTGCAGTGACTCCTCCAGCTGCTGGTCACAGAGTTATCCACTCCTCTGGGATGGGATTAAAAGGAGAATCAAGAGCAATGGAAAGGGGGCGAGTGGGTGTGGGAAGGGGAGAAGGAAAATGGGTGGGGTGAGGTGAGGGAAAGGAAGAAGGTTCCAAAAAGCCCTGAGATCTGCTATTTCTGAGGTAAATCTTGCAAGCAACAGGAGGCTCCAAGTAGACCCAGGTGACCTACACTGGAAAACAGCAGTCACAGCACAAATCCCAGGCACTGTGATTTGTCATATTCCACAACTCCCTGTTCCTTTCAGGTATTAGCCGTTCCCAGATGAACTTACAGTTGTTGCTCTAGTTTTTTTTGGTGGCAGAGGAAGAGGAAGGTTGGATGATTTTCGGTTTATGGCAGCTTCTATGGCAATCATCTCCTGCTCACACATCTTCTTGATGGTGCAACACTCGACCAGGGTCAGCTGCGGGAGAGTCCTGCTCATCACACACTTGCGGATGTACTGAAAGCCCAGGGAAACAGTGGTTACCAGGCAGCAGAGCGTTTCTGCAGCAACTTTCAACTCAGAGAAACAAGTAATTCGTGACAAAGGTACAGAGGGAATGCTGCACGTGTATTTTACAATTGCAGAGCGCTGCAGACAGAGGAGACAGGGTGTGACTGCTCAGCACAGCTGGCCATCCAGTGGGACAGGGAGCACCTTTGGCCAAGGCAGCGGAGAATTGTTACCCCAAGTTCCCAAAAACTTCATGTACCTGGAACTGGATTAACGGGTGATCACCAAAAACATACTCTAGCCTTCCACTAACTTGCAGCACATAGTCAGCAGGGTCAACTTCCTCATCTTCTTTTCCGTGGATAGTCAAACGTTTTCGGATTGCCAGCTCATTCAGCTTGATGGGGTTCATGTTAGGAGACACCTGGAAACTAAATACATCCTAAGAAAACACAAGCAGGAATACTGAATGTCAACCTTGCCACAGGCAGATGAACAAGGCTTAAATTGTAGCATTCGTAATAAAATGGAGTAGAAATAACAACTGCTAAAACCAATCTACTTTAACAGTTACAATTAATGTCTGTGTCTTTAGGGCAATCACTATAATAATCACCCTAAAAGCTGCAAAATGTCAATTCCCAAACTTTTATATTATCAGAAGTACTTTTAAGAGCACAGTCCTATTTATCTATTTGGCTCAGCAGTGATTTAAGCAGTCTACTGATCTAAGTTCTGATTTTGGAACGTGACAGAGGGAAACAATAAATCAGGCACACATTCCAAGGTATTTCGCAGTATTAGATGTGTTAATTTTTCTTTTTTCTGGCCACTAGCAAACTATTCCCTTTGAGTATCACTGTAGTCAGATGAAAAAGAAAGCTTCAAGTGATAAAGCAGAAGAAACTGTTAATGTGATCAATGTACAGAACCACCATCAAAGTGGGAGGAGAGCAGAAAAAAGGAGTAGCAGCCAAAACCTGCAGCATTCTGAATACAACCTGGAAAGACTGCATTTTCTAACAAGTGTTTTAATCAAACCTTTAGTGGCTATTTATGTATCTTTAAAGTATCTCTAATTTCAATGTGTTCTAAAAAGATAAAGGTAAGAAGGTACTTTGCTTTCTAAATTAAAAAAAAAGGTTTAAATTAATTTCAAGTTCCTAATGTAAAAGATCAGTGAAATCTTTCATTCCCCTTAATCTACAACATTATGCTCTGCACAGGCTTATTTGCAAAGGTTGATTCAGGGAGTTCTGAGGTTTTGGTGTGTATTTTGGTGTTTTGCTTTTTTTTTTTTAAATTCTTATTTTTTATTTACACACACAATGAAGATGTAAGCATCCTAAACCCAGTTATTAACAAATAAGAAGTGTTGTCTGGCTTACACTCTTTTGACTTGTGCTTTATTTAAATAGACATTTACTGGTGAGAAGCCAAGCTGCCCTAATGGAAAAAACAAACTCTGTCTGGTTACGCTAAATTAATTCTGTATTTTCTCAGTTTCTGCATGGTTCACAACAGCTCCCCTCTTTCAGAAAGCTGCCACACTGTGAAGACTTTCTCCTGGGCGTGGGTAGACAGGGAATAACACTTTTTCTACCCAGGAAGCTGGTGCTCTCTAGGAGCTGCCTCACTTCCCAATTGTAGGACTTGACATGTATGTGAGAGAAATGGGGATCAGCCTCTCTTGCTCCAGAGATAACCAGGGAGCTCTCACAGCTCACCCATGCCTTCTAGACAGTAAGGATTTTAATATTTCTTACAGTTGAAGGGACTGAAAGACCACAAGAGTCCCCATACCTTCCTATTTATTCCTCCTGGGATGATTCCAGTACTCAGTACAAGCAGCAAAGTCTGGAACTGAGTTTACTGCTCTAAAAAGCAGCTCAGATTTGAACTGTTAATAGCTCTGAAGGTCAGAGCTGGCAGCAGAAGCATTTGAAACATTTGAAATGTCAGCAGCCTAAGCTATTATAGTGGCAGGCAAATACATTCTGCACCAGCAGGAACTTTTGCACAGCTTCTGTACCATCAGCATATACATATATATGCAACATTTTAATCAAAAGCTGACAAACAAACACATATCCTCACTCCTGGACAGCTACAAGTTCTCTGTTAAACCAAAGAGGACTAGAAAAGGTTCTGTCATACAACACCTACACATCCAACATCAGCTGGTGTTACTGGTGATCAAATTAGTATGCACCTCTACAGTTCATGTTTCCAGAGGCAGGTATGATCTTACCATTTTCATTTTTTAAGTTTAAAAAGATAATACTAGACATTACACCGCTTTGTAAATAAAATTATCTGGATCACTAGAAAAATCAGTATCTAGCACCTGGGTCAAAATGGACACCAAACACAGCCTGGTATGTTTACTCACTTGTGAGATTTTTAAGGTTTCCAATCCACAGTTATCCAAAAGAACAGAGTGCAAAAAGGAGTAATGGGAATGCTGGACTCAAACAGAATCACAGCAACTTCAATGTCAAAAAATCTGAGGCTAAAACATTTTAGGGTTTTTAGTGGAAACTAAAGGATTTTTATTTTAAAAATAAGCTATGGTTTTGTTAGCCAAAACAAAAAGGTAACTCTAAGCCTCAGTGTTTTAATTGCCTGTGTGCATTTTTAAGAAAAAGAACATTAATATTTCTTCTTTTTGTGTGAATGCATTGCTCAATGTAATGAGCAGACCAACCTCAAAGATGTTCAACAAGTCACACACAGAGTGAGAGTGTGGAATATGGTGCCTCCCAAATATCAGCAATCCCCGCAAAACTGATCTGAAAACTGAATGCTAGGGAAGCAACACAGTAAGACTTGGCCAAATAGAGTCCGGAGAGCTTTGAATCATGTTTTATGTGTAAGTCAATGCGAAACAATACAGAAAACATAAGTTTTACATTTTGCCTTTACAAGTAGAACTGTAATTTGACTTTAGAAGTTCAGTTCTCAACTGTAGTTTAGCATCCTTACTTTCTTTCAAGAGTCAAGGGGCCTGGTGAAAGAATTTGCACTTTAAGGCAAACACCATAACATCATTCTATTTCATTTACATCCTGAATCCATCTCATGCTATTTCAGATCTGGATAAGAACAGACACGAAACATGAGGAAGCACCAATCCTACCTGGCAGTTATCAAAGTGAACAGCCACGACAAGATTCCCACTATAGAGCTTATCTTGGAAGCTCTCTGGGAGAACAGGTTCCTGCTCCGGTGGGTAAGTGTGTTTTAACCAGTCCATCCAGGACAGACCCACAAGGGACTGGATCTTTTCCTCACTGATCCTCCGCATTTTAGCTCGGAAGTCATTCACTTCAGGATCTTGTAAGGCATCAAACTCATGGAGACCTGAAAGAATTCAAGCAAGCAGAAAGATATATATCTGAACCAGTGTGCCTCTTAGGTGATATTAAATGGAAAAGCCAAACCCTGAGTTTAATATAGTTTGGAAGGTTTTAAGTCTCTCCTCACAAGAGCAAATGAAGAGAAAGCACAACAAATGAATCATAAAGACCACAGAGCAGTAGAAGCATTTGTAAACTGCTTTTCTAACCTCATAGAAAGGTGACATCATCCTTTTTAATTTTGTTTAAAAATAAAAAAAGAAAATTTTCTATTCAGGTCAAAATGGTGGGACTGAATTTTCAACTAATCCAAGACCAGTTAAGTTCCTTTTCCAAAACATGTAAAGAGAGAATACACAGGACAAGTCCTGCCTGACCAACCTAATGGCCTTCTATGATGAAGCAACTATATCAGTGGACAAGGGAATGGCTATGGATGCCTTTTCTCTGATTTCTGTAAGGCCTTTGACATCATACCCCACAGCATCCTTCTCTCTAGATTGGAGAGAGATGGATTTGATAAGAGGACTGCTAAATGGGTAAGGAATTTGTCGGACAGTCACATCCAGAGGGTGATGGTCAATGACTCAGAGTCCTGATGGACATCAGTGACAAGTGCAGTCCCTCAGGGGTCTGTACTGGGACCAGTGTCATTAATTATCTTTGTTAGGGACACAGACAAAGGGATCCAGGGCAGCCTCAGCAGATCTGAAGCTGGCACCAAGCTGAGTGGTGCAGCTGACACTGCTGAAGGACAGGATGCCATGCACAGGGAGCTGGACAGGCTTGAGAAGTTGGCCCTTGGGAATCCCACAACATCAAGTGCTGGTGCTGCAGCTGGGTCAGAGCAACCCCTGCTACCAACACAGGCTGGGGGTGAGCAGGTCAAGAGCAGCCCTGAGGAGAAGTCCAGAGGAGGCCACAGAGATGCTCAGAGGGCTGGAGCATCTCTGCTGGGAGCAAAGACAGAGAGCTGGAGTTGTTCAGCCTGAAGCAGAAAAGGCTCCTGGGAGACCTCAGAGCATCTTCCAGTACCCAAAGAGGGGCCTGTAAGAAAGATGAGGACAGACTTTTTAGCAGGGCCTGTTGCAACAGGACATGGAATAATGGTTTAAAACTAAAAGAGGGTAGATTTAGATTAAATATAAGTAAGAAATGTTTTACAACGAGGGTGGTGGAACACTGGCACAGGTTGCCCAGAGGGGTGGTGGATGCCCCAGCCTGGAAACATTCAAGGCCAGGCTGGAGAGGGCTCTGAGCACCCTGGTCTAGTGGGAGGTGTCCCTGTGGATGACCTTTAAAGGTCCTTCCAACCCAAACTACTCCATGTTTCTGTGAGGGAGAGTTGTGGCTCTTCGGTCCTTCAGGACATGTAGGGCCTGCAAGTGTCTTTCTCTTTTCTCCTGACCTTTGAAGGACATTGTCCAAACCACACAAAGCACTGAACACCTTTTGAGAACAAAACACCAAGGACAGAAGCTCAGATGGGAACACATTTTTCCATTGCTCAGGTACAGAGCAGGGGCTGCAGAAGGAAGGACCCCACGCAGCTGCAATAAGCCAAATATTCAGTCACAGAATGCAAATGTCTCCGAATCTGTGTGAATGGTTAAACTGGCTAACTGTTCCCATTGTCAGCTTTAACAAACAGGCAGACAGTGCACTGCTGAAATCCAAACAAAACCTGCAGTCTTTGTAAGAGACCTAACAATGGTTCATTGTTTTAAAACAAGAGGTATGACCTCACACGACCCCGTCAATCTTGATTGTATAACCAAGCAGAGGAGATTTAAAAGCTGAAAATTCTGAAATAACATCAAGAATAAGTCACTGTGAAACCTTTAAAAATAGCTTTTCATTGTTTGATGAAAATCAGTGTCACAATTGAGAGCAAAAACAAGAATCATATTGTTAACCAACTCAGACACCACATGTAATAAAATCAATGATTTCTAGTTCCTTCTGTGGAATCTATTTGCTGTTTATGTTATTTATGCTAACACTGTTCAAGGATTATGCTTTTCTTCACTTAGGAGTAGTAATAGTAATACTAATAAATGCTCTCATCTACAAAATAAAATTTTCTCTTGATTGATGTAATAATACAATACAGTGCTGAAATGCAACACAAAAGTAGCTTTAAACAACTTTCATATGTTTCATCTTGGATATTTAAAGCCTTTCCAACTACATCAGTATTTGAAAAAAAAGAAATGCTGGATTTTTAAAATATTTTTTTAAAATGTCCATTGTTACCTGCTCAATTAAGGCCCTCACACAGAACAAAGTTCACCCTCATTTTTGAAAAAAATTAAATGGAATTACCTTTGCCTATAAGGACACCTATTTTGGAATCCAACTTTTCTCCTGGATCACAATTCCTCGTCACTAGTTTAAGGACAGGAAGAAAGGGTCTAACATCACAAAGTCTCCGTGTCTCATCCTCTAATTCTTCATGTACAGCAGTCTGATTCACACAGGAGAACATGTAAGAGTCAATCTCCAGGAGGAGGTGGAAGAGTGGATAGGCATGTGCCTGCTTCCATAACAGCTGCAATGAAAACAGAAAATACATGAAACAAAACAAAACAAGAAAACATGGACATTAGGGCACTGAAGGGAACATTCATTTCCATTTATCTTCCCAAAAGAATATAAAAGTAGCATGTTTGCTAACTTGGTTCATCGTTATCTCTATAAATCATTATGTATTTACTTTGCAAATATATATGCCTACTCAAATTCATTACTTGATTGGCCAAAAGGCACATAAAAATCTGAAACAGCACCCACACCAAACCTAAGATAAATCTTCAGTTTACTGCCCATTTGGCATTACCTGTTTAATATGAGATATGGTGGCATCTCGAGGGACATCCAGGTTGATGTAGATTCCAGTGGGCAACAGGAAGTCCACAGATATTGAGCCATCAGCACCGATCTGTGAATCCACTGCCCAGATGTCAAGGCTGTCTGTCACGGCAGGAGGCATTATGGAATCTCAATAATATTATAACCACATGGCCTTCGGGGGGGGAAAAATTAAAATTCAGTATACTTAACCTTCTCTAATTAGACACACATTTTAAAGCCTTTGGAAAGTTTACATAAGCCTGCTTATGCAGCTCAGCTTACAAGTCTGGCGTCTCAAATGCCAGTGTTGCAAACACATAAGCAGAGCTTTGCTCATTAATGTTATTTAATATAATAAAGGTACTTGCCTGGTAAAGTACTATTGTTGAAATGTTTATGTTGAGACAAAGCAATATGAGAAAAAAATAGCTAATTAAATGTTAGCTAAAACAAAGGTAGAAATTAATTTCAGGTTTTCCCAAAAAATTTACTTGCATAAAACACAATCAAAGTAAACTTCGTGGATGAAACATGCCCAATATTTCACATGAAAACACATGATCAGTTTTATTATTTTATTCTTTTGCAAATTTCCTGTTATTTGTCCACAGATGTGGCCAGTGACGTAGTCAACTTGAAAGTCTCTATTAACAGCAGGAAAAACATTTTCAACTATATTAGAAGGTGACATTTTCCCCTAAAGACACTTATTTCCATTTGTTTTCACCCTTACAGAAACTTCACTGTGCAAACTGTGCCCACTACAGGGTAGGAGGAAACACTTTCCATGATGTCCTTCAGCTCACTACACTGCCTTCCTGTTGTCCTTTGTATTTCAAGACATTTTTATTTACTCTTAGTGCTACCACGAGTTTTTCTGACCTTCCAAGTCTTTTTTTTTATTACTATGCTCTAAAGAAGAGTTTTCAGCCACAGCTCACTGAATCTTTACCTTCCTCTCTATCCAGACAATGCTCTGCAGCTTACACAGGGGTGGGAAGAACTGTAAACCACTACTGGAAAGCACTTCAATAGAGACAATTCCCCCCACACCTTTCTAATTGTTGTTGGAGAGCAGGAGATGTGGGAAATCAAAAGAACAAGCCACTATTACAGCTTTCCAATACTTTTATCAGGCCTTCCCTGCAATGGATAACAGAAAATGCCAACAGCACAAAACTCACTTTGCCAGTTCAGAGCTGCCCCAGGTACAGGACAACACCTCCAGTCCCACCTCCACCTGCCATGGCAATACACTGAGTAAGGAGACTCAAGTCATGGAAACACCTCTCCATCTGGCCTTGGCAAAGCTGTGAGGACCTACACAAACATGACTGCTGCCAGCACAGCCTGCAATCACACTTGTTTGCACTAGATAAAGACAAAATTGAATTTTCATTGAAGCCAAACAAAAATGCTCTAAATTTCAGAAAGCTTAAATACATAAGGAAAAATGTTTTCCCTCAATAGAAGCAACAATTAGGGGGCTCCTACCATCATCACTATCAAATAATGGTTTACCACCAACGTGTTCTCATTTTCTCCACAAAAAATCCAATACACTGATCAGACTGAATCAAAACTAAAAGAGTTGGAGGTGAGGGTGTAGACTCATTAATGAGTGTGCAAAGTTTAGCACAGAGCTCTAAACTTGGTAAAGGAAAGAAAATGCAACTTCATCAGGCAACACAGATAACACTACCGGAGTAACACAGCATCTACCCCAAAAAATCTAAAGAAAATGTGTAGTTCCTGATTACCAATGAGTAGACTTTCAACAAGCTATTACTTAAATGGGATACTGTATTTTTTTATTCCATCCAGTTCCTTCTACCCATAAAATCTTGGCCACAGTTTTGTTGTAACTGAAATTAGTAGTCAGGGAAAATTAATAATACTAAACATTTTTCATACTTTGATGCACACACAGTATATTTTCAGTTGTTTTCTGTGGTCATTAGAGGAAAATAGAGTGGTATTGCCATTATAACAGGTACAGTGGCAAGGAAACCATTAATCTGTTCTGTGTAGTTATTTTGTTCATAATTCATTCCTGGTTTAATTCAGCATTTCTTCTCTTTTCATCCTCTTTCAGATGTTTTTCCACATTTGCCATTGTGAAACCACTTTAGTGCATCAACAAGAGTTCAAAATGTCCAAAGAAGCAAGACTTCAAAATGCTGCCCCACGCCCTGGGGCCAGGCACCACAATGAAGAGAATTACCCAGTTCTGCAAGATTCTTGTTTATAATTATGAATGTCCAATAGAAGTTCAGAATCTTTTCAATTCCACTTCCATTTTCCATTAAAAGGGGAAGCATAGCCATGAAGCCAATCTGAGCATGCTGGGAAGCTATTCTTGCTTTCAGCCACTTACTTAATATTTCCTTCCTCAAGGAAGCAGGTCAGTGTCTTGTACAGTCAGCACCCTTTCTGGCCCAACAGTGACATCAGGGAGGTCAAGAGAGAACCAGCTGTTTATCCTGAGAATAACACCATGGCAAACCTACAGTGGGTGTGAGAATGAGTCACAGCCCAAACTGTAACATGTGGGGTGGCACCAGTGACACGTCTAGGAACTGAAACAAAGCCATCTGGATGGGGAGCAACAACACCAGAGACATTTTAAACGACTTCCAGCTAAAGGAAAACAACAAGTAAAATAATAATAAAAAGCTATTTCAGGCTGTTAACCTCATAGCTATTCCTGCCTACTGTAACAACGACTTCACATACAAAAGAAGGAAGTAATTAAAACAGTACTTAATCTTGGTTACTCAAGTGTCTAATCAATGACTTTGACTTTCATAGCAGCAAAGTCCAATACAAAATGCTTTTCTAAGCCACAGGTACATAGTATTGACAGACAGCATTCAAGCCTGCCCAAGTGAAGGGTACATTTTCAGATTCATGTATGTGTGTACACACACACCTGAACCTCAACACTGCTCAACTTGTACTTTAATAGACCAGCAGTTCTGAAAGAGCTGCTCAGACGAATGAAAAGACACTGAACATCTGCAGAACAAGAAAAAGAACATTTAACACTCATTTTTGTATTTACTTACTTCATGTACACAAACAAGAATCCCTACAACAAGATTTCTCAACTGGATGGCATCACACAGTTTTTTAGGCAAGAGTTCCCTTACTGAGCCACCCCCTCAGACTCCAATCCCACTCTGTTGAGAAGGCAGGCAAGAGCAGTTTGTGCCAAACTCAATTCCATCACTACTGCTATTTCAGGACACCACTGAGAGGCCAGGACCACCCAGCTGCAAAGGCTTCACACCACTGCTGCAAGAGCTGGTGAAATCAACTGTACCTGCGTCAGGCAGTGAACTTGAACATGTAAAGCAATTAAAACCAAGATGTGCAAATATCTGACCTAAAACAAGAACATGCTCAGACAGAGAGAATCGCTCTGAAGGCACTGCAAAAAGTTAGACATGGAGTAACAATACAATGAACTTCCCTTTGAAAATAATTTATATCAGCAAAGGACTTAGACATTAAAAAGTACCAAATTCACTTGGATTGTCATCAATGCAACATTAATCTGTGTCAGATAAGTTCTTCTAAAGCCAACATTTTAAAGAATGCACTAATTATGAAATTAATTATGTCATTAAGTCCTTTACTTTGAACTCACCACAAATCCCCTATCACTCATCCTTTGAGGCCTATTTTTCTATTATTAAAACAACAGCAACATAAAATCCAATGCAACATTCAATGAATTGTCCTGAAGCATAATCCAAAAGAATACTAATAAAACACAAGCAAAAGTAGTTGCAAATAAGCTGGTAACTATAAATATACATCCAACACAGCACTAATGGAAAATTCTGATGCCCTGTTATCTCTCATAGCGTTTACTCTCCTGAGCATCAAGAAAATCTTGTCTTCAGACAAGTCTTTAGAAGAGATATCATACATCTGAAGTGATGTCATCCACTCCTGAAACATGGTCACAGCTCTCTCAGGATGAAATAAATATGCTATCATCCCAAAAAGACAGCAGAAAGTTGGGGGGGAGGATCACTTCTGGATTAAAAAGTAATGTTCCTTAGGAAGTACGTTTCTTTTACACCACCTCTTCCAAACCCAGATGCATTTTAAGGGCACACAAGTATTTACAGCTCTTCAGCTTAAATATAAACCTAGATTTACTTTTCATTAAAAACATGAGTGTTTACATAAAGGACAAATCTCAGAACTAGCTTGTTCTGGTTATGCAAAAATTAAGAGCCCTGTGCTTATCCAGATTTTTGCTTTATGTCATAAGTTGTTACAACTGCTGAGCACCACATTCAAGATGATGCTCGCTGTGTTCAATGCAGCTCTTTATCCACTGCTTGCTCTGTCATGTGGCAGCCAAGGGGCAAAAATAAAAAGAGCCTTGCAGAAGTGAAAAGGGCCACCCTGCCCAGACACACAAGAACAGTGTTTAAACAGTATCTCACTGTCCAGAACAGACTAGATGACAATCTGACCACAGTAATTTTGTAGGAAACAGCAGCAGCGTATCACGTAGTCTAAGGAGGAGAAACACTAAGCACTTCCACAATATAAGCATTGTAATCATTTTTCTAACTACGTAAACATCTGGTACTATGAAAAGATGTGCAGGCTATAAATGAAATATTGGAGAACAAACAAGGGGAAAGTATCTGGCAGAAAGAAGGAAAACGAGTCAGAATACACAGGAAGGTTTATGTCCTATGAAACTTCAGAGACCTTTGGGGAAAAAAAAAAATCAAGGAAAAACTGAAAGAATTCTGGTGTCTTTTGAAGACTTCAAAGGCAAATGTATAGATTAGATCACTGTGCCAGTCCATGGCTCCTCAGAACTACATCCTCTGGTATTCGTAACACTAGGATGAGTTCCCAGGTGCCTCCACAGCAGGCTAAGGCAGTCTCAGGGCCAAGGCACAGGCAGCAGCTCCCATGTGCTGCATTGACAAGGGCTCCAGCAGCATCACTGGGGACACCAGCTCTGCCAAGTCACCTTCCACAGCTCCCTCTGGGCTCAGCCCACAGCCAAAAGCAGCACTGCTAAACCTTTCCCCTTCCTGGCTGTCCCCTCTCCCCGCCCAAGGCACACACAATGGGAAAACAATCCAAAGGAACACAGTGGTTTTTCCAGGAGCCCAGGGCATGCCTCACCCTGGGACAAGCAGGCACCGTCCCTGCCCCAAGGGTGGGGTGAGAACACAACCCTCCCCCCCTGGCAGTGCCCGCAGGGATGAAACCAGGATTAAAGGGGAATTGCAGCCACGCTCCTGTTGGAAGGTTTAAGGTGACGTGGGCACCTATGCTGAGCAATGCATGTGGACTGTATTTTGTGGTCACTGTCCCCCAGTTCACACAGGGCCAGCAGGACCCTCTGCAGGGATGGCATCCAGGGCACTGACAATGTTTCCTGTCCTGCATACCAAGCCACTGAAATTCCTATTTAGCCCTACAGAGTGACCCCACTCAAGGTTCTGGCCTTCTACAGGTCAATGTCTCCATCTAAGCTGCCTACAAATCTAAATACAATCAACTTGATGATAAATACAATGGACTAAATCAGCAAAGCTATGCTTTTTCCACTCCACAAATGTCAGGGTTATCTATAATAGCAAAGATTTTAAGAATTCAAGACCTCTACAAAGGAGCCTGGGAAGTTATTTTTAAAGATCATGTGGTACTATAAATATTTCCCAACAGTTCAGTTCAATGCCACATGAGCTGGCCCTATGGAATGGAAAATTAAGTGTCCGTTTAGTCAGGATTTCTCTCAGAAATCAGAATAAAAATATCACCATTTTGTTTTCTAAAAATATCTATGGATAGAAAACATAAAAGGCCTTATTTAAAGGCCTCACTCCCTCACAGTGCTCAGACTGCTACCAAGAGCGGCCTCTCAGCTATGAAAGAATCTGAACTTGATTCTGCTCAAGAAATACAGCAAATTATCCACAAACAAAAACAACTTCATAGGGTTTTTTTTTATCTGGGATCCCCGATTATTTTGCCTGTCCACGTCCTGCACCTCTACTCCTCTGCTGCGCCCATAGCTTTATGTACTAAGTTTTACAAAACTCAAGTCAGGATTTCAGAACTAAAATGAATGAAGTTTCCACTCAGACATAAATGCCTCTAAATAAAAGTGGCCCAGTTTTCAAGAAATGCTGAGCACCTGAATTTCTAATTGCCTTATACAGGACTCAGATATGAAAAAAATGCAGACATGTTAACTGGTTTCAAATTAAAATTTAATCTAATTTTGAGCAACTCGATTTGAACAGATGGTTAAGACTGGACTACCTCTAGTCACCCCTTCCTATGGAACCAATTCCATGAGTCAATGGAAGTGTAGTTTTAAAGTCAGCTGCAAAGGAGATTGTCTTCAGAATATTTTTCCCAGAAAAGTCTACAGGTATAGAACAACACTATTAAAACATGGTATTCCAGATTGAGCAGACTTATCAGACTGGTTTGAACAATGAGGATAAAAGGACACTCTTACTTCTCACTACTTTATACTCAGGCAAGTAAACACATTTTTCTCTGCTCCCTCCAAAGAATACTCATGATGACACTAAAGAAGTGAGTCAAACAAGTCCTAGGCTTCTGACAGACTTCCAGCAGTGTACAGACAGCACATAATTCATAACGAACACAAAACACAGCAGAAGCATAACAGCTTCTCCCAGCTAATTCACAACCATCCTCTGCTCCGTCCTCAAATCCCCACATAGCTGCATTCAAACAGATATCACGGAGTTTCAGGCCATGTTTTTGTATTTCACAATTAAAGCGAGTTGCAGGGAGAAGAAAAACTCCTTTCACATTTCAATGCTACTGTCTGAAATTGTCTTCTGAAGCACTGATCACTGGATCCCACTGAAGCTGGGCCCACTGCAAGGAAACATCCCCTTTCAGCTCACTGGAATGCAGTTCTGCAGGGATGAGATGGGGGGGAATATAAAGAGATGGAAGAAAATAGAAGATTAGAAAAGCTCTGTCACATGAGTAACAGTTCATTCAACACTTTAACCAACAGAGTCAGGGAGACAGAAGGAGAAAAGCTCAAATGAAACAGAGTCCAGGCAAATCATTCAGTTTTCTATGTCAGCTGGGCTGTGAGAACATATCTGGTAGATTGAGCTTCAGGGAATGTTCTAATCAGCTCTCAGATATTTTGGAAAGTTTTAAAAAGAGCAGGCAGAGCGGGCCCTGACATGAGGACCAATGCATTCTGTATGGCTCACTCCAGGACGGTGAGCTGAAACTAAAGATTTGGGGAAAGATCAGACCTGGGTAGTTCACAACCCACATAAGTGATACTGCAGATCCCTGTAGATACTTCACCTACTAGAGGAAGATTAGGATGAAATGTTAGGGTATGTTGCGTCCTAATGCTACACCGAACATTTAAATGACGGATATTTTAAATAAACAAAGTAACAAAACCCAAACTTAACCAAAAAGGTGAATGGGGGAGGTGCAGGGGAAGAAAAAGGGGCAGGAGGAGAAGGAGCTGAATCGTAAGCCAGGATGAAGATGTCATTTTAACAGAGGTGAGTCAGCGGGTTCCCACAAAGCTGCACAGCTGCTGTGCCAGCACAGCCAAGGGGCACCCACGAGCAGGAGGAGTGCAGGCTGCGGGTTCTCCCACCCTCAGGGCTGGTTTGCCACTTGACAGTTCTTAAGCTCATTTTTAAAGATGTAGGCAAAACTACAGCCTAAAGGCCTGGCTTTTTAACAGCCCAAGCTATTATTCAAATACTCTGCAATGTCTCCGTCATGAAAGTGAAAAGATGCATTAATAATCTGGAGTTTTGCTTTGACTAATTTATTGTACTAAGTAAACTGCAGAGCTCCCCCCATTCCTAAACAAGAATTGTGCAAGAATGCTTGGCAGTCTAACAACAAACCCAGGAAATAGTAAACCAGTATTAGTTCTGCTCTCTGATGTTTCCTTGCCTGTTCTATCACTCATTCATACGCACAAAGGAAACATTCTACTTACAAGATATTTAAATATATGTGATTAATATTTCCTCTCCTTTGGAATTGTACAAATGGACCTAGACCAGCAAATCTCACCAACAGCCTACTGTTCCCTTCAGCTATTAAACTGTTGAATCTCTAAATTATGAGCTAGGTGACTTCCTACTATAAAAATAGTTAAAACTGGAAACTGAGGATTTCCTCTGTATAGATACCTCTTCTCACAGGGACTAAAAGATTCACTTTCCAATTATTCCTGATATTTCAATCAAAACCTCGAGGAAAGAGAATTATTTGCCAGCAGACAGATTGTATGCATCTAGAAAGAGAGGTAAAGCAGTGAAAAAATTAAAACCAGTGGAAAATTAATGAGGAGTGAAATCTTCTCCTACAAAGAGGTCACCCCGACCAAAACACAGAGCTATCACATAAGCAGACTGTATTTTATGCATATTTTTCATAACACCTTTTTATAAGTACAACTTGAAATATAATGCCAATTGGTAGAAAAGATTAATTCTAAAAATCCCATGCAATCAACACTTTTGTCACAAAGTTAATGGTAATAAAGACAAAAGTAGTCCTGACCATTCATCATAAGGAACAAAAATAATTAAGATTATCCAAGAATCACAGAATAATTTGGGTTGAAAGGACCTCTGGGAGTCAGCTGGTCCCAAGATTAGTTCCAACACTGAAGTTAAAGCATGTTGCTTAGGAGTTTGCACAGGTAATTTTGAAAGTCTCCATGGATGGAGGGTCCCCATCCTCCCAGAAATGCTGCTCCCCTCGGAGCCTTCAGCAGCCACACTTTCACCCAGCTGTGAGATTCAGCATCTGCTTCTGCAGCTTCAGGAGAACTCCACCTGGCTTTTATCTGTGAACAGAGACGCTACTCAGACTTCACTTTAAAGTTTTTGATACTTCAATGAAAAATCCCAGCTGCACAAGACTTTGCGATGACTGAAATCCACACAAGCATACACAAGTGTTCAACTCAAAACAAACAACAGGGGTTCCAAAATATTTTCCCAGAGAGGATAAATTAGAATCAGTTTTAGGTTCTAACATCTGGATTCTCAGTTTCTTAGAAAAAAATCAAAAATAAAGAAAGGGGAGGGCAGGAAACACAACTTTACTGGCTACTGAACACCTGAGCAAGTTTTGTTCTGGCGTAAGCCTGAATACAGTGATTTTAAATGACTCAAGCTGTCTCCAGTGGATATTCTTCATTTCATTTGCATGGAAAGCCCAGTTTCAATTTTGTTGCCCATCTGTTTTGGTGACTTGATTACCAGAATCAAGAATTAACTTGTAAGACTAAGTGTGTAGGGAACAAGTAGGTATTATTTTATTTGGACACTGGGACAAGTGCCTCTACTTCTACTGTGTTGTCTAATAAGTAAGTAAAAGAAAAATAACTCCATACTACACAATTCCTAAAAATTTCAGCGGTCAGAATTCAGACATCAGGAGCTACAAGAACCTTTGCTGAGTGTCTTTACCAGCCAGTTCAGTTGCCATATGGCCCAGATCAGGAACTGATGCAAATTTAAATGTGCTGCCCAAAAACTGTAGCATTTGTTTCAAGTACTTGCAGAAAGAGAACTAACACACATTTACTTCTTTAAATCCATGTTTAATTAAATTTTATAGTTTGGGGGTGTTTTTGTTTTTTTGTTTTTTTTTTGTTTTAAGGCAGGAAAAGTTATTTCAAATGTGTTATTCTGCCAGTTTAAGATGCTTTAGAAAAAATACCAAGTATGAAAAGTTCAGCTGATCTGACGAGGTCCATGAAGGGTTCACAGACAGTTCTCTACCCAAATTACAACACCACACATGCATCCATTTTTAAAGCAGCAGCTAAAGAGGAGTCATTTCCTCTTCTTAATAAAGCAATATGCCAAAATATACTTCTTGTGAACTAAAACAGTTTTTTACCCCCTTTCAGTTCTAATTGCCAGCTAATTTTCATTCCCACCTATGCATCAATCTCCAGTGACTCTTGCAGAATCCCATTCACACAATGCCACAGCACAGGTAAAATCTGCACCAGATATATGCAGTTTTCTCAGTTTCTAACCTCTACAACAATATGCTTAAGCATCTTACAATCTGATGCAAAGTGACAGAAAAATTATTACATTTCCCATCTCAAGCATGTGAGGTCGACAGAAATCAGGAATTATACTTTATCAGTATAAAAATCTTTAGGTAACAAAAGTGGCAATCCACAGTCCCTGTGTCAGGTAGTGAGGCTTCTTTTACCATAAATGAGGCACAAATGTCTCAGCCCAGAACTCACTAAAGCTACAAGTGAACTAGAAACAGTGAAGAAAGGATGTATCTGAGGTCCAAAAATCATGCAAGTTTGATGGATGATGGAGCTGCAGCACAGGACAATTAAAATACTGACAACAGAAGTATAACAGTCAGAAAGTGCCAGGAGTAGAAAGTTACAGGCAAAATTGTGTTTTCAAATTCCCTGGAAGATACAAGCAGGGCTTTATTTTTTGCCAGCAAATAGGGGTTTATATGTAATGACATCTATTCTAGACCATTCTCTGCTCAAAACCATAGGCAGAATACACAGCAGCCAAGAGAAAGATCTGAAACCCATCTAAGTTTCACAGGACACAACTGACTGTAAGGTGGAAGATGCTTCAATAAGAGTCCATAGGAGTTCACTACCAGCTGATCAACTGAAATGAGTATGGTCCCTGATTTACTTTCTAATACAACTCTAGCAGAGCAAAATGCAATAATAACCTAATAACCATATTAACTTTACAAGAAAAAAAAAGAACAAACTGAAACAACCCCTTCCCCCCCAAAAAAAAACATAAAAGCCCAACAGAAAAAAAAATCCCACAACCCTGTAATACTTACTCCAAGGATCCTTTCCTGTTTCAGGCAGATTGGGTGGCGAAGGTACTTCTATTAAACATAATTTCCTTACTATTACTCTTGTTTCTTTGGAAGATTCCACAAGATGACCTAAATGTGACCTAAAAAAATCAAAACACAACATAATGTAACTGACCAATTGAGAAAACCAGCATTTTATAGTTGGTTTATAAGCTCCATCAACTTTTTGTGCAGAAATACTTAATGAATCACTCATTTTCATTGTCTTTAAGTACTACAGCACCACATTCCCATTACACAATCTAACAGTTAAAGGAATGTCAAATCCCCAAATCTCTAACTAAAATTACAGGTCAGTGTTATTATTTAAGTTAAATGGGTAACAGAAACACAACCTGAAGCTCAATTCAGTCACTTATCTGCAGTAAGAACTCAGTAACAAATTGTATTTATCCAATGGGTACTCAACCGCTATGAATCACCTCATTCACCCTTCCCAGAGAGCCAGCCTCACTAAGCTATGGCTCACCTCTGAAATCCCCTCCAGCGTCCAACAGGCTTGTTTAAAACAAATTTATATTCACACAATCACATACTAATATGCTTTTCAATAAATCTTTCTTTTTTGGTTACACATGCTGCTGAGTTCCTTTCAGTTTAGAACTGAAATGCAATACCAAGTTTTCACTGACTATTCTGAAAATAATGCTTTTAGTCTCCAGCTGCACCAGGGGAGGTTTAGGTTGGACATCCTGAGGAACTTCTTCACAGAAAGGGTGATTAGACATTGGAATGGGAAGCTCAGGGAGGTGGTGGAGTCACCCACCATCCCTGGAGGTGTTTAAGGAAAGACTGGATGTGGCACTGAGTGCCCTGGTCTAGATAACATGGTAGTGTTTGGTTGGACTCCCGGATCTCAGAGGTCTTTTCCAATTGACTCTAATTGATTCTGTGATTCTAACAGGGTGTCAGTTATTAATATTTGGATTTATTTGGGGGGAACGGGGCGGGGGGGGGGCCTTTCACAGAGATGGTGGTGCTCAGGGTTAAGTAACCCAGTAACCCTCCTACTAATTGCAGCTTAGAACTCAGTATGACTGTCATTTGCGTCCCAGCTTCTATCTTTTGTTCTTACAACAAAGTTAACATAAAAGCAAAAGACTGTGAGCTTTTACTGGCACTGGAAAATTAAGGGCCTTGAACTTTATAAAGGAGCAAAGAACAGTTCCTTCCAGATGACAAGGAATCACCTGTATGACTTAGGATCAACAAACAGAAACCTAAACAAAAATAACTTATTTTTACTTTCCCAGAATGATTCAACTGTTTTTCTCTTGCTCTGCTACCTTCAAAAGAAATGCCTCTGGGCTAAGCAGGAGGGGAACACATCACTGTTAATGAAGCTTAACAAAGAGACACTAGTAGACAACAAATTTTCCTCCCACATTCTGCCAGGCAGCCAGTCATCCATTCTCTGATCTGGGAGCAGCGTGCTGAGTTCAAGACTGGCAAAGTCTCTGCGAGTGGGAGAAGTCCTGGATTTGAGGGTACCCTGCAGTTCAAAAAGCACAAAGTTCTAGGCTGCACATGACCATTTTATAAAAACAGCAGTGTTTTTATGATTTCACATGACTCACAAGCAAGTGCTTAGATTTGCTTTATACTGCTCCATAAACACTGAGTCAAGTGAGCAACACTTTCCAGCTCATTTCCAGTTCCGACCCAGCGCAGGGCACAAGTGATTACCCAGCTGGTTCAGTAGCTCCAAAGCTGGTGACAAAGAAATAAATAGTTTACACTGAACAGACTCATCCATGTGAAGATGGAACTCCTCCCAGGGCCCACAGATCACTTTCACCTCCAGGCCAGCGTGGAGCTTTTCTAAATGTGCTTCACTACATCTGGCTTACAAGAAGCTGTGCTCCTCTTCTAAGAAATCCATACCTACAAGCACACACACACACAGAGCGTGAAGCTCCAAGGCTTGAGGCTGAGCCAGCCTAACCATGAGCAGCAGTTCAGGCAGGTGCAAACAAACCCAACCCTGCACAAGCCCCTGTAACATCTACAGGGATGTTTGCAAGAATCAGTGAAGTGCCCATCACTGCCCCCCCTCAGTGGTCATGCCACTGACAAGCAGCTTTCTGAATGCTAAACTAAATTGCAAGCAGAAATGAGACATTGGATTCTGCCTGGATTTCCATTACATGTAAAGAAGTATTTGAAAGCAGAAGTCTTGGGGAGGGGGGCATTCCTTGCCCGCAGCACAGTGATTCCTGTACCTGTGGGATGCCAGCGAAGTGCTGGTTCTTTGCTTCTCTATCACAAGACAATTATGCCCCATACTTTTGTTTTGAAACATACTTCAGCATCTACTTAATTACTGGGTGTAACACAGAACACAAAATCACCCCCACACCACCGTTTTTCAGACAGAAATCTTATATTCATTCAATGAGTTCAAGGCCATTTTCAGGCATTCTAAAGTCCTTTTCCATGGTTTCTCTCTGATTGCCTTAAACTCTGAAAGACTCAAGGTGCTCAGGTCTCACTGACTAAGCATTTCCTCAGAATTCAGGAACACTTGAACACAGCCCTTATTGTTGATGCATTTTCTACTCATTAGTGTGTCATAGATGTAAAACACTGAAAAAACCCCTACTGCTTCCACTCAAAAGTTACTAGATGTATAAATATTTACCTGCACTTTACACAGCGAAATAAAACAGTGAGTCTTCATCCTGGCTCTGCAAAGATCTTATCACAATTACGTAGTTACTTGAAACATTATTGGTAGGACTACTCATGGTTTCTTGTGATCTCTTCTGTGTAGTCTATTTTCTTCACTACTTTCACATGCTGATATTTTACATCTTATTTACATTCTGTTAAATACCTGATATGGCAAAACTGTGCAAATTTACTTCTATTTAGTTCCCAAATTCTGGGGTTTGTTGTGGTCATATTTAAATTTATATAAATGAAAGCACACTAGTAGAGTTAAAAGTAAAACTGAACAATTTTTTAGTAATTAATTATTATGATCCATTTTGTGAAGCAACTGCCCACCCTGCTCCAGATATCACTTGAAAGGTTTCGTTCTTTATGATTAAAATAAACTCCAAAGTGTGGATTTTGAGACAATGAACCAACACAGGAGTGTCTGTGTAAATGTATTTCAAAGCCAGGCTGCTGCAGTCCAACTTGCTGCTTGATTCCAAGTATTACCACATGATAAATATCAACAGGATTCCATCACTAACATTAAGTACACAGTGAACACCATCTGAAAGTAAAATTATCACTAAGAATGTTTCTAGTGCTGGAGAAGGAAAAATTCAAGCATGTAATAAATGCCGTTTATCTACAGCTATATTCAACACTCAAAAGCAAATCTATTAAGCTCTTTTAGACAAGGAAATACTGCATTTTAATTTGCTCTTGCTCCCCTCTCTCAGGCAGTGAGATTTCATATAAAAAACCCTTAAAATCTCAAGTATGATTTCAGCATGACAACACCAAATTTGCACTAACCCCAGGCTAGCAGCAGGAGAGTGCTTGATTTAAAAAAAAACAAAAACAAACAAAAACCCCAACCACAAAAGACAAGCCTCCTCTCCTCAAATCAACAGTTCAAATCTGAATTTGGATCCACAACTCAGACTTAAATAGCAATCACATATTTTACACTGCTTTTAGACACAGCACCTAAAATTACAGAACACTTGATGTAAAAACAAACCAACCAACACAAACACTCCTATTTTCATCCACTGCAATGCTCAGCACAGTGATTAAGACTATATGACCTTTTTTTTTTGTTTGTTTCCCTCATTAATGAAAGGGTTTCAGCACAGAAATCCTTTGAGATTAGGTTTCTTCCATAAAACCAGCAACCTGCTGAGCAGTTCTCTATCACAGGGGAATGACTTCTTACCTCTAGCACCTATGATGCCACAGTGAGTAGGACTGCTCTAATCAGATCAAGACTAATTCTGTACTCAATAAGATCAAATTGCAAAGCAATCCCTGGCACTGAGATGAACCATGTAGAGCAAATGGAAAGAATAAAATACAACCCTCTTAATTTTGTGTAACATCTCAAAACCATGAATAAAACAAAGGCTGGACTGGAAATGATACATTCTCTGATGTTTTCAGAGGCAAGGTGTGGAAGGATTGAGGAGAGGCAGCAGATGCATTCTGGAGAATGGATTTATCCTCCTGCTCCCACTAAATGATGAGATCAATATTTAGCAGTTTCTGGCAATAGGCATCTAAAACACCACTGATAAATGAATATGAGTGCCTCCTTTTCCCAGAGCCAAAAGAAGAACTGCTGGAGCAGGACCATCTATATTTAAGAAAGCAATTCTTAATATATGCCATAAAATCAGAAACCAAAAAAGCGACCCTTGAAAATGAAAGCAAAGGCTTTGCAGTTTTCACACAAATAATGGCTTGACCAAGACAAAAGTTTCTCAACACCACATTGATGGCAGAAGAGCGACTCACCAAGGAAAGGCTTGGAAAATATTTGCCTTCACTCCTTTCAAATTCCCATGACAACTCAGAAGAAAACCAAGCCTCTCTATAAACCTATTTCACTTTTCAGCAGTAAATCACAAGTAAAAAGTTCATTACAGAACAACAGAAGATTAAATAACAAACCATTCCATTTGCCACTGAAACCCAATAAATCCTTCTTCAGGTTAACTGGCCCTGTTAATCACCGAAATGCAGATGCTTGAACTGAAGGCTTCCTGAATGCTGCTGTTTCTGAAGAGCCCCTCCCATACAAGGGGTCTGTCTAACCACCCACACTGCCTCCTTTTCAAGGAAACTGCCATTCCATAGGCAGAAACCCTTTACTACTTAACAAAAAGAGATAAAAACCACCCAAAAAGTAGCATGCTGCTTTCCTGGCCAACAAGTCCCAATTGAAGCAACAACAAATAAAAGCATGCAATAAACACATATGCGATTTGTGAAATTCACATTAATGATTTGTGAAAATCACATTAAAAGAAGCAAAGTAACTTGAGGATACTAAAATGATTAGCTGCAGAGGTAGAGTAAGGCAAGAATTGCTCTACCTTTTCATAAAATTTACTTAGAAGTTAACTGGAACGGGAATTGTAACTCAGCTATAAATAGAAAGGGGTTAATCATTCAAATATCTATTCCCAGGACAAGAATACACTAAAGAGTCTAAGTTTTTAATCTTATAACATGATGATGCTTTAAAAATACTTTATCTGCACTACTCCAGTCTGCCTCCACCAACTTTTTAAAGAATATTTTCCCCCTTATTTTTGTAAACGCAAAAAGGGAGATTTTCTCTCAGCGAAAGCTTTTGCACAGACAGTAGGCAAAGTGAGTCTATGCATCAGCTGGAATGATTCTATGCAGTAGCTTAAATGGATCTTTTTTAATGGGGCCACTTAAAAATACATTTACCTGTTCCCCATCCTAATATAAAAGTTTGCTACCAGAGCTGCTACAAAGTATATTTTCAATTAAGTGCTTGCGTTTATCCTAAGGTAGCATAGACACTTAGAATCACTAAGGTTGGGAAAGCCTCCAAGATCAGAGTCCCTCTGACTGCCAAGCCCATCACTAAACCACGTCCCAAAGTGCCACATCTACACACCTTTTAAAGCTCTCCAGGGATGACAGCTGACATTATATTTGCTCAAGGGCATAAACACAAGAGAAGTTTACCACTCAAAGAAAGGAAAAGCAATGCACAGATGAAAACCCACCACGATATCCAAACGCCTCTGAACTCACACAGCAGCCACACAGTGACACATATGGAATTGGCATCCAATTATTACAAATCCCCAGCCAGTGCTTTACTCACAGTACTTCTCACCCAAACAAATTAATGTTGGAGCTTTCACGTTCAGCAAAATGGACAAAAAAAAAAAAAATGCACAGAGAGGAGTTCTTTATTTAAAATGCAGAAATAGATGAGGCCTTCTGTCATTTTGTGGTGAATAGCAAATCAAATATAGAGTGAGTTGTCATCCAGAATATTTGCAGTGACAGAAAACATGGAGCACCCCATATGTGCATCCAGCCTCAATAGATACAGACCTGCTGCAAATCTTCAGGGACTACTCATGATGAGAAACAATGAGGAAAAGATTTGACTGTGGTCTTAACGTTACCTCTAACGTTTTAAGCTGTGTCTCCACATTTCTGTAAAACTTCTTTTACTGAAGAACTCTATTCCTAATAAATAAGCCTTCCTTTCTATGCAGGACTATTTGGCTATTCTTAATCACTGCGGCTCTTCATACATCAGATTTATTTACAGCACCCAAAGGAAGCAGAAATTATTAGTTATCAAAACATGCTGCCATATGAAAATAAACAATTGTTATGTGTCTGTGTTAGCTGGACTCTAAGAACTTATGCAGAACTACATCTGAGTATTAAAAAATGGTATCCTGGCACTTAAAGCAACAATTCAGTAAACAAAATGCTGTTGTTACTATTATTACTCAGGTAAAAACAAAGTTGGATCACTGTGCTGAGCTTACTACAATTTTCAACAGAGCCAGAAATCACATACTTCAAGTGTAAACAAACATCTTTAATAAAAATATTACTTCCTCACATTACTATGACTAGAAGTAGACATAAAAAAGTACTTCCAAAGTGCTGGGGAAGTAAAACCGGCCTGGCATCAAGACTCACAGTATTTTACACAGTTTAATACACATCTGAATAGTCGTATCTCTTTATCTTCAAACACATTGGAACTTTTGTAATAGTTTACACACAGCTTGTAACAGCTTATAAACATAATAAGGTTATTTAAAGTTTGTTATGTAATTGGATGCAGATTATCAGTATATCATAAAGTGGGGGGTTTATTTTTAATAAAATATGAAAGAAGATTTTTCAAAAATGTTCTGCCTGTCTTGTGTGAATATCAAATATCGGCCTACCAAGCACAGATAATCAGTCCCTACTCAATTTATTATTAACAACAGAAAGTCTCTTTTTTTGCTAGCAAGTTTTGTGCCAAAAATTAATGTACCATTTGCTGCTGAAAATCTGCCAAACTAATGATGTTTTTCTTCACTCAAGAGGGTTCAGAAACTACTACTCACATTCCAGTCAACATTTATCATAGATTCTCTTGAAAATAAAAACAAGACAGCTCTTCTCCACACACAGACACACATCTCTTTACACTTCAGTCATTACTACAAGTAAATAATTTAAAATACTTCAGCAGGTGTAGACAAGTGTTCTTCACCTACTGATATTGTGGCCCAATCCTAATATCACATTGCACACGATGCTTCCACTCAAATGTGACATAAGAAAACTGAAAGAATAAAATCATAGAAACACTTAGGTTGGAAAAGATCCTTGAGAGCGAGTCCAACCTTTAAGCCAGCACTGCTAAGCCCACCACTACCCCATGACCCTGAGGGCCACCACTGCACACCTTTTAAACACATCCAGGGATGGGGACTGCACCACTGCCCTGGGCAACCTGTTTCAATGCTAGAGAATGCTTTTGGGGAAGAAATTACTCCTAATATCCAATCTAAACCTCCCCTGGTGCAGCTGAGGCAGTTTCCTCTCAACCTATTGCTTGCCACTTGCAAAAGAGACTGAGCTTCACCTCCCTACAACCTCCTTTGAGGTGGTTGCAAAGTTCCACCGTTGTAAAATTGGAAAGCCAGTTGTGGCTGCCCCATCCCTGACAGTGTTCAAGGCCAGGCTGGATGGGGCTTGGAGGAACCTGGTGGAAACCCACGGCAGAGGGTTGGAACAGGATGATCTAAGGTTTCTTCCAACTCAAACCATTCTGTGACTCTGCATTTCAAATTTTACCTCCTACTAGGTTGGATTGATTCCTGGGCATTTTGCTTTGTAGATCTCCATTCATTAATAACAGGACTTACATTCTTGTGTCTACTCACATTTTGATGCCATCATTGCATGTGCCCATTCAGACTGGACACACAAAAATGCACTAGTCTCTGTTTTACTGCTGTCTGTACACTAAGCACTAACTCTTCTTTGCCTAGAGGATCCCTGATTATGACTTGGACAATCCTCCTTAAATATCTTTACTGATGTCTTGAATTGCACCCTTAGCAGGGCATACAGATAATGAAATAGTAAATCCAGAGATCGTCATGTATTAGCTGAAACAAAAGGAAGACACTCAGCACTAAAGGCCGGAAATACAAATACTCCAAGTCCACATTGTGTGTGGTGGTCTGAAAATCCCAAAGGCCATGCCTCCCTTAGCAACACCTATGTAAGTCCAATAGGGATCTGAAAAAAAACCCCAAACCAAAACTCAAACAACATCCCAACAGCAGCAGAGAAGGAACAGTATTTCCTACCATCTTCAAGCACCAAAATGCAGAGGACCCAAAGCAGCCCCCCCAGGATGAGGATTTCCATCATTCAGCCCCTACATCTCCCTGTGTACTTCCAGGCCCTGAAAAAAACAGGAATATGAAGTGGAATAAAATACAGGACCAAAGTACTTTTCAAAACCAGAAAAGGAATTTGAGCCATGAAGCCAATCTGAAAGGGGGTATAGTGCCCAATGCCATTTTTAGATAACACTTTATGTGCTTCTTTCTACTGCATCAACTTTGTACTTAGCTTTTTGAGTTTCTACTGACATCTACATTTGTCTACCTGGTTCTCCCCTGTACAAGTGTCTGAACTGATGTGTGTATATGCACAAACCACAGGCTAACAAAACACAGCCTTCTGGAGGACAGAACTGAACAGCAGTGCTCACATCACTGACAGAGCTATCACTCTGCAGTACTCAAGAGCAGCCTTTATGTCTGCTTTTTGTACTGACATAAACATAATCAGTTTTTTTAATCAACTGTGCTTCATATTCTTCTGTTATTAACATTCTATACTCATGAACATAAAATTGTTAACTGAAAATAACATACTACATTTCAAAATTCCATCTCTCCTTCTCATAAAATGATGTAACAATATCAAAATGCATCTCTCAAGCACCTTATTTGCAGAAGCTATTGCTCAATAGTTAGCTCCCATAAGAATCTCAAGCACTAAAAAATATTACCACTTACTCTGTTTTCCAGAGATTTTTATAGAACATTCTCCAAACTATCTACCTACCCTGACTTTTAAACTGGTTCTAGTACTCTGCAGCTACACACAAATACAGGTCTTCCACATCCAACCTGTCACAAAACCACTTGGCAGCAGGACTCTGAGCCTCTTAAAATGTCAGCTTACTTAATGACAGAGAGCACCAGCTATTGCACATTCCACATAACAGCTTTCATAAACAAGAACTTCATTGCTCTGCTAAAGACACCTCCAGTGCAGGCAGAGAGCAAAGGGCTTTCAGAAACACTGAGAATTAGCAACACTTCATAGCAACGCTGTAAAACTAAAGAAACACAAATATTCTTAAGAATTCTTATTAACTGACAACACTGACCACAAACACTCATGTGACTTCCACAAAACTGTTTATCTACCTCTACCAGCCACACAAGATGTGCCAGACATGCTGCCAGCTGATGTCAACTCAAAACTTACATCCTCTAACTCATCTTTAAATCCTCTCATAGCGTTTTTTGTAGTTTTTTTGTTTAAATCCAGTGTATATGTCATGCCTGTGGGCAAGGGGACAGGAGTGACCCAAAGGGAGAGCAAACAGTTCGAGCTCCTAATGGACATCACTTTAAAATGTCCATTAGTTCCAAATTAATGCACAAACAGAAGCCTCTGCTTTCTGCTCTGGGTACAAGAAATCTGGGAGAAAAGCCTCAGAGGAACACAGTGAAAAGAAGTTTAGACTCTTCAAGCTAAACCTGTGGTAGTCCCCAAAAGTGAACACACTAATCCCTGGGTCTCTTAGAAAGGAATTAGAAAACATAGTGCTGTCACCTCTTCACCTCTTGCAAGTAGAACCTTGCGAAGAGGAAGGATTACATCATATACAAGCACAAAAATGAAATCTACAACACAGACTTGTTTCCATGACAGGGCATATCTTTCTCATTCAATCACCACAGTCTTTGGAAAACAGAAAAAACCCCTGTATTTATACAGCCAATAGTGAAGTAGTAAAAGATCACTTATCAGCCTAATATGGGAAGTAAAATTGTTCAGCATTACAGCAACACACTGAGCTAAGCTACACAAGCATAAAACCAAACATCAGTATTTCTGATGGAGCTCCTTCAAGATACTTTGACGAATTCACAAAGCTATTCTAAAAATAGAGTAACTACCACAACTATTAGTAAGACCTTCTAGGAATAGAAGAGTGGCCTTTACAATTCAGCTTCATAGTAAAAAGTTAATGCAACACTACTTGTCCAAAATACGCAGGTTTAACAATTTGGAAGAAACAAATGTAAGCTGTGAGTAGCAAATTTATATTAAGTATCTTCTGCACTGAGAGAAAAACTGCAGTATTCCTAATTCTTATGCTCTTTTAGAAGTAAATACAAAAATATTTCTACACGTGTAGATGTAGCTCCAAAAACACAAAGCTACTCTGGAGTTCAACTAATTAACAATTTTTAGTCAAGGGTACCTAAGGTAAGAAGTATAAATATTTGAGGTTCTCCCAGCTGCCCTCCTCCCTTTTCAAGGCAACTGAAAAAGATGTGGGGCATTTCCTGCCTCCCCCCAGCCAAAGCTGCGAAGTGGAAGTAGCAAAAGCGGTACCTGAGGACAGCCCAGATCCTCTATTTGTGCACAGCCAGTTTTCTGCAGCACGCAGCAATAAAGCTTTGGCCACCTAAAACTGCCAGAGCCAAACCAAGTCACAAAGTGCACACACAAATTATCAGCAGAACTGCCCCAATCCCACTCCTCAAAGGAAGCTTTTCTTGACACATCAGTGTCACTCTGTTTCTTTCATCTTCTGATGGCAGCATGTAAATTTAATTATTTGGTAGCTAGATATCCACAAGCATTTGCACATGAGGGCCTCTTCTGCAACTCTTAATGTATGTAAATGAAACCACATTCCTGAATTTATTTCCACCCGGGCTGAGATAAAAATATTTACCCATGTAAATGTGACAGACTGTAACACAGATGGGTCTGTGTTGCCTACAAAGTACTGGTACTTCAAGAGTTGTACAGATACAGGAAACCTCCACCTTGCAGAGTCTCCAACTCTGGTTTTTCAAAGGACCCCCACTTGGCTATCTTCTGTTCCTTCTGGACTGTAAGTGCACACCTACCAACCCAAAGCAAAACTGCTTGTTTACAAGCTACTACTAGCACCAATTTAAAAAAAAAAAGTTGTTCCATTCCTAACATAAGATGATCTTTGCCCCCAGATATGATGTGATTATCAAAACAAGACACAGTGAAACTTCCACAGGGAGAGTGACCCTGAGGACTGGCAGCACTGCCACAAAACAAATTGCTTCACGCACTAAGACACTGGTACTGAATTTTAGTTCCCCACAATTCAAAGTCCTCATACTCTGAGGCAAATTATTTGAGATTTGAGATGTAGTGTATAACCATGCATATCCTGCCCAGGAGTATCAGTCTGAGTACAAACACACATTCAAAAAAAACCCAAAAAGAAACCCCAAAACAAGCAAGCTTTTCCATGCAACTGTGCAAATGATGCTTATTTCAGATTCTTCTCTCCGGGACTGCTGCTTGTGAAAAGGGGCGAACTTCATAACTTAATGGTCTGCTGCTCCCAAGAGTGGCAGGTCAGAAAAGCCCACCTCCACCCAAAGCAGCCCCACGGACTCTGAATAAATACAATACCACATTCTACAGCCCAGCAACCCCCGTGTTGATTTCTAGATGAATTAACTGGTGGCAACTTTCAAAGAGCCAAAGGCCAAACTTGCATGTGTATCTCTAGATTTGTGAAAAAGCACTTGAGCTACTCCAACTCTGTGCCTTTGGTCACTGAAACACAATACCAGCTTTCCAGCCAAGCAGCCAAAACACTAGCATGCATTTCCACCCGAGCTCTAAACAACACCGGTACTTTTCCTCCACCCTCCTCGCACATATACAGCATTCTAAGAGCCTGTATTTCTACTGGACTTTGAGTTTTAATCATGTGCAAAATAGAGCATATCGTAGACACGTGCAAACTTTTTTAAAGGGAAAGGAATAGTGGAGCAGGACATATTCTTTCTTTACTACATCACAAAAAAACAAAGACTTTTTTATTTTTTCAAAGAAGGTTTTCCTACACTAGAAATTGGAGTTCAGCCAAAAGCCCATAGACAATTGGAGAACTAGCAAATTTATGACATCAGATATTCCAGGGAAGTGAAACCTGACTCAACGGAAGTGATTTTTACTCAAGAAAAACAGATATTTAAATAGACAATCAACAAGAATATTTTAAGACCACATATAGAGGAAGTCTCTTAAAAAAAAAAATGGAAAAAACATTTAATCAATGTTAAAAACCAGCCCAAGCTTGTCTCCAAGTCATTCCACGTCAAAACATTCTTGATATTACCAATATCCCTGACACTATTTTACAAAAGGCCAATAAAGCAATTACCCAAGAATTTTTGTTCAATAATCCTTTTCTGAATCCCCACTCTTCTGAAAAGAAGTGCTTGCAGGCATGAAATTTCCTAAGTCTGGAAAACCCCCATCAGTCTGAACTGAAGCTTCTAGATCAAAGTTTCCAAGTGACCTGGTGATTGATTCCCCAGCCACCTTAATGTATTCCACTAGACTTCACAACCCTTTGCCAAGCATATGGATATTCAATATTCCTTTATATGCAATTTTCCTGAAAAGAACCATGCCATAGTTTTATTTCACCTTTTAATTAATTTTTGAAGACAAACAGCTGTGGGGATCTCTAGCTAATACTGCAAACCAATAAAATTTCCACATCCTTCATGTATTCATCCAATTCAAACCCTAAACTACAGTCCTGAAAACATAAATAATGTGTTGCTGGGGCTTCTAGCAATGTCCAGCTTCAGGATCTTAAGCCTGAATACAGTCCAATATCAAGAGAATAATGGCAGCATAGAGAGTACATAACTATGTTATACAGCCACAGTTATGGCTACACTTGCCAGTTCCAAATGAACAAAACTCACCGATGTATCCAGTGACAAAAAAGACTGTGAATGCAAAAAGTCCCGGGGAAAAAAAAAAAAAAAAAAGAAAAAAGAAAAAAAAAACCACGCCACCAAACCCAACCCAAAACAAACAAAAAACCCAATACAAACTAAGCTTTCTGGATTTTGGAAGGCATCCAGCAGGAGTCTGAGCCCACATGTGCTGGAGCTAGTCAAACCAGCGATTCTGGCATGAAAGGTTTCCGCTTCTCTTTCAGGAACTCCTCGGCACTAATGAAGATTTATTCCCCCCTTCCACAGAGAGGGCTCGCCGTCTGCGGCAGGGTTTGGCTGTCTGCTCAGGGGGCACAGGATGCCCGCACGCTGCCAAAGCAGCGCCGAGCGTGGGCATCTCACTGCAAACACATTTCCCAAATACTGCTTTGCCATACAAATTCCTGCGGCTCGGGAGCCAAACAACCCGGCGCGGGGAAGCCGGCTGGGAACAACCCGGAGTGCCGAGTGATCCCAGCGCCACTTGAGAGAATTCGCGCGGAGATCGCCCAGAGTTCTCAGGTGGGGACAAAAACATAGTAAATAATAAACAAAACAAACAAAAAAACCAAAACAAAAACAGAAGGGAGAGGGCAAAGCGGGTCCGGGGAACTCTGTGGAGGGAGCCGAGCCCGGAGGACACAGGGTGTGATGCTGCCGGAGCTGGGGGCACGGCCCGGCCGAGCAGGGACAGACTGAGCCCGGCCGGGCCGGGGAGCGCCGGGCACTTGTTGCGGGGCCGTTCCCGCCGCGGCCGCGCACAAAGACACCCGCCCCGCCGAGCGCAGCCTGGGGACGGGACCGGACCAGCCCAGCCCAGCCCCGACCCGAACCCAGCCCAGCCTAAGCGAGCAGAGCAGAACAGAGCCCAGCCGAGCCGCCCCGCGTCCCTCTCCGCCGCCGAGCGGCCCGTCCCGCCGAGCCTTTCCCCGCCCGGTTGAGCAACCCCCGGTGTCGCAACCTCTTCCTGCGGAGGCACCGGGGGAAAGGCACCGGCGGGGGGAAGGCACGGGCCATGGGCAGCCGCCCGTCCCGTCCCGCCCCGCGCCGTGCCGAGTGAGCGCACCGCGGGCACAGCCCGCCCGGGCTCCCCGCCCCGCACACCCACCTGCTGCTGCTGCTGTCGCTGTCACTGCCGTGTCCCCTGTGCCCCGTCCCGCCGCCCCAGCGGGCAGCGCTCCCTGCGCCGCCCCGGTCGCCCCGCCGGGGTTCCCAGGGCGATGGCTTCACCCCGGCCGGCGCCGCCAACCCGGCCCGGCCTTTCGTTCTCGCTCCGCGGGCGGCCGCCAATGGCACGGCACGGCCCGCCCCTGCGAGCCCTGTCCTTCCCTTCCCTTCCCTTGCCTTCGCTTCCCCAGCGGGCACCGAGCTGGCCGCGCCCCCAACCGGGGTGCGGGGCTGGCCGAGAGGCGGGACTGGCCCGCCCCGACATCCCCCCGAGCGCTCCCGCTGCCTCCAACATCCCCCCGAGCGCTCCATCCCTCCCCGCCA